>JAAALK010000080.1:105771868-105854117 GCA_019279435.1 Zizania palustris
AAAGAATACGAATGGACTCAAGGCGGCGCAACACGGGCAGAAAGTTCTCTCAAAATCAATACCTTCTTTTTGATAAAACCCTGTGCCACTAATCGAGCTTTGTTGCGCACCACAACACCATCTTCTCCTTGTTTGTCTTAAACACCCACTTGGTGCCTATGGTGTTGCATCTAGGTGCATTTCAACTAGTGTCGAAACCCGATTGCGAACAAAATTTTCAAGCTCTTCTTGCATGGCATTTATCCAATTTGAATCGAAAAGAGCATGAGAAACGTCTCGGGCTCAAAACTAGTAACAAAAGCAGACTCAGTAAACATAGCAATGTGAACCAACTGAGGAACGTAAGGATCTCTCAGTAAGATCACCGATGATGAGCTTGAAGGGTGATCACACTGAACTTCTCAGGATCCTAGGTGATATGAAGTCACCTCACCAGAGTTAGCAACTGGCTCCTCTAGACTCGGTTGAGAAGTCATCTCACCGGAGTCAGCACCTGGCACCTCTGGACTCGGCTGAGGAGGCTCGATCGAAGTAGAAGGAGTAATTAGAGGTCCGTCCTCATCCTCAGTCGAAGTCTCAGAAGGTGTGGGGTCTGCAGGCAGTGCAGAGGGCCCACCCTCATCATCAGCAGGAGTTTCATCATCTTCCTCGAAGATGGACTGTCCAAGCTCATCATCTCCAGAAAGTTCAAAAGGAGTCGGCGAGGGCAAAGACTCATCAAAAGAAACCTCACAAGTCTCGACAAGCATCTGAGAGTCTAGGTTCCAAACACGAAATCCTCGTGAGTGCAAAGCATAACCTAGAAATACTCCATCCTAGCAACGAGACTCAAACTTGTCCAAATGCCCTCCATTCTCAAGCACAAAACACTTGCATCCAAAAGCTCACAAGTGACTCACCTTGGGCTGTCTACCAAACCACAACTCATATGATGTCTTACCTAAGTAAGCTCTAAGAAAAATGTGATTGGCAAGATAGCAAGCTGTGTTCATTGCTTCAGCCTAAAAACGCCTAGGAGTCCTATGCTCATCAAGCATCATCCTAGCCATCTCGACTAGCGTGCGATTTTTTCGTTCCACAACGTCGTTCTGTGGGGGAGTGTAAGGAGCAGAGAACTGATGATCAAGACCCTGATCACTACAAAAACTGACGAACTGAGAGTTCTTAAACTCAGAGCCGTTGTCTGAATGTATTGCTCGCATCAGACCATTATTCTCATTCTTCAGCTTCAAAATCAGGTCATGAACATACTGAAAAGTCTCATCCTTAGACTCTAGAAAGTAAACCCACGAGAATCGAGAAAATCATCAAATATTACAAGGGCGTACCACTTCCCCCCGACTGAGTGTACTCGAGCTGGACCTACTGTATCCATGTGCAACAGCTCTCCGATACGAAGTCATCACTTGATTCACAGGTGCGTGAGAAGCGGCAACCATTTTCCCATGACGACAGGGATGACACACTAGATCCTTCTCCATCTTAAGCTTAGGCAATCCTCGGATAAGATCCATAGAACTCAATCTGACAAGCAGATCAATGCTCAAATGGCCTAACCTTCTATGCCACTTCCATAGCTTAGAGGAGGATCCGGCCATCAGACAGCGAGATGGGCCAGAAGAACTAGAGAAATCAATACGAAAAAACCTTACCAAAAGGTAAGATCCGGCAAACTAAAGATCCTCTAGAATCAACAACATAGACATGCCCTTCTTAAAGCGCACTTCTAAACCATCCTCAAGCAGTTGCGAAATAGAAATTAGATTAAAGTTCAGATTTCCAACTAAAGCAACATTCTTCAAAGAGAAATAATCAGAAATACGAACCGACCCGATACCTTGTACCTTTCCTTGACCACTGTTCCCGAAAGTGATGTATTCCTTGGAGCTCGGGGGAGTGAGGCTAGAGAACCATCTGCAGTGTCCCGTCATATGGTTAGAACATCCTGAATCCATGATCCATACGTCCTCTACTCCTCGATCCTGCAAGATCAATAGTAATGCGTGGGAGCAAATGGTCGACCACCAGGTCTAGCAAAAGTACTAAACCAGTGCCGAGCCATCTGCTCATAAGTAGGAAAGCAGAAGGAATCATATGAGTCTGGACCAAAACACAGCTCAAAGCATGGTCCTCTGTTCTACCTAAAATCACTGGTTATGAGGTCCAAAACCGTAACCAAAACGATCTGGAACTCTGCTGGAACGGAAACCACCCTCCGGAGCACGATCATAAAAACCGTCTCCTCTACCACCACCTACACGACGTGGCCTGGCATCTAGCCTCTCTCTACGTCGAGGAACTCTCTGTCTACCACCATGCTGGTAGAACTGCTCTTGCCCACCTCAAACTCTCTCTGCTCGCTCAACCCGCTTCCTCCTGAAGCAAAACTCCTCAAGATGCCCGTCTCTCTGACAAAACTCACAGTGATAGGTAGGCTTCTTGGAATGTGGTTGAGGCTTGGGATTCTTAGGCTTGGTGGTGTTGGGTGTAGCATCTTTGGTGTGAGAGGGTCCAGGTAAAGAATCAAGAGAAGTGTGGAGAGTTTTAGGCTTTGGGACCCAGATTTGCTTATTAGGTGGAGCTTTAGGTTGTTCTTGGAACACTCCATCCTTGGGCTGACTATCCTTAAAGGACTCAATGGAGTGACTCTTGGGATATCTCTGTTCGGGAGTCATCTTACTCCACTCCACTGCTCGGCTAATGACACTCTCAAAATCAGCCTTGGTATAGGTGTAACCTACCCCAAACCCATCCTGTCTCTTGAACTGCTGGATCATCATGCCGAGCTGTGGCTCTCTGGCACTAATCCAACTCAGGATCTGATGGAGGTAAAAGTTCTCGTTATGAACATCAGCTAGCTCCTCTCTCAAAGAAGCTAACACCTCCACCTGAGACTTATCTGCTTTAGTTTGATCAACTCCATTCTCATGGACAAACAATTCTCACAAACAGTGGGTGGAACTATCAAGGTCTCAAGCTCTAGCTTAGTCTGCTCCAACTCAGCTCTCACTCTAGCTAACTCGCTCAACTGCTCATCACTCTTGGCTCTCAGCTCAGCTATACTAGCTAAATGGGATGGGCAATCTACACAAGGTACGACGATAGTGGCATGAGCATTTTTCAGCTCCTGCTGAGCGCTCTCAAGCTCAGTGGCCAAGGCAGTCTCTCTCATCTACTCTCTCTATGTACTTGGACTTAAGAGTCGTCAGGTCACTCAACAACACCTCGTAGTTAGGCCAGTCACCACTATCACCAAAGCAAGGGGAAGAAGACAGACTCTCAATCTTGCCATTCGTCGTGGCAAGCTCACTCTCAAGCTCATCTATCCTCTTCTTAGCCCATCTAAGGAGTTTCTCCCGATACTTCAACTCCCGACGGTTCTGTTCTAGTAAATTAACAACTTCTTATTCATAGGAAGATACCTTCTCAGCGTCATCAGAGTCTGAGTCGTCGGAGGAGTCCTTTTATTTCTTCTCCCCAAGAGCATTGAGTAGAAGCTCGTGTGGGGTCTTCGACTATGACGTGAGCGACTCTTCGGCTTGTCCCCGAAGGCCATGAAACAGAGGCCCGCCGGATCATCCCTGTCCTTCCCCTTCCTGATCACGATCTCTTCATCACTTGAACTCGAAGATGAGGAGGAAGACGAGGATCTCTTGGAGTAGCTTTTCTCCATCTTCGGCGAAGAAGGCCTTGTCTCGCTTCTTGTTCTCACGCCTGTAGTCCTTCAAAGCCTTTCGAAAGAATCTCGTCTTGGGCTTGCCCTTCATGGAGTTGTCGTACTTGTCGGAGTCGTAGGAGTTGTCGCCGGTTCCCTTCTTGTAATTCTTCCGCTTGGGGCAGTCGGCAATGAAATGACCTGTATCACCACACTCAAAGCATCCGGATTTTGTGACGTGTCTCTTAAACATTCGCTTATCATAGACACGTCGCACTCGATTGTTAAACAAGCACAGATCATCATCTCCTAGTGAATCAAGTTGTTCCTCAGAGATAGACATCAAGGAAAAAGCAGTACAACTCATGACATTAGGATCAGTAGATGGTGTCGCAAGCGCCAGAGTCTTTGAGCCAGAACTAGTGAGATTTGACCTCAACTGGATATCGACCTCTGAGGCCTTGAGCTTACTAAAAAGCTCTAGTGACGGTCAAGGTATCATAAGACGCGCTCTCAACAATAGAAGAGACCTTGATCTCCCAGATCTTAGGGTCCAATGATGAGGACATCACTTCCCATTATACACACATGGAGTCCTCCACTTACAATTCAATTACAAGGACCAATCACATGCGCCCGTGCCCGTCGCTTGAACCATGAGGTTAATTCTTTCCTTAGCAACTATGTTAATATTTGTTTGGATGGGATGCTACTGAATACTAGTGATATTTTGTTGCTTAGGAACATGGAAGATGGAATAGAAGAGTTGGAGTTGAAGACGAAGTCGCACGGATGATTTGAAGTCAAGAATTCGCTGGTTCGGACTACATCGACCACCATGCACCAAAATGGGCATAACTTCCTCATACGAAGTCCGATTGGTGCGTTCTTGGACTTTTTGGAAAGATAAGGAGAATATGGATCTTTTGGCATTTGTTTCGCCTCATTTGGAGTCTCGAGCCGTCCTGTGTGTTTGAAACAGTCCTGCATGACAGAATTGGGCCGTGTTGGCCCATAGTCCGAGTCTGTACGTCTTCTAGCCCATAGTCCGAGTCTGTACATCTTCTACAGGCTGCCCACGCCTTATATACTCACGCCAGCTGCCTTTAGGGTTAGGTTTTGCTTTGTTTGCATCTACACTTGTGTGTTTAGATCCCGCTCCTGCACCGGACCGATTGGCTGCTGCATCAGCGTTTGTGAAACCTCTCCTCTTCATAGTTTATCTGTGATTTGGCATTCGACTTGTATCCTTCCTGTTCTTGCTTGTGTTCTTGGGCTCGCTTGAAGGAACTAGCCTTCGTGGCGAGGTCAATTGCGCACTGCGTGGTTGATAACCAACGGAGACGGTGGTGTAGCGATTGCAAGGTTTTGATCCACCGGACCGGAGCCTTGGATCGTCAACGTCGAGATTCTCGACCAATCCAAGTTATCCTTTACCTAGCGGAAGATCAGGACCAATCACCCATTAGTTGGTATCAGAGCTCAGATTTCCCGTTAGGTAATCTCGATCTTCTTTTATTTTACCTAGAGTCCAGAAAACCCTCACAAAAAAATCCCCACCAATAACCCCTTTGTGCCTTGCGATTTTAATTTCAGTTTTTAACCTTGTTGAGTTTGTGTTCTTGGTCGAGTCTTGTTGCTGGTTTAGTAATCCCTTTGTGTCGTTTGAGTAGTAGTTGGTCTTGTGTCTCAAAAAATTACCCACCCGAAAAACCCACCTCCACAACCCTACTCGTTTTCCACATCGAGTCTTTGTGACCCCCCTTCGGTAAAACAAGCATAACTTTTCGCTCGTTTGTCAGAAAAATCTGAAATTTTTTGAGCATCTTCTTGACCCAATTTGGAGCCTACCCTAACATGGGTTCCCCTGTTAGCCTTCATTAGAATCACCAAAAAAAATTAGGAAGATAAAGAAAAAAATTGGTCAAAGTTTTTGCTTCGCCGTTCAGCGAACTTGTTGAATTTCTGTGAACCACATCCCACCTCAGTTACAGGTGACAATTTTTGTGGTTGCATCTCTTGTCATCCTTGTTAAAAAAATAGAGTGAAAAAAAAGAAAAAATAAGAAGAGAACCGGTCCTAGTCGATTGCTTGTCCGATCTCTTGTTCGATCCCTTGTTCGATCTCTTGTCCGATCCCTTGTCCGATCAGCGGCAGCGGCAGATTATGTTTGTCCAATCCCTTGTCCGATCAGCGGTAGTGGCAAGAGCTGAATTTGGCCTATTATTGCCTCCACTTGAGCTTTGGGCACATAGATTCCCTCTATTGCTTGAATTTTCACATTGGGAGCACTAAGGCCAGCAACTTTGATGAGTACTAGGGAACACTTATTGAACTTGGTTTAACTGTTATTACTATCGCTAATCCTTGCTACTCACTTTGCCTTCCAAGCTACACCTTTCTCTTGGTCAGGACAGGTTCATTTCTTGCAATTGCCACCACCCTCCACTTGGTTCATCACCTGTAGGCCGGTGACCTCACTGCGGCGTGGTAAGAACACTTGCAAGCGTGGGTAAGGCGCTTGACAGATTGCTTCCACCACACACCACCACCCCACCTAGTTGCTTTCCATAAGGATTATTCTTTGTTGCTTGTCTTTTCACTAACATGGCAGATAACAGTGATACCCCTCCATCTGATTTTAATGACTGTGTCTCACGACGTGCTCTACTAGAGTCTCAGCGGCAGACCCAACATTCCATTGAACGTCTCGCGCGTACTGTGGCTGACCTAGTGAACCGGATGACTGCCCTGGAGACACGATTGCCTGCTGCACAAGCCAATGACGACCATGTTGAGGAGGAAGACGATCATATTGAAGAGGAAGACGACCTATCCTATGCCGGGAACAATGGCATTGACCCTGACGAGGCTGCACGTCATTCCTTTCAGTTCAATCATCAAGGTATGGGCGGCCACCGCAACCGCCATCCATGAGGTATCAATGACAACCACAGGAACAATGATCCCTACTCCAAGGTAAAATTTTCAGTACCTCATTTTGCTGGCACCTATGATCCAGATGCTTATTTAGATTGGGAGATGTCAGTCGAACAAAAATTTAATGCCCACATAGTTCCTGCTATCCACCACGTGCGCTTAGCTACTAGTGACTTCACTGGATATGCTCTTCTTTGGTGGACTGAAATAGTTCAGGTTGGCAATGAACCACAAAATTGGGGTATGTTAAAACGGCAAATGCGTGGTAGATGGGTCCTCCCTCATATAAGCGTGATTTGAGAAAAAAATTGCAGCGCCTAAACCAAGGAAATAAATCGGTAGAGGAGTATTATCAGGAGTTGCAAATAGGTTGCATGCGTGCTGAAATTGAGGAGGACAATGAGGATAAAATGGCCCGTTTTTATGGTGGTTTAAGACGTGAAATTCAGGATATCATTGATTATAAAGAATACAATACTATCACTCGTCTTTTCCACCTTGCTATACTTGCAGAAAAAGAATTGCAGGGTCGCCAACAACCACAACGCAGCATGAGGACCAACATTGGTGGTGCCACTTCACGCTCAAGTGGGCAGCAGCAACGACCACCACCACCACCTTCTCGACCGGCGGCTACATCAGCACCTTCTACATCTACAGCCCAGGCTGAGAGCTCCAAGGCTGCAGCATTCAAGGCGCCAGCCAAGCCCACCTCCTCGGTGGCCTCTACCGCACGTTCTGTAGTGATCCAGTGTCACCGATGCAAAGGATTCGGCCACGTTATGAAGGACTGCCCTAGTCAGCGGGCTTATATTGCTACGGAAGACGGTGCCTACGTAAGTGCTAGTGATGTTGAAGATGAATATGCACTTGCTGCTAACATTGCAGGAGATGACGATGCATCCGACGATGATGTTGTTTTTGCACCGGATGCCTCTGCCGACCATGAAGCACTTATTATACAACGTGTTTTAAGCACTCACATGGAGCAGGACGACCGGGCACAACGGAACAATCTGTTTCAGACCTTCTTCATCGTCAATGACCGCCGTGTACGTGTCATCATCGACAGCTGTAGTTGCAACAATTTGGTGAGCCACTGACATGGTAACTAAGCTTCAATTTCCCACACGTGCGCATCCACACCCTTACCACGTGCAATGGTTCAACAATAGCGGTAAGGTCAAGGTAACACAAACTGCTCACATCAAATTTTCCATTGGTACATACTTCGGAGTTGCTGATTTTGATGTAGTACCAATGCAAGCATGTTCTCTGTTACTTGGTAGACCTTGGGAGTATGATACTGATGCTACACACCATGGTAGGAGCAATAAGTACACATTTATGTATAAAGGAAAGAAAGTTACATTGCTTCCTATGACTCCTGCTAAATTGTGAAATTTGAACAAGAAAAACATGCTAGGGACGCACAAAAGAGCAAACAACCTTCTGAAAATCAGCAAGTAGCTAAAACGCTCTCGAGGCAACAGAAAGATAAATTTGCTTCTCCTTCTTCATCTAAGTTATTAATCTGAAAGGACGTGTCATGCTTGCAACTAAAACTGACCTTGTTGAAATTTGTGATGATACTCCCATGATATATGGCTTGATTTGCACGAACGTGCTGTTTTCACTTGCGAACATTCCTAGCTCTGTTCCTGTTGCAGTCACTGACCTTTTGCAGGAGTTAACGATGTTTTTCCTGCTGAGATACCACCCGGGCTGCCACCGATACGCGGCATCGAGCACCAAATTGATTTGATTCCGGGAGCATCTCTTCGTAATCGTGCAGCGTATCGTACCAATTCAGAGGAGACAAAGAAATTGAGCGCCAAGTACAGGACCTTCTTGATCATGGGTACGTCCGTGAAAGCCTTAGTCCTTGTGCAGTACCCGTTCTTTTGGTGCCTAAGAAAGATGGTAGTTGGCGCATGTGTGTTGATTGTCGTGCTATTAATAATATCACCATTCGATATCGACACCCTATTCCTAGATTGGATGACATGCTTGATGAGCTTAGTGGTGCCATTATCTTTACTAAGATCGATCTTCGTAGTGGCTACCACCAAATTCGCATGAAACTAGGTGATGAATGGAAAACTGCTTTTAAAACAAAGTTTGGATTATATGAGTGGCTTGTCATGCCTTTTGGACTTACTAATGCACCTAGTACCTTCATGCGCTTGATTAATGAAGTCCTACGGCACTTTATAGGACGCTTTGTGGTTGTATACTATGATGATATCTTGGTTTATAGCAAGTCTCTCACTGAACATGTTGAACACCTACGTGCTTTTTTTTCTATCCTCCGTGAGGCTAGAATGTTTGGTAACCTTGAGAAGTGCACATTTTGCACGGATCGAGTTGTGTTTCTTGGATATGTTTTCACTTCACAGGGAGAAGCAATCAGCAGCTGGCCGCAACCCCAAACTATCACACAGGTACGTAGTTTTCTTGGTCTTGCAGGTTTCTACCGGCGTTTTGTGAAAGATTTCAGCACCATAGCCGGTCCTTTGCATGAGTTGACCAAGAAGGGAGTCACTTTTACTTGGGAACCAGCACAAGAACAAGCTTTTGCCACACTCAAGGATCGTCTTACACATGCACCTCTACTTCAGCTACCCGACTTCAGTAAGCCTTTTGAGTTAGAATGTGATGCTAGTGGTTTTGGAATAGGAGGTGTGCTGCTACAAGGAGGTAAACCCGTGGCCTATTTTAGTGAGAAATTACATGGTCCACAGTTGAATTATTCTACCTATGATAAGGAATTATATGCCTTAGTGCGTGTGCTTGAAACTGTGGCAACATTACCTTTTGCCTAAGGAGTTTATTATTCATTCGGATCATGAAGCATTGAAGCATATACGTAGTCAAGCAAATCTGAATAAACGACATGCTAAATGGGTAGAATTTATTGAGACTTTTCCATATATCATTAAGCATAAGAAAGGGAAAGATAATGTGATTGTCGATGCTTTATCTAGACGTTATACATTACTTTCTCAACTTGATTATAAGATCTTTGGTTTAGAAACATTGAAGGACATGTATGCTACTGATTTGGACTTCAAAGATGCTTTTGCAAATTGTACAGATGACTGTGCTTGGAACAAATATGTTCTGAATAATGGATATCTTTTTCGTGCTAACAAGTTATGTGTGCCGGCTAGCTCTCTTCGCTTGTTGTTATTACAGGAAGCACATGGTGGTGGTTTGATGGGTCATTTTGGATCAAAGAAAACTAAAGATGTACTGTCCACACACTTCTATTGGCCTAGGATGAGACGAGATGTTGAGCGCTATGTGGCACGATGCACTACTTGCAATAAAGCTAAGTCCCGTCTAAACCCACATGGTCTTTATATGCCTCTGCCCGTTCCTAGTGTACCTTGGGAGGATATTTCTATGGATTTTGTGTTAGGATTACCTAGAACTAAGAGGGGGAGGGATAGTATTTTTGTGGTGGTAGATCGGTTCTCTAAAATGGCGCATTATATACCTTGTCACAAGAGCGACGACGCTACCAATTTTGCTGATTTGTTTTTCAGAGAGGTCATACGCTTGCATGGAGTTCCCAATACCATCGTTTCAGATCGTGATGCTAAATTCTTAAGTCATTTTTGGAGGACGTTGTGGCATAAGTTGGGGACGAAGCTGCTGTTTTCTACTACTTGTAACCCACAAACGGATGGGCAAACGGAGGTCGTCAACCGCACATTGTCCACCATGTTGAGGGCTGTTTTGAAGACCAACTTGAAGCTCTGGGAAGAGTGCCTACCTCATATTGAGTTTGCATATAATAGGTCAGTACACTCCACTACTAAGGTGAGTCCGTTTCAAGTGGTCTATGGCTTTAATCTGCGTGCTCCTATTGATTTGCTACCATTACCACCATCTGAAAAATTGAATTTTGATGCTACTACACGTGCTGAATTATTGCTTAAGATGCATGAAACTACTAAAGTAAACATAGAGAAAATAAATGAGAAATATCGTGCTTATGGTAGTAAGGGTAGAAAAGAGATAACATTTGAACCGGGTGATCTTGTTTGGTTGCACTTGCTGCAAGGATCATTTTCCTGATTTGAGAAAGTCTAAATTGATGCCCCGTGCTGATGGTCCTTTCTGTGTGCTTGAGAAGATAAATGATAATGCATATAAACTTGAGTTGCCTGCAGCTTTTGGGGTTAGTCTCACATTTAACATTTCAGATTTAAAGCCCTATTTGAGAGATGACGATGAGCTTGAGTCGAGGACGACTCCAATTCAAGAGGGGGAGGATGATGAGGACATCACTTCACATGATACACGCATGGAGCCTCCACCTACAATTCAATTACAAGGACCAATCACACGCGCCCGTGCCCGTCGCTTGAACCTATGAGGTTAATTCTTTCCTTAGCAACTATGTTAATATTTGTTTGGACGGGATGCTACTGAATACTAGTGATATTTTATTGCTTAGGAACATGGGAGATGGAATAGAAGAGTTGGAGTTGAAGACGGAGTCGCACGGATGATTTGAAGTCAAGAATTCGCTGGTTCGGACTACATCGACCACCATGCACCAAAATGGGCATAACTTCCTCATACGAAGTCCGATTGGTGCGTTCTTGGACTTTTTGGAAAGCTAAGGAGAAGATGGATCTTTTGGCGTTGCTTTCGCCTCATTTGGAGTCTCGAGCCGTCCTGTGTGTTTGAAACAGTCCTGCGTGACAGAATTGGGCCGTGTTGGCCCATAGTCCGAGTCTGTACGTCTTCTAGCCCATAGTCCGAGTCTGTACGTCTTATACAGGCTGCCCACGCCTTATATACTCATGCCAGCCGCCTTTAGGGTTAGGTTTTGCTTTGTTTGCATCTACACTTCTGTGTTTAGATCCCGCTCCTGCATCGGACCGATTGGCTGCTGCATCAGCGTTTGTGAAACCTCTCCTCTTCATAGTTTATCTGTGATTTGGCATTCGACTTGTATCCTTCATGTTCTTGCTTGTGTTCTTGGGTTCGCTTGCAGGAACTAGCCTTCGTGGCGAGGTCAATCGCGCCCTGCGTGGTTGATAACCAACAGAGACGGTGGTGTAGCGATTGCAAGGTTTTGATCCGCCGGACCGGAGCCTTGGATCGTCAACGTCGAGATTCTCCACCAATCCAAGTTATCCTTTACCTAACGGAAGATCGGGACCAATCCCCCATTATCCAAGGTATGGAGTACCTTAAGCGCCTGTTCACGCTTGGCCTTGTTGACACAAAGCTTGTTAATGATCGATTGAAAACAACCAAACAAAGCATCAACAGTCTCACCCGACTTCTGTGAGAAATTTTCATACTCATGCCGGTAGGTCTGGTAGATCCTAGCCTTGACCTGAGCTGTCCCCTCATGGTGTGCCTAGAGGGTAGCCCAAATCTCTCGAGCAGTGGTGAGATGGCTAACACGCTCAAACTCACTAGGACCTAGACCAGAAAATAAAATATTCACCGCTGTACTATTATTTTGATGCTGGGTAACTACATCTACAGCAGTATCCGTAGCAATTGGCACTATGGTGAAAGTAGGATGAACACAAATCTCCCATATGTCCGAGCTCTAGCTCATAAGGTATGCTCGCATGCGAGTCTTCCAATAAGTGTAGCCAAAAGCTTCTAGTGACGGGATTTTACCAGAAGACGTCATGGTCACTACCTAGGTTTAGAATCGGTTAAGATATGAGAAAAACCTAACCTTGCTCTGATACCACTTGTAGGACCGAAAGTAGCGACCAGAGAGGGGTGAATGGGCTGCCTAAAAATTTCTAGCTAAACTATGACTTAATCCCAACACCCAAAGAAACTTAAGCACACAAATAATATTAGCAAAGCAAAATATTAGAACTAAAGTTGTCTATCCTAAAAATGATTGATATCTTAATTGAAATGATATTAAAGATAAACTAAAATAAAAATACTACAATAAATAAAAACAACTAGATAAATCACGAAATAATTATATTTCAGTCTAGAAATAAAATACTAGTCAAATGAATAAAACATGGATCATCCAAAAATTAATTCAGAAATAAACCTAATAATGCGACTAATAAATTTTTCCCTTTTTTATATGAGCAGATTAAAAAAACTTAAATAAATAATACGAGATAAGTAATAAAAATTTCACAGATTAAAAATTAACTACGAGATTAATATATAATTTTTTTAATTAAAACTAGATAACTATTGGTTTAATAAACTAGCTAAAAAATAGGGGATTAAAAACTACTTACCTGCATCGCCGGTGACGTTGCTGCGCCGATCCGCCGTGAACCGCACCTGCGTCGCCCGTCGAGCCGCTAGCTTCCCTGCGCGTGACGTGCTGCTACCACAGCGACTGCAAGGCCTAGCATGTAGGTAACCTGCCATATGCGTGCGTAGCCAGCCAAAGATGTGAACGTGGGCCTTGCGCATGTGAGCACGGTCAAAGTCGCCGCATGAGATGCTGCACAGGAGAGGGCTGCTGCAAGCTGGCTGTGCTGCAGCAACTCACCACGGTGGGTCCCACAGCTCCTGGCGCCTGCAGATCTCGGCTGTTGTGCATAGTCGCAGCCTGGGCTCCCATGCTAGCCACGTTTCACGTCCCGCATGCTTGGAAGGAAAAGTTGTACCCTGCTGCAGTACAAGCTGACGACCAGAGGAAAAGGAACGGCGGAAAAACTTCAGCGAAAAGCGAAAATTGACGAAAATTTTCTTTTCCCGGACTGTAGATTGATCTTTAAAAGTATAACAGTCATCCTATCCCCAGGGGGGTAGGGGCTTATTTATAGGCGACTCCTAATACATGAAAAGACTAATTTACCCCTAGGGTAAATTAACACTGACTCTAAAATAAATTCCGAAAATTACTAAAATATTCTTAGAAAAATCACCTGACTCAAATAAAAATATTCTAAACTTAAAAACTAAATATTAATATCCTAAAAACAAAATAATCATTGGTTGTCAGTTTTGCGCCGAAACTGACAAAGCGTCCACCGTCTTCTCACCGGGTACCCGGATTGGGCCGACCCGACCCCGCAGCTTCCTCAGCCCGGCAATCGTTGCCGCCCGTGTACCTAAGTCAAACCTAGTCAACAGACCAATGGATCATCTGCCGCTCCTAGCCCATGTACTTGGATTGGGCCAGCCCGACTCCGTGGCTCCTCTCCCCTGCTATCGCTCGCTGCTCGTGTATCGGAGTCACACGCGCCTCAGTCACGACAGGTCTTCATATCTCTTCTTGACTTCCATTGACAATCACTCATCACATCTGGAGTATCAAACTCATGTTCTTCAACATGGTTTCTCAACCGGGATTGACTCAGGTACACAAGCGGCGAGCGATTGCTGGGCTGAGAGAGCTGCGGAATCGGGCCGGCCCAATCTAGGTACCTAGTGCGAAAACGGTGGACGCTTTGTCAGTTTTGGTGCAAAACTGATGACCGCTGATCTCGGATCTGACTGTTCTGAGGCGAAGCCGTAGCCGCTATGAAAGCTCCGCTTCAGGATAATTCATATGTATTTAGGAGTTTACTGTTTTGCCTTTAGGCCCACAGTTTGTCAGTCGAGTCTATAAAAATATCCTACGGGCATTTTGGTCTTTTCCATTTTATTTCAGCGTCTATAAATACCCTAAGGGTCTTTTGGTATTTTTCCTAGGCTATTGGGCTGCCTATAAATAGGGCCCCAATCCCTAGGGTTAGGGTTAACTCACTTAATGACAAACTTGAGTTCACTTTCCCCACGTTGTGTTCTTCTTCGTTTCGTGTGAGTGTCGCCACAAACCTTCCCCACCGTGTTGTTCATCCTGGTTGACAGGTGTGCCCATCGAACTTTTTTTTGTGAACCATTTATAGTCTTCGTTTTTGGCGCAGATCGTCTTTATCATTAATCATCTTGTGCTTTGTGCTACTCCTTGCAAGAACGATCAGTAATCTATTTGGCTAGAATACTTTCCCTGTGTTTTCTATGCAATCTTGGCTTTTGTGCACGAGAATTAATCTCGATCAGAAATGCTAGCATCCCTAGATCGTGCTGGTCAGACTTCGACGTCCACACTTACAGCCTTCGCACGAGGACTTCGAACGGGCTTCGACAAGTATCGAATTGGAGACAATTTTGAATAGTAAGATCTTCTCTCGTTTCAGGTGCACTTAGATTAATTGCCTGTGATGATTTACTTTCATGAAGCTTGAATACTCATGTCTTGAATGATCTGCTAATCTGCCTATAAGCACTGTTTTGGTGTCTTTATTTGTAGGACACCGGTTGTTTTTAGACTATATTATTTTTGGACCCGTGAACTGATTTTGTTTCTGTTAGTTGTATGTTGAGGTGCGTTGGGTGTTGGGAGTAGGCAATTGATTCGAAAGAATTTTTTAGGCGCCCATTTACCCCCCCCTCTGGTTGCTATTTTTGGTCCTACACTCGGCGGTGGTTTTCCTTTTCCGGGGAGCCACTCCCGTTGAGTTGAAGTCTGGCAGAGGAGGAGGCTCCATTCCAAGAGCACTCCACACCCTGTTGAAGCGCTCCCACCTACCCACCAGCTAGCTCCACTCTTCGCTGCTTCTCCACCACCGTAGGGGCTTCGAGCACCCATTCGGTGGCTCTTGCAATCTGTTCCGGAGCTAGCACCAAAGGAGCCGCTGAAAAAAGGTAGCATTCTATTAGGTATGTTATCCAGTTTCTAATGTGTTAATGCAGAAAATGCGAAGACTTACCTAGGCTTCGAAGCTCCCCCTCTTAAGCATTTTGAAATGCATTCGGCCAATTTGCTCCGAGAGGAGGGATCCAGAGGGTGATGAATTCTTCAGCCAGATCCCTCATTGTAACGCCCCGATTTAATAAAACAGGGATTTTATTGAAATTTCATAGAAAATCAATAAAAACAAGACGTTCATCACACGACCGCGTACAATATGGCAATCATTCATGGTTCGTAGACCATATTAGTACAAAAGAGTTAAAACAAATAGAAACTAGTAAAACAAATCTCCTAGATGAATGCCTTCTTCCAATCTCGCGCCTTGACTGGGTCGCTACTCTAGACCTTCATCCTCCTCGAAGTAAACGGGCTCTGGTGGTGTAAGTCAACGGGGGTGAGTACAATCGTACTCAGTAAGCCACCGAATGCAAATATAATGCAGGGTAATAACAAGGAAGGTAGTGGCTAATTTTTGCGGAAAAAAATATTTGTAAAGCAATTAAATGTGATCAAGTTATTAATACAGAAATGTAAACATGTGTATGCATCATCTTCTAACTCGAGGGGTACAGTCAGCCCACCCTCGCTCATCAGTCCTTACATGCCATGAATAACACATTCATTCAAACAATAGTAAACTAACCGCGAGAAGTCACACAACCCGCCCTTGACCGTGAGCTCGGCTTTTCGAAAATGTTTAAACTCTGATCAGAGGTGTAACACTGTACCCACAAGGCACGCACTCATCCCATACACCAAAGTGTAACGAGATGACCCATACCACGGGAACTCGTGCCAAAAACTTTCATATGGGACGCTCCGACCCAACAGCACCCTCTTATGGGTTTCATATGGTGCCCCGACGCGTTGAGCCAACGCCATACCCCCCCCCTTGAGCCACGTCGGTACAAGTCACCTGCAGGTTGCCCCTTGCCCCCTCCACTATGGTGCATCGAGTCGGTTTGTTCCATACTTCCGATTAGGACTTACCCATTAGACTTGTGGTTAGTACGAAAGTGCTTTGCAATAGATCCTGCAGACTGGTCCTTATAGTGCCCCGGGTGTGACCAACTAATGCCCTAGCTTGCACCTGAAACCCACCATACTTATAACATAGCCAACTCCAACAGAGTCCAGAGACGAGAATAACGGGGAAATACATATAGTAGAATCCATCTATCTACGACTCATTCTTTTATCCTATAGCAGTTGTGTCGGTACATTGGACACTAGCTAATATAATATTGTAGAGTGACAAGGAGTTAAGGCTCGATAAGCATGGCTTGGGTTTACACACAAGGACGGGGATCTAATAAATATAATGTAGGGCTTGATATTAGACTAATGCAATATTATCCTATGAGTTATAGCGATAATTTATTAAAACATGGGCTCAATTATGATCAAAATGGGGGTTGTGACATGCCTTGATCAGAAAATAGAGATGGTGGAACCTCGGGGTAAAACTCCAGCTCTTCGACGGTGTCATAATCTTCTCGGCACGCAAAACAAGAACAATAAACAATTAAAATAAATAACATAAGCAGTACAAACATTTCAATTAAATTAGTTCTAGTTGTACAGAATTAAAAGAGGGAATTTATGGAATTTGAATGGATTGATTTGGAGTTCAAACGGAAAGGATATGAATTTTAGAAGTTCATGCTCATTCACATGAAATGATAGAACCCTAAAATGAAAAGAAATAATCGCGAGATTATTCCTTTGGATTAAATGAGATGGTCGACATGTGATCAACATGCCCACTTAGATAAAATAGAAAGATTAAACTTGAGTTGAGATAAGGGTAGATCGATGGGTTATAATTCATTTGAAAACAAGGATGGGTTGAATTGAATGTGTTGATCGATTAGAAACAAAAGGGTACAAATGGATTTAGTCGAACAATTTGAATAGGTTGTGACCATTGGACCACCTAGTCATTCAATAGACGATCGACTAAAGTTACACATAAAGGATTAAATTAAATCGACAAGACTCGATGATGGATGGTAACGAACGACTACGAACAACCAACGATCGGTGACGACCATCGATGAACATCACAAGTCCGATGACCGAACATCAATCAAGTCATAATCGATGGATTATATCCAAATAAAGGAGAGAAAGGTGGCATTCAACCATTATGATTGACGATGAATGACGATGGATATTAACTTCGGTATGAGAAATGGAATGACCATGATCTACGCTTTATGGAAAATATGACTTCCAGGACAAAACACATGTGAACAAAGTGGAACACCGGATGCTCTAGATATAAAGAGAACTATTTTCAAGGTTAGTTGGGCGCGGAACACCGGTACGATACAAATAGAAAATTGATGGAGGATAAATCAATGAAAATAGCTCAACATTAATTTAGATCATGGATAGCGATTAAATAAATTAGATCGGAATGGAACCACCGAGTTAAATAAATTGGAACGGAGTCACCGGATTTATAGATTAATTATCACAAATACATGGGTATATGTTGACACGAAAACGTGCCCCCGCACTTGGGTCAGTCCGACGATCCAAAAGTGCACGGATACTTAGGAACAGACCTAAGCGTGACGTGGCACCGACGTCGCGTTCCGACTACCCTTAATAGTGATAAGGGGGTGGAGTCGCCAGGCAACTAGATTACACAAAATAATCCAATTAGCCGAAAGAAATAGATTTAAACAGGATAAGATCAGCAAACCAGTCGGAGCCCGTCTGGTTCGAAGTCTGATGCGAAGGGTGCGCCGAAGGGTACCTTCGGCGTCTAGTGCGAAGTGCGCCACCGAAGGGTACTTCGGCGTTCGGACTGATACGGCCGAAGGTAGACTCCGAACAGTGGGGTTCGGCGTGCGATCTCTGATACAGCGAACCACAGAGTAGTGACTCAAAGGCCACGCACGAGTGCAACTTCGTCCGGTGCGGAGTATGGTCGTGGCGAAGCCTGCTGGCGAAGCCTGTGGTCGAAGCCTGCGATCCTGCCGAAGGGTGTCCTAGGGACCTCTGGAACCGATCTGTCAGCTCCGGACACCTCCGGCGAAGGGCTCCGAACGTGTGAACCTGAAAAAGGGATGATGCGAAGTACCAATTCGGCCTTAGGACCGAATGTTGCTAAGTGTTGCACGGGTGGTAAAGGTAGCAATCTATTACGCAGATTGGCGGATACTTCACAGGCGAAGTAACAAGGCGATAACAATCTATTACGTAGATTAACGGGTACTTCATAGGCGAAGTACCAAGGCTTACCACTGTTCTGTAGTGGCGGATGGAGGGCTTCCAGGAAAACCCACGAAGAGGTATAGGAAAGTAAAGGTAAAAGTAAACGTACAATCATAGCATGGCTTTGGTTTGGTTTGAGTTGGGGGGCTCTCCACGCCGGCCATGCCTCTCTATTTATAGGGGGTCAACTCTTAATCTAATCTGCTATTAACCCGGCCAGATAGAGATAGAGAGTGAGCTGGCAACGCGTGCAACCCTATCTCTGTCGAGGTGGGCTTCGGCCAGGCCCATCGAGGCCTGCTCCTCGGGCCGAAGCTTCGGTAGTGTGGGCTTCGGCCAGGCCCGTCGGGGCTTGCTCCTCGGGCCAAAGCTTCGGCAGCGTGGGCCTCCGAAGGCTTCCGAAGCTTCGGTAGCGTGGGCCTCCGAAGGCTTCCTAGCTGAAGCCCATGGGCTGGCTAGAGTCTTTCGGAGCCCATAGCTCGGTGGACTTCGGCCCTGTAGGGCTTCGGACAGACCCTGGACATGTGTACTTTCGGCCCAAATCACCAAAATTTGATATTTTGATAATCTAGCCATTAACGCCATTTTTTGCTATCAATAGTATGATAAATTGATATAATAATTATTCAATTGATGATGATTGATCTAATCTTGATGAAGAAACAAATGGATTTAAATAAATGGATATAACAATACGATGATGAACGTACTGGAATAAAATGATATAACAAATTTATTGAACGGCGACAGATGGCCAAGATTTAATGAAAATCCTACGGCTAAGATTAAAATAGATCAAAGCGGGATCATCGGGTTTTGATAATGACATTTTAGGATCAATATTAATTAATGGTTGAAACGTATCGATGAACAAGATAAAATGGATTAGATTAAACGAACGACATCAGGACGTGTTAATGAACTATTTAGAGTAAACGCCACCTAACGCAGCCAGGATAAATCAACGATTAATTAAATGTAGACAAGAAAGAGATGATTATTACCGTATGAAATCAGAAAGGAGGTAACATGGACGGGAGAGGAGGAGATGGGCTTGCCCAGAACAGTGAGGCAGGGGCGGCGTGGTGGTTCGGCAAGGGGGAGGCATGGTGGCGGCTCGCCGGAATAGTGGCGCGGCGAGGCAGCAACAACACTCGGCGGAGGCAACAGGGAAGAGGAGAGGGGCTGCGATGGAGGAAGTGGGAGAGGTGTGGGCTTGTGGAGGAGAAGAGAGAAGAGGGCATGGCTTTTATAGAGGGAGGAGGCGCTTGAGTAAATGGAGGCCGCAGACATGAGATGGAAGGACATGTGTATAAGGAAAGGGAGGAAAAACAAGGAAAGGGGAAGGAAGGAAATAGAGGGAGAAGAAGGAAGGAGAAGGAAGATGCAGCCAAGAAAATGGAAGGGAGAAAAAAAGGAAAGAAAAGAAAGGAAGAAAGAGAAGGAAAAAGGAAAGGAAGAAAGAGAAGAGGGAAATAGAAAAGAAGGAAAGAGAAGAAAGGCTTTGTGCGTGCGCATGCACTCAGCCAAGAAAAAAGAAAGGGAGAGGGAAGGAAAGAGAAAGAAGGGGAAAGGGAAAAGGGGGAAAGAGAAAAAGGGAAAAAAGAAAAGAAAACAAAAGGAAGGCAGAAAAAATATGAAAATATTTATTTCATAAAATTCAAATTTGGATTTTTAATAAAAAGTGAAAAGTTTTTGGAAAGTTTGAAATTTAAAATAAATTTAGAAATTTTGGATTTCAAAGAAATAGCGTGCGAATAAACGGCGGTTTGGAAAATCAATAAATTTTGTATTCACGTCGAAATTATAAAATCCGAACATGAACACCAAACCAAGGTTTTTAATTCATTTTTGGGAATATAAAAATAATTTTTAAAGTGATTTTTAATGGAACTTGAACACGCAGTTAAAATGGGATTTTAATTTCGCGACCGAATGTAGGACCGAAAGTAGCGACCAGAGGGGGGGTGAATGGGCGCCTAAAAATTTTGTCGAATCAATGGCCTGCTCTCAATACCCAACGCACCTCAAAAGACTAAGCAGCGAAACGTAAATAGATCACCGAAGCACAAAAGTATCTAGCCTAGAAACGACCAGTGTCCTAGACAAAGAAACACCAATACAGTGCTAATAGGCAGATAACAAAGCACTCAAAACATGGCAGATCAAAGTTCCCAGAAACTAATCATCACAGCAATTAAACTGAAGACACATAAATAGTGATGACGAGTTACTGTTTAAAAGTTGTCTCCTGTTCGGTACTCGACGAAGCCTGCAACGTCGAAGCCTGTAGTGTCGAATCTTGCTTCGAAGTGTCGAAGCCTGCTTCGCAGTGTCGAAGCCTACTTCAGAGTCCTTAGTCGAAGGCTGTCGAAGTCTGTCGTGGAAGTGCCGAAGGTTTGTGGAGTCTAGGTTAGTTCGAGTGTGGCAGAATGCGAAGCATGCTTCGATGTGAAGTGTGAGGTTACCGAAGCCTACAATGCAACCTTCGGAACCAGATTGATCGAAGAATGGCTACTGGAGAGTAACCTCCGAATCACAGGCCAACTTCGAATCAGAGTTTGGTTCGAAGCTGTTAAGTGAAGGTATAGACAGCGAAGCTAGCTTCGAAACAACAAGACGCAAATTCGAAGCCACACAAATTTACACCTTCAAAGTAAAGACACTACAGAGACTGACAACGATTCGAAGCATATGCAGCCTTCGGAAGGCAGTGAACAAAGTTGTAGACTTCGAGAGAGCAACCTCCGAAACATGCTTCGCACAATCTTGGCAAAGCCTAGATACATAATCGAAGCATGCAATGTATGAAGCCTGGTTTCTCACGTCACAAACCAGTCACAAATAGAACCACGCCATACGACTGACTCCTCTGCCAGAGCATCGATAAGAATGCCATGCTAAGAAAAACAATAGAATATACTCTTCCAGGCGGCTGACAAGGGCCTAGATTGGCCAGTCCATAGACTGCAGGCTACAGCGCCATAGACAACACAGATTCAACAAGAAATACTCGGAATAAGGATGTGGCTGAAGAACAGAAACAAATAAACTACTCCCAGTGCAAAAACTTAGTCTAAAAACTCCGCATGCAGAAGCAACCAGAAGGCACGCAAATCGAAATGAATATAAAACGACTTCACAACTTGACGTTCTGTGAATCGGAGAGCATGAATCACAAAAATGGAAGAACTCATGAAGAACAGGGATACTTGCGGTGGCGGCGCTCTCACGGGAGAAAACTGGAAGAAGCCAAAAAGTGACCCAAACTTTAGTGCTGGATTAAAGTGTATTCAGAATGGGTAACCTAACCCTAGGGATTGGGGCCCTATTTATAGGCAGCCCAATCAGCCTAGAATATTTCACTAGACCCTTAGGGTTTTTTACAGACGCTGAAATAAAAGGAAAAGACCCAACTGCCCAAGGATATTTTTACAGACTCGACTGACTGACTGTGGGCCTAAGGACAAAATAGTAAACTCCTAATTACGGATGACTTATCCGGAAGCGGAGCTTTTGTAGCGACTACAGCTTCACTTCTAGACGGTCCGTTCCAAGATCAGCGGTCGTCAGTTTTGCGCCGAAACTGACAAAGCGTCCACCGGCTTTGCACCAGGTACCTGGATTGGGCCGGCCCGATTCCGCAGCTCTCTCAGCCCGGCAACCGCTCGCCGCCCGTGTACCTGAGTCAATCCTGGTCAACAGCCTAGTGGATCCTCTGCTGCTCCTAGCCCGTGTACCCGGATTGGGCTAGCCTGACTTCACGGCCCCTCTGCCCGACAGTCGCTCGCTTCCTGTGGACCTGAGTCACACGCGGCCTAGACGCAACAGGTCTTCTCTCTCTCTCTTCAGACCTCTTTGACTACCGTTCACAATGACTCATCACATCTGGAGCCATGAAGCCCACGCTCTTCAGCATGGCTCCTCAATCTCCCCCTTGATGAGTGCATTATCAACACTTCTCTTCATCAGCTTTCTAGTACCTACAAGCAACTGTGGAAACACAAAAACAAAACACAAGAAAACAGAGAAGAAGAAAATAAAGTAAGAGTTTAACCCTAATGACCAAAAGCCGATCAAAAGCAAGAAGCGGTCATTATGGTTAACCAAAAGTAAAAGACTCAAAACGAGTGCAATCTCATAATCATCAATAAGTATATCAAAAGAGTAAGGACAAACGGGACAAAAACTCCCCCTGAATCAAATCCCAGAGAAAGCCAAAACTCCCCCTTAAACTCTTCTCTCAAAATTTCTCCCCCTTGTTGACAAGTGGACTCATCAAGCGAGACTAAAAGCACTCGAAAGAGACACAGACTCCCCCTGAAATGCAACTCCCCCTCAAAATATGCAAAGAATGCAACTGGAGTGCAAGAGGAGTGTAGAAAGCATGCTTCTCAGATATGATTGACTGCAAGTTACAAAATCTAGCAGGTATAGCAAACGACATACTGTCTAAGACACATGGCATGATCAGTGCAATAGATGATATCTAAAGAGAGTCATTAGCACGCATTTTTTTTAGTTTTTGCAAACAAAAGCATCACCACATTTTCCAGTTGACAAGCAAGGTAAAGCATGAGATGCAAAAGCTAATTGATATCTACCAAGATAAGCATTGTCCAAATCAAAGTGCTTCAGCAAACTTGTTATTATTTCAATTTTTAGGCTTTTTCTTTTTCCTTTTTCATTTTTGCCAGGGGTTATTTGCATGTCAAACCTTATGCTGACCGACCAAGTCAAGCCTAGGCTAGCACTGGACCATCAGAAGCTTAAGACATTGGTCTTGGCATACACTACACTGTCCTAGTTAATACCAAAGTGCTATGGTACGCAGTCCAGAACAATGCAATGCGACAAAGCAAACCCACCTGGATCTTTTCAAGTTATGCATAAAAAGGCATGGAATTTTCATTTTTTGATTTTTCATCATTTTTATAGCACATTTCCATGTTTAAAGCATAAAGATGTCCAAGTTGCATATTTGCATCTAAGTCAGGAACTAGCTACAAGGCATGTAACAGATAGCAAGAACATTTAGCCTACACATGCTAGTTACCAGAAGCAATGGTGATCATTTTTCAATTTTAAAGCATAAAAGCCATGCATATGACAGATATCAGACATGTCAAGTGAACTGAACCAAAGCATGATCATCGACAAGTAATCAAAAGCATGTACTATCTAGAATAAGTAAAGCAGATCAATCATATAACAGAAGCAAGCTCAAAGTGTGATATGTGAATATGTATGATATGAACACACACATAAAGACTCAAGAAAAGAGTAAAGAAGAAAGAAAACTGACTCAAAATATCCTAGAAATGATACACAACACCCGAATCCCCTCGTAAACGTTCAAAAGAGACTGATCTAGGCGTTTGGTGAAAATGTCAGCCAACTGATGGTGGGTATAAACATGAACAAGGTCAATGACACCTTTCTCATATTGATCCCGCAAAAAGTGAAAGCGTGCATCAATATGTTTGGTTTTTGAATGGAGACAAGGGTTTTTCCCTACACATAGCACTGGTGCAGTCGCAAAACAAAGGAACTCTAGTAGGAAAGAACAACCCAAAATCTCACAGAGTGGAAATCATCCAAACCAACTGTGAGCAGCAGCTAGCAGCAGCTACATACTCAGCCTCAGTGGTCGAAAGAGCAACTCCAGATTGCTTTTGAGAAAACCAAGACACAAGAGATGAACCAAGAAACTGGCAAGTACCAGAAGTCGACTTGCGATCCAACCGACACCCACTAAATTCAGTGTCCGAAAAGCTAGATAAATCAAGAGATGATGATGCTGAGTAATAAAGACCGAGATCGGGCGCATAGGTGAGATACCTGAAGATGCGCTTGACAGTCTGCCGATGAGACGCGCGTGATGAAGACTGGAAGCGTGCGCAAAGTCCCATGGCAAACTGTATGTCCGGTCTTGTCGCCGTCAAGTATAGCAATGAACCAAACATCCCTTGAAACTCTCTCTCGTTGACCTTTACGCCGCTCTCGTCCTTGTCCAGGCCCCCAGATGTGCCCATTGGGGTCATCTGCGGCTTCAGCTCTCCACCAAAGTCAAATTTTTTCAACATGTCATGAGTGTACTTACCTTGGTGGATGAAGGTGTCATCCTTGGTCTGCTTGATCTGGAGCCCTAAGAAGTACTTGAGCTCACCCATGAGGCTCATCTCAAACTCGCTGTGTATCTGCTTAGAAAACTTAGACACAAGATCATTAGTAGTACCGCCAAAGATAATATCGTCCACGTAAATCTGAGCGACTAAGAAATCTGAAGCATCTCTGAGCAAGAAGAGAGTTTTATCCACAGAACCCATCACAAAGCCCTTCCCCAACAAAAACTGCTTTAACCGGTCATACCAAGCCCTGGGAGCTTGCTTTAGACCGTATAAAGCTTTTTGCAATTTAAAAACATGTCGAGGAAACTTGGGGTTCTCAAAACCGGGGGGCTGACTAACATATACTTCCTCCTCTATATACCCATTCAGAAAAGCACTCTTGACATCCATTTGAAAAAGCTTAAAACCCTTCGAAGCGGCAAAATCTAAGAGAATGCGAATGGACTAAAGACAGGCTACATGGGCGAAAGTTTCTTCAAAATCAATTCCTTCCTTCTGGCAAAAACCCTGGCAACAAGTCGAGCTTTGTTGCGCACCATAACCTCATCTTCACCTTGCTTGTTTTTGAATACCCACTTGGTGCCTATGGGGTTGCATTCAGGTGGCAGCTCAACTAGTGTCCAAACCCGATTGCGGACAAAATTATCAAGCTCTTCTTGCATAGCATTAATCCAATTGGAGTCAGAAAGAGCATGAGAAACATCTCTAGGCTCAAAAGATGCAACAAAAGCAGATTCAGCAAACACAGCAAGAGAGTCAACAGAAGAACGCAAAGTTCTCTCAGTCAAATCACCAATGATGAGCTCTGAGGGGTGATCACACTGAACTGCTTGGGATCCCTAGTGATCTGAAGTCACCTCACCGGAGTCAGCAGCTGGCACCTCTGGACTCGACTGAGGGGGCTCGATCGAAGTGGAAGAAGTGATCAGAGGTCCGCCCTCGTCCTCAGTCAAAGTCTCAGAGGGTGTGGGTTCTGTAGGTTGTGCAGAAGTCCCACCCTCATCAGCAGCTGGAGTGTCATCATCTTCCTCGAAGATGGACTCTCCGAACTCACCATCACCAGAAAGCTCAAAAGAAGGAGTCAAAGAAGGCAAGGACTCATCAAATGAAACCTCGCAAGTCTCGACAAGTTGCTAGGAGTCGAGGTTCCAAACACGGAAGCCTCGAGAATGTAAAGCGTAGCCAAGAAAAACTTCGTCCCAGCAATGAGACTCAAACTTGTCCAATGCCCTCCCTTCTTGAGCACAAAGCACTTGCAGCCAAACGCTCGCAAGTGGCTCACCTTGGGCTGTCTGCCAAACCGCAACTCATATGAAGTCGTACCAAGGTAAGCTCTAAGAAAAATGTTGTTGGCCAGATAGCAAGCCGTGTTCATGGCTTCAGCCCAAAAATGCCTAGGAGTCCTGTGCTCATCGAGCATCGTCCTGGCCATCTCGACTAGCGTGCGGTTCTTTCGTTCCACAACGTCATTCTGTGGGGGAGTGTAAGGAGCAGAAAACTGATGGTCAAGACCCTGATCACTACAGAAGCTGACGAACTGAGAGTTCTTGAACTCAGAGCCGTTGTCGGAGCGTATTGCTCGCATCCGACCATTGTTCTCATTCTTCAGCTTCAAAATCAGGTCATGAACAAAATGGAAAGTCTCATCCTTAGACTCCAAAAAGAAAACCCACGAGAATCGAGAAAAATCATCAACGATCACAAGCTCGTACCACTTCCCACTGACTGAGCGTACCCGAGCTGGACCGACAGTGTCCATATGTAACAGCTCGCCCGGATACGAAGTCATCACCTGAGTCACAGGTTAGTGAGAAGCGGCAACCATTTTCCCATGACGACAGGGATGGCAAACTAGATCCTTCTCCATTTTAAGCTTGGGCAATCCTCGGATGAGGTCCATAGAGCTCAACCTGACTAGCAGATCAAAACTCAAATGACCTAACCTCCTATGCCACTTCTAGAGCTCAAAAGAGGATCCAACAATCAAACAGCGAGAAGGGCCAAAAGAACTAGACAAGTCAATCCGAAAAACCTTACCTAAAGGTAAGATCTGGCAAATCAAAGACCCTCTAGAATCAATCACAGAAGAACTGCCCTTCTTAAAACGAACCTCCAAACCATCCTCAAGAAGTTGCGAAACAGAAATCAAATTGAAGCTCAAATTTCCAACCAAAGCAACGTTCTTCAAAGAGAAATGGTCAGATATACGAATTGAGCCAATGCCATGTACCTTCCCTTGACCACTGTTCCCGAATGTGATGTACTCTTTGGAGCTCGGGGGAGTGAGACTGGAGAACCATCTGCGATGTCCCGTCATGTGGCGAGAGTATCCTGAGTCCATGATCGAAACGTCCTGCAGTCCCCGATCCTGCACAATCAGTGGTTGTAAGGGGGAGAAAATGGTCCGGAACCAGGTTTAGCAAAAGAACTAAACCAGTTGTTGGGGGAAAATATCTCATCTTCGGGGTTATTGCCGAAGCAACATAAAGGCAGACAGCGGATTCGAAGGTTCTCAGACGATCATCTTCGAAGATGCCCGGAGCCAAGTTCGAAGTACGAAGATAGGCATTGGTTCGGAGTACATCTTCGAACTAAGGCTTTTCAAGATCTTTTCTGACAGCTAAGATGGAAGACTTATCTTCTTTCTTATTAGATTAGTCTTTTACCATTTTAGCCCTATTAAGGGAACCGAATAGTTTCCACTATGTCGGTTGTAATAGAGGGGTAAATAGGTCTTTTCCTTAATGTTTAGGTCTATAAATACCCACCATTTCACCCTGTAATAGGGACCGAATACAAGTTATTCAATACACACATTCGAACTATTCTAAGTTATTATCCTTTCGGAGGCTTAGAACAGTTTGCTTCACAAACACTTTGTTTGTTAGTTTCTTTTCCACAGAAACCTGTTAGCGTAATCTTTACGCCAACAGTTGGCGCCATCCGTGGGGAACCTAGTCCAAAAAACTTCGTTCTCTACCAACTTCTTACATCATGCCTCCTAAGCGGAGCGCACCCCGCAATCCCACTCGGAGGTCCTCTCGGATCTCCGGAGAGATACCCTTCGACACAGTTGAAGTCGGAGGGCCTTCGACATTCCCTCCACAAACTCCGGAAGGGGCTTCCATCCCTCGAACATACGAAGCTTCTCCGTCAACCCCTTCCATACTCCGACCGCCCGGAGTCCCTTCTCCACCCTCCATCTCGATTCGAACTGATCCTACCAGTTCTCAAGACCCGGAAGATCCTTCCGGAGGAAATGAAAATAATCTTGGAGATATGGCCACTCAAATGGCCAACCTTCAAGCTGAAGTGGCAAGGTGGCGAGAGGAAGCTGCGAGCAGGCTTCGCTCTCAAACCACCCCAACCATCCCAGAAGTGCCCAAAGACGACGATCTTGATTATCCCGAAGCCCCGGAGAACGCCTCTTTCGACAATGAATCTCCGCTGCATCCTGAGCTGCAGAAGGTTCGCTTTGATCAAAAGTTTAAAACTTCGAAGCTCTGTAAGTATGCCGGAGATGAAGATCCGGAGAGTTCGTTCGTTCTTATGCCCTAGCAATTGAGGCTAGCGGAGGAGTTCGAGACACCATGGCGAAGTGCTTCCCTTTAGCTCTTCAAGGAGTGGCATTGAGATGGTTCTGGTCCTTGAAGCCAGGATCAATCAATTCATGGTCGCAGCTGAAGAAGAAGTTTATAAGCAACTTTCAGGGCACCTTCGTGCCTCCTATGTCAACAGGAAGCCTTTTCCAGGTGAAACAGCTCCCCGGAGAAACATTGAGGCAGTACTTTAAGTGCTTCGCTCATACGAAGTCGCAATTCGGGGGCTGTCCGCATCTTCAGTGGTTGATGCAGCTCGGGAAGGCGTCAGTCATCAAGGCCTTCTGGATAAGCTTCATCGGAAAAGCATCTCCTCGGTCTCTCAGTTGATGTCATACTTCGAGGAGTATGCGAGGTCAGAAGATGGTTGGCTTCGGAGGACTGCTGCTACTTCGTCCATATTGCAAGAAGTCAAAGTATAAGTGAAAACTTCGGCACAGCCGCAGGAACCAGTCTTCGAAGTGCAACATGATCGGAGAAGAGGGCAAAAGCACCCTCGTTCTGAAGTCATGATATTGCACCCCCACAGAAGTTTGCACCAAGAGCTCCACAGTCTACGGGGAACAAGGCCAGCGGCTGGAGGCCGCCAGGGAAAACGGCTGGCAAGGGCCAGACCCTTTTCTGCTGCATTCATGGAGAAAATCGAAGTCATGCAACTGATACTTGCAAGGCTATACTTACCCTAAGGGGAGAATACTTAGAGAGAACTTCGGGTCGAGGAAGTACCGACCGAGTTCCAGCTGCAGCGCGCCCAGAGCCGGTCCAGGCTGTGGCGCGGATAGAAAATTTTGATGCTGCAAGACACCCTCCGGTGGCCAATGTTATGCCACCCTCCGAAGCAAGAGGAAGGGCAAGATAGAGGAAAAAGAGTAGTTCTCCCTATCTCCGGAGGAGGTACCCTCGGAAGCATGTCCAAGAGACAGCGAAGAGAGTACGTTCGGGAAGTAGGTCATATTGGGACTTCATCATCCGCAGCTGCAATGCCAGAGTGGTCTCACGTTCCGATATCTTTTTCTGCGGAGGATGCAGCTGGTATTAAGTTCCCGCACGCAGATCCACTAGTTATCACTGCTGATATTGCGGGCACTGAAGTCCAAAGGGTGTTAATTGACGGAGGTAGTTCGGCAGATATCATTTTTGTTCAAGCCTTCGATCAGTTATGCATTTCCAGGAAGCATCTCCTTCAAGCGGCTCGTCCTCTGCAAGGCTTCGCAGGACCACCGCTTGATGCACTTGGCCAAATAGGCCTAGAAGTTACCTTCGGAGAAGGTTTATTAGCCCGGACTGAAGAAGTAATTTTCGATGTGATAGATGCCCCGTATGCTTACAACGTCATCTTCGGAAGGGGCATGCTAAACCAGTTCGGAGCTGTGGCGCATCACAATTACTTGTGCATGAAGATGCCCACACAAGCAGGAGTCCTTACAATCTTCGGAGATCAAGCCATTGCTCGGAGGGCGGAATATGGTCATGGTCCCCCTCTTGATCCGAGGCAAGTAAACAGTGTGCAGGATAATGAAGAAATTTTTTCAGCCTCCTCCGAAGCTTCGAAGAAGTCCTTTCCGAGACCAAGTCCCGAAGGAGAGATTGTAACGAAGGTCATTGTTAAAGATGGTAAAGAGTATACTTTTCAATTTGGTAAAGATTTACCTCCTGAAGTTGCACCCTCCTTGGAAAAAGTGGTGGAAGAAAATTTGGATGTCTTCGCTTGGTCTGACAAAGATATCACCGGAGTCGATCGGGATATCATTGAACACAGTTTACTTGTAAACCCGAAGGCCCAGCCTGTTCGGCAAGGACTCCGGAAGATGTCCGCAGAAAGAGCTGCTCTAGCTAAGGACGAAGTTGAAAAATTGTTGAAGGCTAGGATTATCAGAGAAGTGGCTCACACAGAATGGTTAGCCAACCCAGTCTTCGTCAGAAAGAAGTCTTCCGGGAAGTGGCGCATGTGCATTGATTTCACATCCTTGAATAAAGCATGCCCACGTGACCCCTACCCCATGCCCCGAATTGATCAACAGGTTGACTCCACCGCAGGTTCGGAGTTATAAAGCTTCCTTGACGCGTATTCTGGTTATCATCAAATATGGTTGAAGCGCGAAGATGAAATCAAGACAAGCTTCGTAACTCCTTCAGGAGTCTTCTGTTATGTAAGAATGCCCTTCGGCCTAAGAAATGCCGGGGCTACTTTTTCGAGATTAGTTGCTAAGGCTCTAGGTCATCAGCTAGGTCGCAATGTGGAGGCCTATATGGATGATATTGTAATAAAGAGTGCTTTAAAGCACCAACATAGCCTAGACTTAGCAGAAACATTCAATAGCCTTCGGGCATGTGGGATCCGTCTTAACCGCGAAAAATGTATATTCGGAGCTAAGGCTGGAAAATTGTTAGGGTATTTAGTTTGAAGCAGGGGAATTGAAGCTAGCCCTACTCAAATAACTGCGCTGCAGAAGATGGCTCCTCCGGAGAATTTAAAGCAAGTGCAAAAGCTGACTGGGCGTCTGGCAGCACTTAGCAGGTTTTTATCAAGGTCTGCGGAGAGGAGCTTGCCTATATTCAAAGCATTGAAAGGGTCCGAAGAGTTTGCATGGACACCGAGTGTCAGAAAAGCTTCGAAGATATTAAAGAGTATCTCAGTAATCTTGCTACACTCACGGTGCCTACTGCGGACAAAACCCTACTCCTGTACCTTGCAGCTACAGGTTCAGCTGTCCGCGCAGTCCTTGTCAAAGAAGTGGATTTCAATGGGAAGTTGGTCCAAAATCCTGTTTATTTTGTATCCGAAGCATTATCAAGAGCGAAGACAAGATACTCCGAACTTGAGAAGTTCGTTTATGCTCTGATAATGGCTTCGAGGAAGCTAAGACATTATTTTTTGGCTCATAATGTAATTGTACCAGCTTCGTATCCTTTAGGAGATATGCTCCGAAGCAAAGATTCCACTGGAAGGATTGGAAAGTGGGCGGTTGAGCTAGCACCCTTCGGCTTATCTTTCTTGGCAAGGACAGCTATCAAATCCCAAGTCCTAGCAGACTTTATAGCAGAGTGGACTCCACCTGCGAATTTGACTCCGGAGAAGTCAAGTGACGGAGTTTGGACTGTTTACTCCGATGGGGCTTTCCAAGCATTCGGAGCAGGCATTGGGGCAGTGTTGATTTCACCGTCAGGGCAAAGAGCAATGTACTCCGCAAGACTCAACTTTAAGTCTACCAATAATATAGCGGAGTACGAAGGGATTTTATTGGGACTCCGGAAAGCACGTGCTCTAGGGGCTACAAGAATAATTATAAAGACAGATTCTCAGATAGTAGCAGGGCACGTAGACAAAAGTTTTCAAGTTCGGCATCCACAGCTTGCAAAGTACTTAGAAGAAATCTGCAAAATCGAAGCACACTTCAAGGGTATTTCCATTCGGAGTATACCAAGAGCGGAAAACGTGCAAGCGGACATTTTAGCGAAGGCTGCAGCCGGAGCTGTGGATGTGCCCGAAGAAGCTTTCTATGAGGAGCTCAATATACCTTCGGTGCCACAAATTCCCTCTGCGGAGATTCTTTGCATTCCTAGTGCAGATTGGAAAAATTCGATCATGGAACTTTTGCAAGGAGGAACAAATTGGCCCGAAGAGCCCCAGTTGTCAAGATTAAAGCTCAGAGCCAGAAACTATCAGATAATCAACGGTATATTATACAAGGCCGGAGTATGTTCCCCTCTACTCCGATGTATATCTCAAGCCGAAGGCCAAGAAATTCTTCGAGAAATTCATGAAGGCCTTTGTGGAAGCCATTTAGCCCCTAGAGCTCTGGCAGGAAAAACACTTCGCCAGGGGCTTTATTGGCCCACAATAACAGCTGATGCGGAGAGCTTGGTCCGCACTTGTCAAGGATGCCAGTGGATGGGTCGACGGAGTCATCGCCCACCAACAGCTCTTCAAGTCATTGCTCCGGTATGGCCTATGGCCAGATGGGGTATGGATTTAATTGGTCCCTTTCCGTTAGCAAAGGGAAATCTAAAGTTCGCAGTGGTAGCTATTGAATATTTTTCTAAGTGGGTGGAAGCAGAACCCTTAACAGCTATCACTTCGAACAATGTACAGAAATTCTTCTGGAGAACATCATTTGCCGGTTCGGAGTGCCTAGATACCTCACAGTTGATAATGGAACACAATTCGACGCAGAACCCTTCAGGAAGTTTTGCGAAGACCTAGGCATTCAGCTATGTTTTGCTGCAGTGAGGCATCCTCAGTCTAATGGAGTCGTAGAGCGAGCCAATGGAAATATTTTATCAGGGCTAAATCGAAGAATAGTAGGATTAGCAAAGGGACTGTGGACCGAAGAGCTTCCGAAGATTCTGTGGTCCATTCGGACTACGCAAACAAGGTCCACAGGTTTTACTCCGTTCAGACTACTATTCGGAGATGAAGCTATGACTCCAACGGAGCTCAAAGGGGGATCATTTCGCAGCACCGAACCGGACATTGAAGAAGAAAGACAAGCTTCGTTAGATTTATCAGAAGAAACAAGACTTCGAGCTGTAGCTAATTTATCAAAGTATCATCAGCAGACGAAGGCTTGGTATGACCCGAAGGTTAAGCTCAATGAACTAAGACCGGGTCATCTTGTTCTACGAAGCATTATAGCACCAGGGAAGTTAGGGAATAAATGGGAAGGTCCATACCTAATTGTCCGTTCAGGGCGCCCTGGTTCATTTAAATTAGCTAATTTAGAAGGTGAAGAGTTAGCACACACTTGGCATGCGGAGCACCTAAAGCGATACTTCGCATAAGGGCTCCTTGTAATTTGCTTGTAATCATCTTCTAAATCAATAAAGCATATGATCCTGATAGTGCCTTCCCCTCATAGACTTCCAGCTTCCAAGTGGACGCACTGGAACCGCGGGGTCGACCGAGAGGGAAGTGTCATGAAGCTGGGTTGTATTTTCGGACTTCGAACCCATAAAGTTCGAAGCTTCTGACGTGGGGGCTGGCATAATCCGGAGCCCCGGCCACCGGCTTGTAGGCATCCGTAAAAGAGCCCAAAACCACACCCTACGGAGTCCAAGCCATTGGCTGGTAGACTTCCGTAAAAAGAGCCGAAGGTGGCCAAAACCTGCGAAGTCCAAGCCATTGGCTGGTAGACTTCTGCAAAAAGAGCCGAAGGTGGCCAAAATATACGGAGTCCAAGCCATTGGCTGGTAGACATCCGTAAAAAGAGTCCAAAGAGACCATTGCAAACTCCGAACCATTGGTTCGACGGAGATCGCAAAAATATGCCGAAGGTGGCTAAAGCAAAACAGAATTTGAGTCATGAGCTTCGAATGTCTGTTAACATAGTCCAAAGTGACAAATTTTTTAAGACACTAAAGTGTCCTGAAAGTTATCTCAAGTGATTTCTTTCATAAAACAAAGGTACTAAGTTGCCATTCTTCCGACTGCAAAAAGTCGAAGACATTTCATAAGATTTTAAAAGATCTTTAAATGACAGAGGGGCTCCGAACCCCCAAAAAATTGTACTCCGAAGTTTTTTCTTTGCGCATAACCATCTTTGAAATATATTTCGAAGTTGCTTATGCCCAAGAGGGGCTAGTAAATATGGAGACAATTTTAAATCGGTATTCATTATTCAAATAAATGTGTTTACAGATTACACTATGAAAAATTGGTATCTATACCAAGAAGGAATCGGAGACCTCTTCGGTCCCTAGAGCTAGGGGTGGAACGACTAGTTCCAACATCGGGAGTTCTAATAACTTTACATTTAACTCTCTACCTCCCCTTCGAAGCTCTAAAATCCTTCTGCTCTTGTTGAAGCTCGGCCCAAGTTCGAAGCCGTTCGGGGCTTCTTTCCCAGCTTCTAAGATCTTCAGATCTTTTATTTCGAGCTTCACCTTCGTCTTCAGACCAAATAGTGTCTTCAGAAGACGAGGTGTTTGCGTTAATCTCTTTCTCTTCCTCTTTAATATAAGACAATACATCTTTGATTACTTCGGGCGCAATTACGCCGAAGTCATCTCGAGGAATTAGAAATCGAGGACGCTTGTAAGTCTTTAGAAGTTCGAAGGTATTCCATAATGAGCGAAGTGCGTCGTTAAGCTCTAATACTTCGATGTCTTCCATAAGAGGCAAAGCCTAAAAATATGACAAACAAGATTTTCATTGATAAATGTTTACAAGCATGAAGCTTTACATAGTCAAAAATCCTAAATGATTCCTAAACCTGTGGGTTCGGAGGAGGCTGACTGCTCGAAGCTTGGTTCCGAACTTGCTTCTGGCGTTGGCCTTCATCGATCCAAGCCTTGATCGCGGAACGACCTTCGGCTCTCCATGAGGTTTGAAAGGCTCGCCAGGCAGCAGTCACGCCTTCGGAAGGATTTAAAAGCCGCTCGTCGTCGAAGGTAATAGAGCCCTCTGCGCTCGGAGTGATTGTTTGGCCCAAATCCTCGTAGTAACGAAGTAATCCGAGGGCAGACACTTGTCCGGAGAGTTCTCCATAACGAATGCCTGCCGTCTTCATTTGCTTCGCTGCTCCTTGGATCCTTTTTAACCGGCGCAGCAGAGTCACGTTGTCATCTGAAGGAAGTGATCCAGTAGTACCGAAGTACTCCAGAACACCTAGCATCTGTTCTATGACCTCCGTAGCTACCTTCTCAGACTTAAGCTTTTCTTCGATTAATGCATCCTTGCTCGAAGTTGTTTCTGCTAGAACTCCGGAAATCCTAGCATTCTCCGTAGTTAAAATATTCTTCTGATTTAGGAGTTGGCTAGCTTCCTCTTGGAGCCTCACAAGTTCGGACCCAGCACTAGCATGCTCCAACCGTACCTTTTCAATTTCTGCTCGAAGCACGATTCTTTCTGCTTCGAGCTCTTTATTAGCAGCCTCCAAGCCCTGTCTGGCCCTACGCTCCATTGAAATCATGTTATCCATTTGAATCACTCTAGCTTCGGAGAAAGACAAGTTGCGTTTAAGAGCTTCATTTTCTTCCCGAAGCTGAGCAATTTCATTTTAGCTTGATAAAGTTGCAGCGCGGGCCAAGACCGCTTGCTAAGAAAAGAAAAAACTAAAGTAAGAAATTATTCATGTATAATTTGCTATTGGTTCGAAGGTGCTCCGTACCTGATAGGCTGCTCGTTCCATAGCAACGTTAAGCTCCGAACTCTTCGCCCTGCTTAAAATTGCTACCAGCTCTGTCTCCCCGACTTCACGACTCACTCGACCTAAAGGTTTGAGCAGAGTCCGAAGCCCGGTTCTTTGCTCCAAAAAAGGAGTTAAAAGAGGGAGCATTGCCGAAGCCTCTTGGTCATCCCTGCTTGGCGAAGCTCCGGAGCGTTCTCCTGAGGTCCTTGGGACTTCGGTAGATGGCCCCCCTCAGTTGATTCACTTTCATCTGTTGATTCAGACGAGGTTGATCCTTGAGTAGGGAGAGGCTCTATATGTCTTTTACCCCTTCCAGGCCCCTGTTGAGTGACCTCCGGGTGCGGCTCCGAAGTTGTCGAAGGCCTTTGAATTGTATCTTCGTGATGTACTTCTACAGAAGGGGGCTCTGCAAAAGCAAAGGTATTATACATTGTATAATTTTGCAGAAAATAATAAGAGAATTATGCGAAGTTTACCTTCGACATTCTGGGGGCGATCGAGTACCGGACTGCTCGGAGGATCAAAGGTGAGGTCTTCGTCTGAATCCACAGTTAAAACTTCAACTGCCGGAGTATCTCCGTGAGCAATCCTCCCTTCATCCACAACTGAAGTTGTAGTAACTTCAACTTCATCTTCGCCCACAGGGGCTTCGATTTGCTCTTCTTCTTGAACATCCGGAGCTCTCACTTCTTCAATATTAGCCTGGGACTCCGGCATACCTGCAGTATCTTCAATGTGAATATCTTTTTGAGCTGCATCTTCATCAATCAACCTCACTAATAGTATACCTTCATCTTCTTTAGAACCGGAGATTGAGGTTCTTGAGCTCGAAGGTGCAGGATTCGAAGGTGCGAGATTTTTTGGCTTCCGAGCCACCTTCTTCACCGGAGTCTTTGCGGAGCTCAAAGCTCCGGCTTCAGCTATCCTCTTCTTGGGTCCTTTCTCCGAAGGCACCTAGTCCATCAGAGGGGGCGGAGTCATCTCCAACATTCCCCATACTCTGTTAAACCTTTCCCAACTCCCAACCAATTTAACTCTCCATTCTTTTTCAGTTGGAGTTGGGGCACCCAAAATCTTCTCCGAAGCCCTTATAATTTGCTCTGAAGTAATAGGGGCTAAAGAAGCTAAAAAATAAATAATTCAAGTTAGTCTTTCTTCGAAGTAAATATGTATAATACATGTTGGTTTCGAAGTTACCTGCAGGGCTCGAAGTCAAGTTAATTTTGCGGAGACCGCCTTCCGAGTCATCCTCGAAGACGATAGGCCAGTTGGCCATCAGCGGAGAAATTTGCAGGCCGAGGAATTCTTCGGCCAAGTCTCGCATACTTAACCTTCGGCTAATCTTTTGAAGCAGGTTAAGACGAGCTTCGAGCTGACCTTCGTTGGGCTGCACTAAAGCTTCCTTCCGGAATTGAATTTCTTTGAGGGGCCCGGCCAGAGGACTGCTTGCCCCAACTTCGGCATAGAACCATCTCAGAATCCAATCAGTATACCATCTTGCATTGATGGCCTTGGCAGGAAACTGAAGGGCGTATTCATCTCGAAGCCTAAAGTTGATACTCCCGAAGGATACCACTACTTTTTCACCTCCGGGGCCTACGAAGGTCTTGGGTTGGCAAGTTGCTCTATGTAGTGCAGCGAAGATCTCTGCCCTCCCCTCACAACCTTCGTCTCTCAGCGCCCATTCGAAGATAGCCAATCTAGCTACCGCATTCGGAGATAATTGGGGGAGGGTTACATGGAACAGATCAAGTACCTCCGCCAGGAAGTCCACTGCAGGGAGGCCTAAGCCAGCTTCGAAGAAGGCTTCGAATACAACTACTTCTCCGGGTCTTGGCGTTGGAATCATTTCTTTGCCTGGCTTCCGGATCATAACTCCATTACTGATTTTCCCTCCCGCTGCGATTGCCAATGACTCTCTCTTGCAGGTAGAAGGCCCCAACTGGAAAGATTGATCCAAATATTTTGTTGATGGCGGGCACAGACCTTGGTCATCGACGATTTGGGGATTTCTCCCTCCTCCCGCCATGGATGTCACCGCCGGTATCGGAGGTGCCGCCGCCAACGTTGCCGCCGCTGTTGCTGCAGCCGCCTGCTGCCGGGCCAAGGCCGACGGAGGTGCAGTTCCCTTGGTCTTCACCATTGCAGTCGATGGATCGCTTTGGAGAAAATGGAGGCTAGGGCTGAAGAACTCAAAGGGCTAAAAAGTGTCTGATTGCGAGAATGCGGTGAAAAGGTAATCGGGTAAGTTCTAGGCCTTCTATTTATAGCCTAGATTTCACTTTTTTACCGTTAGTCCATGTCGTTTCGCATTCCTGCCGTTACTTTTCTCCGAGATTAGCGCTTACTACAGTTTCCATTAGAAACAGAAAACTAACGGCTATTTTCTCTAAGTCTAAAAGACTTTCGAACTTCTTGAGTCGGTTCTAAGATAGCTCGAAAAGCAATTATCTTAAAACTGATTCGGAGTTTATATCTTCATGCATTTCGGAGATGAACTAAAAACCAATAACCCCTATGTTTGGTTATCTTTTCCTTCCGTATACTGCTCTCCTAACGTTACAGGTCAAAAGGAGAAGCGTATTCGAGGGGCTACTGTTGGGGGAAAATATCTCATCTTCGGGGTTATTGCCGAAGCAACATAAAGGCAGACAGCAGATTCGAAGGTTCTCAGACGATCATCTTCGAAGATGCCCGGAGCCAAGTTCGAAGTACGAAGATAGGCATTGGTTCGGAGTACATCTTCGAACTAAGGCTTTTCAAGATCTTTTCTGCCAGCTAAGATGGAAGACTTATCTTCTTTCTTATTAGATTAGTCTTTTACCATTTTAGCCCTATTAAGGGAACCGAATAGTTTCCACTATGTCGGTTGTAATAGAGGGGTAAATAGGTCTTTTCCTTAATGTTTAGGTCTATAAATACCCCCCATTTCACCCTGTAATAGGGACCGAATACAAGTTATTCAATACACACATTCGAACTATTCTAAGTTATTATCCTTTCGGAGGCTTAGAACAGTTTGCTTCACAAACACTTCGTTTGTTAGTTTCTTTTCCACAGAAACCTGTTAGCGTAATCTTTTACGCCAACACCAGTGTCGAGCCATCTGCTCAAAAGACGGAAAGCAAAAACCATCAGAAGAGTTTGGACCAAAGCGCGGCTCAAAGCGCGGTCCACGGTTCTGCCTAAAGCCTCGACCACGAGGTCTAGGACCATAGCCAAAATGGCCTAGAGCTCTGCCGGAACGAACACCACCATCTGGAGCACGGGCATGAAAGTCGTCTCCTCTACCACCACCTACAAGACGTGGCCTGGCCTCCAGCCTCTCCCCGTGTCGAGGGACTCTCAGTCTACCACCCTGCTAGTAGAACTGCTCCTGACCACCACGAGCACGCTCTGCTCTCTCAACCCACTTCCTCCTGAAGCAAAACTCCGCAAGATGCACGTCTCTATAACAGTACTCACAATGATAGGTGGGCTTCTTGGGATGTGGTTGAGGCTTGGGGTTCTTGGGCTTAGTGGTGTTTGGTGTAGTCTTCTTGGGTTGAGAGGGTCCAGGAAGAGAGTCAAGAGAAGTGTGGAGGTTTTTGGGATTTGGAACCCAGATGGACTTCTTGGGTGGAGCTTTGGGCTGTTCTTGGATCACTCCATCCTTGGGATGACTAGCCTGGAAAGACTCAGTGGAGTGAGTCTTGGGGTATCTCTGCTCGGGAGTCATTTTACTCCACTCCACTGCCCGGCTAATGGCACTTTCAAAGTCAGCCTTGGTGTAGGTGTAGCCTACCCCAAACCCATCCTGCCTCTTAAACTGCTGGATCATCATGTCGAGTTGTGGCTCTCTGGCACTGATCCAACTCAGGATAGAACGGAGGTAAAAATTTTCATTCTGAGAATCAGCTAGCTCCTCTCTCAAGGAAGCTAGTACCTCCACCTGAGACAAGAAGGTCTCACACTCGCTATCTACCTGGACAGACTTCTTGGCTTTCAGCTTAATCAACACTAGTCTAAGAGACAAGCAGTTCTCACAGACAGTGGGTGGAACTGACAGTGTCTCAAGCTCTAGCCTAGTCTGCGCCAGCTCAGCTCTCACTCTCTCTAAATCACCCAAATACTCATCGCCCTTGGCTTTTAGCTCAGCTAAATTAGCTAGGTGAGATGAGCACTCAGCACAGGGCACGACGACAGTGGCATGAGCATCTTTCAGCTCTAGCTGAGCACTCTCAAGCTCAGTGGCCAAAGCGTCCCTCTCATCAACCCTTTCTGTGTACCTGGACTTCAGAGTCGACAGGTCACACAGAAGCACCCCACACTTTGGGCACTCACTTCTATCACCCAAGCAAGGGGAAGAAGATAGACTCTCAATTCTGCCATTGGCCACGACAAACTCACTCTCTAATTCTTCTATCCTCTTCTTAGCACCCCTAGGCAGTTTTTCCCGGTATTTTAACTCCTGATGATTGCTTTCAAGTAAATCAACGATTTCACGCTCATAAGATGATACCTTTTCATTGTCGTCGTCGTCGGAGTCATCGGAGAAGCCCTTCTCTTCCTTATCCCCAAGAGCCATTGAGCAGAAACTCTTGCGGGATCTTCGGCGTTGATGTGAGCGGCTCTTCGGTCTGTCCCCGAAGGCCATGAAGCAAAGGCCCGCCGGATCATCCTTGTCCTTCCCCTTCCTGATGATGATCTCCTCATCGCTTGAGCTCGATGAAGAGGAAGAAGACGTGGAATGCTTGGAGCAGCTCTTCTCCATCTCAGCGAAGAAAGCCTTGTCGCGCTTCTTGTTCTCTCACCGATAGTCCTTCAGGGCCTTTCTGAAGAATCTGGTTTTGGCTTGCCCTTGTTGAAGGAGGAGTTGTCGTGCTTGCCGGAGTCGTGGAAGCCACCCACGGTGCCCTTCTTGTGACCATTGCGCTTGGGGCAGTCGGCGATGAAGTGTCCTGGGTCACCACACTCAAAGCACCCGGATTTCGTGTCGTGTCTTTTGAACATTCTTTTATCATAAACATGACGCACCCGGTTGTTAAAAAGACACAGGTCATCATCTCCCAAAGACTCAAGCTGGTCCTCAGTGATAGACATCAAAGAGAACCCAGCACAGCTCATAGAGAAGGGGTTAGCAGATGGTGTAGCAAGGGCCAGGTACTTTGATCCAGAGCTAGTGAGATTTGATCTCAGCTGGGTATCAACCTCATTGGCCTTCAGCTTGCTAAACAACTCCGAAATGGTCAAGGTATCATAAGAAGTGCTCTCAATGATAGAAGATATCTTGATCTCCCAGATCTTCGGGTCCAAGGTATGGAGAACCTTGAGCACCTGCTCATGATCTGAGACTAACTGCCACCCTCAGCCTTGTTGGCTCGAAGCTTGTTTATGATCGATTGAAAATGACCAAACAACGATTCAACAGATTCACCCGACTTTTGTGTGAAGTTCTCATATTCACGCCGGTAGGTCTGATAGAGCCGAGCCTTGACCTGAGTTGTGTCCCCTCATGGTGTGCCTGAAGGGTAGCCCATATCTCTCTCATAGTGGTGAGATGGCTCACACGCTCAAATTCAGAGGGACCTAAACCAGAAAACAGAATATTCACAGCTTTGTTGTTGTTCTGATGCTGGGCAACAATATCTGGAGTAGTGCGCTCATCAACAGGCAACACTGTGAAAGTAGCGTGAATACAGATGTCCCAGATGTCCGAGCTTTGGCTCATGAGATAGGCTCGCATGCGAGTCTTCCAATAATTATAGCCATAAGCTTCCAAGGACGGGACCTTTTCGGGAGACGTCATGATCACTACTGGGGTTTAGAACCGGTTAATGTATGGAAAAACCCTAACCAGGCTCTGATACCACTTGTAGGACCAAAAGTAGCGACCAGAGGGGGGGTGAATGGGCGCCTAAAAATTCTTTCGAATCAATGGCCTGCTCCCACTACCCAACGCACCTCAAAAGACTAAGCAGCGAAACGTAAACAGATCACCGAAGCACAAAAGTATCTAGCCTAGCAACGACTAGTGTCCTAGACAAAGAAACACCAATACAGTGCTAATAGGCAGATAACAAAGCACTCAAAACATGGCAGATCAAAGTTCCCAGAAACTAATCATCATAGCAATTAAACTGAAGACACGTAAATAGTGATGAAGAGTTACTGGTTAAAAGTTGTCTCCTGTTCGGTACTCGATGAAGCCTGCAACGTTGAAGCCTGTAGTGTCAAAGCCTGCTTCGAAGTGTCGAAGCCTGCTTCGCAGTGTCGAAGCCTGCTTCGGAGTCCTTAGTCGAAGGCTATCGAAGTCTGTCGTGGAAGTGCCGAAGGTTTGTGGAGTCTAGGCTAGTTCGAGTGTGGCACAATGCGAAGCATGCTTCGATGCGAAGTGTGAGGTTACCGAAGCCTGCAACGCAACCTTCGGAACCAGATTGATCGAAGAATGGCTACTGGAGAGTAACCTCCGAATCACATGCCAACTTCGAATCGGAGTTTGGTTAGAAGTTGTTAAGTGAAGGTATAGACAGTGAAGCTAGCTTCGAAACAACAAGACACAAATTCGAAGCCACACAAATTTACACCTTCGAAGTAAAGACACTACAGAGACTGACAACGATTCGAAGCATATGGAGCCTTCGGAAGGCAGCGAACAAAGTTGTAGACTTCGAGAGAGCAACCTTCGAAACGTGCTTCGCACAAACTTCGCAAAGCCTAGATACAGAATCGAAGCATGCAATGTATGAAGCCTGGTTTCTCACGTCACAAACCAGTCACAAACAAAACCACACCATACGACTGACTCCTCTACCAGAGCATCGATCAGAACGCCATGCTAAGAAAAACAATAGAATATACTCTTCCAAGCGGCTGAAAAGGGCCTAGATTGGCCAGTCCATAGACTGCAGGCTACAGCGCCATAGACAACACAGATTCAACAAGAAATACTCGGAATAAGGACGTGGCTGAAGAACAGAAATGAATAAACTACTCCCAGTGCACAGAACTTAGTCTAAAAACCTCGCATGCAGTAGCAACCAGAAGGCACGCAAATCGAAATGAATATAAAACGACTTCACAACTTGACGTTTTGTGAATCGGAGAGCAAGAATCACAAAAATGGAAGAACTCGTGAAGAATAGGGATACTTGCGGTGGCGGCGCTCTCATGGGAGAAAACTGGAAGAAGCCAAAAAGTGACCCAAACTTTAGTGCTGGATTAAAGTGTATTCAGAATGGGTAACCTAACCCTAGGGATTGGGGCCCTATTTATAGGCAGCCCAATCAGCCTAGAATATTCCACCAGACCCTTATGGTTTTTTACAAACGCTGAAATAAAAGGAAAAGACCCAACTGCCCTTAGGATATTTTTATAGACTCGACTGACTGACTATGGGCCTAAGGACAAAATAGTAAACTCCTATTTACAGATGACTTATCCGAAAGCGGAGCTTTCGTAGCGACTACGACTTCACTTCTGGATGGTCTGTTCCAAGATCAGCGGTCGTCAGTTTTGTGCCGAAACTGACAAAGCGTCCACCGGCTTTGCACCAGGTACCCGGATTGAGCCGGCCCGATTCCGCAGCTCTCTCAGCCCGGCAACCGCTCGCCTCCCATGTACCTGAGTCAATCCTGGTCAACAGCCCAGTGGATCCTCTCTTGCTCCGAGCCCGTGTACCCAAATTGGGCTAGCCCGACTTCGCGGCCCCTCTGCCCGACAGTCGCTTGCTGCCCGTGTACCTGAGTCACACATGGCCCAGACGCAGCAGGTCTTCTCTCTCTCTCTTCAGTCCTCTTACGCATCACATCTAGAGCCATGAAGCCCACGCTCTTCAGCATGGCTCCTCACCGAATATAGAACGTTGATTCCTCGGATTTTTGATTGGGAAAAGATATAGATAGTTAGAAATTATGATTCAAAATATATTGGAAAGAGAGTGATTTAATTACTTTTTATTAAAGTTATTCATTGAAATATTATGGATTACTACTCTAGTTATAAAAATCCTTAATAAAAACCTAAATTTATTTGAGGCGGGAGAAATTTACTTAAAATTTCTCTAGCTGAATTTTATTTGGTCTTATATTATTTTTAATTAAAATGATTTATCATATATTTTATTCACACAACATTCTTATTGAAATATATTTTATTAATTAGTGTTACAGTTTTACGATGAAATGATATTGATTATATTTAATTCCTTTGCGCTAAAAATTTTAGAAAATTTTTGGGACACAATTTAAGGCTAGGTGATTTTTGGGAAAAAATACACTAGCTGCGATTTATTTTTAAATGAAATTTTAAGCTTGTATTTTAGCTTTCTTATTTATCGATTTACACTAAATCCTTTTCTTGAAATTCATTTATTAATTACTTTATTTTATTTTTAATGCTTAATGAAAATAAGGACGTTACACGCATGCTCATACGGTTGGCCACCGAAGAAAGTAACCCAAGCCGCGTCGAAAGCAAGCTTGGGTCCGGTGTAACCTCGGCTTCCTTTCGGTACCAGATCTCTTGTAGGGGCCCTGCGAGGCTGGAATCCTCTCCGACTTCAGCGTAGAACCACCGGAGGATCCAATTGGTGTACCACCGATCATTGATGGCCTTCGCTGGGAAATGGTGCACGTATTCCTTCCGAAGTTGAAAATTAATACTTCCGAACGCCGTTAACACCTTGGTGTCTCTGGGTCCGTATTGTGGCTTCGGTTGGCAGGAGGCTTCGTGAGTAGCGGCGAAGACCTCCGATCTCCCTTCGCACCCTTCTGCCTGAAGGGCCCATTCGAAGATGGCTAATCTTGCTATGGCATTGGGGGACAACTGCGGCAAGGTGATGTGAAATATGTCTAGTACCTTTGCTAGGAAGTTAATTGCAGGAAGTCCCAGTCCGGCTTTGAAGAAGGCTTCGAAGACCACAACTTCTCCACTCCATGGTGTCGGGGTTGCCTCTGTACTAGGGACCCAAGTCCTCATGTCGGGGCCCAGCTTCTCGTTCACTGCTTCCTCGATGGAGGCCGCCGTACTCGTCGACTGACCAAGGATGAAGCTCTACGGCAATGGCTTCTTCGATGGTGGGCGGAGCTCCCGAGGGTTTCTTGGCCAAGAACTCCCTGGGGCTCCTGCCATGGCCACTGCTGTTGATGCTGCCCATGCTTGCCTTTGCACCAGAGTTCCCGCCGCGGCCGGCACCGTCATGCTGGTCCTCACCACTGGTTGGTTGCTTAGGAGGTTGGGGAAAGTTGGGAGGTTGAAGAAAGGAAGCTTAGAAGCAAAGCTCTGTAAAAAATTCCGATGAGATTTGGCTCCCCCTTTTATAGCCTTTCCACTAGTTACTGCATTTCGAACATGCGTTCACATTGCAGGCTCAGCCTAAATCACTAATAGGTGGGACCAGAAGGTAAAAAGGTGTCAAACCGCGGTAAAGTTTTGTCCGTTACTTTTTTCTGGGAGCCTAACGGCTACTTGAAGGGTAACGACTCAAAATTAACGGCTCATCATGATGCTTCGCTTCTGCAACGGTTCATTTCCTTGCGAAGCGTTCACATGGGAGTCCTAGTTCAAAGCTTCTGTCAGACATACTTCGATGTCGAAGACACTTCAAATAGTTGTAATACCTTAAAATTTTTCTAAGTCCCTAAATATGAAAATATTTCTTGCGTATACTACTCTCCAGCTATATAGGTTAAATTGAGAAGCGTATTCGAGGGGCTACTATTGGGGGGAAATACTTCATCCCCAGGACCATTAAGATCAAAAGGCAAAGACAATTTATGCAAGTTTTAGGACAGAAGCAGTATACACAAGGAACATTTTCATATTCTGAGACTTAGAGAAGTTTGAATGCATTGTAGTCATTCGGAGGGTCTTTGGCCCCGAAGCATTCGGACAATGTTTTCGAGTTCACAACCACCGTATGAACGCTTCGTGAGAAAGAGGACCGTTACGAAGTCCAAACGTCGTGAAGAGTCGTTTACTTAGAATGGTTACTATACAAGTAGCCATTATGCTCTCAAAAGGTAACGGTCGAAATTTTACGGCTGACTCACACCATTTCGCTTCCTGGACCCACCTGTCAGCGGTAGAAGTCGAACCTGCAGTGTGAATGTAATTGGAGCACAGCAACTAGCGGAAGGTTATAAAAAGAGGATCAGAATTTACCAAGAGCCTTTTACCGTGCCTAACAGCCGAAACTTACTTTCTTCGACTTCCAACCCTCTCAACTTCCTGAGCAACCAAGCCATGGCAAGGACCATCCACACGATGCCAGCAGCGGCGGGCTCTTTGGCATAGAGGCAAGCGTGGGTGGCTTCAGCCGTAGCAGCAATGGCGGGAGCTCCGGGAGACGCCTGGCCCAAGAATCCCCGGGAACTCCGCCCGCCATCCAAGAAGAAGATACCTCAAAGTTTCCTCATCACCCAATCCACAAGCACCGCGGAATCCATCGAAGAGGCCGTGGAAGGGAAGCTGGGGTCCAGAATGAGGACTCGAGTCCTCGGACCCGAATCAACTCCGAGGCCGCGGAGCAGAGAGGTCATGGTCTTCGAGGCCTTCTTCAAAGCAGGTCTGGGGCTTCCTACCATCAACTTCTTATCTGAGGTATTGGACATGTTCCACATTACCTTGCCTCAGCTTTCCCCCAATGCTATCGCCCGACTGGCCATCTTCGAGTGGGCGCTTCGAGCCAAAGGATGCGAAGGGCGATCAGAGGTCTTCACCACCACCCACGAAGCCATCTGCCAGCCGAAGCCGCAAGATGGCCCCGGAGACACCAAAGTGATAACGGCCTTCAGAAGTGTCAACTTCTAGTTGCGGAGGGAGCACGCCCAGCATTTTCCAGCGAAGTCCACCAACGACCGATGGTATAGTAACTGGATCCTTCGGTGGTTCTACGCCGAAGTCAGAGAGGACTCGCCCCTTGCTGGACCTCTCCAAGAGATCTGGTTTCGGAAGGAGGCGGAGGTCACCCCGAACCCTAGCCTGCTCTCAACGCGGCTAGGGCTATTGACTTCGGTGGCCAGCCGCATGAGCATGCGCGATCTTGCCGAAGAGTTCATCGCTCTTCGAATTCCACCCCTCGGGGAAGACTGGCCGATAGTGTTTCAACACGCTTCGGAGGGTGAGCTCCGAACTCTAGGTAAGACTTCGATTCTCCTGCAATAATATGTTAGATAAAGAAATAACATACTTATAATATGTTACTCTTTTTCCAGCGGCTCCACTGGCGTTAGCCACGGAGCAGATAGCATGGGCCACTGAACGGGTCCTCGGAGCCCCTACGATGGCTGAAAGGCAGAAGAGGATGGAGCTGGTGGGGAGCTGGGAGCGCTCCAACCGGGTGTGGGAAGCCCTCAGGATGGTACCTCCTCCTCTGCCGGATTTCAACCCAGCCGGAGCGGCCCCTCGGAAGAGGAAGGTCATCGCCGAGCCCTCAAAGAAGGCCAGCAAAACCCCCATCAAGAAGGGGAAGAAAGCAGCAAAAATCCCCCCTCAGCTGACCCCTGCTTCATCTACCTCGTCCCTGGGCATTCGGAGCTCAGCTTCGAATGACTCCAGGAGCAAAGGCTCTGGAAGCAAGAGCTCTGACGTCCAACTAGAGAAGGACTTCGAGAACTATCTTCTAGAAGACGATGAAGACAAAGCAGGGGCCCCAACCGAAGCTTCTTCTCGAGATGCTGCGGAGGTAGACACGGCACACACCCCAATGCCTACTGTTGTGAGCCCGAGGCTGGAGATAGTTGTCCCCAACTCACCCGTAGCTCGGGTGATTATGACGGAGGTTGAAGCTCTAGCGGCAACTACACCAGAAAGAACTTCAGGGGACGACCTCGACGAGATCCTCCGGATGTACGAAGTCCTGGAGGATCCGACCATTTTACCTCAAGGCGCCTCCGAAGGTATACTTCTAAGCTTTTGATTTGTTCAATTCCTGCAACAGTTATTACTCGTGAATGTTCACCAAATACCTTACTGCTGTAGGCATATCGAAGGGTGACGAAGCCCCGACCGCAAACGAAGCTCCTGCCTCTTCTGAGGTCGCTGCTTCGATGGACACCTCTACTCCACTGCGCGCCCCGGCTCCGGTGGCAGGGGCCATAAACGCTGACGTGGCTCCGTTGGCTGGGACTGGCTCCACCGACGTGGCTCCGGTCGAAGAGACAGCTGTCGAAGGAGGAGCTACCTCTGCTGGAGTCGAGCCTCCAACCTTCGTGCCGGGGAGGGGAAAAAGCATGTCAAGCCTCGGACTCCCTGCCACTCCGACGATGACACCCTCTTCCATCGAGCCTTCAGCAAGCAACTCAGAGGAAGAGGCAACGGTAGACGACCGCCAAGCTCTGTCTTGGCTTCCTTTGCTGGCTCCTTTCCTGGAGCAACGGACGGGCATCCGGGCGCTTCTGGAGCCCTTGGCGGAGAAAGGCCAGGAAGTCATCAACTCCGACTTGGTCTCCATCTTGAGCGAAGCCAGGTCCCCGAAGCTTAACTTAGCCCTCGAGAGGGCTGCCCTTCAGGTATAAAAAGCACCACAAATATTTCCAATTAATGAATGTAAATACTTGGTACTTACTTGCTCCTCTTGCAGCAATTTGTCCTTGCTAGAGCGGCAGTGACTTCCAACGAAGTTGAGACTAACCGACTCAAGAGGAAGGTTACCACCCTCCAAACCGTGCTCAAGGGCTCCGAAGAGAAAACACTTCGGTTGGAGGAAGAGGTCCTTGAAGAACGGAGGGCTAGGGCCGAAGCCGACGAAGCCCTTCGACTTGAAAGGCAGAACAGCGGCACACTCCGAACTTCAGCCCAAGAGGCTGAAGCCAAGTGCTTGGTGCTCCGAGCGGAGGTCGAGAAGCTCCGGCAGGTGGCGGCTACTTCGAGCACTCAATTGGTATAGCTCCAAGGCTCTCTCAAGAAGGCGATGGCTCAGAAAAGCTCCCTGCTATCCCAGATGGCCGAAGTATCTGCTACTGCTACGGGGCTGGAGGCGGCATAAAAGAAGAATGCCCTTATAGCGGAGTGTACCTTGGATGCCCTTCAGGGTACCTTGGAATATTTTGGCACCATGTGCCCTTCGTCTTCTGCTGCGGCCAGCGAGTCCCTCGATCGAAAGCTGAAGAGGATTCAAGTGGCGACATCACTAATGATGGGCTCCGGCGTCTGGTACGGAGAGATCTCCGGACAGTGCGCTGGAATCAGAGTCCTCTATCACCTCGAAGCCCTTCGAATTCCTATCACTCTGGTCAGGGGTTCTACACCTGAAACTTTTGCCTCCGAGAACTTGCTGCATCCTTTGCCAGATGTAGCTTCGGCTTGGGAAGTTTTCCAGTCAACCTGTAAAATGGACCACAATGCTGCAGCTAAAGCCTAGATCGACGAGGCCCGTCGGCAGAAGCAAGCACAAACAAGGTCGCCGCTTCTAGCTTCGCCGGCTCTGACACATCCTGCTCCGCCAACCGACCCACGGGTCTAGCTCATAGGGCTCTTAATTATGTATAAGAAATCTTGTAAAGCACTTTGCATTTATGAAAAGTTTATAAACGAAGAACTTGTTCGGGTGTTTTATTCTTTTAGGTTCTATCATGTCCTTCAGAGCCTGACTTCGAAATACTGGAAATTACCGAAGGGCTCCGTCGGCAATGGTCAGTCCTTGAGACCTTACGGCCTTACCGCCGTTCCCGCTTCTCTATTCCTCGCGGAGATAAAGGAGAGGTAACACTCGAAGTTTGTCAAGAAGTCTTAACTTACATCAAGGAGGAGGAAAAAGAGAAGACATCCTCATCCTTCAAGTATATAGATTGGTCCGACTCGGAGTATCAGGCCGAAGACCCTGCGGAGGCTAACTCCGAAAGGCTTCTGACTTGGGCCGAGCTTCAAGAGGAGCAGAAGAAGCTACGAGCTTCGAAGAAGAAAAGAAGCACTCGGACTAAAAAGACAATCTTGCCAGCTTCGAGCTCCGAAGGTCAAAGTAGCCGTAGAGGTAGCTCTAGAGGCCGAACGGGTCTCCGATTTTACCTAGGCTTAGACCAAAATTTCTCTTGATGTAAGATTATGACAAATTAATATGAATTGCACCGGAAGCATCATGTTGTTCTTTACCCTCCTACCCCTCCTTGTGGGTGGGGGACCTTACGCGTTGTAATAAGGTCCGTCAGACACAATGACATGTACAACAATCCGATGCTTCGCACAACACTTAATAACCATATTTACCTTTTCGTAGAGTTCTTCGAACATAGGTTCGTATTATGATTTTTATAAGTTTCGGAGCTGAATTTATATTTGCAGGCTCCTATACTAGTCGCTTAGGACTTTAAAAGTGTCTCATTGGCTGGAGTGTTGAAACCTTATTGCTTGGTCACCTTCGACTCTTTTACAGATGCTTCGAACCCGGAGGCTGAAAATCTGTTTATTTTTAAAGTCCTTAGACTCTTCTACGGATCCTAACAAGCCGGAGCCTAGAATCCGTAGGCTGGCCACCTTCGGCTCTTTTACAGATGCTTCGAACCTGGAGGCCGGAAATATGTTTATTTTTAAAGTCCTTAGACTCTTCTACGGATCCTAACAAGCCGGAGCCTGGAATCCGTAGGCTGGCCACCTTCGGCTCTTTTACAGATGCTTCGAACCCGGAGGCTGGAAATCTGTTTTTTTAGTCCTTAGACTCTTCTACGGATCCTAACAAGCCGGAGCCTGGAATCCGTAGGCTGGCAACCTTCGGCTCTTTTACAGATGCTTCGAACCCGGAGGCAAGAAATCTGTTTATTTTTAAAGTCCTTAGACTCTTCTATGGATCCTAACAAGCCGGAGCCTAGAATCTGTAGGCTGGCAGTGAAGCCCTTGAACCAATGGTTCGCGGGCTGTTGCCCGGGTCCTTAGAAAGATGCTTGACTCCGCAAGCATCTCTGTCCTCCTGATGCGTCCACTAGGAGTAAGGGATATTCGGAGAGCAAACAAGATTCGAACCTCCACTTTATTTAGAAAAGGAACTTTACAATTGATTACAAGGAGCCCCTAAGCATAGTAATGCTTGAGGTGCTCTGCATGCCATGCATGTTTCAATTCTTCCCCTTCTAAGTTAGCTAATTTAAACGATCCAGGGCGCCCTGAGCGTAGGATAATATATGGTCCTTCCCATTTATTTCCTAGCTTCCCCAGGGCTATTACACTTCACAAAACTAAATGACCTGGTCTAAGCTCATTCAGCTTTATCTTCGGGTCATACCATGTTTTTGTTTGGTCTTGGTACTTCGTCAGATTAGCGACAGCTCGAAGCCTTGTTTCTTCTGACAAGTCTAGCGAAGTGTTCTTCTCGTCTTCGTCTCCGGGTTGTACTACACGAAGGGATCCACCTCTGAGCTCTGTAGGAGTCATGGCCTCATCTCCGAATAGTAGTCTAAATGGGGTAAAGCCTGTGGACCTGGCTTGGGTGGTCTGAATGGACCATAAAATCTTGGGGAGCTCTTCGACCCACAACCCCTTGGCCAACCCGACAATCCTTCGATTGAGACCTGAGAGAATATTCCCGTTGGCTCTCTCGACAGCTCCGTTGGACTGTGGGTGGCGCACTGCTGCAAAGCATAACTTAATGCCCAGTTCTTCACAAAATTCTTTGAATGTCTCAGCTTTGAACTGGGTTCCATTATCCACAGTTAGCTCCCTTGGTACTCTGAACCTGCATATAATATTTTGCCAGAAAAATTTGTGCACATTCCTTGAAGTGATAGCGGTCAAGGGTTCTGCTTCGACCCACTTGGAAAAATATTCGATTGCTACCACTGCAAACTTCAAGCTGCCCTTGGCCATTGGAAAAGGGCCGATGAGGTCCATGCCCCACTGAGCCATTGGCCATACAGGTGCAATAACTTGAAGTGGTACTGGCGGACGGTGGCTTCATCTTCCCATCCACTAGCATCCTTGGCAGGTTTCGAACCAACTCCTCCGCATCTCTTACAATTGTCGGCCAGTAGAGCCCCTGCCGAAGTGTCTTGCCTGATAGAGCACGAGGGGCTAGGTGGCTTCCACATAAACCTTCGTGAATGTCCCGAAGTATGTCTTGGCCTTCGGGTTGGGAGATGCACCGAAGTAGAGGAGAACAAACTCCGGCTTTGTACAACATTCCATTGACAAGCTTATAATTTCGAGCCCTTTCTTGAAACCTTTGGAAATCCGGACCCTCTGAAGAATCTGCACTACCTTGCAAGATATCCATTATCGGAGCCCGCCAATCTGCAACTTGAACACAAAGGACTTCTGTGGAGGGTAATTGATTGACTGTAGGCTTGACTAGTTCTTCATAAAAAGCACCCTCCGGGAGGTCCAATGCTCTGGCTACAGCTTTTGCTAGAATGTCTGCAAGTTGATTATCTGCTCGAGGGATACTTCGAACAGAAAATCCTTTGAATGTTGCTTCAGTCTTGCGGATTTCCTCCAGGTACTTCGCTAGATGTGGGTTCCTTGCTTGAAAGCTTTTGTCGACATGCCCTGCGATGACTTGGGAATCTGTTTTAATTATTATCCTTGCTGCTCCAAGTGCCTTTGCCTTTTGGAGGCCTAGCAGGATCCCTTCGTATTCTGCGATATTATTGGTGGTCTTAAAGTTGAGCCTCGCAGAATACATGGCCTTTTGCCCTAACGGTGATATAATGACCGCTCCAGCTCCAGCACCAGATGCTTGATAAGCTCCGTCAGAAAATATTGTCCATAAACCTTCAGAGGGCTCCTTCGGAGCCCAAACTGCAGATGGAGTCCACTCTGCTATGAAGTCAGCTATGATTTGGGATTTGATAGTTGTTCTTGCCGTGAAGGAAATTCCGAAGGGGGCTATCTTGACAGCCCACTTTTCGATCCTACATGTAGAATCTTTGCTTCAGAGCATATCACCAAGAGGGTACGAGGTAGGAATGATTATGTTGTGCGCCAGAAAGTAATGATTATCTTGTCTTTGCTCTGGAAAAAGCTTCTGAAACAAAATAAACTGGGTTTTGCACCATCTTTCCCTTAAAATCAACTTCTCTGACCAGTACTGCTCTTACTGCGGAGCCTGTTGCTGCAAGATAAAGGAGGAGTGTTTCCTCCGGGAGGGGAATAGTAAGCGTTGACAGGCATCCGAGGTATGCCTTGATATCATCGAAGCTCTTCTGGCACTCTGGCATCAGTTGAAACTTTCGGACCCCTTTAAGGCTTTGAAAATTGGAAGGCTTCGTTCGGCTGACCTGGCGAGGAATCTGTTAAGAGCTGCGAGCCTTCCTGTTAGCTTCTGGACTTGCTTCAAATTTTCTGGTGGAGCCATTCTTTGTAGTGCACTTATCTGCGTTGGGCTAGCCTCGATCCCTCTGCTCGAAACTAAGTACCCTAGCAGTTTCCCTACTTGCACCCCGAATATAAATTTTTCAGGGTTGAGGCCTACTCCACATGCTCGGAGGCTCTCAAACGTTTCAGCTAGGTCTAGACTATGCTGGTGCTTTTGAGCACTCTTTATTACAATGTCATCCATATAGGCTTCGACATTCCGGCCTATTTGGTGACCTAGAACCTTAGCTATTAAACGTGAGAATGTGGCTCCGGCATTCCGCAAGACAAAAGGCATTCTTACATAACAAAATACTCCGGATGGAGTTATGAAACTTGTCTTGGCTTCGTCTTCACGCTTTAGCCAGACTTGGTGATACTTGGAGTAAGCGTCGAGGAAACTTAGCAATTCGGAGCCAGCTGTGGAATCCATCAGTCGGTCTATTCGGGGCATAGGGTAGGGGTCTCGCGGGCATGCTTTATTTAATGATGTAAAATCGATGCACATGCGCCACTTGCTCGAGTCCTTTTTCTTGACAAAAACAGGGTTTGCCAACCATTCGGTATGGGCTACCTCCCTGATGATGCCAACCCTTAACAATTTTCTACTTCGGTCATGGCGAGGCATGCCCTTTCTGCAGATAGCTTACGGAGCCCCTAGCGTACTTACCTAGCCTTCGGGTTGACGAGCAAGCTGTGCTCGATGATACTCCGATCAACCCCGGTGATGTCTTCGTCAGTCCAGGCAAAGACGTCCAAATTTTGCTTGACGACTTCTTCCAACGCGGCAGCTATCTCTGGGGATAGCCCCTTGCTGAACTGTATTGGGTATTCTTTCCCTTCCTTCAAAATTATCTTCGTCACGACACCACCTTCCGGGCTTGGTTTAAGGGAGAGCCCCTTCGAAGAGTTTGAAGCCTCCATAACTTATTCGATGTGCTCCATCACACTATGTACTTGCCGGGGGTCCAACAGCTGGCCGTGACCATACCCCATTCTTCGGGCTATAGCTTGGTCTCCTGAAACAGTAAGAACTCCACCTTGCGTGGGCATCTTGAGACATAGATAGTTGTGATGTGCTATAGCCCCAAACTGGTTCAGCATCCCTCGCCCGAAGATTGCGTTGTAAGCATAGGGGGCGTCGACGACGTCAAAGATCACCTCCTCCACCCTGGCCAAAGGCCCCTCTCCAAAAGCAACCTCGAGGCCTATTTGGCCGAGGGCGTCGAGAGGCGGACCTATGAAACCTTGAAGTGGCCGGGCCGCTGGAAGTAGATGCTTCTGTGGTATGCACATTTGGTCGAAGGCCTGGACAAAAAGTATGTCTGCGGAGCTCCCGTCGTCCACCAGGATCCTTCGAACTTCCACCCCAGCTATATCTGCTAAAATGACTAAGGGGTCAGCATGGGGGAACTTCACCCCTGCGGCATCACTGACAGTAAAGAAAATAGGCACATGAGACCATTCGGGCATTCCCTCCACGGAACTCGAGGTCCCAATGTGCCCTACTTCGTGGACGTATTCACGCCGCTGCCTCTTGGACATATTACCGAGGGTCCCCCCTCCGGAGATGGGCAGGACTACTCGCTTGCCGCGGTCTTGGGGGTCTTCCTGCTTCGACGGTGGCATAATGTTGGCCACCAGTAGCCGCATAGGGGTTTCGGGGACACCGGCTCGGGCCACGATTTGCACAGGCTCCGACCGTGCCGCTGGTGGGGTTCGATCCGAAGTACCCGCCCGGTACTTCATCCTAGGTATTCTCCCCAAAGGGTTAACACCGCCTTGTAGTCCTTCGTGTCATGGCTTCTATTGTTGCCATGCACGCAGCAGAAAAAACTCTGGCGCCTGCCAGGTATTCTCTCTTGCGGCTTCGGTGCTCCAGCCTTGAAACCTTGCGCTTGCTGATAATTGGCAGGTGCCTTCGGAACGAAAGGTGCGGTGCTTAACACCTCCGAGCGGAAATGCTTCTTTCCCCGCCTGTGATCGTTGAAGCGATTGTCTTGAGGGGGTTGCAGAGAAGCTGAGGCTTCGGGCTCCGTCTTTCACTTCTCGGAGGGCTGGTGTAGGTGTTACGGCTCTTCGAAGGCAGCCCTCCTTCACCTTGGCATACTGTTCGAAGTATGCCATCAGCTGTGCCACAGATGACACAGGTTTCCAATGAAGCTTGCTGAGGAGATCGGGGTTCAACACCCCTTCACGGGCGGCGTCGACTACCGAAGAGGTAGACAAGCCCTTGATCTACGACTTGTTGTGGGAAAAGCGCGTGAAGTATTCCCGAAGCGTTTGCCCTGCTCGCTGCTTCACCTGGAATAAGCTCCCTGTCAACATCGGAGCCACAAAGGTACCCTGGAAGTTGTAACGAACTTCCTCTTCAACTGCTCCCAAGATCTGATCGATCTTGGCTTCAAGGACCAGAACCATCGGAGAGCCACACCTTCGAGAGCGAGGGGGAAACATTTTGCCATAGTGTTGCGCACCCCTCCGCTTGCTTCTATCGCCAGGGCATATGAGCGAGCAAATTCTCCGGGGTCGGACCCACCGGAATACTTGTGCAACTTCGAGGCCTTGAACCTGGGATCGAAGGGCACTCTTTGCAAGTCCGAATGTAGCGGAGACTCATCGTCGAAAGATGTGTTCTTAGCTTCCTCCAGGACTTGAACAGCTTCGAGGAGATTGCGAGCACCACCGTCTTGGGGCCCTTCTGGAGTCTGGGTGGAGGCCTAGGAGCGGAGGCGATCAGCGGTCTCTTGCCTCCACCTAGCCACTTCCTCCTGAAGCCGCGCTATCTGAGTAGTCTCAGCCTCAGGAAGGTCTTCGTCTTCATTGGAGGGTAGCTCCGGGTCTTGGGAACTGACATAATCAGTTTGGAGCACCGTAGGAGGAGCCCGAGGGCCTCTAGGCACTCGACGTCCAGCGACGCCCTCGGGAATTGTTGGAACAGTTGAGGGTCCGGCTCTGTTGGTTCGGGGGACCTTCGGAGAGGACCCGAGGCTTGTCTTCGCTTGGGAGGCATAGCTAGCAATGGAGAGGTCCGAAGACCCGGGACTTCGATTGGTCTGGGAAGGCGAGGGGAGGCCTTCGAACTGCACTAGGAAGCCTCTTACCGAAGGGTGCGCGGAATCTTGGGACTCCGAAGCTCCCTCCGTAAGTGCTCTTCGAAGTGCAATCAGCAGTAGAGAACTAGCTTCTAGAACTAGGATCCCCACGGACGGCGCCAACTGTTGGCATAAAAGATTACGCTAACAGGTTCTCTAAGATTAAGAATAGACAAACAATGAGTTCGTGTTTAGGAACTACCTCAAGCCTCCGAATTGGATAATAGCTTAAGTAGTCTGAATATGTGTATTGAATAGCTGAGTATTCGATGCCTATTACAGGGTAAGAAGGGGGGTATTTATAGGAAAAAAAGTCTAAGGAAAAGACCTATTTACCCCTCAATTACAACCGACATAGTGGAAACTATTTGGTACCCTGAACAGGGTTAAAATGGTAAAATCTACCCGGAGCAAGTAGATAAGCCAAACATCTTATCAACCTTGCCATCGTGCCTCCGGAGCCTCATATCCTGCGGAGAGTTCCTTCGGATCATAAGTCGGAGCACCCTTCGGCTTAACGACTCCTCCACCTTCGTGCATGAGCCCACCAGCTCCGAAGCTGATAAGTTACTTTGAACTGTTAATCTCTAAGTCCTGAAGGTGAAGTATTTTCTCCCAACATGATATACAGTTGGTCGCAATTGAATTAAGTCCACGACGTGAAAATGGTGTGACCCTAACATGATGTTGGTAGATTGCAATTATGTAAAAGTGATATTGCAATAAACTTAAGTTGCTTAATCAAGGATTCAGCTATACCATTTTGAGTATGGACATATGGAACCGAGTGTTGTACTTTGATACTTAAAGCCATGCAATAGTCATTGAAAGCCTTAGTGGATAATTCGGTAGCATTGTCCGACCATACGAGTTGTTTGGATTCAGTGTTCTAGATAATGAGATTTTAATTTTATTATTTGGCTCATTATTTTAGCGAAAGCATTGTTTCATGTGGAAAGAAGACACACGTTGGACCATCATGTAGATGAGTCAATTAAAACCATGAAATACTTGAACGGTCCAGTTAACAGTGAAATAGGCCCACAAATATCTCCTTGAATGCGTTCAAGGAATTTAAGTGGTTCAGCTTGTATTTTAAGTTTAGATGGTCTTAAAATTAGCTTGCCTTGTGCACATGCGATACATATGAAATCTGAAGATTGTGGGAATTTTGATGTTCTTACAGTATTGTTGGGGGAGATAATCCCGATGGCGGAAGGGGGCCCACTACCAGGGGGTCTGATGCCAAGGATACCGGAGGCCACCCTCCGGGAGAAAGATGCCTGAGGCCACCCTCCGGGAGAAAGATGCCGGAGGCCACCCTCCGGGACAAGGATGCCGGAGGCCACCCTCCGGGTGAGGAAGGCCGGAGGCCGCCTTCCGGGAGACGAAGGCTGGAGGCCACCCTCCGGTACAAGGACGCCAGAGGCCACCCCCCAGGAGAGAGATGCCGGAGGCCACCCTCCGTGAGAAGGTCGCCGGAGGCTGCCCTCCGGGAGGGAAGTGCCGAAGGCCCTCCCTCGGACCACAGTAGCGAACCCGAAGGAAGCGTTGGCGGGAAAAGGACGAGAAAAATATACGGGGGGACAGGATCGCGATCCTCTGAGCCGTGTCGGGTGGCGCAGGCAGTGTCCGACATGGCTGATACGCTGTCAGAGTTGAATCTTCTTGTTTGTACTGTGTATAGTCCGTTTTGTCTGTACTATCGACCGGCGGTTGACCGTGTAGCCGTTGGCGGTCCAGAGGCGCTTGGCCCTCTGGACGGGGCGCCTTATAAATACCCCTCAACTGTAGTTGTAAGGGACAAGCTCAAGGAGCATTGAATACACTACTCTCATTTCCACCAAGAAAACCTGCTGGTCCGATCCGTCGTTCCAACAGTTGGCGCCGTCCGTGGGGACCTTAGTCCAAGAAGCTATCGTCCTCTACACCCACTCACCAAACCATGTCAAGCCGAAAGGGAGCAAGTGCGGTTCCCCCGCGCCGGTCAGCCCGCACCGCCGGGGTCGAGCCCGCCGCGATCCCCGACCCCGGCCCTTCGGTTCCTGCCGATACGTCGGTCGGGGCGCCCTCCCTGGAGCCAACCCAGGTGTCGGAAGGGACGCCCGAGGCCGGAGGCCCTGCCGGCATACCTGAGCCGACCTCCGTCAATCTGGCGGAGGTGCCAGAGGTACCACCGGAGCAGCACGCTCCAGCCGGGCCCCCGGTGGTGTCCCTTCGGACTGACTACGCCCGCTCACGGGACCCCGACACCGCTTCAGGAGGAAGCGGGAGTCAAGTCGACGCCCTGGCCGCTGAGAACGCCCAGCTGAAGGCGGAACTGGCCTTGTGGCGCCAGGAGGCATCACTCCGCCCTCCAGAGCCTCTCCGCGCCGCAAAAGCTACGGCCGTGGCGCTAAGCGACGATGAAGATCCAGAGGACGGGGAGAACCCGTCGTACGACGAGGAGTCCCCCTTGCATCCGGACCTTCAGAGGGTGCACTTCGGCTCGATGTTTCGCGCCGCCAAGCTCCCCAAGTACTCCGGAGACTCCGACCCTGGGGAGTTCTCCCGCTCCTACGCCCTGGCCATAGAGGCGTCCGGAGGAAGCCGGGACACCATGGCTAAATGCTTCCCCCTGGCACTCGAAGGGATCGCCCTCCGGTGGTTCTGGTCGCTACCGACCCGGGACCATTCACTCGTGGGAGCAGCTGAGGAAGAAGTTCGTCAACAACTTCCAAGGAACCTTCGTGGCCCCCATGTCCGCCGGGAGCCTCTTCCAAGTGAAGCAACAGCCCGGGGAAACCTTGCGGCAGTACTCTCAGCGCTTTGCGCACACCAAGGCCCAGATCAAGGGGCTTTCGGCTTCCTCCGTCATCGATGTGGCCCGAGAGGGTGTCACCCACCCAGGTCTCCTCGATAAGCTCCACCAAAAGCCTATCTCTTCAGTGGCACAACTCATGATGTACTTCGAAGAGTACGCCCGGTCCGAGGAAGGCCAGATGCGCCGGCAAGCGATGGTGGCCCCCGTCCGGGCCCCGAGCGCCAGGGCATACGAAGCCCCCCCAGATCTTCGCCGGGGCACGCACCATGCCCCCGACTTCCGCCGCTAGGAGCCCGGTCGGCAGGATCCCGTCCATCGAGACTCTCGGAGAGGCCGAAAGCACCTTCGGGGGGAAGTCCTCAGTATCACCCCCCAAGCCCCTCGCCAAGCACCTGCACACGCCCGGCAGGAGCCGCCCAGCCGGAGCCAAGCACCCACCCCGGGCGCTTTCCAGGGAAGCCTTTTACTGCAGCGTCCACGGCGAGAACCGGAGCCACGACACCGACTCCTGCCGGACCATACTCGCCCTTCGTAGCGACTACCTCGAGCGCAATGGCCGGCCACGGCTCCACCAACAAGGGGGCCGCTACCCTTCGCCCCGAAGCGGTCCAGGTAGTTGGACGCCGCGAGGAGCCGGAGGCCCTGATCCCAGCCTCGGAGTACGGCGGAGCCCCGGCCCCCAAGCTCGAAGACGCCCCAGACCAGGGGAAGCGAGTGGTCCTCCCCACATCCGGAGAGGGAGCCTTGGGGGCTCTTTCCAAGCGGCAGCGCCAAGACTACGTTCGGGAGGTCGGGCATATCGGCACATCCGGTCCCTCGGCCCTCCCGGAGTGGTCTCATGTCCCCATCACCTTCACCGCCGAAGACTGTTGGACCGGAAACGGCGACCAGAGGGGGGTGAATGGGAGCTTATAAAATTACGGGCTAAAAATTAGCCTTCGGTTTGATTCTATCTTCTGCGGAACAGGCTTCGAACACTACCTTCGAAGGTCTGGTTCGGAGGTACTTCGACAGCTCCGAACACAGCCTTCGCAGGAGCAAAAGTTCGAAGCCAAGAAGACTTCGCTCCACTTACAACCCTCGGAAATCTACTCTGCTAAGTCAGTGCAGGCTCCGCACACAGGGTGCTTCGAGCAGGCTTCGCACTTCACCCTTCGCAAGAGTGGACAGCCCTCTGAGGACTTCGACCAAGTACTTGGCGACTGCAACTGGTGCTGGGCTTCGTACACAAAGGTCTACACGCACACTAACCGACTACGCTAAGGGCTTCGACACACGAAGCAAAACGGGCCTCGATCAGGGCTTCGCTAGTAAGCTGTGAGGACTTGCCTCAAGTTTCACAAAGCGACAGCACGCTGAAAAACACACTTCGCACAAAACACCCTTCGCCTAGACAGGCTTCGGTGCACCACAACTAGCGAGGTATGTAACGCGAGCTCAAGCAAAAAGCACAAAGAAGCAGGGCTTCGCCGCTTGAACAAGGAACACAAATATATTGAACTCTGGATGAATACAGCGAGGTATGTGGCTACAGGAGCTCAACAGTAAATGCTCAAAGTGTTCAATGTTACCTACCGAGCCCTCATATTTATAGCCCATAGTTCACCCAAAGGAAATGACTACACTACCCCTAGGGTTTACATTGATTTGACTCTACAGAACTAAGGGGTACAAAAGGTAGTCCACCTTTATTCTGGAGGCTTCTCTGTCAGCTTTGCAGAGGGGACAGTGTCAGCCTTTTACAGAACAGACAGTGTCAGCCTTTGCAGTCTTTGACCTTCTAGAATCCTCCCTTCGCACGCGAGGGTGCGGTAGCTTCGGTGAGAAGCCTGAAGCCAGATGGCCTTCGCTTCGCCGAAGTCAGTCTCCGATACAGTGACGGTTTTGAGCCGAAGCCGTCAAAGCCCTTGAGCCTTCGCACCAACACCTCCGGAGTGGACCACCACGGCTTCGCAGCTTCACCCAGCTCGAACTCCGTCAGTCCGTGTACCGAAGTCATGCAGGCCGAAGTACCTCAAGTCAACCTTCCTCCGGAGCTAGCCTCGCTCCGAAGCCTTCCTCACTCCGAAGCCCCACCTTCGGAGTACCACCCTTCGAAGTCCCTCCTTCGTCCAAGGCCTCCGCATGAAGCATTCCATGAGCCCTTCGTCGCAGTGCCTCTCCCTGAGCACACTCCTCGACGAGCCTCACCCGGACCATGCCTTCGATGCGCCTCGACTTCTGAGACCTTCGTCGGGTACCTTCGAGTGTCTCCCTCCGGAGCACACTTCGAATTCCTTGCCTCCGCAGAGGACTTCTTCCAACCAACTCCGAAGTCACTCCATTCGGAGTACCTTCGAAGTGCCTCACCTCCGAGGACTTTGTCTCGGAGTACCTTCACCAGGAGCCACGCTCCGCACTCTCTGCCTTCTCCTGGCGCACCTCGACCCGAGGACCGACCCGAACCACCTTCGTAGCCACCGTGACGGAGCTCCCCGCTCCCCTGGCATCAAGCCTCCCGCTCGACCCAGGTTCACCTGCTGCGAACCTTGTCCGTCGCCTCCGAAGTCCCTGCGCACCACAGACAAGCAGACAAGTGTATCCAGTACTCCGGAGACCTCTCCGGGTTAGCAACCTCCGGTACACACTCCGGTGTACCGCCCAAAGTACCGAACCCTTCGGTACAACCCAGTCATCGTGTACTGTCGGACCCCTCCGACATGCACACTCCGCTGCAACAGCTGCAGCAAGCAAACACCGAACACCCTTCGGTAAACTACCTCCGAAACACCCTACGGAGGTACTACCTCCGAAGCCCCTTCGGAGGTACCCTTCGAACAGAGGGTAAAAAGCCTGTCAATCACTCATCACAAAACACCTAAACCAACCCTTGGTTTCTCAAAGACGCCTCCGGAGTCAAATTCCCGCACGCCGACCCCCTCGTCATTTCAGCAGACATCGTCGGAGCTGAGGTGCGTCGTATACTGGTTGACGGGGGGAGTTCCGCTGACATCATCTTCGTGCAGGCCTTCGATCAGCTATGCCTATCGCGCAAGCACCTACTGCCAGCTTCGCGCCCACTCCAAGGCTTCGCAGGCCCCCCGCTGGATGCCCTGGGCCAGATCGTGTTGGAAGTGACCTTCGGTGACTCCCCCTTGCAGCGCCGCGAAGAAATTCTGTTCGATGTAGTCGACGCCCCGTACGCCTACAACGCTATCTTCGGGAGGGGGATCCTCAATTGCTTCGGAGCCGTCGCGCACCACAACTACCTCTGCCTCAAGATGCCGACTCCCGGGGGGGTGCTGTCAGTCCTGGGTAGCCCGAGATCGAAGCACCTCCGCTTCGGTAGCCCGGACTCGGAGGGCGGCAACTTCCGCCTCCAGCTCGTCGGCCCGGGCAGCCCGAGCCTGGAGCCCTTCCAATTCCGCAACACGGGCCTTGAGGGGGCCCATCTCCGCCACTTGGGCCTCAAGCGTTTCGGCCCTCACCGCTTGGAGATGAAGGGCTTCGACTTCCGCCGCCCGCTCCCGATCCAGTGCCTCCGCGGCATCCGCTCGAGCTGCAAACCTCGCGGTCTCCGCCTCGTGGCGTTGGCGTTCGGAGAGAAGGGCGATCATCTGACCCTGCGCTAGGGCAACCACCTGCGCGCGGGGAAAGTTAGCAAGAGAAGGGCTAGAGGCTCCCTCAAGGCACTCCAAGGACGTACCTGGCCCACTGCGGTCTCGATGGCCCGGCCAAGGTCTAGGCCGTCGGACGCCCCCAGCTCCTCTACCACCGGGGCTTCGCGGAGCCGCAGGTAATAGTTGTGGACCGGGGCCACCCTGGACGCGAAGTCCTCGCTGTTCGCCAGGAAGGGGCACAGGAGGGGCACCGTAGCGCGCGCGCCTCGGTTGGAAGTATGGGCCCGAGGTGAGCCCCCGGCGCCCTCGGCCACCTCCGGAGAAGCCCCTTCAGAGGCCCCCGCCTCCGCACCGCCTCGCCGCTCCGAGGCCTCCGTCGCATTGACAGGGGCTGCGGGCCTCTCGTCTGCGGCGTCGTCCCGAGGCAAGACAATTGGCTCGGCTACCCGGATGGACGTGCCTGCGTGGATGAACGGGGTTGAAGTTCGAAGGAATCCCAGGGTAAGCTATCTTACCTTCATCCATGCCATCGCCAAGACCCTCTGAAGGCGGAGTTGGACCAGACGGGCTCGGTCGGAAGAAGAGGTCGTCGATGGAGTTCACGGGGGAACCCGCCGCCGCCACGGTGAGCTCGGCTTCCATGGCCTCGCGCCCTTCAACAGTGCCGAGCGGGTCGGCCAGCCCGCCGCGATCCAGGTCGTCTGTCGCCCTGCTCCCGTGGGAGCCGATGGAGCCCCCTCCGAAGTCGGTTGGTGCGGGGGAGAAGTCCCTGGGGGCGGCATTGTCCGGGCGGCAGGGACCCCTTGCCTAGCCCTCGGCGCGGGGTCCTCGAAGTCCGAACGAGGGAGGGCACCCTCGGTCCTCTCGGTGCCCGAGCGGACGGGCGGAATCGGGTCCGGAATCGCCGGAGGACCCCCCGACTCCGATTGAGCCCCGTCGCTAGATTCTCCTCCTTCGGAGCGGGAGGCGGAGGTTGGTTCCGGGGAAAGCCGCTTGGGCCCTTTCACTATCTTCTTCTTCTTCTTGGAGGCACGCCTGGGCGAGAGGCCACCGTCGAGGTCGCCCACCTTCCTCTTCGAGACATCCCGAAGGGCCTCTCCCTCTGGAAGACGCGGGGGCGAGAGCTCGAGAGCGCCCCACACTCGGTTGAAGCGCTCCCAGGAACCCACCAGTTCCAACCGCCGGGTGCGTTCGGCTTGGGTAGGAGCTCCAAGGATCCCCTCCGTCACGCGGGCCACCTCTTCGGGGGTCCGGGCCACAAGCGACCCTGTAGTTCAAGGTCAGAATCAAAATACCCTCCGAGCAGAAAGCGGAGTCAAAGTAAACAAGCGCGAACGCTTACCGAGTTGGCGGGAGAGCTCCGCTGGCATCGATTCATCTCGGCTGCTCCGGAGCGACGCCGGCCATTCCTCCTTCAGCGGAGGGATTTCGAGGGCCACGAATTCCTCCGCTAAGTCGCGCATGCTCATTCGGCGAGCAACGATCTGAAGAAGCTTGATCCTCGCGGAGATCGAGCCGGAGTCAACTTCAACGCGCGCCTCCTTCCGGAACCAGATATGGCGCGGAATCCCAGCGAGTCTGGAGCTAAGCCCACGTGGACGTAGAACCACCGGCTCACCCATTTGGAGTACCACCTCTCGTTGATGGCCTTCGCCGGGAAGTGGTCCACGTACTTCCTCCGGAGTTGGAAATTAATGCTTCCGGAAGCTAGTATTTGACCTCCTTTCTTCTTTGGCTGGCAGAGGGCCTCGTGCATCTCCGCGAAGACCTCCACCCTTCCTTCACAGCCCTCAGCGCGCATGGCCCACTCGAATATGGCGAGGCGGGCCACGGCGTTGGGAGACAGTTGCGGGAGCTCCACGTGAAACGCGTCCAGCACCCCAGCGAGGAGCTCTGAGGCGGGAAACCCTAGTCCCGCCTCGAAGAAAGCCTCCAAGAAGACGACCTCGCCCTCTCGCGGCTGCGGGGCCATCTCCCGACCCGGTCTCCTTGCCAGCGTCTCGGGACCAAGGCGTCCCCTAGTTGCTTGCTGGATCGATGCCTCCGTGCATGTAGATGGGCCGAGCTCAAAGGTCTGCTCCCAGAACTGCTCCGAGGCAGGACGAAGCTCGCGCGAGCCGTGTGTCTCTGAAGGGCCTGTGGCCGCCGCCGCCGCTGCCAACTGGCGCTGCAGAAAGCGCGGATCCATCGCCATTGCCGGGGCATCACCCCTCGCCATCGCGCAAGGAGTGAGAAGAGGGCTAGCGCTCAAGGAGCAAAGTGGGTGCAGGCTGGTGTGGCTGGAGCGTGTGCGATGAAGTCAGGAAGGAGGAACCAGGCGCGTAGCGGGCGGTATTTAAGTACGAAGTCGGCAGTTTCCTCTTCCACTCGTTCCGCGTGTGAACGCGGCGATTGCATTGCACCTACATTTAATGTCTAACCGGCGCCTCGGGGCGCAGAGGTCCGCCGACGGTTCGCCTCCCCAACGCCGAGTGCACGCGCGCGCGGCATTAACTGCCTTGGGTGGCGTTGGGCCACCTCCTTGGGGCTGGAGCCCTATGGTCAAAAGCGCGTAAACATCTGGGGAGCCGGTCAAACTTCTCCCAACCCTTCGGGAGGGGGAACTCGAAGCGGACCTCCGCCTCCCGGTCCAGCCGCGCCCGCTCGCTCTAGAGCTCCTCCGCGTCCGTCGAAGGGGGCCGCACTATGCCCAGACCCGGCACCTCAATGTAAGTTACATCCTTATGAAAGTTATCGGAATTATCATGTGCGCTTCCACCCTCTCTTAACGCAGGGCTCCCGAGAGGAAAGAAGCGAGGGGCTACTGTTGGGGGAGATAATCCCGATGGCGGAAGGGGGCCCACTACCAGGGGGTCTGATGCCAAGGATACCGGAGGCCACCCTCCGGGAGAAGGATACCGGAGGCCACCCTCCGGGAGAAGGATGCCGGAGGCCGCCCTCCGGGTGAGGAAGGCTGGAGGCCGCCTTCCGGGAGATGAAGGCTGGAGGCTGCCCTCTGGTACAAGGACGCCGGAGGCCACCCCCTAGGAGAGAGATGCCGGAGGCCACCCTCCGTGAGATGGTCACCGGAGGCTGCCCTCCGGGAGGGAAGTGCCGGAGGCCCTCCCTCGGACCACAGTAGCGAACTCGAAGGAAGCGTTGGCGGGAAAAGGACGGGACAAATATACGGGGGGACAGGATCGCGATCCTCTGAGCCGTGTCGGGCGGCACAGGCAGCGTCCGACACGGCTGATACGCTGTCAGAGTCGAATCTTCTTGTCTATACTGTGTATAGTCCGTTTTGTCTGTACTATCGACCGGCGGTTGACCGTGTAGCCGTTGGCGGTCCAGAGGCGCTTGGCCCTCTGGACGGGGCGCCTTATAAATACCCCTCAACTGTAGTTGTAAGGGACAAGCTCAAGGAGCATTGAATACACTACTCTCATTTCCACCAGAAAACCTGCTGGTCCGATCCGTCGTTCCAACAAGTATGATCAATAGAATTGCTAATAATTTTCCACAACATACCCACTCGTCGATATCCAAGGTGATCATGCCATGTTTGGAATGGATCAATAATTTGGAAAATTATTTTATAAGCAACATGTGGTATGGGTTTAATGTATGTGTAGTACAATCCAAATGATATATATGGAATTTTTTTCAAGAATCTACTTACTGTTGGTGCATTTTTTGTCACACTTTGACACACGCGTAGCCGTGTGTCTCTGAAGGGCCTGTGGCCGCCGCCGCCGCTGCCAACTGGCGCTGCAGAAAGCGCGGATCCATCGCCATTACCGGGGCATCACCCCTCGCCATCGCGCAAGGAGTGAGAAGAGGGCTAGCGCTCAAGGAGCAAAGTGGGTGCAGGCTGGTGTGGCTGGAGCGTGTGCGATGAAGTCAGGAAGGAGGAACCAGGCGCGTAGCGGGTGGTATTTAAGTACGAAGTCGGCAGTTTCCTCTTCCACTCGTTCCGCGTGTGAACGCGGCGATTGCATTGCACCTACATTTAATGTCTAACCGGCGCCTCGGGGCGCAGAGGTCCGCCGACGGTTCGCCTCCCCAACGCCGAGTGCACGCGCGCGCGGCATTAACTGCCTTGGGTGGCGTTGGGCCACCTCCTCGGGGCTGGAGCCCTATGGTCAAAAGCGCGTAAACATCTGGGGAGCCGGTCAAACTTCTCCCAACCCTTCGGGAGGGGGAACTCGAAGCGGACCTCCGCCTCCCGGTCCAGCCGCGCCCGCTCGCTCCAGAGCTCCTCCGCGTCCGTCGAAGGGGGCCGTACTATGCCCAGACCCGGCACCTCAATGTAAGTTACATCCTTATGAAAAGTTATCGGAATTATCATGTGCGCTTCCACCCTCTCTTAACGCAGGGCTCCCGAGAGGAAAGAAGCGAGGGGCTACTGTTGGGGGAGATAATCCCGATGGCGGAAGGGGGCCCACTACCAGGGGGTCTGATGCCAAGGATACCGGAGGCCACCCTCTGGGAGAAGGATACCGGAGGCCACCCTCCGGGAGAAGGATGCCGGAGGCCGCCCTCCGGGTGAGGAAGGCTGGAGGCCGCCTTCCGGGAGATGAAGGCTGGAGGCTGCCCTCTGGTACAAGGACGCCGGAGGCCACCCCCTAGGAGAGAGATGCCGGAGGCCACCCTCCATGAGAAGGTCACCGGAGGCTGCCCTCCGGGAGGGAAGTGCCGGAGGCCCTCCCTCGGACCACAGTAGCGAAACCCGAAGGAAGCGTTGGCGGGAAAAGGACGGGACAAATATACGGGGGGACAGGATCGCGATCCTCTGAGCCGTGTCGGGCGGCACAGGCAGCGTCCGACACGGCTGATACGCTGTCAGAGTCGAATCTTCTTGTCTATACTGTGTATAGTCCGTTTTGTCTGTACTATCGACCGGCGGTTGACCGTGTAGCCGTTGGCGGTCCAGAGGCGCTTGGCCCTCTGGACGGGGCGCCTTATAAATACCCCTCAACTGTAGTTGTAAGGGACAAGCTCAAGGAGCATTGAATACACTACTCTCATTTCCACCAAGAAAACCTGCTGGTCCGATCCGTCGTTCCAACAAGTATGATCAATAGAATTGCTAATAATTTTCCACAACATACCCACTCGTCGATGTCCAAGGTGATCATGCCATGTTTGGAATGGATCAATAATTTGGAAAATTATTTTATAAGCAACATGTGGTATGGGTTTAATGTATGTGTAGTACAATCCAAATGATAGATATGGAATTTTTCAAGAATCTACTTATCTGTTGGTGCATTTTTTGTCACACTTTGACACACGCGTAGCCTGGGAGATCTGCTTAACACCAGTGCAGGTCCTACATTCTCAGAAAAAAAGGTTCAGGGCATGCCAATTAGTTTGACCCTGCAACTGATAAGGAAAACAGGAAAAGATAATTATTAGCATAGCCTATAGGCTATCGAGCCAATGACCGCAATGAGAATAGAATAATCATGGACTATTACGCCGATCGGCCATTGGGCCGATGACCATGGGTGAAGCAATCAGGCGAGCATGCCATCGGCCGATGAGATAGACAGTTTACACATATAGGCCGATGAGCGCTTTCTGATGGCGAATAAGATATGGCATTGAACTGAAGATAATCTATCGGCTTGTACTCCAACAAAAATAAATAAAACTGTACCACATAACATGTCTATATCATGGAAATCATCACAATAACTAGATCGGGCCTAACCAAGACAGTAGCTAATCACGATGATCTTAATAATATGTCAAAGTATCAAGCATGCTTTATGTTGGGGGAAAATACTTCATCCTCAGAGCCATTGCTACGCCAAGACAAAGGCAGGTGATTTAATCAAAGGTTTCCAATATCTAACTTTGGGAGCGCATTGGATCAAGCTCGAAGGATGAAGACGAGCTCTAGCTCGAAGTATATCTTCGAAGCTAGACTCTTCAGAGAACCTCTTTGCCAGCTAAGATGGAAGATTTATCTTCTATCTCAGCAGATTAGTCTTTTACCTCTTTAGCCCTATTCAGGGTACCAAATAGTTTCCACTATGTCGGTTGTAATATAGGGGTAAAAAGGTCTTTTCCTTAATGTTTGGGCCTATAAATACCCCCCGTTTTGCCCTGTAATGAGGATCGAATACCATATTATTCAATACACATCTTCGAACTGTTTTGAGTTATTATCCACTTCGGAGGCTCGAAATAGTTTACTTCGCAAATACTTCGTTTGCTAGTTCTAATTTCTAGAAACCTGTTAGCGTAATCTTTTACGCCAACACTTTATTTAGATGAACGGTATACAACATGAAAAAGATACAATAACAAGAGATGTCGGACCTAACCGATGAAGCCTCAAACTACTAAACCTAGATCACATCAATCTAAAAAATCAATCTGATGCAGCCTTCTACCTAGCTAATATATTGAGATAAACCGACAACTGTATTGTTTCAACGTTCTCCTCAAGAGATCAAATTTATGCAGCTATGAGGATACTAACCTAGTCGGTATAGTCATCGGGGGTGGTAGGACTCATCTCTTCGCCGAAGATCGAAACGATGCAGCTCGGCTCCGAGTGCCGAATCCTTTCGTGATTAACCTAGCTAAGGGGTATATATTTATAGTCTGGAGACTTGCCATCCAAGTATTCTGTCCTAACTGATTCTAGATAATCTTTATTTTTTTCTCATCTTTATCTCTATCGGCTCTTCCTATCCGGTCACGTATGCATCATGGACGGGCTTCTTTGATCATCTTTGACTGGGCCTCTTGACTTCTGCTAACCATGTGGCACCTATGGTGGGCCCTGGTCTTTACCAAATCTTGATGTCAGCATTATCATATCCATTATTTTGAATCATGAGAAGGTATTCCTTCTAGTTGTCATCCTGAGTTTCTAGATGAGAGTCATTGAGATAGATATCACGATAGCTTATGAGAGTATGAGTTGAATCGGGATACAATAGTGCATTCTTGATTGTTACTTGTGTTCCCATAGGGAATGTAATAATGGCACGACCAGTACCAATAATTACAGTATCGCGTCTTGTGATTATCAAAATATTTCCTTTGGTTCTTTGTAGAGTTTGGAAATACTTTGTTTCCCTAAGTATAGTGTTTGTAGTGCCATTGTCTATTAAACATAATTCCTCATCCACGATTGTTCCCATAAATGGTTTATATATAATTAGAGAGGCAAAATTTTAAGTAAATTTGCAAGCTATATATAGAAAACTCATATTTTATTAATTAATATCAAGGAGTTGATATAATTTTAATTACAAGTATGTAAATATTGTGCTTGGATAATATGTTAATATGACATATATTTATTACAACACTTAATTACACTATGGTTCTACGTAGATTGATAATTATATTTATATCTATGGGGGAGATTTTAATCAAAATCTCCAAATATGTCATCGGAGGTATTTTCTACAACCATATCTTTTGTGGTATTCGTGTCATCAAACATCGGGAGTGTTGGTTGCTCACTAGGTGTAATACTGACTTCTCGGGAGTGTTCACCTTCCTTGGATTCGTCCTCTTGAATATTGAAGTGAGCTTCATATCCATTGCCTTGAGTATCTCTCTTGCGTCCAATAGATTTGAGATACAAATCCACTAGATGCTTTGGGGTCTGATACTTTCTACTTGTGTGTTTGTAGCAGCCACACTTTTGACAGAGCTTTGATTTATCATATTTTGTCTTAATATGACCGTAAAATCTTATCAACGGGGAGCATGAATGAAAGTGTCTTTTCAATCTTATCCTTCTCTAAAGTTTTCTTTTCACGAAAACACAATTTAGCACATATTCTATGAACGACATGATTGTAATCTTTTACACATTTGAAGTCTTGTAGCCGAAGTTGGGCCCATTCATGGCTAGCTTGAGGCAAAATGATTGCCTTCGGTTGTTCATATCGTGTTTTGAGGGCAAGCCATAGATTGTGCGGATTTTCTTCCTAAAGATATTCAGCTTTTAAATTTGGATGGACGTGATTTCGTATAATGGCTAGTGCAGTATACTTCTTGACATCTAACAGTTCGTCTTGTGCGTCGTCTTGGAGAGGAATGATTTCTAGTAATATCTCATGGGAGGCAACAATGACCTTGACATCCATAGCCCATATTAGGTAATTACGATCGTCAACACCTCAATGTTGAGTATATCAAATTCAATGGCCATTAGGGTATCGTACATAGGTAGAAACCAAGGATTTTTGTTAAAAAATTCATCATGGTAGTGTTATAAAAGATGCAAAATTTTATAAAAATCAGTGTTTGAATTTTTGTTAGTGTAGACCTCAAGTTTCATGCATAAAAAATAATCACCCTTTTGATGTAGATTTTCTAACTTATATGAGGTAGTTATTATTGGATAATGTAGACCACTTTATGTTAATAATTTGAAGATAATCAACAAAAATGGTATATATATTTTGTAAGTGTCTATGACACATAATCCCAAAAATCAGTAGAATGTTTATTATATTCCTTTGTGTTAACATTATTTTGTAATATGTGAGGGTGTAACATTGATATAGTCATGAGAACATAGTGTCATGTAGATCTCATATATGTGGTGCATAGTATACACAATTGTAGTAAATGCATTATCCACCATATATCATTCCCATATACTTTTAATATGAGGTTTGCACTTGATTTTTATTTTGGAAATTTGCATTGTATAATGTTTGAAACTTAAGCCGATTGGGCAATGTCAATTGCATATATATATATATTTCTTTTCGGGCTCAATTTTAAAATTATACGAGAGTGCAAGAAATGGAAAAAAATTCATTACAATTATCATTTCAAAAATATCATAGGGAATGCGATAATTTTTCACTAATACAACAGACATTTATATTTAATATATTGTTACATGGACTAGACATTACAATAATACAATACTAGATGTAGGAACAATATTACATTTCTTTCAGGGACTTAAAATATGAAAATACTACTAAGACACTACTATATTTGGATATTTTTTTCGAATAACCGAAATATATAAAGGTTAAAACAAAAATGACTTTTATGCCCTAGAAATAAAAAACAAAAAGACACAATGCAATACTATATTTGGATATTTTTCTAAATAACTGAAATATATAAAGGTTAAAACAGAAAAATGACTTTTATGCCCTATAAATAAAAAACACAAAGACACAATGCTAATGGGCTGAAATGACTAATCGGTCAACTCATTCGAGTGGGAAACAAAGCAGACCAGCGGAGTGGTTGAAGGTGGGCAGGAAGTCTAAGGAAGCCCAGGTGGAGGAAAAATATGGGTAGGAGGGGCCGGCGGTTAGGGTTCCTTCTCCCCATTTCCTAGCCACCGCCTCTCCAACCTGTGACACCCTTCTCCTACCTATGCCACCCTTCTCCATGCCGATGGAACACTGGCGTTGCCCGCCTATAGTGGCTGGTTTAGCGGGGGTGTAGTCCTCCGCCACGTTGAGAGGAGGGTATATGCACCCTAGTCGATATGAAGTCCATGCGCCCACCCTCGGACCAAATCCCATATCCACCGGTGCCCCGGGTGCCGCATGAGGACCAAAACCCGATGGTATGCTGAGGTGTTCACCGGTTGCCATCGCCGTTGTGCGCTTAAGGAGGCACCGTTGGTGAAGAGAGTGGAGATGGCGTCGGAGTGCATGGGCCATGGTTGTGCACAAGGCACAGTGGTGAGCGTCGTGTCTCAATCTCATTATCGGAGATTATTAGTGGTGCGAAGGGGTCACCCATAAGCCAAGGAAGGATCGAGTCCCTCCCATTCTAAGCTAGTGGTGATTGGCGCTAGACTAGAGGCCAGAGTTGCATCCTTCGAGGGTGATGGCATCTAGAGGGCCAAAGGCGTCCATGTCCGAAGCATCGGTTGCAATCGACGAACGGGATGGGATGTGAAGACGACCTTGGACAATGGCCAGGACATGTACGGGGATGAAGATGATCGTCATGGTGGGCATAGCCATTTTCTTACCTTTTTTCTTGGATCTGTATATTCTTCTTGTTGCTCGATTTGGAGAGCGAAAGTACTGATAATGTGTGATGATTTGAGAGAAAATGGAATCAATAATCCTTTCTATGTATTGATAAATGAAAGCTTACATTTATAACCGCCAAGTAGTTACAATTTTATAGGGAGAAAAATGTGATGCATCGTGTTGCTTCTAAGACTGTCTCCAACAATAAGAGATGAAACAGGATACCTATATACGGTGTGGGTCACACTGAATGAAATGAATCTCGCACCCAAAAGCATTCGTCTCCAACAGAGAAGGCAAAATGTGACTATATGGCAGAATTCATTGCGTGTAAAGAGAAGCAAGAAGATTCTATTTTAGGTTTCACCCGAGCTTTCACCCAAAATAAATAGCGTGTTTGCCTATTCTATTGGACCTAAATTTTTTCTAAAAAAACTATATAAAAACCTATTTTAAGTTTAAGTGTTGTAACGGTTATGTCGTTGAAGAGTAAAAGAGATGTCTTTTCGTCTTCAACGCATGGACGTCACTCTGCTGCATGGCAGCATGGGTCATATCGGCCATCAAAGAGATATTGACTGACATGGCAGTCGGGACACTGCCACGTCGGATTTTCCTCCTTGGTGGGAGACATGTGGCATCCAACTAGCTAGCTGTCCACTCTTCCCTATCAATGTACGTGCATTTAAATAAGTGAGTTGTGATCATAATTTGAAACAGTGCACATGAATTGAAAATATCCACTAATTAAAGATAAGCGCTAACTAGGGTTAGAAATAATAAAAAAGGTTTCCATGTTAATCATTCTGCCTACAAATATAATGAATTCTATCATTTAAATTTTGCCTATGAATGTAATGATTTTTTCCTTAGCAAGTAGTTCTCTTGTTAACAACCGGTCGCTCAATTTTTATATACTCACTCTATTTCAAAACGTGGTAAGTTTTAGGCTTATGGACATGTGTTAATGAGATGAATAAATATCATACTACCATCTTCAAATGAGTGAGTGTAGATCTAAGAATGATGGGATGAAATAATTAGTAATCAAGTCTAGAAATAACATGAGTATTTTAAAGGTGAAAATATGTTTTACAAATATTAGGTTTCTATATTTACATTTTTTAAAAAACTAAAACTTGTCATATTTTAAAAAAGATAGCGTATTAAAAAATCCGTTGCAACAAATGGGCTTTTCGCTAGTATATATTTCAGCAACTAAACCGCCGTCGTCATGTTTGAATGAAGGTTGTTGGGTCATTTAGTAGAGTAGGGCAATAATCTGCAATGCTATCCTAGAATGGCCATGAAAAAGCAATGAATACCCACATTCAAGGCCACACGTTGGGTGTCATGCGTCAAATTTATTAATGTAGCTAGGTAAATGTAGTACAGTACTACTTATCGTGTGAAATTTACACTCAGGTCAATTCCTGCATAAAGAGATGCTAATAAATTATCATTTATACATTATACATACAAAGTATATCTTCAATCGATAATTCCTTGAAATAAATTATCATCCAACCATCTCTTTGTGTTTTCGCGTGAAGCTGTTATCTTACATAAGAAATGATTTTCTTCTTTCTTCTCTTTAATTGTATTGGTACATCATCTTCTACTTAGGCTCCGTTTGGTTCCAGCTTGCTAAACTTTAGGAACTAAATTTTAGTTGATTTTAGTCCCTAAAATGTCAAATGTGGTGGCTAAAATGGATTAAACTTTAGTCTCTTGTTGGGGGATATATTTCCCTTGAACAGGGGCCAAATGACGTCAGCCTCCGACAGCCTTCGGCCTAGAGCCCAGCACTGTCGGAGCCTGTTTTCTCTCTAAGCATTGTTTTCAGGTCCCAAGGTGCCTTTCGGGGGTCCAGCTCGGAGCCCCCACTTCGGGCCCTGGCGCAGGGCACCGGAGGCCACCCCCGGGCGCAGGAGGCCGGAGGCCACCCTCCGGTTGCAGGATGTCGGAGGCCGCCCTCCGGAGCCAAGTCCGGAGGTCGCCCTCCGGAGCCCAGTTCAGAGGCCGCCTCCGGAGCCAAGTCCGGAGGTCGCCCTCCGGAGCCCAGTTCGGAGGCCGCCCTCCGGGAGCCAAGTCCGGAGGCCGCCCTCCGGGAGCCAAGTTCGGAGGCCGCCCTCCGGAGCATGCTTCGGAGCCCTCCTCCGGGGTACACTTCGAAGCCTTCTCCTCCGCAAGCCAGCCTTCGGACCCTGTCAAGACTGTTTGAAGCCAAGGCTCTGAGACCCCAGTTCGGAGCCCTGTTCGGAGCCTTGCTCGGAGCATGCTTCGGAGCCCCCCTTCGGGTGCACTTCGAAGCCCTCTTCGCAGCCTCTGCCATAGAGCTCCGACCCCTACTTCGAGGCTCAAGAAATATCTAAGTATAGGCCATACCGGGGGCCCCTCCGCCCCTGGTATGTCGTTTAGCTGGTCAAAGTCTGGCGCAGCTGACACGTCTGTAAAGTTGTAAAGTTGTCTGGTACCTTTGCACAGTAGCTAGCTCTCTTTCCCTGTCTACCCCTATAAGCCTAGGAGCTTGTAGGGGGTATCTTGGTCTTTTCCTTAAGTCCTGCGTGCCTATAAAAGCAGGGCCAAGCCCTTGTAGTAGGGGACACGCTCCAGGGGGCCGAGAGACCCTGGAACTATTGCTCCATACTAGGGCATACCATGCCAAATCCACCACAACTGGACGTAGGGTTATTATCTCCCAGGAGAGGCCCGAACCAGTATAAACCTCTTTCTCCCTCTGTTAGAGTCCTTCGAGGCTCATTCTCCACATCACACTCCACTACACAGAAACCTGCTGGAACTAACGCAATTGTTCCAACAGTTGGCGCCGTCCGTGGGGAACTTAGTCCTAGAAGCTAAGTTCTCTACCACTGCCTGCAACCTGAAGTGCGCCTGAGGGGGAGCTTCGAGGCTTTCTTGCTTCGCGCACCCTCCGGCAAGGGGCTTCGGGTGCAGCTCGAAGGCCACCTTCGCCTTCTTCCATCCTTCACATACCGGAGCTCACTCTCCAGCAAGGGGCTCCGCTCCACGTGTCGGCGGCCGTCGAAGCCCCAAGAGCTACAAGTACGCCTGAGGAGGGAGCTTTGAAGCCTTATTGCTTCGCGCACCCTCCGGCAAGGGGCTTCGGGTGCAGCCCGAAGACCGTCTTCGCCTTCCTACTTCACACACCGGAGCTCACCCTCCGGCAAGGGGCTCCATTCCACGTGTCGAAGGCCATCGAAGCCCCAAGGGCTACAAGGTATGTACAATCCGAAGCCCTACTTCGATATACCAATCTGCAATTACATTAATATAAGCTCGAAGCCCTGCTTCGCCTTAAGGCCGAAGTCCTGCTTCACCTTAGTTCCGAAGCCCTGCTTCGCCCTTAAATGCAAACTTTTGCTCCATCCTGTTGAAAAACCGAAGCAATGCTTCGTCTTATTGAAAACCGAAGCCATGCTTCGCCTTATTTAAAACCGAAGCCATGCTTCGTCTTATTGAAAAACCGAAGCCATGCTTCGCCTTATTTAAAACCGAAGCCATGCTTCGCCTTATTCAAAACCGAAGCCATGCTTCGTCTTATTGAAAAACCGAAGCCATGCTTCGCCTTATTTAAATCTGAAGCCATGCTTCGCCTTATTCAAAACCGAAGCCATGCTTCGTCTTATTGAAAAACCGAAGCCATGCTTCGCCTTATTCAAAACCGAAGCCATGCTTCGCCTTATTTAAAACCGAAGCCATGCTTCGCCTTATTTAAAACCGAAGCCTTGCTTCGCTTTATAAAATCCGGAGTACCCCTCCGAAGGCTACACAGTGCCTCCGGGCCCGTAGCAGTGGGCTAAAAGGACTCCGGGCCACTGGCCCGACGCGTCCAGGGATTCCGGGCTCCGCACCCGAAGCATCCCAGGGTCGAAGGTGACCCAGAGTCGAAGGTGGCTCAGAGTCGAAGGTGGCTCACACTATCCCAGGTTCGGTGAATCCACACCAAATATCCTTTTCAATACAGGACCAAGCTCCAGAAGCCTTGCTTCGCTATCTAAACACGCACTGAAGCCTCGCTTCGTGTGACGTGATCTAAGCTAAAGATTAAAGCCTGTCGAAGTCATACTTCGCTAAAAAATCTAAGTGCGTTTCAGAGCCTCGCTCACGCACAGCATCCAAATCCCAGCATGCTGAAGCATGCTTCGCTCAATTTGGTTATGCTGAAGCCTTGCTTCACACCAAGTTAGCGTGTTTGAAGCCCAAAAGAGGCCTTCGCTCAATGAAATCCCGAGCAGCCGAAGCTTTGCTTCGCACCAAGTTAGCACGTGCGAAGCCCAAAAGAGGCCTTCGCTTAAATAAAATTTCATGCGTCGAAGCCGCCGAAAGTCGCACCCTTCGCATCTCTTATTTCTTGCCCGCACCAGCAATGGCTAAGTCCCTAGCTGCCACGAGCAAAGGAGGGAAGCATGTATGCAAGGTGTGCGAATGTAATACGCAATACGAGCGTGACAAGCTAAAACGATCGAAGCCAAACAATACGAAACATACAGACGAAGTATGCAGATATAACAAACTCCATTTATTGTATATTGAGAAGTGTGCTACAAACATACTTCGGAAGCAAACTACGTATAATCTGTATCTAAACCTAAGAAGAACCGCGTGCGAGGCCCCAACCCTCGCTTGCCTCTTTTTCGGCCAGGGCCACCTCGGCTGGACGTTGCCTCGTCGGAGCCCGCTCTCCCTCGACCAGCCCGTCCAGGCTCCGAAGCTCGTAAGCTCAGTCTTCCACTTTGCAGGTCGCTCCAAGTTAGTGAAGCAGGCGGTGCCGTATCGAAGGCAGAAAAAGTCTAGGGCCTCGTCGCCCGCTAAGGCCATTCGCGAAGGCAAAGACAAAGGGCCCTGAAGGGACTCCGTCTTCACAGCGGCTAATAAATCCTGAGCTACTTCGGAGATGGCTTCACCGCTAGGCCCCCTCGGAAGCTTAAACCGGGGGGGGCCTTCGGACCTAGCTACTTCGAGGATCGCCCACAGCTGTCGAAGCTCTTCGGAGTCCTCGAGGACTTCGAGGTCTACGCTCGGAGTCTGAGCCTGGGCAGGTATAAAAAAGAACCCCCGCATTCATATTAATAAGCTGATAGAGTTTTTACAACCTGCAGCTAAGTATTACAAAAGGCCTAAGGAGATCTACACCCTTCGGAGGCGGAGGTGCCGAAATCGAAGGCGGATCAGGCACAGCAGGCGCTTTGGCTCGGCGATGTCGAAGGGCCTTCTGGAGGTCGAGGACTGCTTCGCAACCTTGCTCCTTCTAGGGTTCCTGCAGCCGCCGCCAGGCCCCGCGAACTTCGGCCGGAGGCGTCACCAAGTGCGGACCCCCGAAGGCCACTGGGGTCATGGAGGTTGCCGCCCGAAGGTGGTCACACCCCGCGGCATGGAGCATCTGCAACACCCCTTGGCCTGCGACGTGACCGGCCATAAGAGCGAAGCCCGTTAGCGCTTCGTCTGCTACCGAAGCCGCAGTCTTCAAGAAATCGGCGTGGTCCCCAATCGGGTCCTAATCGCCAAAGTCCGAAGCCCGGCACTCGGTCCCTATTTTTCTCAAGGACCTCGGTCAGGCTCTGGGTGGCCTCGCCAAGATTGGCCACGACGAAGCTCTCAAGATCTTGAGCCCGTTGGTGGAGCTCCTCGTTCTCCTTCGCCTGTCGGGCCTCGGCATCCTTCGAAGCCTGGAGCTCCGCACGGAGCCGAGCCGTCTCCGAGGCCAAGGCTTCCTTCGCCTCAGTAGCCGAAGCCTCGGCCCGCCTCCGCTTCTCGGCCTCTTCCGAGACCTCGCGGCAAAGGGCCTCCTTCTCCTCTGCGAGGCGCTCCATCCGCCTGTCGGCAGCAGTCGAAGCTGCTGCGTTCAGTGCGAAGGCCTGCAGAAAGTCAAGGAAATCATAAGTACCAACGAAAGGCTAACATATAGTTTGAAGCTGCAAGGGGCTTCACTCACCCGCATGAGGACCTCGTTCGAGCTGACAAAGAGATCCGTGGGGTCTCGGTGGCTAAGCTGGGCCACCAAGTCCCCCTCCTCCGCAGAAGCACAAGCCTGGCGGAAAACCGTGGATCGCCGCCACCGTCACGCCCCCCTCGGCTTGAAAGGGTGAATCACGGCCACGGCCGCCTCCGCGGGTTCCGGCGAGGCAGGGCTCAAGCCCACCACGTCCACTTCTTCTTCACCTCCAGGGACCTCGCGGCCTCCGCTGCCTTCGTCGTCGGACGAAGCACTCTCGGAGTCCGAATCGCTGCCGCTGCTGCTGCTGCCGCCGCTGCTGCTCGAAGCTTCCGTGGGCTTCGCTTCGGCAGGCTTCGATCCACCTTCGCTTGCCGGCTTCGCCACAGTGGGCCTCGCATCATCTTCGTCCTCTGCAGGGAGCCAAGTCAAAATCCGCATATTGAAGAGAAGCATGAAAAAGAAAAAGGGTTTACCATCGTCGGAGATCTCTTGAAAAGAGGATGGGGCTAAGTGTGCCCTCCAACTCCTTCGCTGCGAAGCTGGCGCATCTACCTCCGCACCCGAGGTTGTTTCCGCCGGGGCATCCGTGGCGTCCTTGGCGGCCGGAATGTGCGCGTCGGCCTTCGCCGCCGAAGGCCTCGCCGCCAGGGGCTTCGCTGCCTTCTTAGGGGTCGGAGTAGTTGCGGGCTTCGCCGCAACCTCCCCCGAATTAGAAGCTTCGGCCGCGGGGACCTCCGGCCGAGGTCCCGAAGCATCCGCGTCGTCCTCGTCCCCCCTCTTCCTCTTGGCTCCGACCGACGAGGTAGCCAGGTGGGCGAAAGTCCGGCAGGGCAGGGAGCCCTCCGAGGTCGAGCGCGGTCCATACCCTGTTCCAGCGCTCCCAGGACCCCACCAGTGCAAGACGCTGGTTCTGCTCCTCGGGGGTCGGAGTCCCGACGACTCGATCCGCCGCCGCGATGGCCTCCTCCGAGGTCCTCATTTCGAGGTTGGATTCATGAGAAGTTTGAGTTAGAAGCAAAAATCTACGAAGTATTAAAAGCAAAGAAATTGAGAAGCCTTACAGAAGCGGTCGAAGGCCAACTCGCTAAGTTCACCTCGACCCGAAGCCTGAAAGAGCCCCTCCGGCCAGGAGCGCGCGAGGGGACTGAGCCGGAGGGTGATGAACTCCTCCGCGAGGTCCCTCATACTCATCTTCGCCGCCACTCTCCGTAGCAGCGAGATCCTCGAGCGAAGGATGTCTTCGCTGGTCTTCACCACCCCTTCGCGCTGGTACAAGATGTGGGCGTTAGTACTCCGAAGGGGGGAGTTCGCGCCGATGGAGGCGTAGAACCACTCCTGATCCCACCTCGAGTACCATTTGTTGTTTACGGCCCTCGCTGGGAAGGCGTCTTGGTACTCCTTCCGGAGCTGGAAATTGGCACTGCCGAAGGCCAGCGCCCTCTTGACGCGGTCCGTCCCCTCCCTCGGCTTCGGTTGGAAGTTGGCATCATGGAGGGCGACGAAGACATCCGCGCGGCCCTCGCAGCCCTCGGCCCTCATGGCCCACTCGAAGACAGCTAACCTCGCCACTGCGTTGGGCGAAAGCTGAGGGAGCTCGAGGTTGTAAGCCTTGAGGACTTCGCTCAGCATCCCACCCGCAGGCAGTCCGAGGGACGGCCTCAAAGAAGGCCTCGAACACCACCACCTCGTCAGCTCGAGGCCTCGGCTCAGCTCCGACTTCTCCGGGACCCGAAGCTGGATCTTCGCCGCGATCTTCCCTTCGCAGGTCCCTCCAGACCGACTCCTCCGTGGAGATCGAGGCCCTCATCTCCAGGGTCTGCTCGAACTTGTCGTGGGGCGTCCGAAGGTCCCTCGGCCCCAGCCACCTAGGCGCCAGTCTTCGCCGCCGCAGCCGCCGCTGCCTGCACCTGGGCGGAGCCCGAGCTCGAGCCCAAGGCCAGAGACTTTGCCACCGCCTTCTTCGGCATGTTGATGGGACTTCGCCGCGAAGGGCTAAAACTAGCGAAGGTGGGCTCCGCGCGAAGCTAGGAAGAAGAGGAAAGTGAAGGCTGTAAGGCGACGAGAAGGAAGCAAATGAAGGTGTGCCGGAGCCGCACGCGGTAAGCCCCTATTTATAGGCGCGGTAAGAATTCCAACTGTCGTGGGCCGAACCCACCGCCAGGTGGGCCTCCAAACGAAAGCAAATCGGCCCAGAGCAAGGTAACGGTAACTTTTTTGACCGTTGTGGAGCCGTTCGGGCTCCCCGAGGCCGTTCTGGCAACTAGCGCGGACATTTATTACCCCCGGGTATCGAGGTCACCTTCGGTCCAGGCTACGAAGGTATGTTTTCTCTGAAGTTGTGTTTTCAGGTCATTTGTCCTAAGGGCGCGTGCACCCCTTCGTCCCGAAGGCCTACACGCGAGGGGCTACTGTTGGGGGAATATATTTCCCTTGAACAGGGGCCAAATGACTTATCCTCCGACAGCCTTCGGCCCAGAGCCCAGCACTGTCGGAGCCTGTTTTCTCTCTAAGCATTGTTTTCAGGTCCCAAGGTGCCTTTCGGGGGTCCAGCTCGGAGCCCCCCACTTCGGGCCCTGGCGCCAGGGCACCGGAGGCCACCCCCCGGGCGCAGGAGGCCGGAGGCCACCCCCGGTTGCAGGACGTCGGAGGCCGCCCTCCGGAGCCAAGTCGGAGGTCGCCCTCCGGAGCCCAGTTCGGAGGCCGCCCTCGGAGCCAAGTCCGGAGGCCGCCCTCCGGAGCCAGTTCGGAGGCCCCTCCGGAGCCAAGTCGGAGGCCCTCGGGAGCCAAGTCGGAGGCCGCCCTCCAGAGCATGCTTCGGAGCCCTCTGGGGTACACTTCGAAGCCTTCTCCTCCGCAAGCCAGCCTTCAGACCTGTCAAGACTGTTCGAAGCCAAGGTCCGAGACCCCAGTTCGGAGCCTGTTCGGAGCCTTGCCGGAGCATTCGGAGCCCCTTTGGGTGCACTTCGAAGCCTCTTCGCAGCCTCTGCCATAGAGCTCCGACCCTACTCGAGGCTCAAGAAATATTAAGTATAGGCCATACCGGGGGCCCCTCCGCCCTGGTATGTCGTTTAGCTGGTCAAAGTCTGGCGCAGCCTGACACGTCTGTAAAGTGTAAAGTGTATGGTACCTTTGCACAGTAGCTAGCTCCCTTTCCCTGTCTACCCCTATATCCTAGGAGCTTGTAGGCGGTATCTTGGTCTTTTCCTTAAGGCCTGCGTGCCTATAAAAGCAGGGCCAAGCCTTGTAGTAGGGGACACGCTCCAGGGGGCCGAGAGACCCTGGAACTATGCTCCATACTAGGGCATACCATGCCAAATCACCACAACTGGACGTAGGGTTATCTTCCAGGAGAGGCCCGAACCAGTATAAACCTCTCTCCCTCTGTTAGAGTCCTTCGAGGCTCATTCTCCACATCACACCACTACACAGAAACCTGCTGGAACTAACGCAATTGTTCCAACATCTCTAAATTTTTATTTAGTCATCATAAGGTTGCTAAAGGGACTAAAGAGTAGTAATGACAATGAATACCCTCATTAATGCCTTTCGAGATGAAACAAAAGGCATTTGCAGTCATTTTAGGAACAATTTGGTTTTTATTCAACTCATTTAATAATATTAGTCACTAGAACCAAAACAACTAGTGACTAAAATTTAGTCAATAAATAAATAGAGAATAAAGTTTAGTTTAGTTCTTAAAAAAACCAAACAGAGCCTTAAATAGCACACTGTTTTTTTAAGATAGATGGGGAGACTCACCATTTATTTAAAGAAAGGATACGATGCCCGGGATTGAATTTGGGTAGGAGACACCACATTTTGCAAATAGCACACTAATTAATAGTGTAAAAATATCCTAATTATGCCACGGGTACTATCCTAAACCACCAACAGAAAATCACAGAATTCAATGCCAAGTGTGGCGAAACCTATACTAGTACATTAATTCTTTTGGAACCCCAGGTGACACAGTGGTATAGTTAAATCCTAGCAGTCTGCACAAATTTACAAACATACGCGTTGTTTTTAATATTATTCAGTGAGATTAGGGATTTAACTCTAGCCTCTCTCTACTCACCTCTTTAAACTATGGTAGAGATCACAGGTGTGTGAGCGTGGTGTATACGTGGGTACTTGCTCGATATAATCGGAAAAAAAAATCAT
>JAAALK010000080.1:105855117-105879435 GCA_019279435.1 Zizania palustris
CTCCATCGACGACCCTCTTTCTTCCGACCGAGCCCGTCTGGTCCAACTCCGCCTTCAGAGGGTCTTGGCGATGGCATGGATGAAGGTAAGATAGCTTACCCTGGGATTCCTTCGAACTTCAACCCCGTTCATCCACGCAGGCACGTCCATCCGGGTAGCCGAGCCAATTGTCTTGCCTCGGGACGACGCCGCAGACGAGAGGCCCGCAGCCCCTGTCAATGCGACGGAGGCCTCGGAGCGGCGAGGCGGTGCGGAGGCGGGGGCCTCTGAAGGGGCTTCTCCGGAGGTGGCCGAGGGCGCCGGGGGCTCACCTCGGGCCCATACTTCCAACCGAGGCGCGCGCGCTACGGTGCCCCTCCTGTGCCCCTTCCTGGCGAACAGCGAGGACTTCGCGTCCAGGGTGGCCCCGGTCCACAACTATTACCTGCGGCTCCGCGAAGCCCCGGTGGTAGAGGAGCTGGGGGCGTCCGACGGCCTAGACCTTGGCCGGGCCATCGAGACCGCAGTGGGCCAGGTACGTCCTTGGAGTGCCTTGAGGGAGCCTCTAGCCCTTCTCTTGCTAACTTTCCCGCGCGCAGGTGGTTGCCCTAGCGCAGGGTCAGATGATCGCCCTTCTCTCCGAACGCCAACGCCACGAGGCGGAGACCGCGAGGTTTGCAGCTCGAGCGGATGCCGCGGAGGCACTGGATCGGGAGCGGGCGGCGGAAGTCGAAGCCCTTCATCTCCAAGCGGTGAGGGCCGAAACGCTTGAGGCCCAAGTGGCGGAGATGGGCCCCCTCAAGGCCCGTGTTGCGGAATTGGAAGGGCTCCAGGCTCGGGCTGCCCGGGCCGACGAGCTGGAGGCGGAAGTTGCCGCCCTCCGAGTCCGGGCTACCGAAGCGGAGGTGCTTCGATCTCGGGCTACCCAGGACTGACAGCACCCCCCCGGGAGTCGGCATCTTGAGGCAGAGGTAGTTGTGGTGCGCGACGGCTCCGAAGCAATTGAGGATCCCCCTCCCGAAGATAGCGTTGTAGGCGTACGGGGCGTCGACTACATCGAACAGAATTCTTCGCGGCGCTGCAAGGGGGAGTCACCGAAGGTCACTTCCAACACGATCTGGCCCAGGGCATCCAGCGGGGGGCCTGCGAAGCCTTGGAGTGGGCGCGAAGCTGGCAGTAGGTGCTTGCGCGATAGGCATAGCTGATCGAAGGCCTGCACGAAGATGATGTCAGCGGAACTCCCCCCGTCAACCAGTATACGACGCACCTCAGCTCCGACGATGTCTGCTGAAATGACGAGGGGGTCGGCGTGCGGGAATTTGACTCCGGAGGCGTCTTTGAGAAACCAAGGGTTGGTTTAGGTGTTTTGTGATGAGTGATTGACAGGCTTTTTACCCTCTGTTCGAAGGGTACCTCCGAAGGGGCTTCGGAGGTAGTACCTCGTAGGGTGTTTCGGAGGTAGTTTACCGAAGGGTGTTCGGTGTTGCTTGCTGCAGCTGTTGCAGCGGAGTGTGCATGTCGGAGGGGTCCGACAGTACACGATGACTGGGTTTGTACCGAAGGGTTCGGTACTTTGGGCGGTACACCGGAGTGTGTACCGGAGGTTGCTAACCCGGAGAGGTCTCCGGAGTACTGGATACACTTGTCTGCTTGTCTGTGGTGCGCAGGGACTTCGGAGGCGACGGACAAGGTTCGCAGCAGGTGAACCTGGGTCGAGCGGGAGGCTTGATGCCAGGGGAGCGGGGAGCTCCGTCACGGTGGCTACGAAGGTGGTTCGGGTCGGTCCTCGGGTCGAGGTGCGCCAGGAGAAGGCAGAGAGTGCGGAGCGTGGCTCCTGGTGAAGGTACTCCGAGACAAAGTCCTCGGAGGTGAGGCACTTCGAAGGTACTCCGAATGGAGTGACTTCGGAGTTGGTTGGAAGAAGTCCTCTGCGGAGGCAAGGAATTCGAAGTGTGCTCCGGAGGGAGACACTCGAAGGTACCCGACGAAGGTCTCAGAAGTCGAGGCGCATCGAAGGCATGGTCCGGGTGAGGCTCGTCGAGGAGTGTGCTCAGGGAGAGGCACTGCGACGAAGGGCTCATGGAATGCTTCATGCGGAGGCCTTGGACGAAGGAGGGACTTCGAAGGGTGGTACTCCGAAGGTGGGGCTTCGGAGTGAGGAAGGCTTCGGAGCGAGGCTAGCTCCGGAGGAAGGTTGACTTGAGGTACTTCGGCCTGCATGACTTCGGTACACGGACTGACGGAGTTCGAGCTGGGTGAAGCTGCGAAGCCGTGGTGGTCCACTCCGGAGGTGTTGGTGCGAAGGCTCAAGGGCTTTGACGGCTTCGGCTCAAAACCGTCACTGTATCGGAGACTGACTTCGGCGAAGCGAAGGCCATCTGGCTTCAGGCTTCTCACCGAAGCTACCGCACCCTCGCGTGCGAAGGGAGGATTCTAGAAGGTCAAAGACTGCAAAGGCTGACACTGTCTGTTCTGTAAAAGGCTGACACTGTCCCCTCTGCAAAGCTGACAGAGAAGCCTCCAGAATAAAGGTGGACTACCTTTGTACCCCTTAGTTCTGTAGAGTCAAAATCAATGTAAACCCTAGGGGTAGTGTAGTCATTTCCTTTGGGTGAACTATGGGCTATAAATATGAGGGCTCGGTAGGTAACATTGAACACTTTGAGCATTTACTGTTGAGCTCCTGTAGCCACATACCTCGCTGTATTCATCCAGAGTTCAATATATTTGTGTTCCTTGTTCAAGCGGCGAAGCCCTGCTTCTTTGTGCTTTTTGCTTGAGCTCGCGTTACATACCTCGCTAGTTGTGGTGCACCGAAGCCTGTCTAGGCGAAGGGTGTTTTGTGCGAAGTGTGTTTTTCAGCGTGCTGTCGCTTTGTGAAACTTGAGGCAAGTCCTCACAGCTTACTAGCGAAGCCCTGATCGAGGCCCGTTTTGCTTCGTGTGTCGAAGCCCTTAGCGTAGTCGGTTAGTGTGCGTGTAGACCTTGTGTACGAAGCCCAGCACCAGTTGCAGTCGCCAAGTACTTGGTCGAAGTCCTCAGAGGGCTGTCCACTCTTGCGAAGGGTGAAGTGCGAAGCCTGCTCGAAGCACCCTGTGTGCGGAGCCTGCACTGACTTAGCAGAGTAGATTTCCGAGGGTTGTAAGTGGAGCGAAGTCTTCTTGGCTTCGAACTTTTGCTCCTGCGAAGGCTGTGTTCGGAGCTGTCGAAGTACCTCCGAACCAGACCTTCGAAGGTAGTGTTCGAAGCTGTTCCGCAGAAGATAGAATCAAACCGAAGGCTAATTTTTAGCCCGTAATTTTTATAAGCTCCCATTCACCCCCCTTGGTCGCCGTTTCCGGTCCAACAGTCTTCGGCGGTGAAGGTGATGGGGACATGAGACCACTCCGGGAGGGCCGAGGGACCGGATGTGCCGATATGCCCGACCTCCCGAACGTAGTCTTGGCGCTGCCGCTTGGAAAGAGCCCCCAAGGCTCCCTCTCCCGGATGTGGGGAGGACCACTCGCTTCCCCTGGTCTGGGGCGTCTTCGAGCTTGGGGGCCGGGGCTCCGCCGTACTCCGAGGCCGGGATCAGGGCCTCCGGCTCCTCGCGGCGTCCAACTACCTGGACCGCTTCGGGGCGAAGGGTAGCGGCCCCCTTGTTGGTGGAGCCGTGGCCGGCATTGCGCTCGAGGTAGTCGCTACGAAGGGCGAGTATGGTCCGGCAGGAGTCGGTGTCGTGGCTCCGGTTCTCGCCGTGGACGCTGCAGTAAAAGGCTTCCCTGGAAAGCGCCCGGGGTGGGTGCTTGGCTCCGGCTGGGCGGCTCCTGCCGGGCGTGTGCAGGTGCTTGGCGAGGGCTTGGGGGGTGATACTGAGGACTTCCCCCCGAAGGTGCTTTCGGCCTCTCCGAGAGTCTCGATGGATGGGATCCTGCCGACCGGGCTCCTAGCGGCGGAAGTCGGGGCATGGTGCGTGCCCCGGCGAAGATCTGGGGGGGCTTCGTATGCCCTGGCGCTCGGGGCCCGGACGGGGGCCACCATCGCTTGCCGGCGCATCTGGCCTTCCTCGGACCGGGCGTACTCTTCGAAGTACATCATGAGTTGTGCCACTGAAGAGATAGGCTTTTGGTGGAGCTTATCGAGGAGACCTGGGTGGGTGACACCCTCTCGGGCCACATCGATGACGGAGGAAGCCGAAAGCCCCTTGATCTGGGCCTTGGTGTGCGCAAAGCGCTGAGAGTACTGCCGCAAGGTTTCCCCGGGCTGTTGCTTCACTTGGAAGAGGCTCCCGGCGGACATGGGGCCACGAAGGTTCCTTGGAAGTTGTTGACGAACTTCTTCCTCAGCTGCTCCCACGAGTGAATGGTCCCGGGTCGGAGCGACCAGAACCACCGGAGGGCGATCCCTTCGAGTGCCAGGGGGAAGCATTTAGCCATGGTGTCCCGGCTTCCTCCGGACGCCTCTATGGCCAGGGCGTAGGAGCGGGAGAACTCCCCAGGGTCGGAGTCTCCGGAGTACTTGGGGAGCTTGGCGGCGCGAAACATCGAGCCAAAGCGCACCCTCTGAAGGTCCGGATGCAAGGGGGACTCCTCGTCGTACGACGGGTTCTCCCCGTCCTCTGGATCTTCATCATCGCTTAGCGCCACGGCCGTAGCTTTTGCGGTGCGGAGGGGCTCTGGAGGGCGGAGTGACGCCTCCTGGCGCCACAAGGCCAGTTCCGCCTTCAGCTGGGCGTTCTCAGCGGCCAGGGCGTCGGCTTGACTCCCGCTTCCTCCTGAAGCGGTGTCGGGGTCCCGTGAGCGGGCGTAGTCAGTCCGAAGGGACACCACCGGGGGCCCGGCTGGAGCGTGCTGCTCCGGTGGTACCTCTGGCACCTCCGCCAGATTGATGGAGGTCGGCTCAGGTATGCTGGCAGGGCCTCCGGCCTCAGGCGTCCCTTCCGGCACCTGGGTTGGCTCCAGGGAGGGCGCCCCGACCGACGTATCGGCAGGAACCGAAGGGCCGGGGTCGGGGATCGCGGCGGGCTCGACCCCGGCGGTGCGGGCTGACCGGCGCGGGGGAACCGCGCTTGCTCCCTTTCGGCTTGACATGGTTTGGTGAGTGGGTGTAGAGGACGATAGCTTCTTGGACTAAGGTCCCCACGGATGGCGCCAACTGTTGGAACGACGGATCGGACCAGCAGGTTTCTTGGTGGAAATGAGGGTAGTGTATTCAATGCTCCTTGAGCTTGTCCCTTACAACTACAGTTGAGGGGTATTTATAAGGCGCCCCATCCAGAGGGCCAAGCGCCTCTGGACCCCCAACGGCTACACGGTCAACCGCCGGTCGATAGTACAGACAAAACGGACTATACACAGTACAGACAAGAAGATTCGACTCTGACAGCGTATCAGCCATGTCGGACACTGCCTGCGCCACCCGACACGGCTCAGAGGATCGCGATCCTGTCCCCCCGTATATTTGTCCCGTCCTTTTCCCCGCCAACGCTTCCTTCGGGTTCGCTACTGTGGTCCGAGGGAGGGCCTCCGGCACTTCCCTCCCGGAGGGCAGCCTCCGGCGACCTTCTCACGGAGGGTGGCCTCCGGCATCTCTCTCCTGGGGGGTGGCCTCCGGCGTCCTTGTACCGGAGGGCGGCCTCCAGCCTTCGTCTCCCGGAAGGTGGCCTCCGGCCTTCCTCACCCAGAAGGCGGCCTCCGGCCTTCCTCACCCGGAGGGCGGCCTCCGGCATCCTTCTCCCGGAGGGTGGCCTCCGGCATCTTTCTCCGGAGGGTGGCCTCCGGTATCCTTGGCATCAGACCCCCTGGTAGTGGGCCCCCTTCCGCCATCGGGATTATCTCCCCCAACAATACTGTAAGAACATCAAAATTCCCACAATCTTCAGATTTCATATGTATCGCATGTGCACAAGTCAGCTAATTTTAAGACCATCTAAACTTAAAATACAAGCTGAACCACTTAAATTCCTTGAACGCATTCAAGGAGATATTTGTGGGCCTATTTCACTGTTAACTGGACCGTTCAAGTATTTCATGGTTTTAATTGACTCATCTACATGATGGTCCAACGTGTGTCTTCTTTCCACATGAAACAATGCTTTCGCTAAAATAATGAGCCAAATAATAAAATTAAAATCTCATTATCTAGAACACTGAATCCAAACAACTCGTATGGTCGGACAATGCTACCGAATTATCCACTAAGGCTTTCAATGACTATTGCATGGCTTTAAGTATCAAAGTACAACACTCGGTTCCATATGTCCATACTCAAAATGGTATAGCTGAATCCTTGATTAAGCAACTTAAGTTTATTGCAATATCACTTTTACATAATTGCAATCTACCAACATCATGTTAGGGTCACACCATTTTCACGTCATGGACTTAATTCAATTGCGACCAACTGTATATCATGTTGGGAGAAAATACTTCACCTTCAGGACTTAGAGATTAACAGTTCAAAGTAACTTATCAGCTTCGGAGCTGGTGGGCTCATGCACGAAGGTGGAGGAGTCGTTAAGCCGAAGGGTGCTCCGACTTATGATCCGAAGGAACTCTCCGCAGGATATGAGGCTCCGGAGGCACGATGGCAAGGTTGATAAGATGTTTGGCTTATCTACTTGCTCCGGGTAGATTTTACCATTTAACCCTGTTCAGGGTACCAAATAGTTTCCACTATGTCGGTTGTAATTGAGGGGTAAATAGGTCTTTTCCTTAGACTTTTTTTCCTATAAATACCCCCCTTCTTACTCTGTAATAGGCATCGAATACTCAGCTATTCAATACACATATTCAGACTACTTAAGCTATTATCCAATTCGGAGGCTTGAGGTAGTTCCTAAACACGAACTCATTGTTTGTCTATTATTAATCTTAGAGAACCTGTTAGCGTAATCTTTTATGCCAACAGTTGGCGCCGTCCGTGGGGATCCTAGTTCTAGAAGCTAGTTCTCTACTGCTGATTGCACTTCGAAGAGCACTTACGGAGGGAGCTTCGGAGTCCCAAGATTCCGCGCACCCTTCGGTAAGAGGCTTCCTAGTGTGGTTCGAAGGCCTCCCCTCGCCTTCCCAGACCAATCGAAGTCCCGGGTCTTCGGACCTCTCCATTGCTAGCTATGCCTCCCAAGCGAAGACAAGCCTCGGGTCCTCTCCGAAGGTCCCCCGAACCAACAGAGCCGGACCCTCAACTGTTCCAACAATTCCCGAGGGCGTCGCTGGACGTCGAGTGCCTAGAGGCCCTCGGGCTCCTCCTACGGTGCTCCAAACTGATTATGTCAGTTCCCAAGACCCGGAGCTACCCTCCAATGAAGACGAAGACCTTCCTGAGGCTGAGACTACTCAGATAGCGTGGCTTCAGGAGGAAGTGGCTAGGTGGAGGCAAGAGACCGCTGATCGCCTCCGCTCCTAGGCCTCCACCCAGACTCCAGAAGGGCCCCAAGACGGTGGTGCTCGCAATCTCCTCGAAGCTGTTCAAGTCCCGGAGGAAGCTAAGAACACATCTTTCGACGATGAGTCTCCGCTACATTCGGACTTGAAAAGAGTGCCCTTCGATCCCAGGTTCAAGGCCTCGAAGTTGCACAAGTATTCCGGCGGGTCCGACCCCGGAGAATTTGCTCGCTCATATGCCCTGGCAATAGAAGCAAGCGGAGGGGTGCGCAACACTATGGCAAAATGTTTCCCCCTCGCTCTCGAAGGTGTGGCTCTCCGATGGTTCTGGTCCTTGAAGCCAGGATCGATCAGATCTTGGGAGCAGTTGAAGAGGAAGTTCGTAAGCAAACTTCCAGGGTACCTTTGTGGCTCCGATGTTGACAGGGAGCTTATTCCAGGTGAAGCAGCGAGCAGGGCAAACGCTTCGGGAATACTTCACGCGCTTTGCCCACAACAAGTCGTAGATCAAGGGCTTGTCTACCTCTTCGGTAGTCGACGCCGCCCGTGAAGGGGTGTTGAACCCCGATCTCCTCAGCAAGCTTCATTGGAAACCTATGTCATCTGTGGCACAGCTGATGGCATACTTCGAACAGTATGCCAAGGTGAAGGAGGGCTGCCTTCGAAGAGCCGTAACACCTACACCAGCCCTCCGAGAAGTAAAGACGGAGCCCGAAGCCTCAGCTTCTCTGCAACCCCCTCAAGACAATCGCTTCAACGATCACAGGCGGGGAAAGAAGCATTTCCGCTCGGAGGTGTTAAGCACCGCACCTTTCGTTCCGAAGGCACCTGCCAATTATCAGCAAGCGCAAGGTTTCAAGGCTGGAGCACCGAAGCCGCAAGAGAGAATACCTGGCAGGCGCCAGAGTTTTTTCTGTTGCGTGCATGGCAACAATAGAAGCCATGACACGAAGGACTACAAGGCGGTATTAACCCTTCGGGGCGAATACCTAGGATGAAGTACCGGGCAGGGTACTTCGGATCGAACCCCACCAGCGGCACGGTCAGAGCCTGTGCAAATCGTGGCCCGAGCCGGTGTCCCCGAATCCCTATGCGGCTACTGGTGGCCAACATTATGCCACCGTCGAAGCAGGAAGACCCCCAAGACCGCGGCAAGCGAGTAGTCCTGCCCATCTCTGGAGGGGGGACCCTCGGTAATATGTCCAAGAGGTAGCGGCGTGAATACGTCCACGAAGTAGGGCACATTGGGACCTCGAGTTCCGTGGAGGGAATGCCCGAATGGTCTCATGTGCCTATTTTCTTTACTGTCAGTGATGCCGCAGGGGTGAAGTTCCCCCATGCTGACCCCTTAGTCATTTTAGCAGATATAGCTGGGGTGGAAGTTCGAAGGATCCTGGTGGACGGCGGGAGCTCCGCAGACATACTTTTTGTCCAGGCCTTCGACCAAATGTGCATACCACAGAAGCATCTACTTCCAGCGGCCCCGGCCACTTCAAGGTTTCATAGGTCCGCCTCTCGACGCCCTCGGCCAAATAGGCCTCGAGGTTGCTTTTGGAGAGGGGCCTTTGGCCAGGGTGGAGGAGGTGATCTTCGATGTCGTCGACGCCCCCTATGCTTACAACGCAATCTTCGGGCGAGGGATGCTGAACCAGTTTGGGGCTATAGCACATCACAACTATCTATGTCTCAAGATGCCCACGCAAGGTGGAGTTCTTACTGTTTCGGGAGACCAAGCTATAGCCCAAAGAATGGGGTATGGTCACGGCCAGCCGTTGGACCCCCGGCAAGTACATAGTGTGATGGAGCACATCGAATAAGTTCTGGAGGCTTCAAACTCTTCGAAGGGGCTCTCCCTTAAACCAAGCCCGGAAGGTGGTGTCGTGACGAAGATAATTTTGAAGGAAGGGAAAGAATACCCAATACAGTTCAGCAAGGGGCTATCCCCAGAGATAGCTGCCACGTTGGAAGAAGTCGTCAAGCAAAATTTGGACGTCTTTGCCTGGACTGACGAAGACATCACCGGGGTTGATCGGAGTATCATCGAGCACAGCTTGCTCGTCAACCCGAAGGCTAGGTAAGTACGCTAGGGGCTCCGTAAGCTATCTGCAGAAAGGGCATGCCTCGCCATGACCGAAGTAGAAAAATTGTTAAGGGTTGGCATCATCAGGGAGGTAGCCCATACCGAATGGTTGGCAAACCCTGTTTTGTCAAGAAAAAGGACTCGAGCAAGTGGCGCATGTGCATCGATTTTACATCATTAAATAAAGCATGCCCGCGAGACCCCTACCCTATGCCCCGAATAGACCGACTGGTGGATTCCACAGCTGGCTCCGAATTGCTAAGTTTCCTCGATGCTTACTCCAGGTATCACCAAGTCTGGCTAAAGCGTGAAGACGAAGCCAAGACAAGTTTCATAACTCCATCCGGAGTATTTTGTTATGTAAGAATGCCTTTTGGCTTGCGGAATGCCGGAGCCACATTCTCACGTTTAATAGCTAAGGTTCTAGGTCACCAAATAGGCCGGAATGTCGAAGCCTATATGGATGACATTGTAATAAAGAGTGCTCAAAAGCACCAGCATAGTCTAGACCTAGCTGAAACGTTTGAGAGCCTCCGAGCATGTGGAGTAGGCCTCAACCCTGAAAAATTTATATTCGGGGCGCAAGTAGGGAAACTGCTAGGGTACTTAGTTTCGAGCAGAGGGATCGAGGCTAGCCCAACGCAGATAAGTGCACTACAAAGAATGGCTCCACCAGAAAATTTGAAGCAAGTCCAGAAGCTAACAGGAAGGCTCGCAGCTCTTAACAGATTCCTCGCCAGGTCAGCCGAACGAAGCCTTCCAATTTTCAAAGCCCTAAAGGGGTCCGAAAGTTTCAACTGATGCCAGAGTGCCAGAAGAGCTTCGATGATATCAAGGCATACCTCGGATGCCTGTCAACGCTTACTATTCCCCTCCCGGAGGAAACACTCCTCCTTTATCTTGCAGCAACAGGCTCCGCAGTAAGTGCAGTACTGGTCAGAGAAGTTGATTTTAAGGGAAAGATGGTGCAAAACCCAGTTTATTTTGTTTCAGAAGCTTTTTCCGGAGCAAAGACAAGATAATCATTACTTTCTGGTGCACAACATAATCATTCCTACCTCGTACCCTCTTGGTGATATGCTCTGAAGCAAAGATTCTACAGGTAGGATCGAAAAGTGGGCTGTCAAGATAGCCCCCTTCGGAATTTCCTTCACGGCAAGAACAACTATCAAATCCCAAATCATAGCTGACTTCATAGCAGAGTGGACTCCATCTGCAGTTTGGGCTCTGAAGGAGCCCTCTGAAGGTTTATGGACAATATTTTCTGACGGAGCTTATCAAGCATCTGGTGCTGGAGCTGGAGCGGTCATTATATCACCGTCAGGGCAAAAGGCCATGTATTCTGCGAGGCTCAACTTTAAGACCACCAATAATATCGCAGAATACGAAGGGATCCTGCTAGGCCTCCAAAAGGCAAAGGCACTTGGAGCAGCAAGGATAATAATTAAAACAGATTCCCAAGTCATCGCAGGGCATGTCGACAAAAGATTTCAAGCAAGGAACCCACATCTAGCGAAGTACCTGGAGGAAATCCGCAAGACTGAAGCAGCATTCAAAGGATTTTCTGTTCGAAGTATCCCTCGAGCAGATAATCAACTTGCAGACATTCTAGCAAAAGCTGTAGCCGGAGCATTGGACCTCCCGGAGGGTGCTTTTTATGAAGAACTAGTCAAGCCTACAGTCAATCAATTACCCTCCACAGAACTCCTTTGTGTTCAAGTTGCAGATTGGCGGGCTCCGATAATGGATATCTTGCAAGGTAGTGCAGATTCTTCAGAGGGTCCGGATTTCCAAAGGTTTCAAGAAAGGGCTCGAAATTATAAGCTTGTCAATGGAATGTTGTACAAAGCCGGAGTTTGTTCTTCTCTACTTCGGTGCATCTCCCAACCGAAGGCCAAGACATACTTCGGGACATTCACGAAGGTTTATGTGGAAGCCACCTAGCCCCTCGTGCTCTATCAGGCAAGACACTTCGGTAGGGGCTCTACTGGCCGACAATTGTAAGAGATGCGGAGGAGTTGGTTCGAACCTGCCAAGGATGCTAGTGGATGGGAAGATGAAGCCACCGTCCGCCAGTACCACTTCAAGTTATTGCACTTGTATGGTCAATGGCTCAGTGGGGCATGGACCTCATCGGCCCTTTTCCAATGGCCAAGGGCAGCTTGAAGTTTGCAGTGGTAGCAATCGAATATTTTTCCAAGTGGGTCGAAGCAGAACCCTTGACCGCTATCACTTCAAGGAATGTGCACAAATTTTTCTAGCAAAATATTATATGCAGGTTCAGAGTACCAAGGGAGCTAACTGTGGATAATGGAACCCAGTTCAAAGCTGAGACATTCAAAGAATTTTGTGAAGAACTGGGCATTAAGTTATGCTTTGCAGCAGTGCGCCACCCACAGTCCAACGGAGCCGTCGAGAGAGCCAACGGGAATATTCTCTTAGGTCTCAATCGAAGGATTCTCGGGTTGGCCAAGGGGTTGTGGGTCGAAGAGCTCCCCAAGATTTTATGGTCCATTCGGACCACCCAAGCCAGGTCCACAGGCTTTACCCCATTTAGACTACTATTCGGAGATGAGGCCATGACTCCTACAGAGCTCAGAGGTGGATCCCTTCGTGTAGTACAACCCGGAGACGAAGACGAGAAGAACACTTCGCTAGACTTGTCAGAAGAAACAAGGCTTCGAGCTGCCGCTAATCTGACGAAGTACCAAGACCAAACAAAAACATGGTATGACCCGAAGATAAAGCTGAACGAGCTTAGACCAGGTCATTTAGTTTTGTGAAGTGTAATAGCCCTGGGGAAGCTAGGAAATAAATGGGAAGGACCATATATTATCCTACGCTCAGGGCGCCCTGGATCGTTTAAATTAGCTAACTTAGAAGGGGAAGAATTGAAACATGCATGGCATGCGGAGCACCTCAAGCATTACTATGCTTAGGGGCTCCTTGTAATCAATTGTAAAGTTCCTTTTCTAAATAAAGTGGAGGTTCGAATCTTGTTTGCTCTCCGAATATCCCTTACTCCTGGTGGACGCATCAGGAGGACAGAGATGCTTGCGGAGTCAAGCATCTTTCTAAGGACCCGAGCAACAGCCCGCGAACCATTGGTTCAAGGGCTTCACTACCAGCCTACAGATTCTAGGCTCCGGCTTGTTAGGATCCATAGAAGAGTCTAAGGACTTTAAAAATAAACAGATTTCTTGCCTCCGGGTTCGAAGCATCTGTAAAAGAGCCGAAGGTTGCCAGCCTACGGATTCCAGGCTCCGGCTTGTTAGGATCCGTAGAAGAGTCTAAGGACTAAAAAAAACAGATTTCCAGCCTCCGGGTTCGAAGCATCTGTAAAAGAGCCGAAGGTGGCCAGCCTACGGATTCCAGGCTCCGGCTTGTTAGGATCCGTAGAGGAGTCTAAGGACTTTAAAAATAAACAGATTTCCGGCCTCCGGGTTCGAAGCATCTGTAAAAGAGCCGAAGGTGGCCAGCCTACGGATTCTAGGCTCCGGCTTGTTAGGATCCATAGAAGAGTCTAAGGACTTTAAAAATAAACAGATTTTCGGCCTCCGGGTTCGAAGCATCTGTAAAAGAGTCGAAGGTGACCAAGCAATAAGGTTTCAACACTCCAGCCAATGAGACACTTTTAAAGTCCTAAGCGACTAGTATAGGAGCCTGCAAATATAAATTCAGCTCCGAAACTTATAAAAATCATAATACGAACCTATGTTCGAAGAACTCTACGAAAAGGTAAAATATGGTTATTAAGTGTTGTGCGAAGCATCGGATTGTTGTACATGTCATTGTGTCTGACGGACCTTATTGCAACGCGTAAGGTCCCCCACCACAAGGAGGGGTAGGAGGGTAAAGAACAACATGATGCTTCCGGTGCAATTCATATTAATTTGTCATAATCTTACATCAAGAGAAATTTTGGTCTAAGCCTAGGTAAAATCGGAGACCCGTTCGGCCTCTAGAGCTACCTCTACGGCTACTTTGACCTTCGGAGCTCGAAGCTGCCAAGATTGTCTTTTTAGTCCGAGTGCTTCTTTTCTTCTTCGAAGCTCGTAGCTTCTTCTGCTCCTCTTGAAGCTCAGCCCAAGTAAGAAGCCTTTCGGAGTTAGCCTCCGCAGGGTCTTCGGCCTGATACTCCGAGTCGGACCAATCTATATACTTGAAGGATGAGGATGTCTTCTCTTTTTCCTCCTCCTTGATGTAAGTTAAGACTTCTTGACAAACTTCGAGTGTTACCTCTCCTTTATCTCCGCGAGGAATAAAGAAGCGGGAACGGCGGTAAGGCCGTAAGCTCTCAAGGACTGACCATTGCCGACGAAGCCCTTCGGTAATTTCCAGTATTTCGAAGTCAGGCTCTGAAGGACATGATAGAACCTAAAAGAATAAAACACCCCGAACAAGTTCTTCGTTTATAAACTTTTCATTAATGCAAGTGCTTTACAAGATTTCTTATACATAATTAAGAGCCCTATGAGCTAGACCCGTGGGTCGGTTGGCGGAGCAGGATGTGTCAGAGCCGGCGAAGCTAGAAGCGGCGACCTTGTTTGTGCTTGCTTCTGCCGACGGGCCTCGTCGATCTAGGCTTTAGCTGCAGCATTGTGGTCCATTTTACAGGTTGACTAGAAAACTTCCCAAGCCGAAGCTACATCTGGCAAAGGATGCAGCAAGTTCTCGGAGGCAAAAGTTTCAGGTGTCGAACCCCTGACCGGAGTGATAGGAATTCGAAGGGCTTCGAGGTGATAGAGGACTCTGATTCCAGCGCACTGTCCGTAGATCTCTCCGTACCAGACGCCGGAGCCCATCATCAGTGATGTCGCCACTTGAATCCTCTTCAGCTTTCGATCGAGGGACTCGCTGGCCGCAGCAGAAGACGAAGGGCACATGGTGCCAAAATATTCCAAGGTACCCTGAAGGGCATCCAAGGTACACTCCGCTATAAGGGCATTCTTCTTTTATGCCACCTCCAGCCCCGTAGCAGTAGCAGATACTTCGGCCATCTGGGACAGCAGGGAGCCTTTCTGAGCCATCGCCTTCTTGAGAGAGCCTTGGAGCTATACCAATTGAGTGCTCGAAGTAGCCGCCACCTGCCGGAGCTTCTCGACCTCCGCTCGGAGCACCAAGCACTTGGCTTCAGCCTCTTGGGCTGAAGTTAGGAGTGTGCCGCTGTTCTGCCTTTCAAGTCGAAGGGCTTCGTCGGCTTCGGCCCTAGCCCTCCGTTCTTCAAGGACCTCTTCCTCCAACCGAAGTGTTTTCTCTTCGGAGCCCTTGAGCACGGTTTGGAGGGTGGTAACCTTCCTCTTGAGTCGATTAGTCTCAACTTCGTTGGAAGTCACTGCCGCTCTAGCAAGGACAAATTGCTGCAAGAGGAGCAAGTAAGTACCAAGTATTTACATTCATTAATTGGAAATATTTGTGGTGCTTTTTATACCTGAAGGGCAGCCCTCTCGAGGGCTAAGTTAAGCTCCGGGGACCTGGCTTCGCTCAAGATGGAGACCAAGTCGGAGTTGACGACTTCCTGGCCTTTCTCCGCCAAGGGCTCCAGAAGCGCCCGGATGCCCGTCCGTTGCTCCAAGAAAGGAGCCAGCAAAGGAAGCCAATACAGAGCTTGGCGGTCGTCTACCGTTGCCTCTTCCTCTGAGTTGCTTGCTGAAGGCTCGTTGGAAGAGGGTGTCATCGTCGGAGTGGCAGGGAGTCCGAGGCTTGACATGCTTTTTTCCCCTCCCCGGCATGAAGGTTGGAGGCTCGACTCCAGCAGAGGTAGCTCCTCCTCCGACAGCTGTCTCTTCGACCGGAGCCACGTCGGTGGAGCCGGTCCCGGCCACCGGAGCCACGTCAGCGTTTATGGCCCCTGCCACCGGAGCCGGGGCGCGCAGTGGAGCAGAGGTGTCCATCGAAGCAGCGACCTCAAAAGAGGCAGGAGCTTCGTTTGCGGTCGGGGCTTCGTCACCCTTCGATATGCCTACAGCAGTAAGGTATTTGGTGAACATTCACGAGTAATAACTGTTGCAGGAATTGAACAAATCAAAAGCTTCGAAGTATACCTTCGGAGGCGCCTTGAGGTAAAATGGTCGGATCCTCCAGGACTTTGTACATCCGGAGGATCTCGTCGAGGTCATCCCCTGAAGTTCTTTCTGGTGTAGTTGCCGCTAGAGCTTCAACCTCCGTCATAATCACCCGAGCTACGGGTGAGTTGGGGACAACTGTCTCCAGCCTAGGGCTCACAACAGTAGGCGTTGGGGTGTGTGCCGTGTCTACCTCCGCAGCATCTCGAGCAGAAGCTTCGGTTGGGGCCCTTGCTTTGTCTTCATCGTCTTCTAGAAGATAGTTCTCGAAGTCCTTCTCTAGTTGGACGTCAGAGCTCTTGCTTCCAGAGCCTTTGCTCCTGGAGTCATTCGAAGCTGAGCTCCGAATGCCCAGGGACGAGGTAGATGAAGCAGGGGTCAGCTGAGGGGGGATTTTTGCTGCTTTCTTCCCCTTCTTGATGGGGGTTTTGCTGGCCTTCTTTGAGGGCTCGGCGATGACCTTCCTCTTCCGAGGGGCCGCTCCGGCCGGGTTGAAATCCGGCAGAGCAGGAGGTACCATCCTGAGGGCTTCCCACACCCGGTTGGAGCGCTCCCAGCTCCCCACCAGCTCCATCCTCTTCTGCCTTTCAGCCATCGTAGGGGCTCCGAGGACCCGTTCAGTGGCCCATGCTATCTGCTCCGTGGCTAACGCCAGTGGAGCCGCTGGAAAAAGGGTAACATATTATAAGTATGTTATTTCTTTATCTAACATATTATTGCAGGAGAATCGAAGTCTTACCTAGAGTTCGGAGCTCACCCTCCGAAGCGTGTTGAAACACTATCGGCCAGTCTTCCCCGAGGGGTGGAATTCGAAGAGCGATGAACTCTTCGGCAAGATCGCGCATGCTCATGCGGCTGGCCACCGAAGTCAATAGCCCTAGCCGCGTTGAGAGCAGGCTAGGGTTCGGGGTGACCTCCGCCTCCTTCCGAAACCAGATCTCTTGGAGAGGTCCAGCAAGGGGCGAGTCCTCTCTGACTTCGGCGTAGAACCACCGAAGGATCCAGTTAGTATACCATCGGTCGTTGGTGGACTTCGCTGGAAAATGCTGGGCGTGCTCCCTCCGCAACTGGAAGTTGACACTTCCGAAGGCCGTTATCACTTTGGTGTCTCCGGGGCCATCTTGCGGCTTCGGCTGGCAGATGGCTTCGTGGGTGGTGGTGAAGACCTCTGATCGCCCTTCGCATCCTTTGGCTCAAAGCGCCCACTCGAAGATGGCCAGTCGGGCGATAGCATTGGGGGAAAGCTGAGGCAAGGTAATGTGGAACATGTCCAATACCTCAGATAAGAAGTTGATGGTAGGAAGCCCCAGACCTGCTTTGAAGAAGGCCTCGAAGACCATGACCTCTCTGCTCCGCGGCCTCGGAGTTGATTCGGGTCCGAGGACTCGAGTCCTCATTCTGGACCCCAGCTTCCCTTCCACGGCCTCTTCGATGGATTCCGCGGTGCTTGTGGATTGGGTGATGAGGAAACTTTGAGGTATCTTCTTCTTGGATGGCGGGCGGAGTTCCCGGGGATTCTTGGGCCAAGCGTCTCCCGGAGCTCCGCCATTGCTGCTACGGCTGAAGCCACCCACGCTTGCCTCTACGCCAAAGAGCCCGCCGCCGCTAGCATCGTGTGGATGGTCCTTGCCATGGCTTGGTTGCTCAGGAAGTTGAGAGGGTTGGAAGTCGAAGAAAGTAAGTTTCGGCTGTTAGGCACGGTAAAAGGCTCTTGGTAAATTCTGATCCTCTTTTTATAACCTTCCGCTAGTTGATGTGCTCCAATTACATTCACACTGCAGGTTCGACTTCTGTCGCTGACAGGTGGGTCCAGGAAGCGAAATGGTGTGAGTCAGCCATAAAATTTCGACCGTTACCTTTTGAGAGCATACCGGCTACTTGTATAGTAACCATTCTAAGTAAACGACTCTTCACGACGTTTGGACTTCGTAACGGTCCTCTTTCTCATGAAGCGTTCATACGGTGGTTGTGAACTCGAAAACATTGTCCGAATGCTTCGGGGCCAAAGACCCTCCGAATGACTACAATGCATTCAAACTTCTCTAAGTCTCAGAATATGAAAATGTTCCTTGTGTATACTGCTTCTGTCCTAAAACTTGCATAAATTGTCTTTGCCTTTTGATCTTAATGGTCCTGGGGATGAAGTATTTCCCCCCAATAGTAGCCCCTCGAATACGCTTCTCAATTTAACCTATATAGCTGGAGAGTAGTATACGCAAGAAATATTTCATATTTAGGGACTTAGAAAAATTTTAAGGTATTACAACTATGTGAAGTGTCTTCGACATCGAAGTATGTCTGACAGAAGCTTTGAACTAGGACTCCCATGTGAACGCTTCGCAAGGAAATTGTAACACCCCAGAAATTAAAAAGGAATAAAATAAAAAGAAAATATTATTTAAATCATTTCTGAATTTATTATTGAAGGGAAATTCACAAAAGAACCCAAATAAAGCCAAACAGGGAGAAATACTAAAATCTGGACTTGAAAAATTTATGAGATGAACCAGAGACCAAACTATAATTTTAGGAATTTTTACAAATTTTTATCAACAATGGTTCAACTCTTAATCTAATAAATGAATTCCTGGAATTATTTTAAATCAGAAAAGAATTTAAAATGCTTATTGGGCCCCAACCCAGAAACCCCCTCCTAAAGCCTTTTAGGCCCAGCCCAACACCACCCTCTCACTGACAAGCGGGCCCCGCTTGTCGGCGCTTTTCCCCGCCTCCCTCTCCCGCCCACGCCCGCTTGGCCCCACCGGTCAGCCCCCGCCGCGCCACTGACCGCCCGGACCCATCTGTCGGCCCCCTTCCTTTTTGGATCGATCACTGACAGGTGGAGCCCACCTGTCAGGATCGTCTTCCTCCCGGGAAGGGGATCCCCTTTCCTTTCTCCGGCGATCCCTTTCGGATTTCTTGCCGCCGGCCGCCCGTATCTGCCCGATCGACCCCGGATCACCTTCCCCGACCGCCCCCGACCTCCTTCATCTAAACCCGACGCGTTTTCGTGCTTTTGGAAGCCAACCCGAGGAGAATGGAAGCCTCGCCGGAATTTGGAAGGAGCCCTCTCGGCTTCCTCGATTCCCTTCCATTCCGACCACCGGCGACACCTATTTAAACCCCTGTGGACGCCGCCCTCACCCCCACACCGCCTAAGCCCTAGCCTTCGCCCTCCAGAGCGCCGCTGCGGTTTTTGCGAGTCCCTCCTCTGCTCTACCTCCGGCGAGACCTCGCCGTCGCCTCCGGCCTCCTCCGCCTTAGCCACCGCCACCAACGAGACCGCCGGAGCTCGCACGTCAGCGGCCACCCCTCCGTCGGTCGTGAAGACCACCGGATCACCGTCGCCGTCGAGCACCCGAGGCCTCCCCGCCGTCTACGCTCGCCGCCGGTCACCTCCAGGCCCCCTTCGTCGCCACCAGAGGTATCTTTGAGACCCCCATCACCTCCGCAGTCCATTTTTGGCCCTAGCTAGGTCCCTAGGCGCTCGTCGCCGCCGCCATGGTCGCACCCGAGCCCGCCGTCGCCGGAGACGAAGGGGGTACGCGCCCCCTTACGTCGTGCCGTGCCGGATCGCACAGCAACCGTCCGATCGCGATCGGAGGGCTAAGATTAAATCCCTCCGGGATTTAATCTGGGCCCTCGGATCTGGTCAAAGGGGTATCGAGGCATCTCGGCCGTCGATCGTCACTTAAACCCCCCCGAGTGATCTCGAGCGTCCACGCGTACCGGTTCGGTATGATCTAATCGTGGCCGTCCGATTTCATTAAACCCCTCCGCCTCGCGCCCGATCGCCGGATCCAGATCCGACGGTCCTGGTTGATCCGGTCCACGCGCATAGTCACGGGTTCACGGTGAGCCTGGTTCACCGTGGACCAGGGACTGTTTTTCTGTTTAAATAAAATTCCAGAAAATTGTTTAAACTTCAAAAATTCATATCTTGCTCATTTTAACTCCAAATTTCACCGTTCAAATTTTGTTAGAACCAGAATATTATTCTCTACACATTAGTGCCATAAAAACAGTATGCTTATGTTACCCAAAATATTATTAATAAATAAATGAATAAAATCCCTTAAGGTTAAAATTAATAATACAGAAAATAAATTGGGAAACATTCTAAAATATTAAACTTTACTGTTTTGTACAAAACCTTGACATATTAAAATATTACTTCACATAATAAAACCCACAAATGTGTATGTTTAATATTTGTTGAGTTTATGTGTTTATTGAATGTATTGTTTATTTTCCGTAACGAGAAGACTACGAGTTCGTCGAGGAGCAGGAGTTCTACCCCGAGGTTCCTCCATCCCCATTTGCTGAGCAAGGCAAGTCATCGACCACCTTTGTGGACACAGTTGATCATTATTGAGCCCATGATTTAATAAATTATCGCTATAACTCATAGGTTAATATTGCATTAGTCAAAGGTCAAGCCCTACACTTATATTTATTAGATCCCCGTCCTTGTGTGCAAACCCAAGCCATGCTTATTGAGCCTCAACTCCTTGTCACTCTACAAATATTATATTAGCTAGTGCCCAATGTACCGGCACAACTGCTATAGGATATAAAGAATGAGTCGTAGAACAGATGAATTCTGGTATATGAAATACCCCGTTATTCTTGTCTCTGGACTCTGTTGGAGTTAGGTATGTTATAAGTATGGTGGGTTCCGGGTGCAAGCTCGGGTTTTGGTAAGTCGCACCCGGGGCACTATAAGGACCGGTCCTGCGGGATCTGTTGCAAAGCACTTCCGTACCAACCACAAGTCTAATGGGTAAGTCCTAACTGGAAGTGTGGAATCCTCCGTCTCACGGCACCATAGTGGAGGGGGCAAGGGGCTAGCCCTCAGGGCGCCTTGTACCGACGATGGCTCAAGAGGGGGTATTGTGGAAACTCGACATGGCGAGACACGGTACGAAACCTACAAGAGGGTGCTGCTGAGTCGGGGAAGACCATATGGAAGGTTTTGGCACGAGTTCCCGTGTGATGGGTCATCTCGTTACACTTCGGTGTAGGTGATGAGTGCGTGCCTTGTGGGTACAGTGGTACATCTCTGATCAGAGTAAAATCAATCTTTTCAAAAAGCCGAGCCCACGGTCAAGGGCGGGTTGTGTGACTACTCGCAGTTAGTTTACAATTGTTTGAATGGATGAGTTGTACATGGCATGTAAGGACTGTTGTGCGGGGAGGTAAAACGTACTCCTCGAGTTAGAAGATGATGATGATGCATTCACATGTTTACTTTTCCGTACAAATAAATTGCTCACATTAAATGCTTTACAAATATGCTGCTTCCGCTAAACTAGCCACTATCTCCCTTGTTATTATCTTGCATTTATATTTGCATTCGGTGGCTTGCTGAGTACATCTGTACTCACCCCGTTGACTTACACCATCAGAGCCAGTCTACTACGAGGAGGATGAAGGTCTGGAGTAGCGACCCAGTCAAGGCGAGACTGGAAGGAGGCGTTCATCTAGGACCCTTATTTATTAGTTTCTCTTCATCTTTATTCACTTTTGTATTAATGCGGTCTACGAACCGTGAATGATTGCCCGTATTGTACGTGGTCGCTTTATGAACGTCTTGGTTTATTGATATTCTTTGGAATTTCAATAAAAGTCCTGATTTATTAAATCGGGGCGCGACGAGATGGTATCAGAGCCGACTTGACTGTAGGAAGCCAAACAGACCTGACCTTAGGACTTATATATATATATATTCACTATATTTACAAAAGATTACTTATCCTCTCATCTTCCGAGGTTTTTACAAAATTTTCTCTCTTTTGTAGATGCCGATCCGTACCGTGAATGGGAACCTTCGTGACGAGACCGGATTCATCCGCGAGCTACGCATGCTCGTCAGTTTCCTCGGATTCGAGCATGAGCCGATGTACCATGGAGTCTTCCCCGACGAGGAAGAGAGCTACTGCGAGGTCACCATCGTCGTCCAGCCCTCCCTCAGACAGCTCACACCTACCGCGGAGGAGGACTTACCTTCCTGGTAGCCAGTCAGCGCACCGCTCTCCAGGCACTTACGGAGCTCCGGATGATCTACGACAGCGAGCTCTACGACACGGACTTCCGCTTCGTACCTCTTCGCACCCCAGGGAGTCCACACAGTGTCTTCGTCAGCACCCTCTCCCAGCGCCATTCGGCGATTGGACATACCATGCGCTTGTTGGAGGCCATGGATGATCTCCACTACGAGGCGCTGCAGGACGCCAATGGACAGCGCGACACTATCAGCTTCTACCGCCATTCCTCCGAGGACCTGAACCGCGAGAACGGAGAGCTTCGTCGCCGCATCCAGCAGGGACACCGCTTGGCTGCCGAGGCAGAGGAGTTGCGGCGTCAGAATGAGCTCCTTCGACAGCGTGTCGCCACCAACCCACACCTCCGCTACCAGATCGAAGAGTTGAAGAAGGACATCGAGGAGATCGCACCTCTTCCGCCTTGCCGGAAGAAACCCATTCAGACTCCCACCGTGAGGCCCAAGAGGATCTCCCGCAGCGCACCACCCGCCGGACCGTCCAATTCCTCGACCCCGCCCGTCTCCCACGAGCCAGAGATCGAGCCGTCCCCCGAGCTGCCTTAGACGTAGTATTACGATTGATTGTTATTTTTATTTTTATTGCTTGTATTAACATTCATGTCAAAATATAAGGCATGAATGAGAGAATAAGTAAATGTAACCGCAAGAACGGTATCCTTTTGAAATAAAATATAAAGAAGTTCACCCAAAATAAATGTGTACACATTGAAAATTCCAGGATGACCAACACCCCAGGGATCAGACGCTCCTCAGAACGGAGGGGATAGTGGCAACCTGCCACAATGGGGAGCCACGGGCAGAGGCAAGCCCCGGTCGCCAACCACCCCACCTTGGCTGAAATGATGGCCACTCAAAATCAGTTGGTCTCAGCCCTCCTGCACCAGATGCAGCAGCAGCAGCAGCAGATGCAAGAGCAGCAGGCTCACTTCTTTCGCCTCCACCAACAGCCCGAGCTGCCCCGACCCGCCACACCAGCTCCCGCTCCGCAACTCAGCTCTCGGAGTTCCTCCGAGTCCGCCCACCGACCTTCTCGAGCACCACCAACCCCATGGAGGCTGGGGATGGTTGCGGGCGATCGAGAAGAAGCTCGATCTCCTGACCTGCACTGAGCAGGAGAGGGTGGCCTTCGCCACCCACCAGCTTCATGGTCCCGCCGCTGAGTGGTGGGACAACCACCGCGAGACTCTGCCCGAGGGCCACGCCCCCACTTAGGCGGAGTTCTCGGCTGCCTTTCGTGCCGCCCACATCCCCGACGGCATCGTTGCCCAGAAGCAACAAGAGTTCCAAGATCTGCAGCAGGGGAGCAGATCTGTCACTGAGTATCTACATGAGTTTAACCGTCTGGCCCAGTACGCACCGAGGAGGTCCGTACGGATGCGGCCAGACAGGCCAAGTTCCTTAGGGGACTGAAGGACGAGTTGTCCCTACAACTCATCTCCGGAGATTTCGCCAACTTCCAAAAGTTGGTGAACAAGGCGATTATGCAAGAGACCCACAGAATAAAGTTGACCTGAAGAAGAAGAGGATGATAGCCTTCAGGCAGAACCAGGGTATGGCCCAGAGACCCCGTTTTGCTCCACCCCACCCAGCGCCACAGTACCACCCCCGGCCTGTGTATCGCCCGGCGCCACCAGCTGCCAATGCCGGAGCCAGCCAACCTCGTGCCGCTCCAGCCGCACCGACCCCCCCAGCTGCCCCCAGCCAAGAAGGCAGAGATCCTGCGCGACAAGCACGGCAAGCCCGTGGTCTGTTTCAACTGCCGTCAGGAGGGGCATTACTCCAATGCTTGCCCCCATCCTAAGCGCGTTCAAGGAGTTGCCGCGAACCCCGCCATCCGCGCCCGAGTCAATCACGTCACGCGGAAGAAGCTCAGGCCGCACCAGAGATAGTGATGGGTAAGTTCTTGGTACATTCAGCACTTGCAGTGGTTTATTGACACTGGAGCTACGCACTCCTTCATATCAATTGATTTGTGGAAAAGAACCAAACTAACACCGAAGATCTACCCAGAGCCGTACAAATAGTCACCCAGGAAAACAAACCCTAGCCCTAAATTATAGCCCAAAGGTATGGATAGATATTCACGGCACCATATTTTGGGCCGATCCCATCCTAATAGAATGCCCAAGGCCTAGATCTCATTCTAGGAATGGATTGGTTAAATAAGTACCAAGGGGTGATAGAATGTGCCCAGAGAAAAGTAATTGTGACCAGCGAAGAAGGGACTGCCGTCACATTTCAGATGCCAAGGACTAAAGATCAGAAGACCAAGACTGCACCAGATTACCTTGGAAGAAATACCACTAGTCTGTGAGTACCCGGACGTGTTTCCAAGGATTACCGGGAATGCCACCCAGGAGGGACATCGAGTTCAGGATTGACTTGGTGCCTGGAAACCACCCCTATTTACAAGCGACCATACCGGATGGTCCGCCAATGAATTAGCTGAGATGACGCGACAGTTGGAGGATCTTGAGAAGAAAGGTATATCAGACCAAGCACAATCACCGTGGGGTGCCCCTGTCATCTTTGTCGAGAAGAAAGAAGACAAGGCCAAAGCGTATGTGTGTAGATTACCGCGCCTGAATGAGGTAAACAATCAAGAATAAGTATCCGTTGCCTCGGATCGATGACCTCTTCGACCAGCTCAAAGGAGCTACGGTATTCTCGAAGATCGACCTGCGGTCTGTTACCATCAGTTAAGGATCCGAGAAGAAGATATACCCAAGACGGCCTTCACTACCCGTTATGGATTATATGATGCAC
>JAAALK010000079.1:0-308658 GCA_019279435.1 Zizania palustris
TTTCCAAGGATAAGAAGTAACGGGGATCATATAATAGAACAATTTTGCTACGACTCATTTTTATCCTATAGCGATCGTGTCAATACATTGGACACTAGCTAATATCATTGATCATATGGTGACAAGGAGGTTAGGCGAGATAGCATGGCTTGGGTTGCACATCAAGGTCGGGGGATCCTAAATAATATATTGTAAGGGTTTCATTTGACTAATGCATGTATAGCCTATGAGTTTTAGCGATAGTTTAATCAAACATGGGTTCAATATGCTCAAAAGATTGGTTTGGTGACTTGCCTTGTTCAGCAAAGGGAGAGGGAGGGACTTCGGGGAAGTACTCCGGCTCCTCGACGGCGTCGTAGTCTTTTTAATATAATAAAGTAAAATAAAATGAATACAACATTTAACCAAACAATATAACATCACATAATAATCACATAGGGTTAAGTTGGTTTGATTAAAAATAAATCAAGTTGTTAGGGTTCTGAAATTCAGTTTATAGATAATTTTAAAAGAAATTAAAATGAAGTGTTGTCCTTTGAAAAAGGGTTTTAAAAGTGGTTATTCTCATTTTTAAGTCCTCTAATAAATTTAAAATGAAAGTCCCATAGAAAACTTAGGGGTTTGTTCATATCAACAGGAAATAAATAAACACAAACCTTACTGGATTTTAAATAATTTAAATTTACATTTTTAACCTAAGGGTATTTGAATGTTCATTTAAATAAACATGAAATGTCTAAAGTAAACCTACTGTTTTTATTGCATAAACACGTAGGGAATAATATTATGAATTTTCTGAAATTGGAATGGCAATTTTTAGAGTTCAAACGCGCCAGATATGAATTTTTCAAGTTTAAAAGCATTTCTGAAATTCATTTTAAATTTTTAAACCCCTCGGGTCCACGGTGAGCCAGGCCCACAGTGAACCCGCGCACTGTGCGCGTGCACCGGGTCGATTTGGACCGTTGGATCTAGATCCAACGTGCGCAGGCGAGGCGGGGCGCTTAAGTTATAATGGACGGCCAGGATTAAAACGTGCGAAAGGGTACTACGTGGACGCACGAGATCGATCGTGGGTTTTAAATGGAAATGGACGCGCGAGATTAAAACGTAACGCTTTGACCAGATCCGACGGTGCGGATTAGATCGTGTACGTGGGCTCACACGCGCCATCCGATCGCGATCGCACGGTCGGGATCAGATCCGACACGGCATGGGTACTCGACCCGTGCCGATCGTCTTCTCCGGCGACGGCGAGCGGGCCAGGGGCCACGACGAGCGACTAGGGTCCTATCTAAGCCTAGAAATGGAAAGAGGGCACTACGGCGGTCACGACGGTACCTTAGGCGAGGCGAGGGGTCGACGGGAAGCGGTCGGCGGCGAGGGTAGACGACGAAGCTGTTCGGGCTCCTCGTCGGCGATGGTGTTCCGGCAGGGTTCGACGTCGGTGGAGGGGTGGCCGAGGTCGAGGTCGTCCTTGCGGTCACGATGGTGGCGAGGGCGTGGACGGAGGTGGTCTGAGGCGAGGGCGAACGGCGGCTGGAGACGAAGCAGAAGGGGAGCACTAAAATGCGAATCGCGGGTGTTCTGTTCGTTCTCGAAGCGAGTGGGCGTGGGGGTCGAACGCGGCGTAGGCCGGGGGTTTAAATAGGGCGTCGGAGGGGGCTCGCATGCAAGGAAAGCCGAGGGAGGGCTTTAAGTCGCCGGCGAGGGCTCGGCCATGCACGGCGCTGCGTTCCCGGGGGCTTAAACGCGTGCCTTTATGTGTTTAAATGGTCGGTGGGCCTCTGGGAGTTAATTGTCGGCGTCGGTTTAACGGGAGAGGGAGCCAGCGAGGGGATCTGAGGCGAAGTTCTCGCCGGCGGAATTAGGGGGGCCTGGCACGAGGTTGATGACGAAGCTAACAGGCGGGGACCACTGGTCAGCGGGCACGGGCGAGCGAGGGTGGCGACTGACGGGTGGGGCCGGGCTCGGGCGCGAGGGGGAACGGTTAGTGCCGACAGGTGGGGCCGGGGTGTCGGGTGCGCGCGTGAGAGGAGAGGGGGTCACTGACGGGTGGGCTCCATTGGTCAGAAGGCGCGCGCGGGTGGGAGTGGGCTGGGCCGGCCGAGAGAGAGAGAGTGGAGGGGAGGAGGCCCATTACTGTTTCTAAGCATTTCTGATTAAAAATAATTCCAGAAAATAGATTAAAATCTTAGGGCTACTTCCAAGGTTGATAAAAATCTATAAAAATTCTCAAAAATATATTTTGGTCTTAGGATCATATACAAAAAGTTTCACCTCCTAATTTGGCCATCTACTCTATGCTGTAGTTCAATTGGGTATAAAAGGGTATTTAAAGTATTTTCAGAAATATGTATTCCAAGAAATTGAATTTAATAATATTTTTATTGTATTGAAAATTTGGGGTGTTACAAATAACCCATGAACAAGAACCCTAGCCCTAGCCTTCAATGAGAAATACAAAAGATCGGGCGGAGGAAAAGATCTTACCGGCAAGGGGAATCAAAGAGGAGGTCGGACCGGAGAAGAATCACCGGTTGGACCGGCAAAAATTGAGAGGAATTGAATTTTTGTGGATTGGGGGCAAGAGGAGAAGGGTAGGGTTTGGTTTGGGAAGAGTAGAATAAAAGAGGAGAGAGAGAACGGGGAAACCCGAAGGGGTATTTTAACCCTGCCCGACCCCCGGTCTGACCGGCCATGGGAGGCGGTCGGACCGACCCAGGTTGGGCAGTCAGACCGGCCACGCCTGATGAGGACATCACTTCACATGATACACACATGGAGCCTCCACCTACAATTCAACTACAAGGACCAATCACACGCGCCCGTGCCCGTCGCTTGAACCATGAGGTTAATTCGTTCCTTAGCAACTTTGATTATATTTGTTTGGATGGGATGCTACTGAATACTAGTGATATTTTGTTGCTTAGGAACATGGGAGATGGAATAGGAGAGTTGGAGTTGAAGACGGAGCCGCACGGATGATTTGAAGTCAAGAACTCGCTGGTTCGGACTACATCGACCACCATTCACCAAATGGGCATAACTTCCTCATACGAAGTCCGATTGGCGCGTTCTTTGACGTTTTGGAAAGCTGAGGAGAAGACGGATCGTTTTCCGTTGGTTTCACCTCATTTGGAGTCTCGAGTCGTCCTGTGTATTTAAAACAGTACTGCGTGACAGAACTGGGCCATGTTGGCCCATAGTCTGAGTCTGTACGTCTTCTAGCCCACAGCCCATGTCTGTTTCGCCTTCCACAGGCCGCCGCCCTATATATTCTCACGCCAGCCACTTCTAGGGTTAGGTTTTGCTTTGTTGCATCTACACTGTTGTGTTTAGATCCCGCCCCTTGCACCGGACCGATTGGCTGCTGCATTGGCGTTTGTGAAACCTCACTTTATCCTCGTTTGTCTGTGATTTGGCATTCGATTTGTATCCTTCCTGTTCTTGCTTGTGTTCTTGGGTTCGCTTGCAGGAATTAGCCTTCGTGGCGAGGTCAATCGCGTTCTGCGTGGTTGATAACCAACGGAGACAGTGGTGTAACGATTGCAAGGTTTTGATCCGCCGGACCGGAGCCTTGGATCGCCAACGTCGAGATTCTCCACCAACCCAAGTTTATCCTTTACCTAGCGGAAGATCGGGACCAATCCCCCATCAGCTGGTATCAGAGCTCAGATTTCCCGTTAGGTAATCTCGATCTGCTTTTGTTTTACCCAGAGTCCAGAAAACCGCACCAAAAAAAATTCCCCACCGAGAACCCCTTTGTGCCTTGCGATTTTAATTTCAGTTTTAACTTTGTTGAGTTCGTATTCTTGGTCGAGTCTTGTTGCTGGTTTAGTCATCCCTCTGTGTCGTTTGAGTAGTAGTTGTTCTTGTGTCTCAGAAAAAATTTCCCCACCGAAACCCCCCCCTTTCCGCAACCCCATTTTGTTTTCCACATCCAGTCCTTGTGACCCCCCTTCGGTAAAACAGGCATAACTTTTCGCTCGTTTGGCAGAAAAAATCTGAAATTTTTTGAGCGTGTTCCTGACCCGATTTGGGTGGGTAGCTACGCCGGTTAGCCCTCACCAAACTCGCCAAAAAAAATCAGGAAGATAAAGAAAAAAATTGGACAAAGTTTTTGCTCGCCGGACAGCGAACTTGTTTGAATTTTTGTGAGCCACATCCCACCTCAGTTGCAGGTGCCAATTTTTGTGGTTGTATCTCTTGTCATCCTTGTTTCAAAAAAAATAGAGTGAAAAAAAAAGAAAAAAAATATATATAAAAAAAAGAGAAACAGTCCTGTTGTTGCTTGTCCGAACTCTTGTCCGAACTCTTGTCCAATCTGAGGCAGTCTTTGGCTGTTTGTTGCTTATCCGATCTCTTGTCTGAACCTTTGTCCGAACTCTTGTCCGATCCCTTGTCCGATCCGAGCAGCAGCAGAAGAAAAAAAATTGTGCACATACCCTTGTCCGATCACTTGTCCGATCTCTTGTCCGATCCCTTGTCCGATCTATAGAGAGCTGATTTTGACCTGTTTTTGCTTCCTTTTGATTTTTTGGGCACATAGTTTCCCTCTATTGCTTGAACTTTCACTTTGGGAGCACTAAGGCCAGCAACTTTGACGAGTACTAGGGAATACTTATTGAACTTGGTTTAACTGTTATTATTATCGCTAATCCTTGCTACTCACTTTGCCTTCCAAGCTACACCTTTCTCTTGGTCAGGACAGGTTCATTTCTTGCAATTGTACACCACCCTCTGCTTGGTTCATCACCTGTAGGCCGGTGACCTCACTGCGGCGTGGTAAGAACACTTGCAAGCATGGGTAAGGTGCTTGACGAATTGCTTCCACCACACAGCCAGCACCCCACCTAGCTGTTTTACATAGGATTATTCTTTGTTGTTTTATCTTTTCACTAACATGGCAGATAACAGCGGCACCCCTCCATCTGATTTTAATGACTGTGTCTCACGGCGTGCTCTACTAGAGTCTCAGCGGCAGACCCAACATTCCATCGAACGTCTCGCGCGTACTGTGGCTGACCTAGTGGACCGAATGACTGCCTTGGAAACACGATTGCCTGCTGCACGAGCCAACGATGAACATGTTGAAGAGGAAGACGATCATATTGAAGAGGAAGACGACCTATCCTATGCCGGACACAATGCCATTGACCCTGACGAGGCTGCACGTCATCGCTTTCAGTTCAACCGTCAAGGTATGGGCGGCCACCGCAACCGCCATCCACGAGGTAACAATGACAACCGCAGGAACGATGATCCTTACTCCAAGGTAAAATTTTCAGTACCTCCTTTTGCTGGCACCTATGATCCAGATGCATATTTAGATTGGGAGATGTCAGTCGAACAAAAATTTAATGCTCACATGGTTCCTGCTATCCACCGCGTGCGCTTAGCTACTAGTGACTTCACTGGTTTTGCTCTTCTTTGGTGGACTGAAATAGTTCAGGTTGGAAATGAACCACAAAATTGGGATATGTTAAAACGGCAAATGCGTGGTAGATGGGTCCCTCCTTCATATAAACGTGATTTGAGAAAAAAATTGCAGCGCCTAAACCAAGGAAATAAATCGGTAGAGGAGTATTATCAGGAATTGCAAATAGGTTGCATGCGTGCTGAAATTGAGGAGGACAATGAGGATAAAATGGCCCGTTTTTATGGTGGTTTAAGACGTGAAATTCAGGATATCATTGATTATAAAGAATACAATACTATCACTCGTCTTTTCCACCTTGCTATGCTTGCAGAGAAAGAATTGCAGGGTCGCCAACAACCACAACGCAGCACGAGGACCAACATTGGTGGTGCTACTTCACGCTCAAGTGGGCAGCAGCAACGACCACCACCACCTTCTCGGCCGATGACTACATCAGCACCTTCTACATCTACCGCCCAGGTTGAGAGTTCCAAGACTGCAGCATCCAAGGCGCCAGCCAAGCCCACCTCCTCGACGGCCTCTACTGCACGTTCTGCAGCGATCCAGTGTCACAGATGCAAAGGACTTGGCCACGTTATGAAGGACTGCCCTAGTCAGCGGGCTTATATTGCTACGGAAGACGGTGGCTACGTAAGTGCTAGTGATGTTGAAGATGAATATGCACTTGTTGCTAACATTGCAGGAGATGATGATACATTCGACGATGACGCTGTTTTTGCGCCGGATACCTATGCCGACCATGAAGCACTTATTGTACAACGTGTTTTAAGCACTCACATGGAGCAGGACGATCGGGCACAACGGAACAATCTGTTTCAGACCTTCTTCCTCGTCAATGACCGCCGTGTACGTGTCATCATCGACAGCGGTAGTTGCAACAATTTGGTGAGCCACGACATGGTAACGAAGCTTCAACTTCCCACACGTGCGCATCCGCACCCTTACCATGTGCAATGGTTCAACAATAACGGTAAGGTCAAGGTAACACAAACTGCTCACATCAAATTTGCCATTGGTACATACTTAGGAGTTGCTGATTTTGATGTAGTACCAATGCAAGCATGTTCTCTGTTACTTGGTAGACCCTGGGAGTATGATACTGATGCTACACACCATGGTAGGAGCAATAAGTATACATTTATGAATAAGGGAAAGAAAGTTACATTGCTTCCTATGACTCCTGCTGAAATTGTAAAATTTGAACAAGAAAAACATGCTAGGGATGCACAAAAGAGCAAACAACCTTCTGAAAATCAGCAAGTAGCTAAGACGCTTTTGAGGCAACAGAAAGATAAAATTGCTTCTCCTTCTTCATCACAAGTTATTAATCTGAAAGGACATGTCATGCTTACAACTAAAACTGACCTTGCTGAAATTTGTGATGATACTCCCTTGCTATACGGCTTGATTTGCACAAACGTGTTGTTTTCACTTGCGAACATTCCTAGCTCTGTTCCTGTTGCAGTCACTGACCTTTTGCAGGAGTTTAAAGATGTTTTTCCTGCTGAGATACCACCCGGGCTGCCGCCGATACGCGGCATCGAGCACCAAATTGATTTGGTCCCGGGGGCGTCTCTTCCTAATCGTGCAGCGTACCGCACCAATCTGGAGGAGACAAAAGAAATTGAGCGCCAAGTACAGGACCTTCTTGATCGTGGGTACGTCCGTGAAAGCCTTAGTCCTTGTGCAGTACCCGTTCTTTTGGTACCTAAGAAAGATGGTAGTTGGTGCATGTGTGTTGATTGTCGTGCTATTAATAATATCACCATTCGATATCGACACCCTATTCCTAGATTGGATGACATGCTTGATGAGCTTAGTGGTGCCATTATCTTTTCTAAGATCGATCTCCGTAGTGGCTACCACCAAATTCGCATGAAACTAGGTGATGAATGGAAAACTGCTTTTAAAACAAAGTTTGGATTATATGAGTGGCTTGTCATGCCTTTTGGACTTACTAATGCACCTACGGCACTTTATAGGACGCTTTGTGGTTGTATACTTTGATGATATCTTGGTTTATAGCAAGTCTCTCACTGAACATGTTGAACACCTACGTGCTGTTTTTTCTGTCCTCCGTGAGGCTAGAATGTTTGGTAACCTTGAGAAGTGCACATTTTGCACGGATCGAGTTGTGTTTCTTGGATATGTTGTCACTTCACAGGGTATTGAGGTTGACGCGGCAAAGGTAGAAGCAATCAACAGCTGGCCGCAACCCCAAACTATCACACAGGTACGTAGTTTTCTTGGTCTTGCAGGTTTCTACCGACGTTTTGTGAAAGATTTCAGCACCATAGCCGGTCCTTTACATGAGTTGACCAAGAAGGGAGTTACTTTTACTTGGGAACCAGCACAAGAACAAGCTTTTGCCACACTCAAGGATCGCCTTACACATGCACCTCTACTTCAGTTACCCGACTTCGGTAAGCCTTTTGAGTTAGAATGTGATGCTGGTGGTTTTGGATTAGGAGGTGTGCTACTGCAAGGAGGTAAACCCGTGGCCTATTTTAGTGAGAAATTACATGGCCCACAGTTGAACTATTCTACCTATGATAAGGAATTATATGCCTTAGTGCGTGTGCTTGAAACTTGGCAACATTACCTTTTGCCTAAGGAGTTTATTATTCATTCGGATCATGAAGCATTGAAGCATATACGTAGTCAAGCAAATCTGAATAAACGACATGCTAAATGGGTAGAATTTATTGAAACTTTTCCATATATCATTAAGCATAAGAAAGGGAAAGATAATGTGATTGCTGATGCTTTATCTAGACGATATACATTGCTTTCTCAACTTGATTATAAGATCTTTGGTTTAGAAACATTGAAGGACATGTATGCTACTGATTTGGACTTCAAAGATGCTTTTGCAAATTGTACAAATGACCGTGCTTGGAACAAATATGTGCTGAATCAAGGATATCTTTTTCGTGCTAACAAGTTATGCGTTCCGGCTAGCTCTCTTCGCTTGTTGTTATTGCAGGAAGCACATGGTGGTGGTTTGATGGGTCATTTTGGATCAAAGAAAACTGAAGATGTGCTGTCCACACACTTCTATTGGCCTAAGATGAGACGAGATGTTGAGCGCTATGTGGCACGATGCACTACTTGCAATAAAGCTAAGTCCCGACTAAACCCACATGGTCTTTATATGCCTCTGCCCGTTCCTAGTGTACCTTGGGAGGATATTTCTATGGATTTTGTGTTAGGATTACCTAGAACTAGGAGGGGGAGGGATAGTATTTTTTTGGTGGTAGATCGTTTCTCTAAAATGGCGCATTTTATACCTTGCCACAAGAGCGACGATGCTACAAATGTTGCTGATTTGTTTTTCAGAGAGATCGTACGCTTGCATGGAGTTCCCAATACCATCGTTTCAGATCGTGATGCCAAATTCTTAAGTCATTTTTGGAGGACGTTGTGGCATAAGTTGGGGACGAAGCTGCTGTTTTCTACTACTTGTCACCCCCAAACGGATGGACAAACGGAGGTCGTCAACCGCACATTGTCCACCATGTTGAGGGCTGTTTTGAAGACCAACTTGAAGCTCTGGGAAGAGTGTCTACCTCATATTGAGTTTGCATATAATAGGTCAGTACACTCCACTACTAAGGTAAGTCCGTTTCAAGTGGTCTATGGCTTTAATCCGCGTGCTCCTATTGATTTGCTACCATTACCACTATCTGAAAACTTGAATTTTGATGCTACTACACGTGCTGAATTATTACTTAAGATGCATGAAACTACTAAAGCAAACATAAAGAAAATGAATGAGAAATATCGTGCTTATGGTAGTAAGGGTAGAAAAGAAATAACATTTGAACCGGGTGATCTTGTTTGGTTGCACTTGCGCAAGGATCGTTTTCCTGATTTACGAAAGTCTAAATTGATGCCCCGTGCTGATGGTCCTTTCCGTGTGCTTGAGAAGATAAATGACAATGCATATAAGCTTGAGTTGCCTGCAGTTTTTGGGGTTAGTCCCACATTTAACATTTCAGATTTAAAGCCCTATTTGGGAGATGATGATGAGCTTGAGTCGAGGACGACTCCAATTCAAGAGGGGGAGGATGATGAGGACATCACTTCACATGATACACACATGGAGCCTCCACCTACAATTCAACTACAAGGACCAATCACATGCGCCCGTGCCCGTCGCTTGAACCATGAGGTTAATTCGTTCCTTAGCAACTTTGATTATATTTGTTTGGATGGGATGCTACTGAATACTAGTGATATTTTGTTGCTTAGGAACATGGGAGATGGAATAGGAGAGTTGGAGTTGAAGACGGAGCCGCACGGATGATTTGAAGTCAAGAACTCGCTGGTTCGGACTACATCGACCACCATTCACCAAAATGGGCATAACTTCCTCATACGAAGTCCGATTGGCGCGTTCTTTGACGTTTTGGAAAGCTGAGGAGAAGACGGATCGTTTGCCGTTGGTTTCACCTCATTTGGAGTCTCGAGTCGTCCTGTGTATTTAAAACAGTACTGCGTGACAGAACTGAGCCATGTTGGCCCATAGTCTGAGTCTGTACGTCTTCTAGCCCACAGCCCATGTCTGTTTCGCCTTCCACAGGCCGCCGCCCTATATATTCTCACGCCAGCCACTTCTAGGGTTAGGTTTTGCTTTGTTGCATCTACACTGTTGTGTTTAGATCCCGCCCCTTGCACCGGACCGATTGGCTGCTGCATTGGCGTTTGTGAAACCTCACTTTATCCTCGTTTGTCTGTGATTTGGCATTCGATTTGTATCCTTCCTGTTCTTGCTTGTGTTCTTGGGTTCGCTTGCAGGAATTAGCCTTCGTGGCGAGGTCAATCGCGTTCTGCGTGGTTGATAACCAACGGAGACAGTGGTGTAACGATTGCAAGGTTTTGATCCGCCGGACCGGAGCCTTGGATCGCCAACGTCGAGATTCTCCACCAACCCAAGTTTATCCTTTACCTAGCGGAAGATCGGGACCAATCCCCCATCAACGCCCACCCGGTCAGACCAACTACACTACCCCTAAAATAATTTTTTTCAGATTTATACCACAAGGGCAATAGTGGAAAAACATAGCAAAATAATTTTGAAAAATTTCAAACTTGGCAGTAACGATGTATAACTCCCAAATTTTATGAAACACTAAATTTTAAAATTTTTGGAGCTCTAACTTAGGGAATTAATCAAATGTACGCTTTGGTTCAAAACGGTCTTTGGGCAATTTTAATGGAAATTCAACTTTGAATATCATTTTGTAGGATGGATAAAATTAAAAATTTTGAATATGAAAAATGTTCATAAGGTCCATCTCTACAAGTTTTGTTTTGGGCTTAATTTCAAAAGATGTTTAGAATTGAAACTAGGAGTAAAATCCAGTTTTGCTCAAAACTAGAATCTATAAGTTAGTTTTGGGCCAAAAAGAATTTGGACAAAAAGCCTTGAAATACATTTGTAAACATTTATAGAAGTTTTTCATGAAATTGTTTACAAATTTAGGGCATTTTGGAGCAAAACGACCATTTTCAACTAAAACTTCCATTTGATTTTGATTTCATTGCATTCAAGGAGTTGTAATTCATATGAATGAATACAACACTCCCCCTAAATGTGTAGCCTAAAACAAACAACTAAGATCACATAAAATCCAAATATAGCACTTTAAGTAAGAAATCACACATGCATGGCATATATAAATAGAACATTGCAAAACTCACATATATGCATGATTTCAAGCAACATTTGAGAAGTCTATAATTTTTAATTCATTCCTGAGCTTACAAAACTGGGATTAATCAAGTGGTTTGGTAAATATATCCGCTAATTTATCATCGGTTCTTATGTGGCTAATAACAATGTTGCCCTTGCCAACATGATCTCTTAGAAAGTGGTGGCGGATATCAATATGTTTGGTTCAAGAATGTTGGACGGGATTGTTGGTTATTTTCACGGCGCTATCATTGTCACAAAGGAGTGGGATATTTGAAAATTCTATACCATAGTCTAACAAGGTTTGCCTCATTCAAAGTAATTGGGCATAACAACTTCCCGCGTAGACATATTCCGCCTCGGCGGTGGAAAGGGCAACGAAGTTTTGTTTCTTGGAAGCCCAAGAGACAAGAGACCTCCCAAGCAATTGACAACCCCCGGAAGTGCTCTTCCTATCAACCTTGCAATCGGCATAATCTGAGTCGGAATAGCCAATAAGCTCAAATTTAGCACCTTTGGGGTACCACAAGCCTATATGGGAAGAATGTTTTAAATATATTATAATTCTCTTGACCGCCATTAAATGGCACTCTTTTGGTGCGGCTTGAAATCTAGCACACATGCACACACTAAACATAATATTGGGCCTAGATGCGGTAAGGTAAAGTAAACTACCGATCATGGATCTATATAATTTTTGGTCTACCTGTTTACCTCCCTCATTTAAGTCGAGATGTCCGTTGGTCGCCATGGGTGTCTTGATAGGTTTCGCTTCCATCAACCCAAACCTCTTGATTAGGTCTTGAATATACTTTGTTTGACTCACAAACGTTCCACTCTTGAGTTGCTTGACTTGAAATCCAAGGAAGAAACTCAATTATCCAATCATGGACATCTTGAATTCCCTAAACATCATATCACCAAACTCCTTGCAAAAATCTTTGTTAGTAGAACCAAAAATAATATCATCAATATAAATTTGGCATACAAAGAAATCATCATTTATAATTTTTGTAAACAAAGTGGTGTCTACTTTTCCAATTTTAAAACCCTTAGAGAAAAGAAAATTTTTCAACCTTTCATACCAAGCTTTAGGAGCTTGCTTTTTAACCCATAGAGAGCTTTTGAAAGTTTATAAACATGATTAGGATTTTTAGGATTTTTGAAATCAGGTGGTTGTTCAACAAAAACTAGTTCGGCTATTTCACCATTGAGAAACCAAGGGTGGTTTCGGTGTATGTGATGAGTGATTGACTGGATTTTACCCTCTGTTCGAAGGGTACCTCCGGAGGGGCTTCGGAGGTGGTACCTCCGAAGGGTGTTCGGAGGTGTGTCACCGGAGTGTGTTCGGTGTTTGCGTGCTGCAGCTGTGCAGCGGAGTGTGCCTGTCGGAGGGGTCCGGCAGTACACGATGACTGGGTTCGTACCGAAGGCTTCGGTATTTTGGGCGGTACACCGGAGTGTGTGCCGAAGGTTGCTAACCCGGAGAGGTCTCCGGAGTACTGGATACACTTGTCTGCTTGTCTGTGGTGCGCAGGGACTTCGGAGGCGACGGACAGGGTTCGAGCCAGGTGAACTTGGGTCAAGCGGGTGGCTTGATGCCAGGGGAGCGGGGAGCTCCGTCACGGTGGCAGCGAAGGTGGTCCGGGTCGGTCCTCGGGTCGAGGCGCGCCAGGTGAAGGCAGAGAGTGCGGAGTGTGGCTCCGGCTGAAGGTACTCCGAGATAAAGTCCTCGGTCATGAGGCACTTCGGAGGTACTCCGAATGGAGTGACTTCGGAGTTGGTGGACTAAGTCCTCTGCGGAGGCAAGGTGTTCGGAGTGTGCTCCGGAGGGAGACACTCGAAGGTTACCCGACGAAGGTCTCAGAAGTCGAGGCGCATCGAAGGCATGGTCCGGGTGGGGCTCGTCGAGGAGTGTGCTCGGAGTGAGACACTGCGACGAAGTGCTCAAGGAATGCTTCATGCGGAGGCCTTGGACGAAGGAGGGACTTCGAAGGGTGGTACTCCGAAGGTGGGCTTCGGAGTGAGGTTGACTTGTGGTGCTTCGGCCATGCATGGCTTCGGTACACGGACGGACGGTGTTCGAGCTCGGAGTAGCTGCGAAGCCGTGGTGATCCACTCCGGAGGTGGTGGTGCGAAGGCCCAAGGGCTTTGACGGCTTCGGCTCAAAACCGTCACTGTATCGAAGGTCTTCTTCGGCGGAGCGAAGGCCAACAGGCTGCAGGCTTCTCGCCGAAGCTTCCGCACCCCTCGGTGCGAAGGGAGGTTCCAGAAGTCAACACTGTAAAGGCTGACACTGTCTGTTCTGAAAAAGGCTGACACTGTCCCCTCTGCAGCTGACAGAGAAGCCTCCAAAATAAAGGTGGACTACCTTTTGTACCCCTTAGTTCTGTAGAGACAAATCTGTTGTAAACCCTAGGGGTAAAGTAGTCACTTCCTTAGGATGAAGCCGTGGGCTATAAATATGGGGGCTCGGTAGGTAACATTTAACACTTTGAGCATTTACTGTTGAGCTCCTGTAGCCACACTTCGATTGAATACATCCTGAGTTCATTTTCAGTGTTCCTTGTTCAAGCGGCGAAGCCCTGTTTGTCTTGTGCTTTTTGCTTGAGCTCGATCTACATACTTCGCTAGTTTAGTGCGCCGAAGCCTGTTAAGGCGAAGGTTGTTTTTCGTGCGAGGTGTGTTTTGTCAGTGTGCTGTCGCTCTGTGTAACACGAGGCAAGACCTCGCTGCTTACTAGCGAAGCCCTGATCTTTTCCCGTAGTGCTTCTTGTGTCGAAGCCCTTAGCATAGTCCATTTGCGTGTGAGTGTAGACCTTTGCGTACGAAGCCCAGCACTAGTTGCTGTCGCTAAGTATTTGGTCGAAGTCCTCAGAGGGCTGTCCACTCTTGCGAAGGGTGAAGTGCGAAGCCTGCTCGAAGCACCCTGTGTGCGGAGCCTGCACTGACTTAGCAGAGTAGATTTTCGAGGGTTGTAAGTGGAGCGAAGTCTTCTTGGCTTCGAACTTTTGCCACTCCGAAGCCTGTGTTCGAAGGTGTCGAAGTACCTCCGAACCAGATCTTCTAAGGTTGCGTTCGAAGCCTGTTCCGCAGAAGACAGAACAGAACCGAAGGCTAAGTTTTTAGCCAGAAATTTTAAAAGCTCCCATTCACCCCCCCTCTGGTCGCCGTTTCCGGTCCAACAATTGGTATCAGAGCGGGTTAAGATCACCAGTTGACCTTAACCGGTTTTGTGATCTGCTGGCGACATGGATAGAGGCAGTAAAATTCCTCTGTTCGATGGGACAGATTTTGCATACTGGAAGGTGCGCATGGAGGCTTACTTGTTGAGCCAAGGAAATGCAATTTGGGAGATTGTGGACTCACAATACTCCATCCCTGATACCCGCACCACTCAAACCGAAAAGGATCAGTATATTGCCAACTCGAAGGCAAGGAACATACTGTTCATTGGTTTGAGTCGGAGTGAGTTTGATAGGGTGCAGCACCTTAGGACTGCTAGGGAAATTTGGACAACGCTCACTATTTATCATGAGGGCTCTACTCAGATTAAGGCCAGGCGCCAAAGCACCTACAACCAACAGTATCAGCTGTTTGTGCAGGCACCTGGTGAATCTATAGATGCCATGTTTTCGCGCTTTGATGCTATAGTGAGTAACTTGCGATCCAACGGGACGCTTGCTTACAGTGATCATGATAGGGCTATCAAGCTTCTCTATGCTCTTGACCGTAGCATATGGGAAGTAAAGATATCCAGCATTGAGGAGTCCACAGGCTATGACACTCTAACCTGTGACGAACTCTTTAGCAAGCTGAAGTCCACAGAGATTGCCAAGGCATCTCTTGCAGTGCACAGAAGCTCTTTGCCACAGCCATTGGCATTGGTTTCTAGCACTAGCCGTGGCACCACTGCAGAACCAAGCACATCAGGCACTTGTGTTCTTGCAGATGGTTTTGCTTTGTCCTCCCTGGTCTCCGTCACAAAGGAGCAGGTGGACACTCTAGCCGATGATGAGCTTGCTCTCATTGCCCGGAGGTTCACCCGCTTTCATCATGAGAGACGGGATCAGAGGAGAAGTGGTTTTAGTGGCTGCTATGAATGTGGCGACACCTCTCACATTAAGGCCAATTGTCCCAAGGTCAAGAAGAGAGATGAGAGTGACCGCCCTAAATTCCACAAAAAGGAGAGGAAGCCCTTTGTGAAGGGCAAACGCGGCAAGATGGCTAAGAAAGTAGCCAAGGCCGCTTCCAGAGCTTTTGTTGCTGCTCTCAGCGACATCGACACTTCCTCAACTGAGGAGTCGAGCTCTGAGGAGGAGGAGTCCCCAAGGAAGGAGGACAAGAAGGACAAGAAGGGACGTGACTTCACCGGCCTTTGCTTCATGGCCGACAGCGATCATAGCGGCGATGAGCTTGACTCATCTGAGGTAAACCTATCTTCTGACCAGCTTCTAATTAAATTAGATGAGCTGAATGAGGTTGTGCTTGGTCAGGATAGATTACTTGTGCAAGCCGCTAGAGAACGAAAAGACCTTAGACTTAGGCTAGAAAACATTTCTACTGAATATGCCATGCTTAAGTCTAAATTTGATGATGCTGAATGTGAATCATGTTCTGTTGTCATGAGTGAGCTTGCTCAGTTGCGTTCTGTTCATGCTCAAACTCTTTCTGAGCTTGAGACTGCACAGAAGCAGCTTTTGGAGGTGGATTCTAGACCTCATGATATTATTGATTGCATGAACTGCTCTTTATTACGCGATAGCATTTCTTTACGTGATAAGCATGTTCATGACTTGGAGGCTAGATTGGAGAGGGCCGGTAGTTCTAAGGATGTGCAACCTGTTTGTGACACTTGCATTACCCTTAAGGACCAGCTAGGCACTGTCAGAGAGCGAGCTGAAAACCTCATGTCCGAAAATGAATACCTTCTTTCTGTGGTGAACAAATGCACTGAGGGGAAGGGTAGGATGGATTTGCTCTTGGCCAAGACCAAGTTGTGTGCTGACAGAGCCGGGGTAGCTCTAGGTTTGGGTTTTGAGAGGATAGCTTCAGACAGTAAGACCAAAACTGTTTTCACCTCTCCTACCACCCTAGAGAAAGAGAGAGCTCTGTTGGACACCCCTCCAGCCAAAAAGCCTACCCATCCACCAAAGAAAACCACTCCTCCTATCAAGAAAAATCCTCCCAAGAAAACCACTCATAAGAAACCCAAGGAGCTTGTGAGAGTTGCTCCTGTGACCCATGAGAGTGCCCCCAGGAGAGTGTTTCATTGTTCTTATTGTCAGCGGGCGGGTCATTTGATTGGTTTCTGTTTCCGTCGCATCAAGGATGAGCGACGTGCACAGGCGATGAGCTATCAGGACATGCATTACCCATCTTTAGGTATGCATGAGTCTGAGTTCTACTCTCGTCCTGTTTTTGAGGCTCCTCGTGCTTCTCGGAGAGGTTTTGCTCCTCGAGGTGTTCACCATGTTCCATATGGTGGTAGACCTCGGGCGAGTAGCTTTGTACCTCGTCAGAGTAGGAGACCTCGACATGCTTTGCGTTCTTTGCATGTAGGTAGACCTCGCACTTTGCATCATTCTGATTTTTATGTGCGTAGACCGTCTACTTTTACTGTGCCTACTACTCGTGTCACTCAGTGCTGGATGCCTCGTCATTATTTTACTCACCCCAGCACTGAGCGATCGAGGCGTTCTTATCATGTGTAGGCGACAGGTCGAGGCTTGGAGGGCACGTGGATCATGGACTCCGGTTGTTCGCGCCACATGACCGGAGATGCAAATTGGTTCTCCAGCCTCACCACAACCAAGCAAAGGGAACATATCACCTTCGGAAACAATCGAAGGAGTAGAGTGAAAGGTAAAGGTGTGGTAAGAATTAACGCAAACTTCACTCTCAAAGATGTTGCTTTGGTTGAGAACCTGGGATACAATTTACTGTCTGTATCTCAGTTGCTTGATGAGGGCTTCGAAGTGCGATTTCATCGCGATACTTCGCAAGTGCTCAATTCAGATGGCGTTGTGGTGTGTAAGATCTTTAGGGTTGGGAGAGTTTTTGGAGCTGATTTTTCAGAGTCGTCAGGTTCTTCTCATTGTCTTGTTGCACATTCGACTTCTGAGCTTTGGAAGTGGCATAGGAGACTAGGGCATATGAGCTTTGAGTTGCTTGCTCGTCTGAGCGCCCTAGGTTTGATCCGAGGATTGCCCAAGCTCAAGTTTGAGAAGAATTTAGTTTGCGCTCCTTGTCGACATGGAAAAATGATTGCCGCTTCGCATTCGCCAGTCACCACTGTGATGACTGAACAGCCCGGAGAACTTCTCCATATGGACACTGTAGGGCCTTCTCGGGTTAGTTCTATAGGCGGCAAGTGGTATGTACTTGTTATTGTCGACGATTACTCTCGCTACTCTTGGGTCTTCTTTCTTGCCAGCAAGGATGAAGTGTTTTCACACTTTCGGAGCTTGGCTTTGAGACTTTTCTCTGAACTCCCAGGTGCATTAAAATTCATTCGAAGCGATAATGGCACCGAGTTCAAAAATAGTCTCTTTGTTGACTTTTGCATGGAGCATGGCATAGAACATCAATTCTCTGCTCCGCGGGTTCCTCAACAGAACGGTGTTGTTGAGAGGAAAAACCGCACTTTGGTTGAGATGGCTAGGACGATGCTTGATGAGCATAGGACTCCTAGAAAATTCTGGGCTGAGGCCATGAACACTGCTTGTTACATCTCAAACCGAATTTTCTTGCGCTCAATTTTAAATTTGACATCTTATGAACTACGTTTTGGGAGACAGCCCAAGGTTACTCATCTTCGAGTTTTTGGCTGTCGCTGCTTCATCCTAAAACGTGGTAATTTAGATAAATTTGAGTCGCGATCTTCTGATGGGATCTTTTTGGGTTATACAACTCATGGTCATTCTTATCGTGTCTATAATTTAGAGACTAACACTGTCATCGAGTCATGTGATGTGACTTTTGATGAATCAACCCCCTCTGTTAGTTCTGCTCTTGAACAGGCAAATGAACACGACATGGAACAGACTTTATTCGAAGACGAAGATCCCGGAGAATTCGAGGATGATCCCCTACTACCCTCGACATCGACCCCCGAAGCTGACCCCGCTTCAACTACTTCGGCACGAGGTCCCGAAGCTACTACCTCAACATCGGTCATCTTGGACCACTCCAACGCACAAGTTGAGGGGGAGACTGCATCCCGCCGCGAGGCTCCACATCATGTCCAAAGGATGCATCCTCCCGAGCAGATCATTGGTGAGCTTGATCAAAGGGTAACACGTTCTCACGCTCATTTCACTAATGCTGCTTTTGTTGCTTCTTTCGAGCCTTTAGATGTTAGTCATGCACTTTCTGATTCTAGTTGGATCAATGCCATGCATGAAGAGCTTGAGAATTTTGAAAGAAATCAAGTCTGGACTTTAGTTGATCCTCCACCAAATGTTCATTTCATTGGAACTAAATGGATTTTCAAAAATAAACAAGGGGAGGATGGGACAATTGTTAGAAACAAGGCTAGACTTGTAGCTCAGGGCTTTTCTCAACTAGAAGGGATTGATTTTACTGAAACTTTTGCACCTGTTGCTCGCCTTGAGGCCATTAGGATTTTGCTTGCCTTTGCGACATCCCGGGGATTCAAACTCTATCAAATGGATGTCAAAAGTGCTTTTCTAAATGGCTTCATAGGTGAAGATGTTTATGTAAAACAACCCCCTGGTTTTGAAAACCCCAAGTACCCACATAAAGTCCTTAAACTTCATAAGGCTCTTTATGGACTCAAGCAGGCCCCTCGGGCTTGGTATGATAGACTGAAGTCTTTTCTGCTTGAGCGAGGGTATTTGATGGGCTCTGTTGATAAAACTTTGTTTACTCTCAAGCATGGCAAAGATTTCCTCCTAGTTCAGATTTATGTGGATGATATCATCTTTGGTGGCTCTTCTCATGCTTTAGTTGCCGAGTTTGCAGATACCATGAGCAGGGAGTTTGAAATGTCGATGATGGGTGAACTCACCTTTTTCCTTGGTTTGCAAATCAAGCAAAGCAAACAAGGTACTTTTGTCCACCAGACAAAGTACACCAAGGACCTGCTCAAGAAGTTCGACATGTCCGATGCGAAGCCACTCGCTACTCCAATGGCTACATCCGTAGCATTGGACCCTGACGAAGATGGAGAAGCCGTAGATCAGAAGGAGTTCCGAAGCATGATCGGCTCCCTCCTCTACTTGACTGCTACGAGGCCGGACATACACTTCGCTGTGTGTCTGTGCGCTCGTTTTCAGGCTTCACCACGAGCTTCGCACCGCCAAGCGGTTAAGCGCATTCTAAGGTATCTCAAACACACCCTTGAATTTGGCATATGGTACTCATCATCTTCATCTTTATGTCTTAGAGGTTATTCAGATGCGGATTTTGCTGGGTGTAGAATTGATAGGAAGAGTACCTCTGGTACTTGTCATTTTCTGGGTACATCTCTGGTTTGCTGGTCTTCCCGCAAACAGTCTAGTGTTGCACAATCGACGGCTGAGGCCGAATATGTTGCTGCAGCTAGCTGTTGCTCTCAGATTTTGTGGATGGTTTCCACTTTGCGGGATTTCGGGTTAGATTATAAGAGTGTTCCACTTTTCTGTGATAACACAAGTGCTATTTGTATTGCAAACAACCCGGTTCAGCACTCCAGAACCAAACACATTGATGTACGGTATCATTTTCTCAGAGATCACAATGAGAAGGGTGATATTGAACTTCAATATGTTGATACCCAACACCAGCTTGCCGATATTTTTACAAAACCCCTCGATGCTTCTCGCTTTGCTTACTTGCGTGGGGAACTTGGCATTTGTCACCCTTACGGTATTTTGTGAGGGGGAGCTGATTTTAATTGTCTTGCATATGCTCATTTTGTGTGGAATTGCACTTACATCTTTTGCTATTATATGCCTGCTTTTAATTCAAAGAAATCATGACAGCTCAGCTCTGTGAAATATGTCTGGAACATTGATTGTACATGATGTTTTATTTTCTAAAATCAAAACTTGCTCACCGCACAATCTTGTATATAGCTTGTTTAGGCTGGACTGCTTTTAGCTATCTTTTATCTATTTGACAGCAAGACACTGTTCTTTGGATGCTAAAATTTGCAACTTGAAAAATGCGTTCATTATTCATGGATATTCATCAAAATATTTCATTCATCTGAATCAAAATCACAAATCCATGATTTGCCTGGTTTAAATGAAAAGATCCAGGAGGGTTTGTTTGTCGCACTACTCTATTCTAGACTGCTTACCATTGCACTTTGGTCTGAACTGGAATAGTGTAGTGTATGCCAAAATCACCGCCTTAAGCTTCAGATGGCTTTCATGCCTAGGCTTGGCCTGATTGGAAAGTATAAGGTAGACAAACAAATAACCCCTGGCATTAAGAAAAGAACAACAAAATTAATTGCTCATCAAGTTTGCTTTCACAGCTCCTTTTGAACAAGACTTGTCTGTCTAAGGTAGAACTTGTTAGCTTTGCGCAGTCCTTGCCTTCACATGTCTAGCTACTGTGATTAAGTGGTGATGCTTTTACTTCAAAATGACAAAATCACATGCCATCATCTTGTTTCACAGATTGTTAAATTGAGCTGAGCACTTGATCATTTGTGTTAATTTTGGCATATTTTTGCATTATATGTCTTTGCAATTCTATTCATTTCACAGCTTTGCATCTTTTGAATGCTCCTTGATGCTTGCATTGCCAAAGGGGGAGAGATTTTGCTATGTTCTCTGCTGCAAGAAGGCATTATTTCGAAAAAGGGGAGAGTTTTTGACATAAAGGGGGAGAAAAAATTGCTCAACTCAGGGGGAGTTTTTATTCAAGGGAAGATTTGCCAAAAAGGGCTTTTACTCTTTTGAGAAAGGGGGAGAAAATTTTTTTTATCAAGTGACATGCTTTGGCTCTTTTCTGAGTTTTTATGGTCACTTGTGTGCTAAAAGCTTTTCATTTTTCTTGAACTTCAATTTGGTTGTCAATGCACTCATCAAGGGGGAGATTGAGAAACCAAGGGTGGTTTCGGTGTATGTGATGAGTGATTGACTGGATTTTACCCTCTGTTCGAAGGGTACCTCCGGAGGGGCTTCGGAGGTGGTACCTCCGAAGGGTGTTCGGAGGTGTGTCACCGGAGTGTGTTCGGTGTTTGCGTGCTGCAGCTGTGCAGCGGAGTGTGCCTGTCGGAGGGGTCCGGCAGTACACGATGACTGGGTTCGTACCGAAGGCTTCGGTATTTTGGGCGGTACACCGGAGTGTGTGCCGAAGGTTGCTAACCCGGAGAGGTCTCCGGAGTACTGGATACACTTGTCTGCTTGTCTGTGGTGCGCAGGGACTTCGGAGGCGACGGACAGGGTTCGAGCCAGGTGAACTTGGGTCAAGCGGGTGGCTTGATGCCAGGGGAGCGGGGAGCTCCGTCACGGTGGCAGCGAAGGTGGTCCGGGTCGGTCCTCGGGTCGAGGCGCGCCAGGTGAAGGCAGAGAGTGCGGAGTGTGGCTCCGGCTGAAGGTACTCCGAGATAAAGTCCTCGGTCATGAGGCACTTCGGAGGTACTCCGAATGGAGTGACTTCGGAGTTGGTGGACTAAGTCCTCTGCGGAGGCAAGGTGTTCGGAGTGTGCTCCGGAGGGAGACACTCGAAGGTTACCCGACGAAGGTCTCAGAAGTCGAGGCGCATCGAAGGCATGGTCCGGGTGGGGCTCGTCGAGGAGTGTGCTCGGAGTGAGACACTGCGACGAAGTGCTCAAGGAATGCTTCATGCGGAGGCCTTGGACGAAGGAGGGACTTCGAAGGGTGGTACTCCGAAGGTGGGCTTCGGAGTGAGGTTGACTTGTGGTGCTTCGGCCATGCATGGCTTCGGTACACGGACGGACGGTGTTCGAGCTCGGAGTAGCTGCGAAGCCGTGGTGATCCACTCCGGAGGTGGTGGTGCGAAGGCCCAAGGGCTTTGACGGCTTCGGCTCAAAACCGTCACTGTATCGAAGGTCTTCTTCGGCGGAGCGAAGGCCAACAGGCTGCAGGCTTCTCGCCGAAGCTTCCGCACCCCTCGGTGCGAAGGGAGGTTCCAGAAGTCAACACTGTAAAGGCTGACACTGTCTGTTCTGAAAAAGGCTGACACTGTCCCCTCTGCAGCTGACAGAGAAGCCTCCAAAATAAAGGTGGACTACCTTTTGTACCCCTTAGTTCTGTAGAGACAAATCTGTTGTAAACCCTAGGGGTAAAGTAGTCACTTCCTTAGGATGAAGCCGTGGGCTATAAATATGGGGGCTCGGTAGGTAACATTTAACACTTTGAGCATTTACTGTTGAGCTCCTGTAGCCACACTTCGATTGAATACATCCTGAGTTCATTTTCAGTGTTCCTTGTTCAAGCGGCGAAGCCCTGTTTGTCTTGTGCTTTTTGCTTGAGCTCGATCTACATACTTCGCTAGTTTAGTGCGCCGAAGCCTGTTAAGGCGAAGGTTGTTTTTCGTGCGAGGTGTGTTTTGTCAGTGTGCTGTCGCTCTGTGTAACACGAGGCAAGACCTCGCTGCTTACTAGCGAAGCCCTGATCTTTTCCCGTAGTGCTTCTTGTGTCGAAGCCCTTAGCATAGTCCATTTGCGTGTGAGTGTAGACCTTTGCGTACGAAGCCCAGCACTAGTTGCTGTCGCTAAGTATTTGGTCGAAGTCCTCAGAGGGCTGTCCACTCTTGCGAAGGGTGAAGTGCGAAGCCTGCTCGAAGCACCCTGTGTGCGGAGCCTGCACTGACTTAGCAGAGTAGATTTTCGAGGGTTGTAAGTGGAGCGAAGTCTTCTTGGCTTCGAACTTTTGCCACTCCGAAGCCTGTGTTCGAAGGTGTCGAAGTACCTCCGAACCAGATCTTCTAAGGTTGCGTTCGAAGCCTGTTCCGCAGAAGACAGAACAGAACCGAAGGCTAAGTTTTTAGCCAGAAATTTTAAAAGCTCCCATTCACCCCCCCTCTGGTCGCCGTTTCCGGTCCAACAACCATTTAATAAAGCACTTTTCACATCCATTTCATACAATTTAATATCAAAACATGAAGCAAATGCTAGTAGGACGCGAATAGCTTCTAATCTAGCCACATGAGCAAAAGTTTCACCGAAATCCAAACCTTTGACTTGAGTGAAACCTTGTGCCACCAATCTTGCCTTGTTTCTCACAACCAACCCGTTCTCATCTTGCTTGTTCCTAAAGATCCATTTGGTTCCAATGACGTTGTGCTCCTTGGGTCTCTCCACCAATGTCCAAACCTTGTTTCTTTCAAAATTATTAAGTTCTTCATGCATGGCATTTACCCAATCCGGGGCATTAGATCTTCATCTACATGTTTAGGCTCAATAGAAGAAACAAAAGAGTAATGCTCACAAATGGAAGCAACATGAGATCTAGTTTGAACACCCTTACGAAGTCACTTAAGACTTGATCAATTGGGTGATCCTTTGCGGTGGCATTATGAACCTTGGATGGGATGGTGGGTACTTGATCTTTAACCTCATCTTCATCAAGTTGAGCCATATTTTGTGTAGCTGAAGTAGAGGCTTCAACTTGTGTAGAGGATGGAGATTCTTCATCTTCTTTAGGCTTGATATCGCCGATAGACATATTCTTCATTGCCCTCATCACCTACATCATCCAAATTTTTGTGCCCCTCTTGGGAGCCGTTAGTCTCATCAAATTGAACATCTGAGGTTTCTTCTACAATACCTTTGTCTTTGTTGTATACTCGGTATGCCTTGCTATTTGTTGCATATCCAAGGAGAAATCCTTCATCACAACGGCTTTCAAATTTGGTTAGTCTAACACATTTTCTATAAATATAACATTTACAACCCAAAACACGAAAATAGGCAATATTTGGTTTTCTTCCAATTAAGAGTTCATATGGGGTATTTTTTCAAAAGACGGTGTAAGTAAAGATGATTAGATGCATGGCAAGCGGTATTAATAGCTTTCGCCCAAAATGAGTCGGAGACACTATACTCATCAAGCATAGTTCTAGCCATCTCAATTAGGGTCATATTCTTTCTTTCCACAACAACATTTTGTTGTGGAGAATAGGTGGCGGAAAACTCATATTTAATGACTAGATCATCACAATAATCCTCAATATTAGTATTCTTAAACTCGGATCCATTGTCACTCCTAACTTTTACAATTGAAAATTTTAATTTGTTTTGAGCCCTTTTTGCAAACTTTTTGAAAATCTCGGAAGTTTTAGCTTTGTCATGCAAAAATAAAACTCAAGTAAATCTTGAGTAATCATCCACAATCATAAGACAATAGCTATTAACACCGATTCTTTTATAAGTTGTTGGACCAAATAAATCTATATGCAAAAGCTCTAATGGTCTAGAAGTGGACATAACGCTTTTGCTAGGGTGCGAGCATGCGACTTGTTTTCCCGGTTGACAAGCGCTACAAAGTTTATCTTTTTCAAATTTTATATCTTTTAAACCAACAACTAAATCTCGTTTCAAAAGCTTATTTAATTGACTCATCCCCACATGAGTAAGCCTTCTATGCTAAATTCAAACTAAGGAGGTTTTAGCAACCAAACAAGTTTTTAAATTAGTTTCACTTGAAGAGAGATCCACCAAATATAAATTTCCAAACCGAAACCCTTTGAAAACTAAGGAGTTATCATAGATACAAGTTACAAATACTTCTTCAGGATTAAATGTGCATGAGAGGCCTAAATCACATAGTTGAGAAATAGATAACAAATTAAAATTTAGCGACTCAACTAGTGAAACATTCGAAATAGAGAAATCATTTGAAATAGCAATCTTCATTTGACTCACCACCAAAGTCAGAGCTTGAGGAGGAATCAGAGCTATCTTCATTTGAATCCCATTCTCCCACAAATGCTTCATTTCTACCTTTCTTCTTGTTCAACTTCTTGAAGAGCTTCTTCTTTCCACTCTTCTCCTTGTTCTTGTTTTGAGACTTTTAATCCTCACTTTCTTGTTTGTTTGGGCACCTTGAGGCAAAATGACCTTTCTCATTGCACTCATAGCATCTCACATTCTTTAGACTCCTCTTGGTTGATTTCTTGTCATTGTTATTCTTGAAGGAGCTTGAGGAGTTTCCTCTCTTCTTCATAAACCGGTTAAACTTCCTCACAAAGAGAGTCATCTCCTCATCTTCGGTATCACCATCACACGAAGTGTCTTCTTCTTCAAATTTTTTCTCCATTTTGGCCTTCAATGCTATGCTCTTCTTCTTGGAAGAGGAGAGATCTTCGGAGCTTCCTTCAATTCTCTTGTTCTTATAAATCTCATTTGTGTTGATTGTCCCCAAAAGTGTTGTGGGGGTCAAATTTGACATGTCCAAGTTTATAAGGAAGGTCACCAATGTGTCATACTTTTTGGGCAATACTCTCAACATCTTTTGGGCAACTTCCAACTTTGTGTACTTTAATCCAACACCTTTGAGATCATTTACAATCACATTGAGCCTTGCATACATCTCATTGACACTTTCATTTGGCAACATGGTGAATGTTTCATAATTTATTGTGAGATAGTGTGACTTGGCATTTTTCACACTAGTTGTTCCATCATGAATGTCTTGAAGTGTAACCCAAATGTCATGTGCCGTTGGAATATTGCTTATCCTATTGAATTCTTCGGCACCCAAACAATTGAATAGTGCATTTGTAGCTTGGGTATCAAGTTGCATATCTTTCTTGTTTTGATATGTTAAATTTGTCTTGTCTTCAACTTCAAAACTTAATTCAACAATACACCAATTTTCAAAGCTCATGGCTTTGAGGTGAGCATCCATACAGACTTTCCATATAGAATAATTTGAGCCATCAAAGAAAGGACCCTTGCCTACGTTGTGCACCACCTCGTCGGACATCTTCTCTCTAGGCGGTAAAGCCTAAATTGAGAGACCGGGCTCTGATACCACTTATAGGATCGATGTTACGACTACAGGGGGTGAATAGGTGGTTTTTAAAACTAATTAAGCTTTAACTAGAACTAGACAAGTTTTAATGAATTTTCTTATCAAGGCAAATGACTCCAGAGATAAATGAGATTCAACTAAGTCTAGAGGTGTGCAACCTAGGATGACAGGATTAAATTACTCTATGAAAGTAAATTGCTCAAATTAAATTTGCTCAAAGTAAAGGGGACAAGAGACAACCGAATTTTATCCCGAGGTTCGGAAATGTGCCAATTTCCTACGTTCTCGTTGAGGCGAGTTTCACTTGACCGCTCTCTTCACCAAGCCACCGGATTCCTCAAGAAGGACTGAGCTTGAAGATGATCCAGCACTGAAAGTGCAACTCTTGGGCCTCGATTACTAGTAGTAGATCTTCTCCACTCTGGATAGGCGAGCTCTCTGGCCTTCACAATCTTCTAGGTCTCCTCCACAACCTTCTTGGAGAGATCATCGGGTTTTCCTCCGAGCCGTCTAGGAAGTGGCAACCTCCAAGAGTAATAAGCTGCAATCAAAGCTAAAAGGAGAAGATCAAGTTCCAAAAATGCACATGCAATTCAATCAACCGATCACTTTATCACCCTTTGCTTCCCAACCAAACTAGTGCTCAATTTTAGTGCTCAATTGTGGGAGAGACTCTCTAGTGCTCAAATATGCTCAAATGAGTGCCAAAAGTCTAACAAATGAGTTGTAGCAAGGGTTTATATAGCCACACACACATTTACTAGCCGTTACAAAATTAGGTGGCAAAACTGCACACTATCGGTCGGACCGCCCATCTTGGGCCGGTCGGACCAGCCCCCTTTGCAACGGCTAGAAAACTAACCATTTTGCTGACACAACAGGGTGACCCGGTCTGACCGGCCATCGGCTCGGTCAGACCGAAACCTCCTGTTTTGGCTTTGGAAAGCAGCGGAAATTTTTTTCTGTGCGCACCGATCGGATCGGCCCTCTGGCCGGCCGGACCGCCCAACACAGTCCGGTCTGACCAGACCCCCTTGGTCGGTCAGACCGCCAGGTGCTAGAAAATGTACAGAAGACACATTTTTGTAGATTTTAGATTTCTAGCAATTTTGTAACTTTTGCAAAATCCACACATGACCAAAAGCTACTATATGCAATGCAAATTGGCACTTGAAAATCAACTCATAACCAAGATGCAACCCCTCTTTATAGTACGGCAAAAATAAATATGAATCCTAGCCTAATTGATTGCTCCAAACACCTCGATCAATTTCTAGTTTTCTTCAAACCTTTTGCCGTCGCTTTTTAACACGTCAAATTCCTGGGGTTTTCCATCTTGAGTTCCATTTACGCGGGACCTAATCATTTCCTTCAAACTTAAGAAAAATATTAATCCACAAATGTGTTTGTCATTAATTACCAAAACTCACATGGGGCCTAGATCTTCAGCAGGGATAATAACCGTTGTTAATTTTGAAGCATCAACAACCACTTAATGCTTCAAAACTAGGGGCATGTGTTGACGACAAGATTTGGTAAAGCCCATGCCCACTAAATATGCCACACAGTCAACAAAAGTCAAAAAGGATTTGGTCAAGAAAAGTCAAGGAAGCCCGTCCATGTTGTTACAAGATGATCGGACGTAGAAGAACCAATGGAGATAAGAGCGGAAAAAAAGATGAAGATTATACGGAATTAGTTAATATAGAGTGCTTGGGTGGCAAGTCTCCGGACTATAAATATGTACCCCTAGTTAGCGTAGAAAATACATCTATATCAATAAACTACTCGGCGCATCACCACCCTTAGCATCCAAGGTTTATCCGGCGGGGTTCGACACTTGGAGCTAGGCTGCATCATTTCGATCTCCGGTGAAGAGGTGATTCCCGCCACCCTGATGTCCATATCGATTAGATCAGTATCCTCATGGCTGCATCAGATTGATCTCTTGAGGTGAATGTTAAAATAGTACGGTCACCCGTTGTTCTTGGTGTATTAGGTAGGTCTAAGGCTACATCAGTTTAGTTTGATCTCTTAGATTGATGTGATCTAGGTGTGATAGTTTGAGGCTTCGTCGGTTAGGTCCGACATCTCTTGCTATTGTATCTATTTTATGCTATATACTGTTCATCTAAATAAAGCATGCCCGATACTTTAACATATTATTAAGATCATCATGACTAGCTATTGTCTTAGTTAGGTCCGACCTAGTTATTGTGATGACTTTCATGATATAGACATGTTATCTAACACATTTTATTTATTTCTGTCATAGTAAAAGATGATGGGTTATCTTTGATTCCACGCTACATCTTATATGTCATCGGAAAAGCACTCATCGGCCTATGTCATAAACTGCCCATCTTATCGGTCGATGGCACGCTTGCCCGATCGCTTCATCCCAGGTCATCGGTCTTATAGCCGATCGACATGATATTCCATGAAGATCCCATCCTCGTTGTGGTTATCGGCTCGATAGCCGATAGGCCATGCTACTAATGTTACATTTGTTGTTCCCTTATTAGTTATAGGGTCAAACTAATTGACACACCTTGAACTCTTTTTCTAAGAATGTAAGACCTGCACTAGAGTGGAGCAAATCTCCCAGGGCACACGTGTGTCAAAGTGTGACCAAAAAACGCACCAACACCAGTCGCCCGATTTCAACCATTGGCCATCTATCGCTGACTCCACTTGGCTGATTACCACCCACTATCAGTCAAGCACTATCTGAGGAGCCACCACTCGGGAGACACTGACTCCAGTCGGGAGTCATAGTCCAGAACTATGTGGGGTCAGAATCACTTTTATTGAGACTTTTAGGGCATGACCCAAATCCCTAGGTTAGGCCCATGCATCCCACACCATTGCTAGGGTTCGGGTTTTGCTTATATTAATCTACCATTGCAGTTTCACCGTTCTTCAGGTTGTGAAACCCCAAACTTCGAGTCCTATATTGTGTTTCCGTGTTTTTAATTGTGTTCTCGATTCGTATACATGGATAATCCTTCTTGGCGAGGTCAATCACGTTCACGCATGGTTGATAACCAACGTAACCATGGTGTAGCGATTGCATGGTTCGAGTTAGTTCTGATCAAAAGTCGGATCGTCAACGTCAAAATCTCCACCAATCGTGTTTATCCTCCTAACGGAAGATCGGGCACCCCTGTGCGCTACCAACGAGGACCCCCTTAAAGTTCTGCCCTAGAGGGCGCCGTCTAACGGGACAAGACGTTTGCTTTACAATGGCAGGTGTCGCCAACAGGACAAGACATGTGCTTTATAGATGCGTTCACACATTTTTGTATCTTTAAACCCTTTGAGACTATTTAAACCTATTAGTATAATCTTTTACGACAATAATAATTAAAAGTCTCTAAAGAACACTTTACAACAGTAATTAAAAGTCTTTAAAGACACAAGTGTTGGGTGATGTAGGGTGTGTTAGGCAGTGCTCCAGTTCTAGCTTCTTTGTCCAATGAAGCTAGAGCCAAACCAAACACTTTTCCTAAGAAGTGGATCTCACTGAGAGCACTTCAAAAAATAAACTAGAGTGGTGGAGCAGTGTCTAACCAGTTTCAAATACTCTACTCCAACTTAAGTGTATATTTCAAAATCGGTAGCTCTACTCAGCGGAAAATAGTCTCTACTAATATAAAGCATGAAGTGGTCGTCCGTCCGCCCGTCCGCATCGCGCGCAGCGCGACCTCCCCGCCTCGACCGTGCGCCCCCCTCCCCGCGCATCACGCGCAGCGCGACCTCCCCGCCTCGACCGCGTGCCCCCCCTCCCCGCGCATCGCGCGCAGTGCAACTGCCTGGACCAGGACCGTGCACCCCACTTCAAAACCCAGACATCTCCCCTCCGCTCTACCTCACTGATCTCTCCCCTCTGCTCTCTCCCTCTGCTCAGACCCTACCCTAACGTCGCTCACTGTCGCTCGCCGCCGCTCGCCCGCTCCGCCGTCGGGTCGTCGCACCGCCGCTCACCAGGGCCGGGTCCGCCTTCGGGTAAGAGAGGAGAGGAAGTCAGTACATATGAACAAACAGAAAAAAATCCGAAGGGAAAAAAATCCGAAGGTTAGGGTTAGGGTTTTCACCCTAACCCTAACCCTAAAGTAAGAGTGGGCCCGGGGTCTCACCTTGGCTCTCGGGTCGTGGCGCCGCCGCTCGCCGGTGGCCGGGAGCCCTCCGCCGCTCGCCGGAAACCGGGACCGTGCCTCCGCTCGCCAGAGGACGGCGAACCCTCTCGGGTCGCTCAGCTTTGACCGCCGCGGGATAGCTCGACGCAGCCCCGCTCACCCTCGGGTGAGCGCGGTGCTCCGGCGAGCTAGCCGGTGGCGGCCGACCGCCGGTGGCCGCCACCGCGCGCCACTCCGCCGCCACGTGCCCGCCGCCGTGCGCCACCGCGCCGCTCAGCTCTCGCTCTCGCTATCGGGCTGGGAGGGGGGAAATGGATTTGGGGTTCCAGGGGGCGGGCGCGGCGCTTTTATTCGGCCAATAACGACGCCTGGCCGTCGGATCAGATCCGACGACCAGGATCATTTGGACTGAAAGCGAGCCAAGCGGGGGGCAGAATCACGGCCCAGGCCCAGGTTACGCGCGCGAGCGCCGAAAACCTGGCCTGGGCCCAGGACTCAGTAAGCCTGCCGAAAGGCATTTATGGGCCGGACCGTGACACTGTTTGGGCCGAAAATTGGTTTTTTATTTTCCAGAATTAAAGAATTGATTTACTATTTTGTTTATTCTTTAGAAAAAAAGAAAATTTCCCAAAAATCAGATAAAATTAAGTTTGATGCGAGAATAATTTTGTAAATTTCATCATGTTCAGTAAAATTACTCCTAATTTTTTCAGCATTTCTATTAGTATTTTCCATTTTACAGAATTTAATAATTGCCTTTTTCCTATTTAATTATTCCCTAGAAAATTAGAAAATCACCAAAATTAAGATAAAACAACTTTAGGGATGTAGATAATTTTAACATGATTCATCATGTCCAGTACAATTACTCTTAATGTTTTGAGCATTTCTATGAGTATTTCTAATTGTTAGAACTTAATAACAGCATTTTCTATTTTATTATTCCCTTGAACATATAAAAATTCCCAACAATAAGATAAATCAAGTTTAGATGTTGTATAATTCATCATATTCATTACCACTACTCTGAAATTTTTGAGAATTTCCATGAATATTCTCTAATTTCTAGGATTTTGTAATAGCATTTACTATTTTATTTATTATTGCCTTAAAATAAGAAAAATTCCCATAATCAAGATAAAGCAAATTAGATGTTGGAAAAATTTGTATACTTCATCATGTTCAGTACCACTATTCTGTTTACTTCATAATAGTTACTTAAGTTGGTTACTTCATTATTGCATTTTATTTTTTATTATTCTCTATAAAATAAGAAAAATGCCCAAAATTAAGATAAAGTAAATTTAGCTACGAGGAAACTTTTGTATGATTCATCATGTTCAGTACCACTGTTCTTGTTTTTTTTTCCGCATTTTCATAATTTTTTTATAATTTTCTATACATTTCATAATTGCATTTCTGTATTTTTTGAATTTTTGGCGTTTTTCGATGAATTATCCTGTTTATTTCTTTAATATTTCCCCCTTTTTATTCTGTAAAGATTTTCCCCTATTTTTATTCTTGCATGTGTTTCTATTCTATTTGTCAAATAATGTGTTTATATCTGATTTGTCAAATAATTCCGCTAGATAAAACATTATAATATAGTTGAATTTCTTAGATATATTAAATGGCTGGCATGCGAAAGAGAACTTACGCCGACCGTCCAACTCCTAATGCGGTGGTACCTAGGTGAGCCTATATTACTAAAACCAACTTTCCTACAACGATGAAAGATGTTCTAAATTTCATTTTTTTGTTAAGGTTTATGAAATTTGACGAGATAGAGTTCGAGCACATAAACTATCCATGGAGTGCCGTCGCCAGAGTAGATGTTAAGTTTCTCCTTGATGAATATGGAGAAAAACAACGATTTATTTTAATGGATATTACTGTAAGTTGCACACAAGTTGGAGTAAATTTTATATAGTAGTGAACATATGAACTATTCTAAACCCTAATATTATACGTATGGTGCTAAAATAGAAGTCATTGCATGGGAGCGGGAGGAAGTTCATAGGTTTAACATTCTCCTAAATGAAGAACAATGTTATACTATTCATTGTCTATATTTTCAACCCAATCTTGAAGAGGCATTGTACTATCGGAGCATTGCCCATGCCTATGAAGGTTCTCTTCGAAGAAATACAACAGTTGAGCCATACATTCTTCCAATCCAATTCCCTCCCTATCCAAAATATCTATTGACGTTTCATGACGCGTGGATTCGTCCGAATAAAATGTTTGTGGGTACGTACGTAAATTGAATTGGTGATGCATAGTTTCAAAAAAAATAGTTGTCTTACTTATAGTATGATATGATTATTTGCACAGACATAGCTGGAGTGGTTGTCTATTGGGGGAAATTGGAACGACTTGGAGGTCTATATAGGGAGATAACACTGATGGACACTAGGTAATTCATAAGTTAGATACAACCACTTATATCGTCATAAACAATCACATTGTTTTTGCAAATCGAAAGCTAATGAGCATTTGATCTTTTTTAGCTTGAACATGATGGTTGTTGGAATTTGGGGTGACTCCCTCACTAATCATATGTCTGAATGGACAGAAGCTCATCGTAACAACCACATTGTTTTAGGAACCATGCTTCGACTTCACAAGAAGCATAGTAATTCAGTCCTAACCCATTTTATCATTCATAAAGATATAGTGATGAATTACACTAATATTTGTTCTACTTGGCGATAGGATGTTTAGAGACTTCAGAACACACTACATTCAAGTTTAATCCGATTAATCCAGCCACACTACCTTTGCAAAGTAAGTAGTTCCAACAATACAAACACAATATAATTATAATGTCAATACATCACATAATATTATAGATATTGTTAATTATTTTTCTTCGAAATATAAATGCAGACTTACGGCAACGTGTGAGTTCAGGAACTATGGATCTAAGATTTGTGAATAGGTTCATGGAAGCTAGATGGAGATATTTTGCAACGATTTTTGGATCTGACGGTCCATAGTGTTACAGTCTTGTGTGTGTACTGTGATGTGCGTTGTTTATGTACTTCCCCATATTTAGATGTTTTGTGTTTATTTCTATTGTGTACTCCCTTTGAAGTTTTTGAATGTAATATTTGGTTTTTGTGTTCATTTCATTAAATCTATTGTGTACTCCCTTTGAAGTTATTTGAATGTGGTATTTGGTTTTGTGATCATTCGTTGAATCTATTGTGTATTCCCTTTGAAGTTATTTCAATGTAATATTTCTATTGGAATACATGTCTCAAATTCAAATACGCTTATTTACAAACTAAAAACATCATTCACTGTAATACTCTCATTCCTAACCTTGAAGAATATTTTCTTTCCTCTAACACAATCTCGAGATCCAATCTTGATTAATAATCATCCAATGCCCTATTTAAAACAACAAATTTGTAATCCTAACCCTTAAAGTAACCCTTTTATCCAAAACAAGTATTCTAAATCACTCTTTGGTACCAAGAAAAATAAATTAAAAACTCAAACACTTATCTGAATTAAATTCATGTTCCATCTCTAATGTTTCCACTCAAGAATCGTTTGTTTGGTGGTTAACCAATTATGCAATCAACAGGTCGCTCGACGCCGCGATAACAGAGCTATCAACCATGTCAGAAAATATAGCGAGGAGAGAGGGGAAAGAAGGTTATTTTATTTTATGCGCCTAATTTATCCTGTTTATTTGTCTATTCAGATATTTGTGCTACAACATTACACTAAAATTATTGTCTGAAAATGTGTACTCATTTTAAATTTTTAGTTATCGATGGTCGTCATAGACAAAAGAGAAACCGCTGTAACAATTTGCCTCACGGCCCTTCTGGAATTTGTATTCGACAACCATCACAAACTCCATCGGAAAGTTCATCGGACGGTGAAAATGTGTCATATCGACCACCGTCCTCATTTGTTGTTCCTACGCAAAGTACCCTTACATCCGCGGGATTATTTCAAGGACAAACCTCTAATGGTATAAACTACTGCAATGTGGGTTGTGCAATTACTAATAGCAAAAATTATGTCTCATGTGAATACATAAACTTTGCGCAGGTGCAAATTCTGCTATAGTCGCATCTCCAACTATCGAATCACAAGAGCAAGAAGCAATTTCATCTGTTCAACAAAACCAACTTGACCGATCGATAGATCGTGCTGAAATAAGGCGTGCACGTGAAAGAGCACGCTATGCAAGCTTGACATCAGAGCAACGAAACAACAGACGTGCACGTGATAAAGCCCGATATGCAAGTATGACGGATGAACAGAGGCAAGTGAGGCGAGAGAACCAACGATATTCAGTAAGTATGACAGATGAGCGAAGTCAGGTTATGCGAGAAAAACGTAACCAACGATATCGAGCAAGAAGAAGAACTCTTGGTCCAAACTGTGTTGTTCGTAATACACCACATACCTCTGAGATTGGCTCTAACAACCTCGATACAACCAACGTTGTCTACCAGAACCTACCTGGTAGCACTCACTTTTTAAAGAATCAGCCAGACTGTCGTCATTGTGGTGCGAAGAGGTTTGAATATGAGCCACCAAGATTTTGTTGTATGAATGGCAAGGTCAAACTTGAAATGCCTGAGCCACCTGAGGAGCTTCGACGGTTGTACACAGGTGAAGACGTTCAATCACAACATTTTATAGAGAATATTAGATATTTTAACAGTCATTTTTCCTTCACCACAATGTACTGTGATTATGACAAGAACCTCGCAAGTGCAAGGGGTGGAGTTTACACATTTAAAGCGCATGGACAAATGTACCATAACATACATTCTTTTGGGAATGGAGACAATGAACTAAGCCACTTGCAGTTGTACTTCTATGATGATGATCCTAGCTTATCACATCGTTTCCATCGTGCTCAAGATGAGATATATATAGAGAAAGAGACATATCTATTATTAGATTTTTGGTACATATTTTGAGAGATAATCCCTACTCTGAAACATTCATAAGCCTAGGACAGGTTGAAGACGTTGATGAATATCATATTGTGCTAAATATGGATTATAAGCTAGACCAGAGAACTTATAACAGACCTTTAACATTAGAGGTTGCTGCTGTGTGGGTTGAGGGGAATGATATTAATAAACATTTTGATCGTAGCATCACCTTGTTTGGCAATAACAACAACTATTATTCAATTAGACCGAGTGATGGGTGCTACGACCCTTTGTCATACCCCCTATTTTTTCCAAGAGCAGAGCTCGGTTGGCATTCTGATATACCAAGAGAAGGTATTGACATTAGTCAAATAAGTACAACCCGACAAAGAAATGCTGACAACTCAGGTTAGCTAAGTGACTCATATTCATGTTATTACGATACTATTAATCCATACGCTAATCACCTAACTGATTTCTCTTTTCTTTGTAGATACTACCAGCAAGTTTTTTGTTTCGATGCGTGAATATTATTGCTATAAATTCCAGATGCGTAGTGGAATCTTCAACACGGTCTTGTATGGGAGACGTCTATTCCAACAGTTTGTAGTTGATACCTACATAAAAATTGAAACGTCTCGCCTGAATTACTTCTTATACAATCAGAAGAAAATTCGTGCGGATCTTTACCAGGGCTTGATGGATAGTGTATCTGTTGGAGAACATAGAGCCAGCAGATTGGGAAAAAGATGGGTCCTACCTGCATCGTTTATCGGTGGCGGGAGGGATATGAGACGAAGATATATGGATGCTATGGCCTTAGTGCAGAAGTATGGAAAACCCGACATATTTATCACAATGACTTGTAATCCTAATTGGGAAGAGATAAGTAGGGAGCTTGGACCTGGCCAAACACCACAAGATCGTCCTGATCTTGTTGTGCGTGTATTTAAAGCCAAGCTAGAGGATCTCAAGTTCCAGCTATTTCGTAAACATATCCTAGGAATCATTGCAGCACAAGTCCATGTAATCGAGTTCCAAAAAAGGGGTCTACTGCATGCACATTTCCTCCTTATCATGGAGTCAACATACAAATTGAGTTGTCCCGATGAGTATGATAATGTTATCTCAGCAGAACTTCCAGATAAGGATATATACCCGGAGCTACATGAAATGGTAGTGAAACATATGATGCATGACCCATGTGGCCCACTAAATAGGAAGAGTCCATGCATGAAAAATGGTAGTTGCAAGTGCTATTATCCACGCCAATTTAGTGACACAACTATCCAAGATCAAGATTCTTACCCTATTTACAGGAGAAGGGATGACAGGCAGAGGGTAAGAGTGAGAGGTCATGAATTAGACAATAGATGGGTTGTTCCATATAATCCTATGCTTCTAAGAATGTATGACTGCCACATCAATGCAGAGGTTTGTTCGAGCATTAAGGCTGTGAAGTACCTCTACAAGTATATTTATAAGGGGCATGATAGGGCGTCTGTGTCCGTGAATGAAGCTGATGAAAACCATGAGATTAATGAGATAAATGAATATAGGGATGCTAGGTGGGTATCACCACAGGAGGCATTGTGGAGAATATTTGGAGTTGATCTTAACGGGATTTCGTCACCAGTGCTACAGTTACAGCTCCACCTCCCAGGAATGCATCTTGTGTCCTATAGAGAGAATGCTGATGTACGTGAAGTTCTCGACCAACAGGGTGCCTCAAGAACCATGTTGACTGAGTATTTCAAGGCAAATCAACAATTTATGTGGGGACGCACGTTACTTTATAGGGAATTCCCACAAAATGCAGTGTGGTTGCCTGGACGTAAGCTTTGGAAAATAAGAGAACGAAGCACGCAGATTGGGAGGATCATCTCAGCACATCCAGCAGAGGGAGAGAGATACTACTTGAGGGTGCTATTAAACCATGTGGTTGGTGCTACTTCATTTGAGGATTTGAGGACATATGATGGTATTGTATACCCTACATTTCGAGAAAGCGTTGAGAAAAGATGTATTATTGAGTCAGATAACAGCATTGATGAGTGCCTCTCTGAAGCTGAAGTTTTTCATATGCCTTCGTCCCTCCGAAGGTTGTTTGCTACAATATTGGTTTATTGTGAACCTAGCGATGTGCGTCGACTCTGGAACACACACTTCGAAGCAATGTCTGATGACATCCGACGATCCCAGATGAATTCATATGCAGTTGAACAATTGGTGTTATTGGATATCAGAAAATTGCTTCAGTCAATGGGTAAAGAGATAACATCATTTCCTCTTCCAGAAATTGATGAATCATATGACATCATGGCGGGTGAGATGAGGGAGATTTGTGAAGAGTCCTCTATACAAGTGGATAATGAGCTACTAGCGAGCACATCCTCTCTTAATGCAGAACAGAGATATGCTTATGACATTATACTATCTTCCGTTGACAACAATAGTGGAGGTGTGTTTTTTGTTGATGGCCCAGGAGGAACAGGAAAAACCTTTCTGTACAAAGCTTTATTAGCAAAAGTCTGTAGCGAGGGGAAGATAGCTATTGCTACTGCAATATCTGGTGTTGCTGCTTCGATCATGTCTGGAGGTAGGACTGCTCATTCAAGGTTCAAGATACCACTAAGCATACAAGATAATGCGGTGTGTAACTTCACCAAACAAAGTGGTACTGCGAAACTTCTTCAAAAAGCTTCGCTTATATTATGGGATGAAGTCTCCATGACAAAAAGACAGGCAATAGAGGCGTTGGACAAGAGCATGAGGGACATAATGGAAAAACCCAATCTACCATTTGGAGGAAAAACAATGGTTTTTGGAGGTGACTTCAGACAAGTTCTCTCAGTTATACGAAAGGGAAATAGGGCTCAAATTGTAAACGCAACCTTGCGTAGATCTTACCTATGGGATAACATGCATCAATTAAGACTTGTCCATAACATGAGAGCTCGATCAGATATATGGTTTTCAGACTACCTGCTACGGATTGGTAATGGCATTGAAGAGACCTTCGATGATGACTATGTAAATTTACCCGACGAGATATGTGTACCCTACACTGGTGCAGAATCAGACATTGATAGTTGTTGGCGTAAAAGTTACACCAACAGGTTCTTAGTAGTTAAGAACAAACAAACAAGAGGTTTGTGCTTTTAGGACAAACTTGAGCCTCCGTAAAGGATAACAACTCAAGAGGTCCGAATATGTGTGTTTGAACCACTGGTTCTGGATCCTTCTTACAAGGTACAATGGGGGGTATTTATAGGGAGAAAAGCTTAAGGAATAGACCTATTTACCCTTATATTACAAATGACCTTCAGTATTATAAACAAGGTTATACACGGTAAAGTGCTGCAGGGTAGATGGATAAGCAGGGCATCCAATCAGTCACGTCTTCCTGCTTCGAAGCCTCCTCTCTCCCTTCGGAGGATCCTCCGAGACTTCGCATCGTGACACCCTTCGACCGTGCTGACGTATCATCGAGCATTAGTCAACCATCTTCGGGACCTTCTTAGAGCCTTCGGAGGGTTAACCTTTAAGTCCTGGAAATGAAGTAATTTCCCCCAACAGTAGCCCCTCGAATACGCCTTTCTGTAGATAACCTATTTTTTAGAAAGAAGGCAGTATACGAAAGGAACATTTTTAGTTTCTGAGACTTAAAGGGAATGCGAAGATACTATGATTTAGCCCAGAATATTAAGCCCAGTATTTTAAAACGTTCGTCTCCGAATTTTGGCATAGTGGGAAAACTCCCTGGAGCAGCATGGCTTCGGAGCATGAGCGTTACGAAAGCGGTTACGGAGTGTGAACGTCGTGCAAGCGGTTACGAAGTGTCTTTCGTCGTGGCGTCGGTTACGGAGTGTGAACGCCGTGGGGTACCGTCAATATGACCGTTACGGCGCAAATAGCCGTTACCCTCTGTAAAAAAGAAGTAACGGTCGATTTCTTCAGCGGTTGCACGCCGTTCCAATTACCAGCCCCACCTGTCGGCGACGGAAGCCGAACCTGCAGTGTGAAACTTCTCGAAGAGCAGTATAGGTTGTGCGGTTATAAAAGGGGGAAATAGGGATTACTGGAAGTTTTTTACCGCATTCACCGTCTCTGCAATTCACCTTCCTCTTCAACCTCCCGCACCTTCGAGTATTTGAGCGCGATGGCAAGAACCAGCCACACAACCCCTTTGGCGGCCAGCACTCTGGCGCAGCGGCAGGCGTGGGCTGCATCAGCAGCTACAGCAATGGCAGGGGGTCCGGGCGGTGGTTGGCCCAAGAACCCTCGGGCGCTCCGTCCGCCCTCCAAGAAGAAGATGGCCCAAAGCTTTGTCATCGGTCAGTCTGTGAGCACCGCGGAGTCTATTGAAGAAGCAGTAGACGGGAAGCTGGGAGCCGGAATGAGGACTCGGGTCCCCGGGACAGAATCGACTCCCCGGCCTCGAAGCGGAGAGGTGGTAGTCTTCGAGGCTTTCTTCGAAGCAGGTCTGGGGCTACCAGCGGTGGATTTTCTGGCAGAGGTGCTGGACCTGTTCCACATTACCCTGCCTCAATTGTCCCCCAACGCAATCGTCCGCCTGGCCGTCTTTGAGTGGGCTCTTCGAGCGGAGGGGTGTGAAGGGCGCTCCGAGATCTTCGCAGCGACCCATGAGGCCATCTGCCAGCCGAAGCCTCAAGACGGGCCTGGAGACTCGAAGGTGACAGTGGCCTTCGGCAGTGTTAATTTCCAGCTTCGGCGAGAGCACGCTCTTCATTTCCCTGCGAAGGCCATAAACGATCGATGGTATACAAATTGGATACTTCGGTGGTTTTACGCCGAAGTAGGAGAAAACTCCCCCCTTTCGGGCCCTCTTCAAGAAATCTGGTTCCGGAAAGAAGCGGATATTTCTCCGAACCCTAGCCTGCTCACGACGAGACTAGGGTTGCTGGCTTCAGTGGCTCGTCGCATGAGTATGCGCGACCTGGCCGAAGAGTTCGTCGGCCATCGGATCTCTCCCCTCGGAGCCAGTTGGCCAATCTCCATCCCGCAAGCCTCGGAGGGGGACCTCCGAAACATAGGTATGCCCTTCTCCTGCGGCATTAGTTTATATGAACACATTAATTATACTTATGCTTCTTATACTTTTTTCTTTTCAGCGGCGCCTCTGGCCTTAGCTCCGGACGACATAGTCCGGGCTACCGAGCGAATTCTTGGAGCCCCTTCGGTAGCCGAGAGGCAGAGGAGGCTGGAACTGGTGGGGAGTTGGGAGCGCTCGAACAGGGTGTGGAGAGCCCTCGGCATGGAGCCCCCGCAGCTTCCCGACTTCGCCCCAGCTGGAGCGGTGGCTCGCAAGAGGAAAGCAGCGGCCGAGCCCTCTAAAAAAGCTGGCAAGCAACCTGCTCAGAAGAGGGCGGTGAAGCAGCCTTCTCACTTGACGCCCGCTTCGTCTTCTTCGTCGCCGGACGAGCGGAGCCCAACTCCCGAAGAGACAGAAGACTCCGGAGGCGCCACAGCGAAGGCTTTTGAAGACTATCTTCTGATTGACGAAGATATGGGGGAGGTCCCTACAAACCTCCCCGATAGGGAGGGTGTTAGTGTAACTCCACTGACTCCTCCTGCACCTGCCAACGTGCAAGTGGAGCCAAACCCTACCTCCGACTTGCCTGCACCCGAAGGGGTTCCTGCGGAGGTTGTGGCCCCGGCGGACGAAACCGAGGGTAGGGCTTCGGGGGATGACTTCGACAACATCCTCCGGATGTACGAAGTCCTGGAGGATCCGGCGATCCTTCCTCAAGCGGCTTTTGGAGGTATTTTCCCGGAGCTCTTTCTTTTTTCGTCGGCATTCGCTTGCTATCTGTAGAATATGTTAATTAATATTAGTATTTGACATAGGTACCTCTTCAGGTACTGAAGCCTTGGTGGCGCCCGACGTCCCTGCTTCTTCGGAGACGGTCACCCGAGCGGACTCTCCGGCTCCCCTGAGGGCTTCGAGCCCAGTGGTGGAGAACGTATCCTTCGGGGCGGACGATGTGCTCCCTGGGACGGAGTTGGCTCCGGCCGTGGCGACTTCGACTACTGAAGGCGCCTCCGACAACGTGGCTCCGGCCGGAGATGTGGCGGCTGAGGATCGGAATGTTCTTGCTTCTCCCCCTTTCGTGCCGGGGAGGGGTAAGAGTATTTCCAGCCTGGGCCTTCGGGTTGACCAAGCAGCACCTTCCGTTGGCAACTCAGAAGACGAGGCTGCAGAGGACGACGCCCGGGCCTTGTCTTGGCTCCCTCTTCTGGCTCCTTTCCTGGAGCATCGGAGCGGCCTTCGAAGGCTCCTGGAGCCCCTGGCTGAGAAAAGCCAGGACATTGCCAATTCGGAGTTGATCTCCGCTTTGAGCGAAGTTAGGGCTTCGAGCCTCAACACGGCCCTCGAAAGGGCTGCCCTTCAGGTATGAAAAAGATACCATAGTTGCTGTATTTTAATGGTCAAAATTTCTTTAGCACTTACCTTGTTTTTCTTGCAGCAATTCGCCCTTGCTAGAGCGGCAGCGACTTCTAGCGAGGTCGAAATTAACCGACTTAACCGGAAGGTTACAGCTCTTCAAACAGCTCTTGATGACTTTACCGGGAGATCCCTCAGGCTGAATGAAGAGCTTTTGGAAGAACGGAAGGCTAAGGCAGCGTCCGACGAAGCCCTTCGCTCTTACTCCGAAGAAGCCGAGGCTGAACGAGTGGTCCTCCGCGCGGAGGTCGAAAAGCTTCGCCAGGATGCGGCTACTTCGAACGGTCGCCTGGTGGAACTTCAAGGGGCTCTCAGCCAGGTAATGGCTCAGAAGAGTTCCATGATGCTTCGGGTGGCCGCGTTGGATGCAACTGTAGCAAACCTGGAGGCAGCAGAGAAAAAGAATTCCAGTACTGCCGACCGTACCTTGGAAGCTCTTCAGGGTACGTTAGAGTACTTTGGCACCATGTGCCCTTCGACCTCTGCTGCAACCTCCGAGCCGCTCGATCGGAAGCTGACGAGGATCCAGGTGGCTTCGTCGCTGATGAAGAATTCCGGAGTACGGTACGGAGATATCTCCGGACAGTGCGCTGGCATCGGGGTCCTTCGCCACCTCGAATCTCTTCGGGTTCCCTTCGATTCGGTTAGTGGTTCGTCTCCTGGAGGCTTCGCGGATGATGACCTGTTGCGGCCGTCTTCGGGGGTGGCTTCGGCTTGGGAAGCTTTCCGATCAGTATGGAAGGCCGATCATAAGGTTGCTGCTAAGGCTTGGATCGACGAGGCCCGCCGGCAAAAGCAAGCTCAAGCGAAGCCACCGCTCCCGACTTCGCCAGCGCCTTCGGTCCCAGCTCCGCCAACCGACCCGCAGGTCTAGCCGCTTAGGGTTGTTGTGTACCTGTGGTCTTGTAAGCTTTGTTTAATTAATGAGAAAGTTATAAACAGTACTTGTCTTGGGTGTTCTGCTCTTTTTTAGGTTCTGTCATGCCCTTCGAGCCCTGACTTCGTACTTTTGGAAACTACTGCCGAGCTTCGAAAGGAGTGGGCAGTTCTTGAGAGTTTGAGGCCTTATCGCCGCTCTCGCTTTTCTGTTCCTCGCGGAGACGGGGGGGAAGTTACCCTTGAAGTACGAAGGGATGTTTTGTCTTATATTAAAGAGGAAGAAAAGGAAGAGGGGTCTTCGTCTTCCGAGCCCGTCGACTGGTCTGACTCGGAGTATCAAGCCGAAAACCTTGCCGAGGCCGGCTCCGAAAGGCTCTTGACGTGGGCCGAACTTCAGGAGGAGCAGAAGAAACTGCGAGCCTCGAAGAAAAAGAGAAGTTCCCGACCTAAAAAGACTTCAAGCTCCGAAGGGCAAAGTAGCCGCAGGGGTAGCTCTAGGGGTCGAAAGGGTCTCCGTTTTTATTTGGGTTTAGATAACAATTTTTCTTGATGTATGAATATAATATTTTAATGTGGAATGCTTCGACAGCATGCTGTGTGACTCCTATCCTCCTACCCCCCTTGTGGGTGGCGGAGCTTTTATCTTATATAAGGGTTCGCTAGGCACAATGATTGCCCGAGCACCTGCATGCTTCGAATTTTTGCACATGTCACCATCGATAAGTAGACAAAAATTTAAAGTCCTTAGACTCTTCTACGGATTCTAACAAGCCGGAGCCTGGAATCCGTAGGTTGGCCACCTACGGCTCTTTTACAGATACTTCGCACCCGGAGGCTTGAAATTCTGTCTTGTTTAAAGTCCTTAGACTCTTCTACGGATCCTAACAAGCCGGAGCCTGGAATCCGTAGGTTGGCCACCTACGGCTCTTTTACAGATACTTCGCACCCGGAGGCTTGAAATTCTGTCTTGTTTAAAGTCCTTAGACTCTTCTACGGATCCTAACAAGCCGGAGCCTGGAATCCGTAGGTTGGCCACCTACGGCTCTTTTACAGATACTTCGCACCCGGAGGCTTGAAATTCTGTCTTGTTTAAAGTCCTTAGACTCTTCTACGGATCCTAACAAGCCGGAGCCTGGAATCCGTAGGTTGGCGGAGCCACTGAACCAATGGTTCGTAGCAAGCCCCTTGGGTTTTTCCGAAAAATGCTTGGCTCTGCTAGCATCACCGACCTTCGAATGCGTCCATCCGGAGGGTGGGATGTTCGAAGGGCAAAACAAATCTCAACCCTTTAGCTTTATTTATAAAAGGAGTGTTACAAGTGATTACAAGGAAGCCTTAAGCATAATATCTCTTAAGGTGCTCCGCATGCCACGCATGTTTCAACTCTTCTCCTTCTAAATTAGCTAATTTAAACGAGCCGGGGCGTCCTGAGCGTAAGATAACATATGGTCCTTCCCATTTGTTTCCTAGCTTCCCCGGAGCTATTACATTTCGTAATACTAGATGACCTGGTTTTAACTCAGTTAATTTGACTTTCGGGTCATACCATGTCTTTGTGTGCTCTTGGTACTTCGTCAGGTTGGCGACAGCTCGAAGCCTTGTTTCTTCCGACAAGTCTATTGAAGCACTCCGATCATCTTCGTCTTCGTGTTGAATTACGCGAAGTGACTCCCCTTTGAGCTCCGTAGGGGTCATGGCTTCGTCTCCGAAGAGCAACCTGAATGGCGTGAAGCCGGTTGATCTAGTTTGCGTGGTTCGGATAGACCATAAAATTTTGGGTAGCTCTTCGACCCATAGGCCCTTGGCCAATCCGACGATTCGGCGATTTAACCCGGAGAGGATATTCCCGTTGGCTCGTTCGACGGCTCCGTTGGATTGCGGATGTCGCACTGCTGCGAAGCATAGCTTAATGCCCAGTTCTTCACAGAATGTTTGGAAGGTATCAGCTTCGAACTGGGTTCCATTATCCACTGTTAATTCTCTGGGGACTCCGAACCTGCATATAATATTCTGCCAGAAGAACCTTTGCACATTCTTTGATGTGATGGCTGTTAGCGGCTCTGCTTCCACCCATTTTGAGAAGTATTCTATCGCTACGACCACAAATTTCAATCCGCCTTTTGCTGGTGGGAAAGGGCCTATGAGGTCCATGCCCCATCTAGCCATCGGCCATACCGGGGCAATAACTTGAAGTTGAGCTGGTGGGCGATGGCTCCTTCGGCCCATCCATTGGCAGCCTTGGCATGTCCGAACTAGGTCTTCGGCGTCTCTGACGATCGTCGTCCAATAAAAACCTTGCCGGAGCGTCTTGCCTGCTAGTGCTCTAGGAGCTAGATGACCTCCGCACAGCCCCTCGTGGATGCCTCGAAGTATGTCTTGTCCTTCAGGTTGAGAGATGCATCGAAGCAGTGGTGAGCATACTCCGGCTTTATATAGTACTTCCCCAATAAGTTTGTAATTTCGAGCTCTCGTTTGCACTCTTCGAGCTTCTGGGCCTTCCAGAGGGTCATTGCTACCTTGCAACATAGTTATTATTGGAGTTCGCCAATCCGTAGCTTCAATACACATTACTTCTGACGAGGGTATTTGGTCAGCTGCTGGCTGCTCTAACTCTTCATAGAAAGCGCCCTCCGGGAGGTCTACTGCTCCTGCTGCGGCCTTTGCAAGAATATATGCAAGTTGATTTTCTGCTCGCGGTATGCTTCGAACTGTAAACCCTTTGAATGCTGCTTCTGCCTTGCGGATTTCTTGAAGGTATTGCGCGAGATGTGGGTTTTTTGCTTGGAAGCTTTTATCAATATGCCCCGCGACGACATGGGAATCTGTCTTGATCATTATCCTTGTAGCTCCGAGTGCTTTAGCCTTTCGGAGGCCTAGCAAGATTCCTTCATACTCGGCGACGTTATTAGTGGTTCGAAAGTTAAGCCTTGCAGAGTACATTGCCTTTTGTCCTGATGGTGACAAGATTACTGCCCCTGCTCCGGCACCTGATGCTTGATAGGCCCCGTCGGAGAATATTGTCCAGAAACCGTCGGAGGGTTCTTCCGGAGTCCATACTGCAGATGGAGTCCACTCTGCTACGAAATCTGCTATAATTTGAGATTTAACGGCCGTCCTTGCTGTGAAGGAGATTTCGAAGGGTGCTATCTTTGTTTCGGAGAGGATACGATGTAGGGACAATAAGGTTATGCGCCAAGAAATAATGCCTTAGCTTTCGCGAGGCCATTACTAAAGCATAAGCAAACTTTTCAAGCTCGGAGTATCTGATCTTGGCTCCTGATAATGCCTCCGAGACAAAATAAACTGGGTTTTGTACCAGCTTGTCTTTGAGCTCGACTTCTCGGACCAGTACTGCGCTTACTGCTGACCCTGTCGCTGCAAGGTATAAAAGCAATGTTTCCCCTGGAAGAGGAACAGTTAAGGTTGATAATGTTCCAAGGTAGGCTTTTATCTCTTCGAAGCTCTTTTGGCACTCCGGCGTCCAGCTGAAGCTTTCGGAGCCTTTGAGTGCCTTGAAAATTGGGAGGCTTCGCTCTGCCGATCTGGACAGGAACCTGCTGAGTGCTGCTAGTCTTCCTGCTAGCTTCTGTACTTGCTTCAAATTCTCGGGTGGAGCCATTCTTTGCAGTGCACTTATTTGCGTTGGACTGGCTTCGATCCCCCTGCTCGAAACTAAGTACCCTAGCAGCTTCCCTGCTTGTGCCCCGAATATACATTTTTCGGGATTGAGGCGTACTCCACATGTCCGGAGGCTCTCAAAAGTTTCATCTAAATCTATGCTATGCTGATGCTTTTGAGCACTTTTTATTACAATATCGTCCATGTAGGCCTCGACATTGCGGCCTATCTGATGGCCTAAAGCTTTAGCTATTAAGCGAGAAAATGTGGCTCCGGCATTCCGTAAACCAAAAGGCATTCTTACATAGCAGAATACTCCTGAAGGAGTTATGAAACTTGTCTTGGCCTCGTCTTCTTGCTTCAGCCATACTTGATGGTACCCGGAGTATGCATCGAGGAAGCTTAATAGTTCGGAGCCGGCTGTGGAATCTATTAATTGATCTATTCGGGGCATTGGGTAGGGGTCTCGCGGGCATGCTTTATTTAGTGATGTGAAGTCAATACACATGCGCCATTTGCTGGAATCCTTCTTTCTTACAAAAACAGGGTTGGCCAACCACTCGGTATGGGCCACTTCCCTGATAATGCCAGCTTTTAACAATTTTTCCACTTCGGCCTTGGCTAAATTTGCTCTTTCTGCTGATAGCTTTCGGAGCCCCTGGCGCACTGGCTTGGCCTTCGGGTTGACGAGCAGACTGTGCTCGATGACGCTTCGGTCGACCCCCGTGATATCTTCGTCGGTCCAAGCAAACATGTCTAGTTTCTTCTTGACGACTTCTTCTAATGAGGCGGTTATCTCCGGAGATAGCCCCTTGCCGAATTTTATTGGGTACTCTTTGCCGTCTTCTGAGATTATTCTTGTCTCGACATCACCCTCCGGGCTTGGTTTGAGCGAGGATCCCTTCGGGGGGCTCAAGGCTTCTGGTACTTCTTTGGCGCTCTTCGCCACATTGTGCACTTGTCGAGGGTCCAATGGCTGCCCGTGGCCATATTCTGTCCTTCTGGCTACAGCTTGGTCTCCTGAAATAGTGAGCACTCCACCTTGTGTGGGCATTTTGAGACAAAGGTAGTTGTGATGCGCTATAGCCCCGAATTGGTTTAACATCCCTCGTCCGAAGATAGCATTGTAGGCGTAGGGGGCATCCACCACGTCGAAAATCACCTCCTCTACTCGGGCCAGCGGCCCCTCTCCGAAGGCAACCTCGAGGCCTATTTGGCCGAGGGCATCGAGAGGCGGTCCTGAGAACCCTTGAAGTGGCCGGGCTGTAGGGAGTAGATGCTTCCGGGGTATACACATCTGGTCGAAGGCTTGAACGAAGAGTATGTCTGCGGAGCTTCCACCGTCCACCAGGATCCTCCGAACATCAGCCCCTGCTATATCGGCAGAGATGACTAATGGGTCAGCATGGGGAAACTTCACCCCTACTGCATCGCTGGCTGTGAATGAGATGGGTACACGGGACCATTCTGGCATCCCTTCAGCGGAACTTGAAGTCCCAATGTGCCCAACTTCACGGACGTACTCACGGCGCTGTCTCTTGGACATGCTGCCGAGGGTTCCTCCTCCGGAGATGGGTAGGACCACTCTCTTGCCGCGGTCTTGCAGATCTTCGTGCCTTGGTGGTGGCATAATACTGGCCACCGGTAGCCGTATGGGGGCTTCGAGGGCACCGGCTCGGGCCACAGCTTGAACAGGCTCCGATCGTGCCGCAGGTGGAGCCCGGTCCGAAGTACCCCTCCTGGTATTTCGGTCAATGTATTCACCCCGAAGGGTCAATATCGTCTTGCAGTCCTTCGTGTCATGGCTTCTATTATCGCCATGCACGCAGCAAAAATGACTCTGGCGCCTTCCAGGCACCCTTTCTTGAGGTACTGACGGCCCAGCCTTAAAATTTTTTACCTGCTGGAAACTGGCCGGTGCCTTCGAAGCTGAAGGTGCTATGTTTAGTACTTCCGAACGGAAATGCTTTTTTCCTCGCCTATACTCGCTAGGGCGGCTGTCTTGTGGAGGTTGCGGTGGAGCGGTGGCCTCTGGCTCCCTTTTGACTTCACGGAGGGTGGGTAGTGCTGCCTCAGCTCGCCGAAGGCATCCTTCCTCTGCCTTGGCATATTGCTCGAAGTATGCCATGAGCTGTGCTACGGATGTTACCGGCTTCCGATGGAGTTTGCTGAGGAGGTCGGGGTTCAGCACCCCTTCTCGGGCAGCATCAACTACCGAAGAGGTAGTAAGGCCCTTGATCTGTGACTTGGTGTGGGCGAAGCGTGTGAAGTATTCTCGGAGGGTTTCTCCCTCCCGCTGCTTTACTTGGAACAAACTTCCCGTGGACATTGGGGCCACGAAAGTGCCTTGGAAGTTGCTCACGAACTTCTTTTTGAGTAGTTCCCATGACTTGATCGATCCTGGTTTTAGGGACCAGAACCACCGGAGCGCCACACCTTCGAGAGCAAGTGGGAAGCATTTTGCCATGGTGCTTCGTACCCCTCCGCTTGCTTCTATAGCTAGGGCGTACGAGCGGGCGAACTCTCCGGGGTCCGACCCCCCGGAGTACTTGTGCAGCTTCGAGGCCTTGAACTTGGGGTCGAAAGGCACTCTCTGCAGATCAGGGTGTAATGGAGACTCATTGTCGAAGGACGCATTCTCGGCCTCTTCTTGGACTTGTATAACTTCTGGGGGGTTGCGGCCTCCATCGTCTGGAGGCCCCCTTGGAGTTTCAGTGGAAGCTTGAGTGCGGAGTCTGTCGGCGGCTTCCTGCCTCCATCTGGACACCTCCTCCTGAAGCCTGGCTAGCTGCGTAGCCTCGGTTTCGGGAGGGCCTTCGTCTTCGTCGGAGGGAACTTCAGGGTCTTGGCTTGCTGCGTAGTCGGTCTGAAGCATTGTAGGGGGGGTAGAGGGCCCCGGGGCGCTCGACGCCCATCGGTTCCGGCAGGAACCGTCGGATTAGCTGAGGGTCCGGCTCCGTTGGTCCGAGGGGACCTTCGAAGGGGACCTGCAGCTTGACCACGCTTCGGAGGCATGGTTAGTCGATGAGGTGTCTTGGAAATGGAAGGCTTCGAACGACTCGAGGGGGTCGAGGGAAGGCCTTCGGGCTGCACTAAGAAGCCCTTAACTGAAGGGTGCGCGGAATCTCAGGATTCCGAGGCTCCCCCCGTAAGTTTTCTTCAGAGTGCAGTCAGCAGTAGAGAACAAGCTTTTAGAACTTGGATCCCCACGGACGGCGCCAACTGTTGGCGTAAAAGTTACACCAACAGGTTCTTAGTAGTTAAGAACAAACAAACAAGAGGTTTGTGCTTTTAGGACAAACTTGAGCCTCCGTAAAGGATAACAACTCAAGAGGTCCGAATATGTGTGTTTGAACCACTGGTTCTGGATCCTTCTTACAAGGTACAATGGGGGGTATTTATAGGGAGAAAAGCTTAAGGAATAGACCTATTTACCCTTATATTACAAATGACCTTCAGTATTATAAACAAGGTTATACACGGTAAAGTGCTGCAGGGTAGATGGATAAGCAGGGCATCCAATCAGTCACGTCTTCCTGCTTCGAAGCCTCCTATCTCCCTTCGGAGGATCCTCCGAGACTTCGCATCGTGACACCCTTCGACCGTGCTGACGTATCATCGAGCATTAGTCAACCATCTTCGGGACCTTCTTAGAGCCTTCGGAGGGTTAACCTTTAAGTCCTGGAAATGAAGTAATTTCCCCCAACAATAGTCTTATTGATATGGTATTTCCAATGTTAGGTGCAAACATGACTGATGTAGACTATATCACATCTCGAGCTATTTTGTCAACGAGGAATGAGAACGTTGATGCAATAAATATGAAGCTTATCGAACGTTTTCCTGGTGACGAGATGATTTATCATAGTCATGATCGAGCAGTCGATGATCCATGCAACCATTATCCGTCTGAGTTCCTGAATTCATTAACGCCAAACGGGTTACCTCTACATATATTAAAACTCAAGGTTAATTGTCCTGTGATTTTGCTCATAAATCTTGACCCAGCCAATGGTCTATGTAATGGGACTAGGTTGATAGTCCGAGCATTTCAAAGAAATACTATTGATGCTGAAATTGTATTGGGACAACATGCTGGTGAGAGAGTCTTCCTTCCACGCATACCCTTGTGCCCCTCCGATGATGAAATGTTCCCCTTCAAGTTTAAGAGGAGTCAATTTCTTATTAAGGTGAGTTTTGCAATGACAATTAATAAAGCACAAGGTCAAACAATACCACATGTTGGAATATACCTCCCGAACCCGGTGTTCTCTCATGGACAATTATATGTAGATCTGTCACGTGCAACTTCTCGTAGCAATATCAAAATACTCGCCGCTTCGGAAACAAATAGGGGTATCAATTCAACAAGCACGCTAACGAAGAATATCGTCTACAAAGAAGTGCTCACTGAGTAGATAAAAGAATATGTGCTCACTGTATAGTATATTGTATAATTTTATACCAGATCTGTAATTATAAATATGCAATGACACTTTATATAGAAATGATACCTCTATGTATTGTTTTGAACAATAATATATTACTTTGTTTCTTATCATCGCAATATTACTAAAGAAATGTGTTCGGCAAATATATCATGTTCTAAATATATTGCCTTTAAAATTATGCATCCGTTGCAACGCACGTGCACCTAACTATTACGTGCACCTAACTATTAAGTTTAATGTGGGGAAAATTATGGGTAAATTTCATCATGTATTGTTTTGAACAATAATATATTATTTTGTTTCTTATCATCGCAATATCTCTACTAATATAATGTGTTCGACAAATATATCATGTTATACTTATATATTGCCGTTAAAATTATGCATCCGTTGCAACGCACGTGTCTCACTAGGACTCCGTAAAACACAACCGGGAGCACCCACGTCACATACTCGACCGGTCCAAAACGATCACACATTTCGCTCGAGACTATGTCACGTCCATGTGGGGCCGATAATTCCGGTCCCACATGTCATGGAGGAGAGGATCCCATCCGGCCCGGACGATCCCGCCGCAACCGAAAGGCCCCAAGGAAAAATACCACACGCACGCAAAGCCACCCCCTCCTCTCTCCCACCTCGCCGCCGCCGCGGCGGCCTCCGATGGCGAAGACCGGCAAGGCCGGGCCCCCTCCCCCTCCCCCGTCCCCCCCTCCACCCCTCGCCGAAACCCCATCCCCGCAACGGCGGCGTAAGAAGAAGGGCCGCCCTTCCCTACTCGACCTCCAGCGTCGCAGCCTCCGACTCCAGGCCCCAAACCCTAATCCCGCCCCATCTCCCTCCCGCCGGGACCCCAATCCCTCCGACGAAGACGAGGATGGGGTCGGGAGCGGGCGCCGGCGGCAGAAGCGGCTCAAGAGCGTCCTCTCCGGCGTCGGCGAGGTCGGCGTTCTTTCTAGCTGGCGCAAAAATTTCCAATTTTTCGAGGTTTTGAGGTCTCCTTGATGGGGGTTTTGCCATGGGACACACGGCAATGCGGAGCTGTAGTGGTTGGTTCTGCGATTTTGGATTTTTTTTCGGCGGTTGGTTTTGTGGTACGGCTTGCTCCGTGGTGGGGAATCTGGCGGGAGGGGAGATTAGTGCGACTGTGAGAGTGGCACTTGGGGATTCTTAGGTTTTTGGGAGTGTCGCCTTTTTCAGAGGGTTTGGAATTTATTTTTTTGTTTCCTCTGAAGTCTTGGTCTAGGGATCTTGACCCTGTCAGCACTTTAATCCTTTCCTTCTTAGGGAACGGTATGCGGATCTGACAAGCTTTGACGAAATTGACCGCTTTTCTCACGGATTATTGTGTTCCGAACGCTATCAGGGGTGTAAAAAAGCTGGAAAAGTCATCGTTTTTTATGCGCAAAGACGAGTTTTGCTGCAATTCGCACAGCGCGGTGGAAAAAGCTGACGGTTTTGAGCCACCACCTACGTGCAAGATTGAGTTTACAGAGCGAATTCGACTCTAATGGGCGCTCTTCCCCATGCTGCAGGATGAGGCCGCGGCGGCAGAGGAGAAGGATACTGCGAAAGCGACGGGGAGAGGTGAGGCTTGGAGGGAAGCAAACATTAGTGTCGGAGTGGCTGAATAATTTGAAATTTTCTCAGGTTAACGCTCCTTGTGCTTGTGGGAGCAGGGGACGCTGCTTCGGGTGGCGGGCCGACGGGGACGCCCCTCCCGGACAAAAAGTTGCTTCTCTTCATCCTCGACAGGCTCCAGAAGTGAGTGGCCCGGCCCCATCCTGACGTAGTTCTCTCCTCGATAAGGCCTTGCCTCTGATCGCTTCAGCTATGTGTGTCTTTCTACTTTGTACTCTTCCCAGGAAGGATACCTATGGAGTTTTCTCGGAGCCCGTTGACCCTGAAGAGGTGAGCAATTCAATTCTAAGTCTGCTGTGTTTTGTGTTGTGAGGTTGGAGTGCTGATGCGGACAGCGTTCTATTGTGTCTGTTGTGTGCGCCTGCAGCTTCCGGATTACCATGATATTATCGAGCATCCTATGGACTTCTCAACGATACAGCAGAAGCTGTCCAACGACTCGTATAGCAGCCTAGACCAGTTTGAGGTATGCTGCCTGCTGTTTGAGTTGCTGCCTCCTGGCGTGTTGTCTGCGTTTTTGCCTTTGTTTTGATTTACTGACACTCCAGATGTTTCCTTCTGCCTGCTGTCTTTACTTCCTTCTTTTTCCCTATTGCTTTATAATGGGTAGTTCTTTTGTTTTCTTGTAAAATTCAAGGACTTATGTTTAGCTTCTTATGTCTTTTCTCTCTTTTGTTTTTACTAGAGTACAACTTTTTAGACAGTTGTAAGTGGAACTGTTTTATCTCTCATAATTCACTTAAAATAAATTTGTTGATATTGTTTGTTGGCATGGTTTATCAAATCCACTTGGCGTGTTTTCTGCATTTTGGTGACAATGTCAAGGAATTCCTGATTGAGAAAGTACATTGTTATATATCCTTGATCTTACCCAGGATCAAAATATAGTCTTTATCCACGCTATTGGTCTGCCTAACATAATGTTGGGGGAATAAGTTTTCCCTTGAACAGGGGCCAAATAACGTCAGTCTCTGAAAGCCTTCGGCCCGGAGCCCAACACTGTCGAAGCATGTTCCTTTCTGGAGACGTTTTTTTCCAAGTTTCAAGGTCCACTTCGGAGTCCTCTGGAGCGAGGCCTCCGAACCCCTTCGGAGCCCTCCGGAGCGAAGCCTCCAAGATCCCTTTGAAGTTTGCCAGAAGCTAAGTCCCAGGCTAGTTTCGGAGCTATCCTCCGGGCTAACTTCAGAGTTAGCCTTTGAGCTCCGTTCGGAGTTAACCTTCGAGCTCTCTTCAGAGCTCCCCAGAACCAGTCTTCTGACCTTTTCTAGCCAATTCGAAGCTAAGTCTCCGAGAACCCAGTTCAGAGTTTAGTTCGGAGTATATTTCGAAGCCCACTTCGGAGTCTACTTCGAAGCCTTTCTTGCGGCCTCCGCCTGAAGAGCTCCGACTCCTACTCTGAATCCAGAAATATCTGCACCTTGCTACAGTGTAGAAGTCATACCAGGGGCCCCTTTGCCCCTAGTATGTCGTTTAGCTGGTCAAGAAGTGACGTTTATCTGACACGTCTGTAAAGCTGTAAAGCACTTTGTATAGTAGCTAGCTCTTTTTGCCCCTATGAGCCTATGACTTATAGAGGGCATTTTGGTCTTTTCCTTTGGCCTACGTGCCTATAAAAGCAGGGCCAAGCCCTTGTAATAGTTTAGCTCCATCAGGACCATGAGAGCCCCAGAACTCACTAAACTCCACCGAGGCATATCATGCCAAATCCACCACAAACTGGATGTAGGGCTATTATCCCTTAGGGGAGGTCCGAACTAGTATAAATCTTTTCTCCTTTTGAGAGAACCCTTCGAGGTTCATTTTACACACTATACACGCATACAAAACCTGTGCTGTAGCTAACACAATTGCTACAACAGTTGGCGCCGTCCGTGGGGACCTTAGTCCTAAAAGCTAAGTTCTCTGCCACTGTCTGCAATTCGAAGTGCGCTTGAGGGGGGAGCTTCGGAGTTTTTCTTGCTTCGCGCACCCTCTAGCAAGGGGCTTCGGGTGCAGTTCGAAGGCCTTCTTCGCCTTCCTCCATCCTTCGTGCTTTGGAGCTCACCCTCCAACAAGGGGCTTCGCTTCGCGTGTCGAAGGCCGTCAAAGCCCCAGGGGCTACGAGGCAAGTTTCCACCCACTTTACAAGGTATGTACACAGTCCGAAGTACCACTTCGATGTACAATTTTGCAATTACTTTAGTATGAAATCGAAGCCCTACTTCGCCTTAAAAGCGAAGCTCTGCTTCGACTTTAAAGCAAAAATTTGTTCACTCCTATTTAAAAATCGAAGCTTTGCTTCGCTTTACAAAATCTGGAGTACCCCTCCGAAGGCTACACAGTGCCTCCGGGCCCGTAGCAGTGGGATAAAGGACTCCGGGCCACTGGCCTGATGCGTCCAAGGACTCTAGGTCATCGACCTGATGCGTCCGGGATACGAAGGCCACCGGCTTAACGTATCCCAGAATCCTGAGATCCGTTCTCGGTATTCAGAGTCGAAGGTGGCTCAGAACGAAGGCAGCTCACAATCACAGGTTTTGTGAATCCACACCAATTATCCATTCTCAGTACAGAATCAAGCTCCGAAGCCTTGCTTCGCTATCTAAACATGCTTCGAAGCCTTGCTTCCCGTGTCAATTTAATCTAAAAATTAAGCATTTCGAAGTCATACTTCGCTTAAAATCTAAGTGTGTTTCGGAGCTTCGCTCACGCACAATATTCAAATCCAAGCATGCTGAAGCATACTTCGCTTAATTTGGCTACACTGAAGCCTTGCTTCACTCCAAATTAATGCATTTGAAACCCAAAAGAGGCCTTCGCTCGATGTGATATAAGCATCCGAAGCTGCCAAAAGGCGCACCCCTTCGCATTTTTTAATTGCCCGCACCAGCATCGACTAAGTCCCTAGCTGCCACGAGCAAGGGGGAAGTATGTATGCGAAGTGTGCGAATGTAATGCGCAGTACGAGCGTGACAATCTAAAACGTTCGAAGCCATCAAACTATGCGAAACATGCAAACGAAGTATGCAAATATAACAAATTCCATTCATTGAATGATAATTGAGAAGTATGTTACAAATACACTTCGAAAACAAAATTATGAGTAGTCTGTGTCTAAGCCTAAGAAAAAACGAGCTCGAGGCCCCAACCCTCGCTTGCCCTTCTTTTGGCCAGGGCCCCCTCGGCTGGACGAAGCCTCGTCGGAGCCTGCTCTCCCACGTCCGGTTCGTCCACGCCCCGAAGCCCGCAGACCTCGTCTTCCACTTTGCAGGTTTGCCCAAGTCTGCGAGGCAGGCGGTGCCGTGTCGAAGGCAGAAAAGTCTAAGGCTTCGTCGCCTGACAAGGCTGTTCGCGAAGGCTGTACCCCCTCGCTACGTGAGTCTACCGCGAAGCAGTTTAAATCTGGCGATGAGGAAGAACTCCGAAGGGGCTCCATCTTCATGATAGCCAGCAACTCCTGGGCTACTTCGGGGATGGCTTCGCCGTTAGGCCCCCTCGGAAGTTTAAACCGAGGGGGACCTTCGGACCTAGCTACCTCGAGGACCACCCATAATTGGCGAAGTTCTTCAGAGTCCTCAAGCACTTCGAAGTCAACATTCGGAGACTGAGCCTGGGTAGGTATAAAGTACCCCCGCATTTATATTAATAAACTGATAAGTTTTAGAAGCCTACAACTAAGAATTACAAGGAGCCTAAGGAGATCTACACCTTCGGAGGCGGAGGTGCCGACGTCGAAGGCTGAGCTGGCGAGGCATGTGCCCTGGCTCGACGAAGGCGGATGGCCTTCTGAAGTTTGAGGACTGCTTCGCAGCCATGGGCCTTCCAAGGCTCCTGAAGTCGCCGCCAGGCTCCGCGGACGCCGGCCGGAGGCGTCACCAGGTGCTGGCCTCCGAAGGCCACCGGAGTCGCCGAGGTTGCTGCTTCGAGGTGTTTGCACCCCGCATCGTGAAGCATTTGCAACACCCCTTGACCCGCCACTCGGCCGACCATCAAGGCGAAGCCCTTCAAAAATTGCTCCGCCGTTGTAGCCACCACCTTCAAAAAGTTGACGTGGTCCCCAATTGGATCCTGGCTGCCGAAGTCTGGAGCCCGACACTTGGTCGCTATTTGTTCTAGGACCTCGGTCAGGCTCAGAGTGGCTTCGTCGATGTTGCCAACGACGAAGTTTTCAAGGCAGTGGCTGGCTTGGCGAAGCTTGGAGTTCTCCTCCGCCAGCTGGGCTCCGGCATCCTTCGTAGCTTGAAGCTCCACTCGGAGCCTGTCGGTCTCCGAGGCCAAGGCTTCCCTAGCCTTGTTAGCCTCGGCCCTCGTCGCCTCGGCTGAGGCTTCGGCCCGCCTTCGCTTCTCGACTTCCACCGAGACATCACGTCGGAGTGCATTCCTCTCCTCCGCCAAGCGCGTCATCTGCCTGTCCGTAGAGGTTGACGTTGCCGTGTTCAGTGCAAAGGCTTGAAAGAGTTCAAGAAAATCATAAGTGTTGATCGAAGACCAAAGTACAACTCGAAGGCTGCATAGGACTTCGCTCACCTAGATGAGGGCTTCGTTTGCATTGATAAAGAGGTCCATGGGGCTCGAGTGGCTGAGTTGAGCCACCAAGCCTCCTGCCTCTGCAGCTGTGCAGCCTTCGCGGAAGTCGTGGATGGCCGCCTCCGTCACGGCCCCTTTCGGCAGCAGAGGCCGGACGATCTCTTCCACCTCAACCTCCTACACAGGCTTCGGCGGAGTTGGGCTTCGGTCCACCACCTCGACATGTTCATCGTCTCGGGGGTCCCCTTCGTCGCGACCGTTGCCTCCGTCTTCTTCAGACGAGGAACTGTCGGACTCTGAACTGCTGCCGCTGCTGCTGCCGGAGGCCTCCGCTGGCTTCGGTGCGGTGGGCCTCGCACCGGCATCATCTCCTGCAAAAAAGTTCAAGTCAATATCCACATATAAAAGAGAAGTATGTTTAAAGTGTTTACCTTCGTCGGAGATGTCTTCGAAGGTAGAGGGGTCAATGTGTGCCCCCCAATCCTTTTGCTGCGAAGCTGGCGCTTCAACCTCCGCGTCTGAAGTCGTCGCCGTCGAGGTCTTCGCTACCACCTCAGTAGCTGCTGTCGGAGCCCTTGCTGGCTTCGCTCCTGTTTGAGGGTTCGCAACCGTTGCCTCTTCCGGAGTAGGGGCTTCAGTCGCGAGGACCTCCGACCAAACCCTCGAAGCTTTGGGCTCGTCGTCGTCCCCCCTTTTCCTCTTGGAGCCGGTTGTCGAAGGTACAAGGTGGGAGAAGTCTGGCAGAGCCTGGACCTTCTCGAAGCCGAGCAGGGTCCACACCCTGTTCTAGTGCTCCCAGGTCCCCACTAGAGCAAGCTGTTGGGCTTGCTCCTCAGGTGTCGGGGCCCCGACAACACGCTCCGCCGTCGTGATGGCCTCCTCCGGAGTCCTCACTTCAAGAGTGGCTTCATCAAGATTCCAAGTCAGAGTAAAGTTTTTTGGCGAAGTATGAAAGTGGAAAGGCTTCGAAATCTTACCAAGGCGTTCTATTGCCACTTCGTTTAGGCCCCCTCGGCTCGAAGGTTGGAAAAGGCCCTCCGTCCAAGAGCGCGCAAGGGGGCTGAGCCGGAGAGTGATGAACTCCTCCGCGAGGTCCCTCATGCTCATCTTCGCGGCCACCTTCTGAAGGAGCAGGATCCTCGAGCGAAGGGTGTCGGGGCTCGTCTTCACCACCCCTTCGCGCCGGTAAGAGATAAGTGCATTGGTACTCTGAAGGGGAGAGTTCGCGCCGATAGAGGCGTAGAACCACTCTTGATCCCACCTCGAGTACCATTTACTGTTGGTGGCCCTCGCTGGGAAGGCATCTTGGTACTCCCTCCGAAGCTGGAAGTTGGCGCTTCCGAAGGTCAAAGCCCTCTTGACGTGGTCTGCACCCTCCCTCGGCTTCGGTTGGCAGTTGGCGTCGTGAAGAGCAACAAAGACGTCGGCGCAGCCCTCGTAGCTTTCGGCCCTCATGGCCTATTCAAACACGGCAAGCCTCGCCACTGCGTTCGGCGAGAGTTGTGGAAGCTCGAGGTTGTAAGCCTTCAAGACTTCACTCAGCATCCCCACTGCTGGCAGTCCGAGGCCGGCTTCGAAAGAGGCCTCGAACAGTACCACTTCGTCAGCCCGAGGCCTCGGTATGGCCTTCGACTTCTCCGGCACTCGAAGTTGGATCTTCGACGAGATCTTCCCTGCGTAGGCCCTTCAGACAGACTCCTTTGTCGAAATCGAGGCCCTAACCGCCTCGCTGCAGGCTTCGCTGCCGCTGCTGCCGCTGCCTGCGCTTGGGCAGAGCTCGAGCCCAATGCCAAAGCCTTCGAAGCAACCTTCTTCGGCATTTCTGTGGAGCTTCGACGCGAAGGGTGCTAAAACTTGCGAAGGGTGCTTCGCGCGAAGCTAAGGAGGTGAAGAGAGCGAAGGATGCAAGGCGTTGAGAAGAAAGCAAATGAGAGGCGTGTCGAAGCCGTGTGCGGTAAACCCTTATTTATAGGCGGTAAAAATCCCGATGGTTCGTGTGCCGAAGCCACTGACAGGTGGGCCTCCAGCGAAGCTAAAGCAACCCGGCGCACTGTAACGGTCAATTTTATAGCCGTTGCGGAGTCAATTGATCTCCCCGAGGTCATTCTGACAGCTGACGCAGGCAATTATTACCTGAGCATTTCGAAGCAACCTTCGGTCCAAGCTCCGAAGGTATGTTTTTCTCTGAAGTTGTAATTTTTGCTGTCATTTGTCCCAAGAGCGCACGCGCCCCTTCATCCTGAAGGCCTGCAAGCGAGGGGCTACTGTTGGGGGAATAAGTTTTCCCTTGAACAGGGGCCAAATGACGTCAGTCTCCGAAAGCCTTCGGCCCGGAGCCCAACACTGTCGAAGCATGTTCCTTTCTGGAGAAGCTTTTTCCAAGTTTCAAAGTCCACTTCGGAGTCCTCTGGAGCGAGGCCTCCGAACCCCTTCGGAGCCCTCCGGAGCGAAGCCTCCAAGATCTCTTTGAAGTTTGCCAGAAGCTAAGTCTTAGGCTAGTTTTGGAGTTATCCTCCGGGCTAACTTCAGAGTTAACCTTTGAGCTCCGTTCGGAGTTAACCTTCGAGCTCTCTTCAGAGCTCCCTAGAGCCAGTCTTCTGACCTTTTCCAGCCAATTCGAAGCTAAGTCTCCGAGAACCCAGTTCAGAGTTTAGTTCGGAGTATATTTCGAAGCCCACTTCGGAGTCTACTTCGAAGCCTTTCTTGCGGCCTTCGCCTGAAGAGCTCCGGCTCCTACTCTGAATCTAGAAATATCTGCACCTTGCTACAGTGTAGAAGTCATACCAGAGGCCCCTCTGCCCCTAGTATGTCGTTTAGCTGGTCAAGAAGTGATGTTTATCTGACACGTCTGTAAAGCTGTAAAGCACTTTGTATAGTAGCTAGCTCTTTTTGCCCCTATGAGCCTATGACTTATAGAGGGCATTTTGGTCTTTTCCTTTGACCTGCGTGCCTATAAAAGCAGGGCCAAACCCTTGTAACAGGTTAGCTTCTCTAGGGGCCATGAGAGCCCCGAGATTCATTAGACTCCATCAAGGCATATCATGCCAAATCCACCACAAACTGGACGTAGGGCTATTATCCCTTAGGAGAGGTCCGAACTAGTATAAATCTTTTCTCCTTTTGAGAGAACCCTTTGAGGTTCATTTTACACACTATACACGCATACAAAACCTGTGCTGTAGCTAACACAATTGCTACAACACATAATGGGAGCTTAGCTCTCTTCCCTGTAGGTCATTCATCTGTTGTGCTAAAATAGGCTCGATCTTTGGACAGTGTTCATGTTAGAGTCAGGATTGTCTACAACAGGAGAAAGCCCAAGGCTTGCATTCCAGCCTGAGCCCAAATCAGACTAGGATTCAGCCTTATGTTCCTATTTCTATTTTAGTAATCAGATCTTTAGCAAATCTGCAAAGAATATATATCTTTAGTTTCCTATCTCCTAGCTGGCCTAGTTCCTTAGTTTGCCAGATTAGTTATGGTTATTTTAGTATCAAATCTTTAGGAGATAATATCTAGATCTTTAGCCTTATCTGCTAGCTGATTGAATCCTAGTAGGATTCGGGGTATTTTCCCTATATATGTAACAACACTTTGAAGCAATAAAGTAGACAAGGTTTAATCTATTTTTATCACCACGTTCTCTACTTCTCATCATATTCTCTCATTATCTAATTGTTCCGATAACGATAGTAATCACGGATAGCTCCGATCAGCACCCACCAGTCACCGGAGTTCCTGTGAAGCATTGCTATCCTTTGCGACCACAGCAGCGACTCATATCAACTTGGTATCAGAGCTGATGACTTCCGATGATTCCAATTCATCAACGACAACCACAGGAGACGACATGAAGAAACAGGACATGGCGACTGTCCTCACCCATCCCACAGCCTTAGCCGTAAGATGGCAGTAGTCACTGCCCGAGTTACCGCACTGGAACAATTTGTTGGAGGGTCAGTGACATCCACAACGACTGGTGTTTCACGCATGGGAGGAGAAGGGCTCTTGGCACAGCCCAACCATCCACAGACCATGATTCAGTCTGTAACAACTACTGTGCCCAGGATAGAAATAGCAGCAGCAGGCATGTACCAAGGTTTTACAAGCTGGATTTTCCGAAGTTCAATGGGAAGGGTGACTCGCTAAATTGGCTAAATCATTGTGAACATTTTTTCGAGGGAAGCGCACTAAGGTCGGCGATCGGGTATGGTTAGCCACATATCACCTCACGGATGCCGCACAAGAATGGTACTTTCACTATGAAAAGAATCATGGGCCTCCAAGTTGGGAAATCTTCAAAAATCTTTGCCACGTGAGATTTGGTCCATCTATCAGAAGTAACCCACTTGGCGAGCTGAAGCTCTTGATGCAAACAGGCTTGGTGGAAGCGTATATTGAGAAATTTTTAGCACTAGCAAGTCGTGTTTATGAGGCCCTCAATGAGCAGCAGCAAATACAACTCTTTTTGGCCAGCTTACAGGAGGATATCGGCATGGACGTCGAATTGCAGCGGCCCACTAATCTACAGGAGGCTATGAGCTTGGCAAAGGCTTATGAAAACAGGGCCCTAAGGTTTGGCAATGGCAGCAGAACAGTAAGCAAAAATTTGTCGCAAGTGAACTCAATCCAGCATGTAGCTTCTACGGGTACTGTGGTTGCTGATTCAATAAATAACAACATAACACATCACCCCATCAAGTCCGTCGTCTATCTCCTGTGGAATTAGCCGAGCGGCGACGACAAGGCCTGTGTTATAACTGTCGTGAGAGGTTTGTCTGAGGGCACAAATGTGCGAAGCTTTTCTATATTGACTGGGATGATGATAGCACAACTGATTAGGAGGTTTCAACAGATGCCAACAATAAGACTCCCGAACCGCATGTCTCGCTCAATGCACTGTTTGGTGTGGGTGGTGCGAGTACAATGAGGCTACCGGTTTGTATTGCTGGGATGCATCTAGTTGCGCTGGTGGATTCTAGATCAACACATAATTTTCTACATGCCCAATTTGTTAGTCACCTTAGCATTACACTCAAGCCAGTTCGCCAAGGGCTCCAAGTGGTCGTAGCCAATGGCGACAAGTTTGCTATTTTAGGGTTATGTTGCAACCTTCCACTTGACATTGGGTAAGAAGACTTCGTGATTGATTGCTTCACCCTAGATTCACGTGCTGTTGATATTATTCTGGGAACGCAATGGTTGCAATCTCTTGGACCTATCTTATGGGACTTCAACTAGATGCACATGTGCCTTTGGAGAGGAACTCGCAAGGTCACTCTCCATGGCCTCCTCAGGGATCGCCAAGCTGCTTGTGCCCTGATAAGCGAGGTGACCGGTGCAGGAGAAGATTTCCTAACTTTTAGCTCGAGGACGAGCTGTTTCCAAAGGAGGGTAGAGATGTTAAGAGTCAGGATTGAGAAAGCCCAACGCTTGCATTCAAGCCTGAGCCCAAATTTTAGTAATTAGATCTTTAGCAAATCTACAAACAGGACCTCAATAGGAGTTTAGGTGTTGAGTATTCAGTTTAGGCATAGCCCCCCTGTATCCTTTGCCTCCTTGTCGTGTCGTCGCAATGGCGCCGCCGTGGCAACGAGGTCCAGGCCCTCGACCAACTACCCTTTTTATATAATTTCAAGAGATTAGTTCCTACCAATTCCGTGGAAATCCCTGCCGGTGACAACTTGGTATCAGAGCTCTCAGGTTCTATTTCCGCAGCCATGAGTTCACCGTCCACCACCGGGTTAGGGACGAGAATTGAAGAAATTTTGAAGGCACTTTTCCATCAGCAACCAACCATCATGAAGTGCCTAGAAGCCATCGAGGAGAAGTTGCAACCAATCCAATCCTTCGAGGAGAGGGTCACCGTGCTAGAGGAGAATGTCCTCGAGGTGGAAGCTGACGCAAAGAAGCTTGTAGGCGTGCTTGAGGCGCGGCCTGCCCTTGTAGGAAAAGTAGTTCCCATGGATCTACAATGGGGAGGAGGGAAGGGAGACGTCGCCACTAGCCAAGCCCTAGTCGAGCTCCCTCTGCTGCGGGCTGCCTCCGCCTTCACTTCCGAGAAGCACCCTGTGATGTCGGAGTTAAAACAGCTGAAGCCGACGTCGGAGATCCGGCACCTCGGCGTGCGGAAGCGATCGTCGGGGCGGTACGCCACCAAGATTCGAGACCTAGTGAAGATGACCCCAATCGGGTTGGGCACGTTGACTCCGCCAAGGAGGTGGCCCACGCCTACAACGTCGTCGCCCAATCCCTCCACGGCCCCACCGCAGACCCCTGCATGGTGCACCACTGCCATAGGTCGTCGCTGCCCTACACGGCGCAGTACCGCCGCTGGCCGCTGCGTGGGCTGCTGCTTCCCTGCATGGAGCGGTGCCGTCGACCGCCGTGGCCACCACCGTCGTCTGCATCTCCGCACCGTTTCTGTCTCCGACCAGAATGGTGTCCCCACCAAGTGCCATGTCCCCGCCGGGCACTGCCGTGTCTCCGATGACTCAGCAGTTCGAGGAAGAGCTGCATTTCTAGGAGGGGAGAAGTATCACGGGTAGCAGGCCTAACAAGCCCCTGCCAGCCGGGGCAGATTAGATTAGTTATAATTTTGTTTTCTGTTTTAGCAGATTAAATTAGTTATAATTCTGTTTATTAGATTAGATCAAAGGATCAGGTCTTGTGCCTATAGATATAGGACCTCGATAGGAGTTTAGGCATCGAGTATTCAGTTCAAGCATAGCCTCCCTGTATCCCCTGCCTCCTCATCGCGTCACCGCAACGGCGCCGCCGCGGCAACGAGGTCCAGGCTCTCGACCAACTACCCTTTTTATATAATTTCAGAAGATTAGTTCCTACCAATTCCATGGAAATCTCTGCCGGTGACATTAGGTGCCTGGGCCGCCTAGCTCGCCTCCTGGAGGCAAATCGTGGCGGCTGTGTGGCGCCCAGTGTCCGCTAGGAGCTTCCTTTTAGAACTCTCTCTTTGGAGAATGACCTTTCACTGGTGATAATCTATCTATATATTTTATAAAAATAATCCCAAAATTGATGATTCAGATTACTGAAATTGGCTGCTTCAATTAAAAATATCAGTACCTCAGGAATTTCTGTAAACTGCACTCCATAGTGATACTGTTCTTGTATAGGTTAATTTAACTATCCCTTATTCCCTTAAGCTATTATGAGAAGAATTGGTGAAGAACGCCAAGTTTGTTTGTTGGTAGGGTTGCATTGAATGATGTTGCTTTGTTGAATTCCAATTTCTAAATGTGCCATCAGACCAAATTAACAGGGGATTATGTAGATTTTTCTTTGTAATAACGGATCTTCTTTTGTGGTATGATTTCAATTAGTCTTTCATGTTTTCTATTCTGGCCCAAATCCTCTGAAGCCACTATTCTGTTTTGTACTGTCTTGAATTTGTGAAATTGGCATATATAAGTTTACCCAGCAACGTTGCTGTGATTCCTGCATTTGTTGTATGGAAAACTAGTTATTTCTTGATCTTCTCTTAATATCTCATGTTTTTTTTGCTTTAGTAGCATGATCCTTCTCTTAATATCTCATGTTGTTTGCTTCAGTGGCATGATTATTCTCTTAATATTCATGTTGTTTTTTTGATTGTGCAGAATGATGTATTTCTACTTACGTCAAATGCCATGTCCTACAATTCAGATGACACAATCTACTATCGGCAGGTACCTGTTTTACAAATGTCTAATGCTGTAGTGCACATGCAGTTTGTGATAGGACTATGTGATCTATTTTGGCACATATACAGTGATTTATCTGGTCACAATTTTTCTTTGTGCTTGGGATATGTTGGTTATTGGGCATTTTTTGTGTGCAGACTGCCATGTAAATTTGCACACCTGTTTTGCAAATGGAGCATGCTCCTTTTTGTTGTTATTGTGTTCATGTAGTTGATGTTGTTATAAACATCATTGGAACACTAAGTAAAACACTAATTTTTTAATAAACCTCCTTCGGTATTTTGATTTTGGTACTTTTTTTGGCTGTTGGACATTGAAAATCCACCCGATCTTCTTATGCTGATAGAGTGATAGTTGCTATTAAAACAAGACATCAAAGTTGCTATCTTCCACAACACATTTTCCCAGCAGGGAATTGTTCAACAGTGCAAAAGAAACCGATGCACTTGCATAAATAGAAGACATTGTATATACTACAGTACCAAAGAAATTGATGAAATCCACTCACATGGTCTGTTCTATTTTTTTTTTTTGCTGTAAGAGTGTAAGACTATTTTGTTTTGCAAGTTAGATTGTGTGTGTCTTAGCTTGCATTTGCCTGATGTTTTTTCATCTACCTAGGCACGATCTATTGAAGCTCTGGCTAAAAAAGATTTTGAGAACCTGAGGCAAGTTAGTGATGGTGAAGAACAACCCAAGATGGCACCCAGAAGAGGCAGACCACCAAAATATACAAAGAAAATTGTCGAAAAGACTGATAATGATGTGTCACCTGATTTATCCAATGCTAAAGCAAAATCTGCAGATAATGTTGAAACAATTAGAAAAAAGTTGACTGGTGACAGAACTCGAAATGCAAACATCACAACAAGAGACTCATCATTTTTTCAACATAATACACTCAGTTCTTTTGCTGGAAAAAGAACAGATAAAATTGGAGATTATTCAGGTTTGTTATTACTGCTAATTGTTTGTGTGTCTCTACTAGTCCACTGTGTTCTTCTTATGGAGCATGAACATGGCTTAATATCGTTATTTCTTCTAGGGCCTTCAAAGTATGGAAAGAAGACCACCTCTGCTAGTTTAGATGACGATCTTCGCAGTACATATGATCAGCAATACTTGCATAGTAGTTCCCTGTTTTCTGCCCTTGATGGTGAGAGGAAAGTACTTGTGCCGGTAAGCACATTCTGATCATAATTTTTGTCCTGAATAATTTATGAATTAAAAATAATAATAAACCTTGCCAACTTACCTAGTCGAACATTTACATCTACTAGCTACATCAATATCTCAATGTTGAGTTCTCCACTATGAAACAGGTTGGACTTCAACAGGAATATGCATATGCTAGGAGCTTGGCACAGTTTGCTGCAAACTTTGGTCCCACTGGCTGGGATATAGCAGCAAAGAGAATCAGACGGTTACTGCCTCCTGGAACAAATTTTGGCCCTGGATGGGTCGTGGATGGTGAACCACCTGAAAACTCTCAGTGGCCTCGAGTTCCCATACTCCCCGATCCATCCATCCAGCCTAGTGTTCCATCTGGCAACATGATATCCAAAAATGATGAATCCCATCAGAAGTATGGACTGTCTTCGAATGAGGGAGCTACTGGTGAAGAGCATCTGGCTAGAACCCAACCAGTGGCATGTGTTGAGAAGAGCCCCAAATTTGCTACTAAGCTAATTACCAAGTGCGAAAATGGAGTTATCATGTCATGTGATGGTGTGGGTAATACTGGACAGGCACCTCCTTTACAGCAGCACGACCCTGGTCGAGAAATCCACTCTAACATCGATGGCTTTAGTGCTGCACCAAACATGAACAGTCAATATGCGGGGCAAGGGTTCTTTGGAACTGGGATGCAAGCAGGGATGCAGCTGACACATGCTCAAGTTCTTGGGATATTTTCTAGAGTCAATGGCAGAACCAACGGCTATATCCATGGGCAGCCAGCAATGGCTTCAGATAGCATTAAAGCATCACAAAATGGGGATGTTGGAAGGACAGCCACTAATCCATCACCAGATGCAGATCATGATTCAATGGCCGTGTCATCACAAAACGAGATTAGTTCTTCTCCATCTTTAAATGGTGGTGTTCAGCCATCAGGTTCCCTGCCAAGGGGAAAAAAGCATCCGGACTTGGCTTTACAGCTCTAAGACAGAAGTAGCCATTGACATAGTTCACCTTAGTGCCATCATGATTCAGAATCCTGCTTCTTGAATCCTTTGTTCTTTAGCTTCTGCTATGCTGAACGGGTATTTGTAGCACACTTTGGTGCCCAGGTGCTTCGAAGAATTACAAAGGATATCATGTCGATGGATAATTCAACATGAAGCGAGGTCATGGGAAGGAGTAACTAGGTTCGCCATCGAATCATTTGACTGCAGGTAAAATTGCCGTAAAAGGGTAGGTACTAGGTAGTCTGTATAGATTCTAATCTTATTTGAGATGATAATGTTTTGGATGGGCGGTATCTGGCATACAATATGTGTAACATTATAGTAGTCGAGGTATACAAAGCAGAGGCAAGTATAGGTGTGCCTTTTCGTGCGGATCATGAGAGACTGGCGAATTGACTGCGACACTGGCTTAACTCCTCTCCTCCCCAGCCGAGCTGAGTAGCTGGCCCCTGACATGATCCTCCGTTGGCATTTACTGACATGATTATGTGTTTACATTTGTTGATGTTGCTCTCACTTCTTGCTCTGGAATCTGGGATTCGTAAGTACATATGCTGTCCGTTTTCACAGCACAAGGCAATGGTTACCTCTGCTACTCTCTCACTGCCTCACAGATTCATCACTGCCTCAGATTCACGGAGCAACTGAGCAAGATCAATCCAGATGTTATGCATGTTTCCTGGAAAAGGCTGCAAGCCTCCCCCAAGGGATGGGATCCGGATCATATACGGATGGGTCACATTTTACTTCAAATACAAATATGAATTTGGATGTTTTTGGATAGATTGAATACGTATTTCAATGTTCATTGTTTCATGCATTTTTCAAAAGTCAAGTATTGAGTATACTAAATTAACAATTAGTACAAGAATTCTTGACTATAAATGTTCGTTATTTTTAAATTTTATCTATTTCACATTAAATTTTAGAAAGACACTTAATAAATTAAAAATAGTAAACTTACCTAGAAAAATATTAAAATTGTCATAGCATTTATATATCATATCATAATATCATGAAAAGTCTTGTTTTTAGACATTATTTGGTTGTTAAGAATTAAAAAATTATTAAGGTCCATGTTACTCATTGAGTGTCTCTACCTAGATTTTTTTTCAAAATTTAAATAAATTTAGTGGATAGGAACTAAATAGATTAAGAAACATGATTATCATTTTTCTATATGTTTTGGTGTATTATTTCAGGCACTTGCAGTTCAAATTATACATATTTCAATTTAAATCTTAAAAACACAATTAATGAATTATAAATAGCAAACATACCCAAAAAATACTAAATTTTTACATGGAATAAGTAATATTGTATTTTGATTGTAAAAAAATCAAGTTCAAACAAAGATTTAACCAAAGATTTTACATGGAGGAGGGTGGCGGGAGGTAGGGAGGAGAGTGGCGGGAGCACGTGAGGAGGAGGGTGCTGGGAGGGAGAAGGACCGAGCGTACATGTAGTTGGGCATGGAGGTGTGGGAGGGGATGGAGCCGCTCGGTTTAGTTTTTTTGAATAGATGGTTCCGAATCTATAGGGAATATTTCCTTTTTAGAGTCATTTCGTTCTATCTAATTCCACCAAACACATGTAAAGTAGAATGTGGCCGCTTGCTTCCACCTAACTCCTGAATCAAATGCCACCTAACTTTTCCTTAGAGAATCTATAGTTTTTAAATATCCTACGTGATAACTTTTTTGAAACATTTTCAAAATTTTCTTAATATCTTGTTTTGTGGCATCCGAGGGTTTAAATGTATTGCATGCTTGAGATTTATCACCCGATACATGTGATTAAATGCGTATCATGGCCATCGACTCAATAGTTTATAGGCATCACTACTAACGTTTTTCCATGCTTTATCAATTGCAGGGTCAAACTGATTAGCACGCTTAGAATCCTAAGTTTTTAGGACTTGCATTGGAGTTAAGCAGATCTCTTAGGCTAAGTTTTTAGGACTTGCATTGGAGTTAAGCAGATCTCCTGTTAAAGAAACTACAATGTTTAAAACAAGATAGCAGAAGCGTTGCCTCATACTATCATGATATGCATGTTTGTTTATTACGTTGTGTTATAGATTAATGTGAAGAAGCTATAGAACAAAGGTTTTTACGTGGGCTTAACAAGGAAATTCAGGAAATGCTTCTTCATGAAACATATAATTATCTCTTTCAATTGTTTGAACTTGCATGTCGAGCTGAAATTCAGATTGCTAATGATTTAGAGGAAACACCATTTGGCGTGCCTGCTAGTACTACTAACCTTGAACAGGAAAAGGAGAATAAAAATGCACTTACATCATCGGAAAAGGTTTTGCAAGATAATTTATGTGCTGAATTTAATCAAGGTGAGTGTACTCCTGATAAAACACAATTGTCCACTATTCATGCTATTATAGAGCCACCGTTAGTAGAATATTTTGCTGAAATTGCTTTGTTACCAGATGATTTGTTTGACACTCCTTGTAATAAAGAAGAGTTTGAGGAGCCATGCTGAATAGCGTGGGCCTCATGGCTCCATGTGTGATGAGTCATTGTCAACGATAGTCAAAGAGGACTGAGGAGAGTGAAGATCTGCTGTTTCATGGGCCGCATGTGACTCAGGTACACGGGCAGCAAGCGACTGTCGGGCAGAGGAGGCTGCGAAGTCGGGCTGGCCCAATTCGGGTACATGGGCCAGAAGCAGCAGAAGACCCACTAGGCTGTTGACCAGGTGAGGAGCCATGCTGAATAGCGTGGGCCTCATGGCTCCAGAAGTGATGAGTCATTATCAACGATAGTCAAAGAGGACTGAAGAAGAAAGGAGATCTGCTGTTTCATGGGCCGCGTGTGACTCAGGTACACGGGCAGCGAGCGACTGTCGGGCAGAGGAGGCTGCGAAGTCGGGCTGGCCCAATCCGGGTGCATGGGCCAGAAGCAGTAGAAGACCCACTGGGCTGTTGACCAGGACTGACTCAGGTACACAGGCGGTGAGTGATTGCCGGGCTGAGAGAGCTGCGGAGTCAGGCCGGCCCAATCCGGGTACCCGGTGCAAAGCCGGTGGAGGCTTTGTCAGTTTCGGCGCAAAACTGACAACCGTTGATCTTGTATCCGACTGTCCAGAAGAGAAGCCGTAGTCGCTACGAAAACTTAGCTTCCGGATAAGTCATCTGTAACTCTAGGCCCATAGTCAGTCAGTCGTGTCTGTAAAAATTCCTAAGGGCAAGTAGAGTCTTTTCCTTTATTTTTGAGTCTGTAAAAACCCTAAGGGGCTGGTAGAATATTCCTAGTGTTGGGCTGCCTATAAATAGGACCCCAATCCCTAGGGTTTGGACTACCCTTTTAGCTGAAATCAAATCCACTCTATTGGGTCACTTTTTGTCTCTTGCCTTGCCTCTCTCTTCTCCTGTTCCATGCTTGCGCCGCCAGGGAGATTTTGCCCCTGTGTTTATTGCCTTGCATTTAATGTTGCAGTAAATGCCCTATTTCGTTGTGTGCTGCATCTGCAAAGGTTTTAAATGGATTCATTTCATTAGCATAGCAAGTTTTCCCGTGATTTTTGAGGCTTTGGAGGCTTCGGCTGGGTGTGTTCTTCACTCTAGTAGTACTAGTTCTTGCTGTTGCAAGTAGTACTACTTCCCTACAACTACAGTGTTCTGTGCAGCTTTTTCACCTTCTATTGCACAGCTTTTTGATCGAAGCTGACATGCTCTATCACCTTTTTGGCTGTGTTTCTGGCGAAGGCCTTCTCTGTTCGAAGCCCCTCAGCTCCGTGAGGCAGGCTTCGATCTAACATCTTCGAAGTATTTTCTGAACGTCAGCATCGCATACTTCGAACAACAGTGCGAAGGGGCTTCGGCTCTAGCTGTTTGGATTCCATACTCCGATAGATTTCGAAGTTGGGTTCGAAGCTTGTAGTTCCGCTAGGCCTCGCACTAACTTCTGTGTGGCGTGTCACCCTGCGCTTCTCTTTTCGAAGCTTGCTCCTTTCGAAGGTTGAGTATAGACTTCGGACTTGGTTTTCTGTCGTGTGACAGGCTTCGCTTCTTTGTTCGAAGGTAGTCCGTTTGCGTGTTATGTTCGAAGCTTTCTGTTCGAAGGTTTTGCTTCGAAGCATTCGGTCCGAAGCTGTGTTCGAAGTTTTGTCTTCGAAGTGCACACTTCGAAGCAGGCTCCGACATTTGTCATACTTCGCTTCGAAGCATACTTCGCTTCTTGCCACTTCGAACTAGACTAGAACCAAACACCTTCGGCAACTTCGACATGCTTCGCAACTGACCTCCGAAGCAGGGCTCCGTCACCAACCTCCGAAGCAGACCTCGACGTGCGAAGGAGGCTTCGCCAAGTTTCGAACAGGAGACAAATTTGGACAGTAACTTCTCTTTTCATCTTACACATACATAGATCATTTCATTGAGAAGTTTAGGCCTATTACACCATGTTCATCTGCCTAGTTGCACTTATTTAATAAGTCTCAGTTATAATCATTTGCTTCTAGGTTAGAAACCTTTAGACTTAGGCCTTTTGTTTATTTTCTGCTGCGTAGTCCTTTGAGGTGCGTTGGGTATTTGGGAACAGGCCATTGATTCGAAAGAATTTTTAAGGCGCCCATTCACCCCCCCTCTGGTCGCTACTTTCGGTCCTACAAGTGGTATCAGAGCTTGGTTAGGGTTTTTTCCATACCTTAACCGGTTCTAAACCCCGGTAGTGACCATGACGTCTCCTGGCAAGGTCCCGTCCTTGGAAGCCTATGGCTATAACTATAGGAAGACTCGCATGCGAGCCTATCTCATGAGCCAGGGTTCGGACATATGGGACATTTGCGTTCACACCACGTTTGTCATTTTGCCAGTTACTGAGCAAGGTACTGCTGGTATCATTGCTCAGCATTTGAGCAACAGTAAGGCTGTGAACATTTTGTTTTCTGGCTTAGGTCCCACAGAGTTTGAGCGTGTGAGTCATCTCTCCACTGCGAGAGAGATCTGGGCTACCCTCAAGGCACACCATGAGGGAACAGCACAGGTCAAGGCTCGGCTCTATCAGACCTACCGGCGTGAATATGAGAATTTCACACAGAAGCCGGGTGAATCTGTTGAGGCTTTGTTTGGTCGTTTTCAATCGATCATAAACAAGCTTCGGGACAACAAGGCTGAGGGTGCTCAGTTAGTCTCAGATCACGAGCAGGCGCTCAAGGTTCTCCATACCTTGGACCCAAAGATCTGGGATATTTAGCAAGCTGAAGGCCACTGAGGTAGATATCCAGTTGAGATCAAATCTCACTGGTTCTAGATCAAAATCCTTGGCCCTTGCTACACCTTCTGTTGATCCCTCTGCTGTGAGTTGTGCTGGGTTCTCTTTGATGTCTATCACTGAGGACCAGCTTGAGTCTTTGGGAGATGATGATTTGTGTCTGTTTAATGACCGGGTGCGTCGTGTCTATGACAAGAGAATGTTCAAAAGACACGGCACAAAATCCGGATGCTTTGAATGTGGTGATCCAGGACATTTCATCGCCGACTGCCCCAAGCGCAATGGATACAAGAAGGGCACCGGTGGCAGCTTCCATGACTCGGGCAAGCACGAATGCCCATCCTTCAACAAGGGCAAGCCGAAGACTCGTTTCTTCAAGAAGGCCCTGAAGGACTACCGGCGAGAGAACAAGAAGCGCGACAAGGCCTTCTTCGCCGAGATGGAGAAAAGCTACTCCAAGCGGTCCACGTCTTCTTCCTCTTCATCGAGCTCAAGCGATGAGGAGATCGCCGTCAGGAAGGGGAAGGACCAGGACGATCCGACGGGTCTTTGCTTCATGGCCTTCGGAGACAAGCCGAAGAGCCACTCACACCAGCGCCGAAGATCCCGCAAGAGCTTCTGCTCAAAGGCTATTGGGGATAGGGAAGACAAGAGCTCCTCCTCCTCCGACGACGACAAGGTATCATCTTATGAGCGGGAAATTGTTGATTTACTTGAGAGCAATCGTCAGGAGTTAAAGTATCGGGAAAAACTGCTTAGAGGGGCTAAGAAAAGGATAGACGAGTTAGAGAGTGAGCTTGCCGTAGCCAACGACAGAATTGAGAGTCTATCTTCTTCCCCTTGCTTGGGTGATAGCAGTGAGTGCCCGAAGTGTGAGGTGCTTCTGTGTGACCTGTCGACTCTGAAGTCCAGGTACACAGAAAGGGTTGAGGAGAGGGACGCTTTGGCCACTGAGCTTGAAAGCGCTCAGTTGGAGCTGAAAGATGCTCAAGTCACTGTCGTCGCACCCTGTGTTGATTGCCCATCCCATCTAGCTGCCTTAGCTGAGCTGAAATCCAAGGGTAATGAACATTTGGGTGATTTGGAGAGATTGAGAGCTGAGCTTGCGCAGACTAGGCTAGAGCTTGAGACATTGTCAGTTGCACCCACTGTCTGTGAGAACTGCCTGTCTCTTAGAATGGAATTGATTAAGCTGAAAGCCGAGAAGTATGTTCAAGTAGAGAGTGAGTGTGAGACCTGCTTGTCTCAGGTGGAGGTTCTAGCTTCCTTGAGAGAGGAGCTAGCAGATTCTCAGAATGAGAATTTTTACCTCCGTTCTATCCTGAGTTGGATCAGTGCCAGAGAGCCACAGCTTGGCATGATGATCCAGCAGTTCAAGAGGCAGGATGGGTTTGGGGTAGGTTACACCTACACCAAGGCTGACTTTGAGAGTGCCATTAGCCGGGCAGTGGAGTGGAGTAAAATGACTCCAGAGCAGAGGTATCCCAAGACTCACTCCACTGAGTCTTCCCAGGCTTGTCAGCCCAAGGATGGAGTGATCCATGAACCACCTAAAGCTCCACCCAAGAAACCTATTTGGGTTCCAAAGCCCAAAAACCTCCACACTTCTCTTGACTCTCTTCCTGGACCCTCTCAACCCAAGAAGACAACACCAAACACCACTAAGCCCAAACATCCCAAGCCTCAACCACATCCCAAGAAGCCCACCTATCATTGTGAGTACTGTCAGAGAGACGGGCATCTTGCGGAGTTCTGCTTCAGGAGGAAGCGGGTTGAGAGAGCAGAGAGGGCTCATAGTGATCAGGAGCAGTTCTACCAGCAGGGTGGTAGACTGCGTGTTCCTCGGCGCGGGGAGAGGCTGGAGGCCAGGCCGCGTCGTGTAGGTGGTGGTAGAGGAGACGGCTTTCTTGCCCGTGCTCCAGTTGGTGGTGTCCGTTCCGGCAGAGTTCCAGACCGTGTTGGCTACGGTTCTGGACCTCGTGGCCGCAGGGTTAGGCAAAACAGAGGACCGCGCTTTGAGCCGCGTTTTGGTCCAAACTCTTTTGATGGTTTTCGCTTTCCATCTTTTGAGCAGATGGCTCGACACTGGTTTAGCTCTTTTGCTAAACCTGGTGCCGGACCATTTGCTCCCACTTACAGACACTGATTGTGCAGGACCGGGGACTGGAGGATGTTTGGATCATGGACTCAGGATGCTCTCGCCACATGACGGGACATCGCAGATGGTTCTCCAGTCTCACTCCCCCGAGCTCCAAAGAGTACATCACATTCGGGAACAGCGGTCAAGGGAAAGTAAGTGGCATAGGCTCAATTCGCATTTCAGATCATTTCTCTTTAAAGAATGTTGCCTTGGTTAAAAATTTGAACTTCAACTTGATTTCTGTGTCGCAACTTCTTGAGGATGGTTTGGAAGTGCGTTTTAAGAAGGGTAATTCTTCTGTGGTTGATTCTAGAGGGTCTTTGGTTTGTCAGATTTTACCTTTCGGTAAAGTTTTTCGAATTGACTTCTCTAGTTCTTTTGGCCCTTCTCGCTGTTTGATTGCTGGATCTTCTTCTGAGCTCTGGAAGTGGCATAGGAGATTAGGTCACTTGAGTTTTGATCTGCTAGTCAGGTTAAGCTCTATGGACCTCATCCGAGGATTGCCCAAGCTTAAGATGGAGAAGGATCTAGTTTGTCATCCCTGTCGTCATGGGAAAATGGTTGCCGCTTCTCACTCACCTGTGACTCAGGTGATGACTTCGTATCCCGACGAGATTTTACATTTGGACACTGTAGGTCCTGCTCGGGTACGTTCAGTCGGTGGGAAATGGTATGCACTTGTGATTGTTGACGACTTTTCTCGATTCTCGTGGGTTTTCTTTTTGGAGTCTAAGGATGAAACGTTTCAGTTTGTTCATGACCTAATTTTGAAGCTGAAGAATGAGAACAATGGTCGGATGCGAGCAATTCGCTCCGACAACGGCTCTGAGTTCAAGAACTCTCAGTTCATCAGCTTCTGTAGTGATCAGGGTTTGGACCATCAGTTTTCTTCTCCTTACACTCCCCCACAGAACGGCGTTGTGGAACGAAAGAACCGCACGCTAGTTGAGATGGCCAGGACGATGCTCGATGAGCACAGGACTCCTAGGCGTTTTTGGGCTGAAGCCATGAACACGGCTTGCTATTTGGCCAACCGCATCTTTCTTAGAGCTTACCTTGGTAAGACATCATATGAACTGCGGTTTGGTAGACAGCCCAAGGTGAGCCACTTGCGAGCGTTTGGCTGTAAGTGCTTTGTGCTCAAGAAGGGAGGGCATTTGGACAAGTTTGAGTCTCGTTGCTGGGATGGTGTTTTTCTTGGTTATGCTTTGCATTCACGAGGTTTTCGTGTTTGGAACCTTGAATCCCAGTTGCTTGTCGAGACTTGTGAGGTTTCATTTGATGAGTCCTTGCCTTCTTTGACCCCTTCTTTTGAGCTTTCTGGTGATGATGAGCTCGGAGAGTCCATCTTCGAGGAAGATGAGGATACTCCAGCTGCTGATGAGGGTGGGCCTTCTGCATCCCCCGCAGAGCCCACACCTTCTGAGACTTCGACTGATGATGAGGGCGGACCACTAATCACTTCTTCCACTTCGATCGAGCCCCCTCAGTCGAGTCCAGAGGTGCCTGCTGCTGACTCCGGTGAGGTAACTTCAGATCACCAGGGAACCCGAGCAGTTCAGCGTGACCATCCCTCAGAGCTCATCATTGGTGATTTGACTGAGAGAACTTTGCGTTCTTCTGCCTCTCTTGCTGTGTTTGCTGAATCTGCGTTTGTTGCATCTTTTGAGCCCAGAGATGTTTCTCATGCTCTTTCTGATTCTAATTGGATTAATGCTATGCAAGAAGAGCTTGAGAATTTTGTCCGTAATCGGGTTTGGACACTAGTTGAGTTGCCACCCGGATGCAACCCCATAGGCACCAAGTGGGTATTCAAGAACAAACAAGGTGAAGATGGGGTTGTGGTGCGCAACAAAGCTCGACTAGTTGCCCAGGGTTATTGCCAGAAGGAAGGTATTGACTTTGAAGAAACCTTCGCTCCTGTTGCCCGTCTTGAGTCCATTCGTATTCTCTTAGCTTTTGCCGCTTCGAAGGGTTTTAAGCTTTTTCAAATGGATGTTAAGAGTGCTTTTCTGAACGGGTACATAGAAGAGGAGGTTTATGTTAGGCAACCCCCCGGTTTTGAGAACCCTAAGTTTCCTCGACATGTTTTTAAGTTGCATAAAGCTTTATACGGGTTGAAGCAAGCCCCCAGGGCTTGGTATGACCGGTTAAAGCAATTTTTGTTGGGGAAGGGCTTTGTGATGGGTTCTGTGGACAAAACTCTTTTCTTGCTCAGAGATGCTTCAGATTTTTTAGTTGCTCAGATTTACGTGGACGATATTATCTTTGGCGGTACTACTGATTCTCTTGTGTCCAAGTTTTCTGAGCAGATGCACAGTGAGTTTGAGATGAGCCTCATGGGTGAGCTCAAGTACTTCTTAGGGCTCTAGATCAAGCAGACCAAGGACGGCACCTTCATCCACCAAGGTAAGTACACTCGTGATATGTTAAAGAAATTTGACTTTGGTGGTGAGTTGAAGCCGCAGATGACCCCGATGGGCACATCTGGGGGTCTGGACAAGGGCGAGAGCGGCGTCAAGATCAATGAGAGAGAGTTTCGAGGGATGATCGGTTCACTGTTATACTTAACGGCAACAAGACCGGACATACAGTTCGCCGTGGGACTTTGCGCGCGTTTTCAGTCTTCACCACGCGCGTCTCACCGGCAGGCTGTCAAGCGCATTTTCAGGTATCTCACTTATGCGCCTGATCTCAGTCTTTACTATTCAGCATCATCATCTCTTGATCTATCTGTCTTTTCGGATGCCGACTTTGGTGGGTGCCGGTTGGATCGCAAGTCGACTTCCGGTACTTGCCAGTTTCTTGGTTCTTCTCTTGTCTCTTGGTCTTCTCGAAAGCAATCTGGAGTTGCTCTTTCGACCACAGAGGCTGAGTACGTAGCTGCTGCTAGCTGCTGCTCACAATTGGTTTGGATGATTTCCACTCTACGAGATTTTGGGTTGTTCTTTCCTACCAGGGTTCCATTGTTTTGCGACAGCACCAGTGCTATTAGTGTAGGGAAAAACCCGTGTCTCCATTCAAAAACCAAACATATTGATGTGCGTTTTCACTTCTTGCGGGATCAATATGAGAAAGGTGTCATTGACCTTGTTCATGTTCATACCCATCATCAGTTGGCTGACATTTTCACCAAACCCCTAGATCAGTCTACCTTTGAGCGTTTACGAGGGGATTTGGGTGTTGTGTATCCTTTTTAGGATATTTTGCGTCAGTTTTCTTTTTTTTACTCTTTTCTTGAGTCTTTTTGTGTGTATTCATACCTTGCATATTCACATATCACACTTTAGAGATGCTTCTGTTATATGATTGAACTGCTTTACTTATTCTAGCTGGTACATGCTTTTGATTACTTGTCAATGATCATGCTTTGGTTCAGTTCACTTGATATGTCTGATATCTGTCATATGCATGGCTTTTACGCTTTCAACTTGAAAAATGATCACCTTTGTTTCTGGTAACTAGCATGTGTAGGCTGAGTGCTTTTGCTATCTGTTACATGCCTTGTAGCTAGTTCATCACATAGATGCAGATATGCAACTTGGACATCTTTATGCTTTCACATGGAAAATGAGCTATAAAAATGATAAAATTCAAAAATGAATGAAAATTCCATGCCTTTTTATGCTTGAAGTGAAAAGATCCAAGTGGGTTTGCTTTGTCGCATTACATTGTTCTGGACTGCTTACTATAGCACTCTGGTATGAACTAGGACAGTGTAGTGTATGCCAAGACCAATGTCTTAAGCTTCTGATGGTCCAGTTCTGGCCTAGGCTTGAGTTGATCGGTTAGCATAAGGATTGACATGCAAATAACCCTTGGCATAAATGAAAAAGGAAATCTGAAAAAGCCTGAACATTTAAACGATAACACGTTTGCTGAAGCACTTTGGTGTGGACAATGCTTAACTTGGTAGATTTCAGTTAGCTTCTGCATCTCATGTTTTACCTTGCTTGTTTACTGGAACATGTGGTGATGCTTTTGTTTGCAAAAACTGAAAAATGCGTGCTAAATGACTTTCTTTAGATATCATCTGTTGCACTGATCATGCCATGTGTCTTAGACAGTATCTCTTTTGCTATACCTGTTAGATGTTGTAACTGCAGTCAAACATATCTGAGAAGCATGCTTTCTACACTCCACCTGCACCCTAGTTGCATTCACTGCATATTTTGAGGGGGAGTTGCATTTCAGGGGGAGTCTGTGTCTCTTTTGAGTGCTTGATGAGTTCACTTGTCAACAAGGGGGAGAAAATTTGGGATCAGAGTTTAAGGGGGAGTTTTTACTCTGTTGATATCCTTGTTGTTCTGAAATCGCACTCATTTTGAGCTTTTTACGTTTTGGTTAACCATAATGACCGTTTCTTACTTTTGTTTGGCTTTCTGTCATTAGGGTTAAACTTTTACCTTATTTTTCGCCTTCTTTGTTTTTTCTTGTATTTTGTTTTCGTGTTTCCACATTTGTTCGCAGGTGCTAAAGAGCCGAGAAAAGAGGAGTGTTGACAATGCACTCATCAAGGGGGAGATTGAGGAGCCATGCTGAATAGCGTGGGCCTCATGGCTCCAGAAGTGATGAGTCATTGTCAACGATAGTCAAAGAGGACTGAAGAAGAAAGGAGATCTGCTGTTTCATGGGCCGCGTGTGACTCAGGTACACGGGCAGCGAGCGACTGTCGGGCAGAGGAGGCTGCGAAGTCGGGCTAGCCCAATCCGGGTGCATGGGCCAGAAGCAGTAGAAAACCCACTGGGCTGTTGACCAGGACTGACTCAGGTACACAGGCGGTGAGTGATTGCCGGGCTGAGAGAGCTGCGGAGTCAGGCCGGCCCAATCCGGGTACCCGGTGCAAAGCCGGTGGAGGCTTTGTCAGTTTCGGCGCAAAACTGACAACCGTTGATCTTGTATCCGACTGTCCAGAAGAGAAGCCGTAGTCGCTACGAAAACTTAGCTTCCAGATAAGTCATCTGTAACTCTAGGCCCATAGTCAGTCAGTCGTGTCTGTAAAAATTCCTAAGGGCAGTAGAGTCTTTTCCTTTATTTTTGAGTCTGTAAAAACCCTAAGGGGCTGGTAGAATATTCCTAGTGTTGGGCTGCCTATAAATAGGACCCCAATCCGTAGGGTTTGGACTACCCTTTTAGCTGAAATCAAATCCACTCTATTGGGTCACTTTTTGTCTCTTGCCTTGCCTCTCTCTTCTCCTGTTCCATGCTTGCGCCGCCAGGGAGATTTTGCCCCTGTGTTTATTGCCTTGCATTTAATGTTGCAGTAAATGCCCTATTTCGTTGTGTGCTGCATCTGCAAAGGTTTTAAATGGATTCATTTCATTAGCATAACAAGTTTTCCCGTGATTTTTGAGGCTTTGGAGGCTTCGGCTGGGTGTGTTCTTCACTCTAGTAGTACTAGTTCTTGCTGTTGCAAGTAGTACTACTTCCCTTCAGCTACAGTGTTCTGTGCAGCTTTTTCACCTTCTATTGCACAGCTTTTTGATCGAAGCTGACATGCTCTATCACCTTTTTGGCTGTGTTTCTGGCGAAGGCCTTCTCTATTCGAAGCCCCTCAGCTCCGTGAGGCAGGCTTCGATCTAACATCTTCGAAGTATTTTCTGAACGTCAGCATCGCATACTTCGAACAACAGTGCGAAGGGGCTTCGGCTCTAGCTGTTTGGATTCCATACTCCGATAGATTTTGAAGTTGGGTTCGAAGCTTGTAGTTCCGCTAGGCCTCGCACTAACTTCTGTGTGGCGTGTCACCCTTCGCTTCTCTTTTCGAAGCTTGCTCCTTTCGAAGGTTGAGTATAGACTTCGGACTTGGTTTTCTGTCGTGTGACACACGACAGGCTTCGCTTCTTTGTTCGAAGGTAGTCCGTTTGCGTGTTGTGTTCGAAGCTTTCTGTTCGAAGGTTTTGCTTCGAAGCATTCGGTCCGAAGCTGTGTTCGAAGTTTTGTCTTCGAAGTGCACACTTCGAAGCAGGCTCCGACATTTGTCATACTTCGCTTCGAAGCATACTTTGCTTCTTGCCACTTCGAACTAGACTAGAACCAAACACCTTCGGCATCTTCGACATGCTTCGCAACTGACCTCCGAAGCAGGGATCCGTCACCAACCTCCGAAGCAGACCTCGACGTGTGAAGGAGGCTTCGCCAAGTTTCGAACAGGAGACAAATTTGGACAGTAACTTCTCTTTTCATCTTACACATACATAGATCATTTCATTGAGAAGTTTAGGCCTATTACACCATGTTCATCTGCCTAGTTGCACTTATTTAATAAGTCTCAGTTATAATCATTTGCTTCTAGGTTAGAAACCTTTAGACTTAGGCCTTTGTTTATTTTCTGCTGCGTAGTCTTTTGAGGTGCGTTGGGTATTTGGGAACAGGCCATTGATTCAAAAGAATTTTTAAGGCGCCCATTCACCCCCCCTCTGGTCGCTACTTTCGGTCCTACACCAGGATTGACTCAGGTACACGGGCGGTGAGCGATTGCCGGGCTGAGAGAGCTGCGGAGTCGGGCCGACCCAATCCGGGTACCTGGTGCAAAGTCGGTGGAGGCTTTTTCAGTTTCGGCGCAAAACTGACAACCGTTGATTCTATATCGGACTGTCCAGAAGAGAAGCCGTAGTCGCTACGAAAGCTTAGCTTCCGGATAAGTCATCTGTATCTCTAGGCCCACAGTCAGTCAGTCGAGTCTGTAAAAATTCCTAAGGGCTGTTGAGTCATTTCCTTTATTTTAGCATCTGTAAAAACCCTAACGGGCTAGTGGAATATTCTAGGTCTTTGGGTAGCCTATAAATAGGGCCCCAATCCCTAGGGTTGGACTACCCCTTTTTGCTGAAATCATTTCTTACTCTATTGGGTCATTTTTTGTCTCCTGCGTTTTCTCTCTCCTGCTCCTGTTCATGTGCGCCGCCAGGAAGTGTTCCTGTTCTTCCTGAGATTCTCTTGGCTATTCACTGTTTGGAAGGTTTTATTCCTATCGATTCTCATGTGTAGCACTTCGTGCGTAGTTCTGTGATCTCGTTTTGCATGTGAAATCATTTATTTCTGAACAGAAGCTTCTCTGGTTGCCTCGGTTTGTTCTTCACGAGAGTACTAGTTCTTGTGGCTGGTAGCAAGTAGTACTAGTTTCCTATAGCTACAGTGTACTAGTACTCTACCCTTGCTTTTCCTGTGTTGCTTTTTGATCGAGTTGACAGGGCCAAAGTCCCTTTTCTGGCTGTTTCTGGTGAAGCCCCTTCGCTCTGTCCGAAGTCCCTCAGCTCCGAGAGGCATGCTTCGATCCGACTTCCTAGAGGGCTTCTCTTGAATTTCGACTTCACTTTGAATACTGTCTCTAGCTTCGAAGTTCGTTTTGTGCTCTGTCAGCTTGACATACTTCGACCGTCTTTGCGAAGGTATACTCCGACTCGAGCACTTCGAAGTCAATACTTCGACAGGCTTCGAAGTTAGCATTCGGAGTTTGTCTCTCTGATAGACTTCGCTCGACGTGTGGTCTCTGAGGTTCTTGTTGTCTTTTCGAAGGTCTTAGTTTGTGTGTTCGAAGTTTGTCATTCGGAGTTAGCCCTCGGGTCGAAGGATATCACTTCATTTATCATACCTCGACCGAGCTAGCTTCGAAGGTTAAGTGTAGGCTTCGAATTCATCTTGCTGCCGTGTGCTAAGCTTCGCTTATCTTTCGAAGGTTGTTTTTCTGTGTATCGTGCTCGAAGCTGTCTGTTCGAAGTCTAGGCCTTGAAGCACACTGGTTGAAGCAAGCTTCGATACTGTCATACTTTGCTCCGAAGCATACTTCGCACTTTGACACACTCGAACTAGGCTAGACTCAACATACCTTCGACACTTCATTGACAATCTTCGCTAGACTTCATCAAAGACCTCCGAAGCAAGCTTCGACACTGCGAAGCTGACTTCGACACTACGAAGCAGGCTTCGACACAGCGAAGCAGGCTTCGCTAAGTTCCGAACAGGAGACAAATTTGAACAGTAACTTCTCATCTCACTTTAATATACACTTAGATCATCCATTGAGAAGTTTGACCTGCCATGTCTTGAATATTTTGTTTATCTGCCTATTAGCACTGCTTTGGTGTTTCTCTGATTTTGACACCTGTTGATTCTAGGCTAGATACTTTTAGACTTAGGCTTTCTGTTCACTCTGCTGCTTAGTCTTTTGAGGTGCGTTGGGTGTTGGGAGCAGGCCATTGATTCGAAAGAATTTTTAGGCGCCCATTCACCCCCCAACGGTAGAATTGAGAGTCTATCTTTTTCCCCTTGCTTGGGTGATAGCAGTGAGTGCCCGAAGTGTGAGGTGCTTCTGTGTGACCTGTCGATTCTGAAGTCTAGGTACACAGAAAGGGTTGATGATAGGGACGCTTTGGCCACTGAGTTTGAAAGCGCTCAGCTGGAGCTGAAAGATGCTCAAGCCACTGTCATCGCACCCTGTGCTGATTGCCCATCTCATCTAGCTGCTTTAGCTGAGCTGAAAGCCAAGGGCAATGAGCATTTGGGGGATTTGGAGAGAGTGAGAGTTGAACTTGCACAGACTAGGCTAGAGCTTGAGACATTGTCAGTTCCACCCACTGTCTGTGAGAACTGCCTGTCTCTTAGACTTGAGTTGATCAAGCTAAAAGCCGAGAAGTCTGTCCAGGTAGATAGCAAGTGTGAGACCTGCTTGTCTCAGGTGGAGGTTCTAGCTTCCTTGAGAGAGGAGCTAGCTGATTCTCAGAATGAGAACTTCTACCTCCGCTCTATCCTGATTTGGATCAGTGCCAGAGAGCCACAGCTCGGCATGATGATCCAGCAGTTCAAGAGGCAGGATGGGTTTGGGGTAGGTTACACCTACACCAAGGTTGACTTTGAGAGTGCCATTAGCCGGGCAATGGAGTGGAGTAAAATGACTCCTGAATAGAGATATCCTAAGACTCACTCCACTGAGTCCTCCCAGGCTTGTCAGCCCAAGGATGGAGTAATCCATGAACCATCCAAAGCTCCACCCAAGAAACCTATCTGGGTTCCAAAGCCCAAACACCTCCACACTCCTCTAGACTCTCTTCCTGGACCCTCTCAGCCCAAGAAGACAACACCTAACACAACTAAGCCCAAGAACCCCAAACCTCAACCACATCCCAAGAAGCCCACCTACCATTGTGAGTACTGTCAGAGAGACGGGCATCTTGCAGAGTTTTGTTTCAGGAGGAAGCGGGTTGAGAGAGCCGAGAGAGCTCGTGGTGATCAAGAGCAGTTCTACCAGCAGGATGGTAGACTGCGGGTTCCTCGACGCGGGGAGAGGCTGGAGGCCAGGCCGCGTCGTGTAGGTGGTGGTAGGGGAGACGACTTTCATGCCCGTGCTCCAAATGGTGGTGTTCGTTCCGGCAGAGCTCCAGGTCATGTTGGCTACGGTCCTGGACCTCGTGGCTGAGACTTTAGGCAGAACCGAGGACTGCGCTTTGAGCCGCGTTTTGGTCCGGACTCGCATTATGATTTTTTCTTTCCGTCTTTTGAGCAGATGGCTCGACACTGGTTTAGCTCTTTTGCTAAACCTGGTGCCGGACCATTTGCTCCCACTTACAGCCACTGATTGTGCAGGATCGGGGACTGGAGGACATTTGGATCATGGACTCAGGATGTTCTCGCCACATGACGGGACATCGCAGATGGTTCTCCAGTCTCACTCCCCCGAGCTCCAAAGAATACATCACATTCGGGAATAGTGGTCAAGGGAAAGTAAGTGGCATTGGCTCAATTCGCATTTCAGATCATTTCTCTTTAAAGAATGTTGCCTTGGTTAAAAATTTGAACTTCAATTTGATTTCTGTCTCGCAACTTCTTGAGGATGGTTTGGAAGTGCGTTTTAAGAAGGGCAATTCTTCTGTGTTTGATTCTAGAGGGTCTTTGATCTGCCAGATCTTACCATTTGGTAAAGTTTTTCAAATTGACTTCTCTAGTTCTTTTGGCCCTTCTCGCTGTTTGATTGCTGGATCCTCTTTTGAGCTCTGGAAGTGGCATAGGAGGTTAGGTCATTTGAGTTTTGATCTGCTAGTCAGGTTGAGCTCTATGGACCTCATCCGAGGATTGCCCAAGCTTAAGATGGAGAAGGATCTAGTTTTTCATCCCTGTCGTCATGGGAAAATGGTTTCCGCTTCTCACTCACTTGTGACTCAGGTGATGACTTCGTATCCGGGCGAGCTTTTACAATTGGACACTGTTGGTCCAGCTCGGGTATGTTCAGTCGGTGGGAAGTGGTACGCACTTGTCATTGTTGACGACTTTTCTCGATTCTCGTGGGTTTTCTTTTTGGAGTCTAAGGATGAAACATTTCAGTTTGTTCATGACCTGATTTTGAAGCTGAAGAATGAGAACAATGGTCGGATGCGAGCAATTCGCTCCGACAACGGCTCTGAGTTCAAGAACTCTCAGTTCGTCAGCTTCTGTAGTGATCAGGGTCTGGACCATCAGTTTTCTGCTCCTTACACTCCCCCACAGAATGGTGTTGTGGAACGAAAGAACCGCACGCTAGTCGAGATGGCCAGGACGATGCTCGATGAGCACAGGACTCCTAGGCGTTTTTGGGCTAAAGCCATGAACACGACTTGCTATTTGGCCAACCGCATTTTTCTTTGAGCTTACTTAGGTAAGACTTCGTATGAGTTGCGGTTTGGCAGACAGCCCAAGGTGAGCCACTTGCGAGCGTTTGGCTGCAAGTGCTTTGTGCTCAAGAAGGGTGGGCATTTGGAAAAATTTGAGTCTCGTTGCTAGGATGGAGTTTTTCTTGGCTATACATTGCATTCTCGAGGCTTCCATGTTTGGAACCTCGACTCCCAGCAGCTTGTCGAGACTTGCGAAGTTTCATTTGACGAGTCCTTGCCTTCTTTGACTCCTTCTTTTGAGCCTTCTGATGGTGAGCTCGGAGAGTCCATCTTCGAGGAAGATGAGGATACTCCAACCGCTAATGAGGGTGGGCCTTCTGCACCCCTACAGAACCCACTACTTCTGAGACTTCGACTGAGGACGAGGGCGGACCTCTGATCACTTCTTCCACTTCAATCGAGCCCCCTCAATCGAGTCCGGAGGTGCCAGCTGCTGACTCCGGTGAGGTGACTTCAGATCACCAGGGAACCCGAGCAGTTCAGCGTGATCACCCCTCAGAGCTCATCATCGGTGATTTAACTGAGAGAACTTTGTGTTCATCTGGTAACTCTCTTGCTGTGTTTGCTGAATCTACTTTTGTTGCATCCTTTGAGCCCAGAGACGTTTCTCATGCTCTTTCTGATTCTAATTGGATTAATGCTATGCAAGAAGAGCTTGAGAATTTTGTCCGTAATCGGGTTTGGACACTAGTTGAGCCGCCACCAGGATGCAACCCCATAGGCACCAAGTGGGTGTTCAAGAACAAACAAGGTGAAGATGGGGTTGTGGTGCGCAACAAAGCTCGACTAGTTGCCCAGGGTTTTTGCCAAAAAGAGGGTATTGATTTTGAAGAAACTTTCGCCCCTGTTGCCCGTCTTGAGTCCATTCACATTCTCTTAGCTTTTGCCGCTTTGAAGGGTTTTAAGCTTTTTCAAATGGACGTTAAGAGTGCTTTTCTGAACGGGTTCATAGAGGAGGAAGTTTATGTTAGGCAGCCCCCCGGTTTTGAGAACCCTAAGTTTCCTCGACATGTTTTTAAGCTTCAAAAGGCTTTATACGGGTTGAAGCAAGCCCCCAAGGCTTGGTATGACCGGTTGAAGCAATTTTTGTTGGGGAAGGGCTTTGTGATGGGTTCGGTGGATCAGACTCTCTTTTTGCTCAGAGTTGCTTCTGATTTCTTGGTTGCTTAGATTTACGTGGATGATATTATCTTTGGCGCTACTACTGATTTTCTTGTGTCCAGGTTTTCTGAGCAGATGCACAACGAGTTTGAGATGAGCCTCATGGGTGAGCTCAAGTATTTCTTAGGGCTCCAGATCAAGCAGACCAAGGACGGCACTTTCATCCACCAAGGTAAGTACACTCGCGACATGCTTAAGAAATTTGACTTTGGTGGTGAATTGAAGCCGCAGATGACCCCGATGGGCACATCTGGGGCTCTGGATAAGGACGAGAGCGGCGTCAAGGTCAACGAGAGGGAGTTTCGAGGGATGATCGGTTCACTACTATACTTGACAGCGATAAGACTGGACATTCAGTTCGCTTTGGGACTCTGCGCGCGTTTTCAGTCTTCACCACGCGCGTCTCATCAACAGGCTGTCAAGCGCATCTTCAGGTATCTCACTTATGCGCCTGATCTCGGTCTTTACTATTTAGCATCATCATCTCTCGATTTATCTGGCTTTTCGGATGCCGATTTTGGTGGGTGCCGGTTAGATCGCCAGTCGACTTCCGGTACTTGCCAGTTTCTTGGTTCTTCTCTTATCTCTTGGTCTTCTCGAAAGAAATCTGGAGTTGCTCTTTCGACTACTGAGGCTGAGTATGTAGCTGCTGCTAGTTGCTGCTCATAGTTGGTTTGGATGATTTCCACTCTGCGAGATTTTGGGTTGTTCTTTCCTACCAGGGTTCCATTATTTTGCGACAGCACCAGCGCTATTAGTGTAGGGAAAAACCCTTTCTCCATTCAAAAACCAAACATATTGATGTGCGCTTTCATTTTCTGCGGGATCAATATGAGAAAGGTGTCATTGACCTTGTTCATGTTGATACCCATCATCAGTTGGCTGGCATTTTTACCAAACCCTTAGATCAGTCTACTTTTGAACGTTTACGAGGGGATTTGGGTGTTGTGTATCCTTTCTAGGATATTTTGCGTCAGTTTTCTTTCTTCTTTACTCTTTTCTTGAGTCTTTTTGTGTGTGTTCACACCTTGCATATTCACATATCACACTCTAAAGCTGCTTCTGTTATATGATTGAACTGTTTTACTTATTCTAACTGGTACATGCTTTTGAATACTTGTCATTGATCATGCTTTGGTTCAGTTCACTTGATATGTCTGATATCTGTCATATGCATGGCTTTTATGCTTTAAAATTGAAAAATGATCACCATTGCTTCTGGTAACTAGCATGTGTAGGCTGAATGTTTTTGCTACCTGTTACATACCTTGTAGCTAGTTCCTGACTTAGATGCAACATGCAACTTGAACATCCTTTTGCTTTATAACATGGAAAAGTGCTATAAAAATCAAGAAAAATGAAAATTCCACTCCTCTTTATGCATAACTTGCAAAGATCCAGGCGGGTTTGCTTTGTCGCATTGCATTGTTCTGGACTGCATACCATAGCACTTTGGTATGAACTAGGACAATGTAGTGTATGCCAAGACTAATGTCTTAAGCTTCTGATGGTCTAGATCTGGCCTAGGCTTGACTTGGTCGGTTAGCATAAGGTTTGACATACAAATAACCCCTGGCATAAATGAAAAAGAGAAAAGAAAAAGCCTGAAAATTGAAATGATAACAAGTTTGCTGAAGTATTTACTTTTGGACAATGCTTATCTTGGTAGATCTCAGCTAGCTTTTGCATCTCATGCTTTACCTTGCTTGTATTCTAGAAAATGTGGTGATGCCTTTATTTTGCAAAAACTGAAAAATGCGTGCTAATGACTTTCTTTAGATATCATCTGTTGCACTGATCATGCCATGAGTCTCAGACAGTATGTCTTCTGCTGTATCTGTTAGATGTTGTAATTGCAGTCAATCATATCTGAGAAGCATGCTTTATTCACTCCTCATGCACCCCAGTTGCATTCATTGCATTTTTTTGGGGGAGTTGCATTTCAGGGGGAGTCCGTGTCTCTTTTGAGTGCTTAATGAGTTCACTAGTCAACAAGGGGGAGAAATTTTGGGATAAGAGTTCGAGGGGGAGTTTTTGTCTCACTTAATATTTTGATATCCTTGTTGCTGGTTCTGAGATCGCACTCATTCTGAGCTTTTACCTTTGGTTAACCATAATGACCGCTTCTTGCTTTTGTTCGGCTTTTGGTCATTAGGGTTAAACTTTTACTTTATTTTTCTTCTTCTTTGTTTTCTTGTGCTTTGTTTTCGTGTTTCCACAGTTGTTCGCAGGTACTGAAGAGCTAAAGAAGTGAAGTGTTGACAATGCACTCATCAAGGGGGAGATTGAGGAGCCATGCTGAATAGCGTGGGCCTCATGGCTCCAGGTGTAATCAGTCATTGTCAACGATAGTCAAAGAGGACTGAGAAGAGTGAAGATTTGCTGTTTCATGGGCCGCGTGTGACTCAGGTACACGGGCAGCAAGCGACTGTCGGGCAGAGGAGGCTGCGAAGTCGGGCTGGCCCAATCCGGGTACATGGGCCAGAAGCAGCAGAAGACCCACTGGGCTGTTGACCAGGATTGACTCAGGTACACGGGCGGTGAGCGATTGCCGGGCTGAGAGAGCTGCGGAGTCGGGCCGGCCCAATCCGGGTACCTGGTGCAAAGTCGGTGGAGGCTTTGTCAGTTTCGGCGCAAAACTGACAACCGTTGATTCTGTATCGGACTGTCTAGAAGATAAGCCGTAGTCGCTACGAAAGCTTAGCTTCCGGATAAGTCACCTGTATCTCTAGGCCCACAATCAGTCAGTCGAGTCTGTAAAAATTCCTAAGGGCTATTGAGTCATTTCCTTTATTTTAGCGTCTGTAAAAACCCTAAGGGGCTGGTGGAATATTCTAGGTCTTTGGGCAGCCTATAAATAGGGCCCCAATCCCTAGGGTTGGACTACCCCTTTTTGCTGAAATCATTTCTTACTCTATTGGGTCATTTTTTGTCTCCTGCGCTTTCTCTCTCCTACTCCTGTTCATGTGCGCCGCCCTGTTCTTCCTGAGATTCTCTTGGCTATTCACTGTTTGGAAGGTTTTATTCCTATCGATTCTCATGTGCAGCACTTCGTGCGTAGTTCTGTGATCTCGTTTTGCATGTGAAATCATTTATTTCTGAACAGAAGATTCTCTGGTTGCCTCGGTTTGTTCTTCACTATAGTACTAGTTCTTGTGGCTGGTAGCAAGTAGTACTACTTTCCTGTAGCTACAGTGTACTAGTACTCTAGCTTCGCTTTTCCTATGTTGCTTTTTGATCGAGTTGACAGGGCCAAAGTCCCTTTTCTGGCTGTTTCTGGTGAAGCCCCTTCGCTCTGTCCGAAGTCCCTCAGCTGCGAGAGGCAGGCTTCGATCCGACTTCCTAGAGGGCTTCTCTTGAATTTCGACTTCACTTTGAATACTGTCTCTAGCTTCGAAGTTCGTTTTGTGCTCTGTCAGCTTGACATACTTCGACCGTCTTTGCGAAGGTATACTCCGACTCGAGCACTTCGAAGTCAATACTTCGACAGGCTTCGAAGTTAGCATTCAGAGTTTGTCTCTCTGATAGACTTCGCTCGACGTGTGGTCTCTGAGGTTCTTGTTGTCTTTTCGAAGGTCTCAGTTTGTGTGTTCGAAGTTTGTCATTCGGAGTTAGCCCTCGGGTTGAAGGATATCGCTTCATTTATCATACCTCGACCGAGCTAGCTTCGAAGGTTAAGTGTAGGCTTCGAATTCATCTTGCTGCCGTGTGCTAAGCTTCGCTTATCTTTCGAAGGTTGTTTTTCTGTGTATCATGCTCGAAGCTGTCTGTTCGAAGTCTAGGCCTTGAAGCACACTGGTTTAAGCAAGCTTCGATACTGTCATACTTTGCTCCGAAGCATACTTCGCACTTTGACACACTCGAACTAGGCTAGACTCAACATACCTTCGGCACTTCATTGACAATCTTCGCTAGACTTTTTCAAAGACCTCTGAAGCAGGCTTCGACACTGCGAAGCTGACTTCGACACTACGAAGCAGGCTTCGACACAGCGAAGCAGGCTTCGCTAAGTTCCGAACAGGAGACAAATTTGAACAGTAACTTCTCATCTCACTTTAATATACACTTAGATCATCCATTGAGAAGTTTGGCCTGCCATGTCTTGAATATTTTGTTTATCTGCCTATTAGCACTGCTTTGGTGTTTCTCTGATTTTGACACCTGTTGATTCTAGGCTAGATACTTTTAGACTTAGGCTTTCTGTTCACTCTGCTGCTTAGTCTTTTGAGGTGCGTTGGGTGTTGGGAGCAGGCCATTGATTCGAAAGAATTTTTAGGCGCCCATTCACCCCCCCTCTGGTCGCTACTTTCGGTCCGACAGAGTTGTGTGTTAATACTTCACTTATATACATGCCACAACTAGTTAATGAACATGTTAACTTTTTTGTCGAACCTTTAAGTGATTTGATACATGTTGTTCACGTTGCTAGTGAAAAGGAAGAACATAAATTGTTATCTTCTTTAAATACTTGGGGTTATATTGAACTTGATGATCTTTGTGAACTTAGTGCTTTGAAACAACATGTAAATTCTGAAGATAATAGTCTCGACCAAGGTGTTTTAACTAATCCTATTATCTCGAGAGTCTCTTGTTTTGATTTAAATACACAGGTTTGTTTTCAAGAAGGAGAGCCTCGTGGGATGCTTAGCAATGCCACAATTCCTACTCCAATATCTAAAAGTACAGATTCAATGTCATTTGTTCAAGCAAAGGATTTGGTTTGTTGGTTTTCTTCAATTCACCACATGTTTAAAGAACAAGAGATACTACACAATAATAGTTCTTTTGTTAGGAGTTGCATTGATGATGAACACAAGAACAAACCGAGGATGGTATGCAGCCAAGAAGGAGAGAATGATGAGGACATCACCAGCTGGAATATAAATATAATAAAAACAAAGGTGCATGCTTTCTATATTCGATTTACATTTTACATATTTGAGAAAAGGTTGCTGTACCATGAGTTGTTGTTTTCCATTACAGAAATTATTACATGGATTAAGGGACGCGTTGTGAGAAAATCAAGGGCATGGAATATTGTGGAAGTTGATTGGGGACCAAGTCAAGGCTATCCAAACATAATATATGTTGGGGGAAAATGCTTCACTTTCAGGACTTAGAGATTAACAGTTCAAAATGACTTATCAACTTCGGAGCTGATGGGCTCATGCACGAAGGTGGAGGAGTCATTAAGCCGAAGGGTACTCCAATTTATGATCCGAAGGAACCCTCCGCAGGATATGAGGCTCCGAAATCAAATGGCAGGGTTGATAAGATGTTTGACTTATCTACTTGCTTTTGGTAGATTTTACCATTTTAACCCTATTCAGGGTACCGAATAGTTTCCACTATGTCGGTTGTAATTGAGAGGTAAATAGGTCTTTTCCTTAGACTTTTTTGCCTATAAATACCCCCCTTCTTACCCTGTAATGGGCATCGAATACTCAGCTATTCAATACACATATTCGGACTACTTAAGGTATTATCCAATTCGGAGGCTTGACATAGTTTTTAAAAAACGAACTCACTGTTTGTGTTTGTCTGTTCTTGATCTTAGAGAACCTATTAGCGTAATATTTTATGCCAATAGTTGGCGCCGTCCGTGGGGAACCTAGTTCTAGAAGCTAGTTCTCTACTGCTGACTGCACTTCGAAGAGCACTTACGGAGGGTGCTTCGGAGTCCCAAGTGGATAGATGGAGGCAAGAGGCCGCTGATCACCTCCGCTCCCAAGCCTCCACCGAGACTCCAGAAGGGCCCCAAGACGGTGGTGCTCGCAATCTTCCCGAAGCTGTTCAAGTCCCGGAGGAGGCTGAGAACACATCTTTTGATGATGAGTCTCAGCTACATTCGGACTTGCAAAGGGTGCCCTTCGATCCCAGGTTCAAGGCCTCGAAGTTGCACAAGTATTCCGGCGGGTCAGACCCCAGAGAATTTGCTCGCTCATACGCCCTGGCAATAGAAGCAAGCGGAGGGGTGTGCAACACTATGGCAAAGTGTTTCCCCCTCGCTCTCGAAGGTGTGGCTCTCCAATGGTTCTGGTCCTTGAAGCCAGGATCGATCAGATCTTGGGAGCAGTTGAAGAGTAAGTTCGTAAGAAACTTACAAGGTACCTTTGTGGCTCCAATGTCGACAGGGAGCTTATTCCAGGTGAAGCAGCGAGCAGGGGAAATGCTTCGGGAATACTTCACGCGCTTCGCCCACACCAAGTCGCAGATCAAGGGCTTGTCTACCTCTTCGGTAGTCGATGCTGCCCACGAAGGGGTGCTGAACCCCGATCTCCTCAGCAAGCTCCATCGGAAGCCTGTGTCATCCGTGGCACAGATGATGGCATACTTCGAACAGTATTCCAAGGCGGAGGAGGGCTGCCTTCGACGAGCCGTAGCACCCGCACCAGCCCTCCAAGAAGTGAAGACGGAGCCCGAAGCCTTAGCTTCTCTGCAACCCCCTCAAGACAATCACTTCAATGATCACAGGCGAGGAAAGAAGCATTTCCGCTCGGAGGTGTTAAGCATCACACCCTCCGTTCCGAAGGCACCTGCCAATTATCAGCAGGCGCAAGGCTTCAAGGCTGAAGCGCCGAAGCCCCAAGAAAGAGTACTTGGCAGGCGCCAGAGTTTTTTCTGCTGCGTGCATGGTGACAATAGAAGCCATGACACGAAGGACTGCAAGGCGGTGTTAACCCTTCGGGGTGAATACCTAGGACGAAGTACCGGGCGGGGTACTTCAGATCGAACCCCACCAGCGGCACGGTCGGAGCCTGTGCAAATCGTGGCCCGAGCCGGTGTCCCCGAAGCCCCCATGCGGCTACCGGTGGCCAACATTATGCCACCACCGAAGCAGGAAGACCCCCTAGACCACGGCAAGCGAGTAGTCCTGCCCATCTCCGTAGGGGGACCCTCGGTAACATGTCCAAGAGACAACGGCGTGAATATGTCCGCGAAATAGGGCACATTGGGACCTCGAGTTCCACGGAGGGAATGCCAGAATGGTCTCATGTGCCTATTTCTTTTACTGCCAATGATGCCGCGGGGGTAAAGTTCCCCCATGCTGACCCCTTGGTCATTTCAGCAGATATAGCAGCTGGGGTGGAAGTTCGAAGGATCTTGGTGGATGGCGGGAGCTTCGTAGACATACTTTTTGTCCAGGCCTTCGACCAAATGTGCATACCTTGGAAGCATTTACTTCCAGCGGCATAGCCACTCCAAGGCTTCGCAAGTCCGCCTCTCGATGCCCTCGGCCAAATAGGCCTCGAGGTTGCTTTCGGAGAGGGGCCTTTGGCCCGGGTGGAAGAGGTGATCTTCGACGTCGTCGATGCCCCCTATGCCTACAACGCAATCTTCGGGCGAGAGATGCTGAACCAATTCGGAGCTATAACGCATCACAACTATCTATGTCTCAAAATGCCCACGCAAGGTGGAGTTCTTACTGTTTCAGGAGACCAAGCTATAGCCCGAATAATGGAATATGGTCACGGCCAACCGTTGGACCCCCGGCAAGTACATAGTGTGACGGAGCACACCGAAGAGGTTCTGGAATCTTCGAACTCTTCGAAGGGGCTCTCCCTTAAGCCAAGCCCAGAAGGTGATGTCGTGACGAAGATAATTTTGAAGGATGGCAAAGAATACCCAATACAGTTCGGCAAGGGGCTATCCCTAGAGATAGCGGCCTCGTTAGAAGAAGTCGTCAAGCAAAATTTGGATGTCTTTGCCTGGACTGACGAAGACATCACCGGAGTTGATCGGAGTATCATCGAGCACAACTTGCTCGTCAACCCGAAGGCTAGGCCAGTACGCCAGGGGCTCCAAAAACTGTCTGCGGAAAGGGCAGGCCTCGTCAAGATCGAAGTAGAAAAATTGTTAAGGGCTGACATCATTAGGGAGGTAGCCCATACCGAGTGGTTGGCAAACCCTGTTTTTGTCATGAAAAAGGACTCGAGCAAGTGGCACATGTGCATCGATTTTACATCATTAAATAAAGCATGCCCGCGAGACCCGTACCCTATGCCCCGAATAGACCAGTTGGTGGATTCCACAGCCGGCTCCGAATTGCTAAGCTTCCTCGATGCTTATTCCGGGTATCATCAAGTCTAGCTAAAGCGTGAAGACGAAGCCAAGACAAGTTTCATAACTCCATCCGGGGTATTTTGTTATGTAAGAATGCCTTTTGGCTTGTGGAATGTCGGAGCCACATTCTCACGTTTAATAGCTAAGGCTCTAGGTCACCAAATAGGCTAGAATATCGAAGCCTATATGGATGACATTGTAATAAAGAGTGCTCAAAAGCACCAGCATAGTCTAGACTTAGCTGAAACGTTTGAGAGCCTCCGAGCATGTGGAGTACGCCTCAACCCTGAAAAATGTATATTCGGGGTGCAAGCAGGAAAACTGCTAGGGTACTTAGTTTCGAGCAGGGGAATCGAAGCTAGCCCAATGTAGATAAGTGCACTGCAAAGAATGGCTCCACTAGAAAATTTGAAGCAAGTCCAGAAGCTAGCAGGAAGGCTCGTAGCTCTTAGTAGATTCCTGGCCAGGTCAGCCGAACGAAGCCTTCCAATTTTCAAAGCCCTAAAGGGGTCCAAAAATTTCAACTGGACACCGGAGTGCCAGAAGAGCTTCGATGATATCAAGGCACACCTCAAAAGTATGTCAACACTTACTGTTCCCCTCCCGGAGGAAACACTCCTCCTTTATCTTGCAGCAACAGGCTCTGCAGTAAGTGCAGTACTGGTCATTGAAGTTGAGCTTAAGGGAAAGCTGGTGCAAAACCCAGTTTATTTTGTTTCATAAGCTTTGTCCGGAGCAAAGACAAGATATTCCGAGCTCGAGAAATTTTCTTATGCCCTAGTAATGGCCTCGCGGAAGCTAAGGCATTACTTTCTGGCGCATAACCTAATCGTTCCTACCTCGTACCCTCTTGGTGATATGCTCCGAAGCAAAGATTCTATGGGTAGGATCGGAAAATGGGATGTCGAGCTAGCCCCCTTTGGAATTTCCTTCACGGCAAGAACAACTATCAAATCCCAAATCATAGCTGACTTCGTAGCAGAGTGGACTCCATCTGCAGTTTGGGCTCCGGAGGAGGCCTCTGAAGGTTTATGGACAATATTTTCTGACGGAGCTTATCAGGCATATGGTGCCGGAGCTAGAGCGGTATTTATATCACTGTAAGGGCAAAAGGCCATGTATTCTGCGAGGCTCAACTTTAAGACCACCAATAATATCGCAGAATACGAAGGGATCCTGCTAGGCCTCCGAAAGGAAAAGGCACTTGGAGCAGCAAGGATAATAATTAAAATAGATTCCCAAGTCGTGCGCAGGGCATGTCGATAAAAGCTTTCAAGCAAAGAACCCACATCTAGCGAAGTACCTGGAGGAAATCTGCAAGACGGAAGCAGCATTCAAAGGATTTTCTGTTCGAAGTATCCCTCGAGCAGATAATCAACTTGCAGACATTCTAGCAAAAGCTGCAGCCGGAGCATTGGACCTCCCGGAGGGTGCTTTCTTTGACGAACTAGTCAAGCCTGTAGTCAATCAATTACCCTCCGCATATGTCCTTTGCATTCCAGCTGCAGATTGGCGGGCTCCATTAATGGATGTCTTGCAAGGTAGCACCGACTTTTCAGAGGGTCCGGATTTCTGAAGGGTACAAGCAAGGGCTCAAAATTATAAGCTTGTCAATGGAATGCTGTACAAAGCCGAAGTTTGTTCTCCTCTGCTCCGGTGCATCCCCCAACCTGAAGATCGAGACATACTTCGGGACATTCATGAAGGTTTATGTGGAAGCCATCTAGCCCCTCGTGCTCTAGCAGGGAAGACACTTCGGCAGGGGCTCTACTGGCTGACAATTGTAAGAGATGCAGAGGAGCTAGTGCGAACCTGCCAAGGATGCTAGTGGATGGGAAGACGAAGCCACCGTCCGCCAGTACCACTTCAAGTTATAGCCCTGGTATGGCCAATGGCTTGGTGGGGCATGGACCTCATAGGCCCTTTTCCAATGGCCAATGGCAGCTTGAAGTTTGTAGTGGTAGCAATCGAATATTTTTCCAAGTGGGTCGAAGCAGAACCCTTGACTGCTATCACTTCAAGGAATGTGCAAAAATTTTTCTGGCAAAATATTATATGCAGGTTCGGAGTACCAAGGGAGCTAACTGTGGATAATGGAACCCAGATCGAAGCTGACACATTCAAAGAATTTTGTGAAGAACTGGCCATTAAGTTATGATTCGCAGCAGTGCGCCATCCACAGTCCAACGGAGCTATCGAGCGAGCCAACGGGAATATTCTCTTCGGTCTGAATCAAAGGATTGTCGGGTTGGCCAAGGGGCTGTGGGTCGAAGAGCTTTCCAAGATTTTGTGGTCTATTCGAACCACTCAAGCCAGGTCCACAGGCTTCACCCCATTTTGACTACTATTCGGAGATGAGGCCATGACTCCTACGGAGCTCAGGGGTGGATCCCTTCGTGTAGTACAACCCGGAGACGAAGATGAGAGGAACACTTCGCTGGACTTGTCAGAAGAAACAAGGCTTCTAGCTGTCGCCAATCTGACGAAGTACCAAGACCAAAGAAAAACATGGTATGACCCAAAGATAAAGCTGAACGAGCTTAGACCAGGTCATTTAGTTTTGCGAAGTGTAATAGCCCCGGGGAAGCTAGGAAATAAATGGGAAGGACCATATATCCTACGCTCAGGGCGCCCCGGATCGTTTAAATTAGCTAATTTAGAAGGGGAAGAATTGAAACATGCATGGCATGCGGAGCACCTTAGGCGTTACTACGCTTAGGGGCTCCTTGTAATCACTTGTAAAAGTTCCTTTTCGAAATAAAATGGAGGGTTGAATCTTGTATGCTCTTTGAATATCCCTTACTCCTGGTGGACGCATCAGGAGGATGGAGATGCTTGCGGAGTTAAGCATCTTTTAAGGACCCGGGCAACAGCCCGCGAACCATTGGTTCAAGGGCTTAGCTGCCAGCCTACGGATTCCAGGCTCCGGCTTGTTAGGATCCGTAGAAGAGTCTAAGGACTTTAAAAATAAACAGATTTCCGGCCTCCAGGTTCGAAGCATCTGTAAAAGAGCCGAAGGTGGCCAGCCTATGGATTCCAGGCTCCGGCTTGTTAGGATCCGTAGAAGAGTCTAAGGACTTTAAAAATAAACATATTTCCGGCCTCCGGGTTTGAAGCATCTGTAAAAGAGCCGAAGGTGGCCAGCCTACGGATTCTAGGCTATGACTTGTTAGGATCCGTAGAAGAGTCTAAGGACTTTAAAAATAAACAGATTTACGGCCTCCGGGTTCGAAGCATCTGTAAAAGAGCCGAAGGTGGCCAGCCTATGGATTCCAGGCTATGGCTTGTTAGGATCCGTAGAAGAGTCTAAGTACTTAAAAAAACAGACTTCCGACCTCCGAGTTCGAAGCATCTGTAAAAGAGTCGAATGTGACCAAGCAATAAGGTTTCAAGGCTCCAGCCAATGAGACACTTTTAAAAGTCTTAAGTGACTAGTATAGGAGATTGCAAGTATAAATTCACCTCCGAAACTTACAAAAACCATAATACGAACGTATGGTTCGAAGAACTCTATGAAAAAGTAAACTATGGTTATTAAGTGTTGTGCGAAGCATCAAATTGTTGTGCACGTCATTGTGTCCGACGGACCTTATTGCAACGCGTAAGGTCCCCCACCCACAAGGAGGGGTAGGAGGGTAAAGAACAACAAGATGCTTCCGGTACAATTCATATTAATTTGTCATACTTTTACATCAAGAGAAATTTTGGTCTAAGCCTAGGTAAAATCGGAGACCCTTTCGGTCTCTAGAGCTACCTCTATGGCTACTTTGACCTTCGGAGCTCGAAGCCGCCGAGATTGTCTTTTTAGTTCGAGTCCTTCTCTTCTTCCTTGAAGCTCGCAGTTTCTTCTGCTCCTCTTGAAGCTCGGCCCAAGTCAGAAGCCTTTGGAGTTAGCCTCATGAGGGTCTTCGTCCTGATACTCTGAGTCAGACCAATCTATATATTCGGAGGATGAAGATGTCTTCTTCTTTTCCTCCTCCTCGATGTAAGTTAAGACTTCTTGACAAACTTCGAGGGTTACCTCTCCTTTATCTCCGCGAGGAATAGAGAAGCGGGAGCGGCGGTAAGGCCTTAAGCTCTCAAGGATTGACCACTGCTGTCGGAGCCCTTCGTCAATTTCCAGTATTTCGAAGTCAGGTTCCGAAAGACATGACAGAACCTAAAAGAATAAAAAATCCAAACAAGTCCTTCGTTTCTAAACTTTTCATTAATGCAAGGGGCTTTACAAGATTTCTTATACATGATTAAGCGCCCTATGAGCTAAACCTGCGGGTCGGTTGGAGGAGCAGGAGGTGTCGGAGCCGGCGAAGCAGGAAGCGGCGGCCTTGTCTGTGCTTGCTTCTGCCGATGGGCCTCGTCGATCCAAGCTTTAGCTACAACCTTGTGGTCTGTCTTCTAGGTTGACTGGAAAACTTCCCAAGCCGAGGCTACATCTGGCGAAGGATGTAACAAGTTCTCGGAGGAAAAGCTTCTGGGTGTCGAACCCCTGACCGGAGCGATAGGAATCCGAAGGGCTTCGAGGTGACGGAGGACTCCAATCCCAGCGCACTGTCCGAAGATCTCTCCGTACCGGGCGCCGGAGCCCATCATTAGCGACGTCGCCACTTGAATCCTCTTCAGCTTCTGGTTGAGAGACTCGCTGGCCGCAGCAGAAGACGAAGGGCACATAGTGCCAAAATATTCCAAGGTGCCTTGAAGGGCATCTAAGGTACGTTCTGCTATATTGGCATTCTTCTTCTCTGCCGCCTCCAACCCCGCAGCAGTAGCAGATACTTCGGCCATCTGGGACAGCAGGGAGCTTTTTTGGGCTATCGCCTGCTTGAGAGAGCCTTGGAGCTCTGCCAGTTGAGTGCTCAAAGTAGCCGCCGCCTGCCGGAGCTTCTCGACCTCTGCTCGGAGCACCAAGCACTCGGCTTCACCTTCTTGGGCAGAAGTTCGGAGTGTGCCACTATTCTGCTTTTTGAGCCGGAGGGCTTCGTCGGCTTCGGCCCTAGCCCTCCGTTCCTCGAGGACCACTTCCTCCAACCGAAGTGTTTTCTCTTTGGAGTCCTTAAGCGCGGATTGGAGGGTGGTAACCTTCCTCTTGAGTCAGTTAGTTTCGACTTCGTTGGAAGTCGCTGCCGCTATAGCAAGGACAAATTGCTGCAAGAGGAATAAGTAAGTACCAGATATTTACATTTGCTAATTAAAAATATTCATGGTACTCCTTATACCTGAAGGGCAGCCCTTTTGAGGGCTAAGTTAAGCTCCGGGGCCCTGGCTTCGCTCAAGATGGAGACCAAGTCGGAGTTAACGACTTCCTGGCCTTTCTCTGCCAAGGGCGCCAGAAGCGCCCGGAGGCCCGTCCGTTGCTCCAGGAAAGGAGCCAGCAGAGGAAGCCAAGACAGAGCTTGGCGATCATCTACCATTGCCTCCTCCTCCGAGTTGCTTGCCGAGGGGTCGTTGGAAGAGGGTGTTGTCATTGGAACGGGAGGGAGCCCAAGGCTCGACATGGTTTTTCCCCTCCCCGGCACGAAGGCGGGAGGCTCGACTCTGGCGGAGGTAGATCCTCCTTCGGTGGCTGCCCCTTCGGTCGGAGCCGCGTCGGCAGGGACGGCCCCTGCCACCGGAGCCGCATCGGTGGAGACGACCCCTACCACCAGAGCCGGGGCGTCCAGTGGAGCAGAGGTGTCCATCGGAGCCGCAGCCTCTGAAGAGGCTGGAGCTTCATTTGCAGCCGGGGCTTCGTCGCCCTTCGATATATCTGCAACATCAAGGTATTGGGTGAACATTTACGAGTAATAATTGTTGCAGGAATTGACCAAAGAAAATTTTTTGAAGTATACCTTCGGAGTCACCTTGAGGTAAAATGGTTGGGTCCTCCAAGACTTCGTACATCCGGAGAATCTCGTCGAGGTCGTCCCCTAAAGTCCTCTCCGGTGTAGTTGCTGCTGGAGCCTCAGCCTTCGTCGTAATCACCCCAGCTATGGGTGAGTTGGGGGCGACAGTTTTTGGCTCCAGGCTCGCAGCAGCGGGCGCCAGAGTATGTATAGTGTCTGCTTCCGTAGCCTCTCGAGCAGAAGTTTCGGTCGGGACCCCTACCTCAGCTTCATCACCTTCCTGAAGGTAGTTCTCGAGTTCCTTACCCAGCTGGACATCGGAGCCCTAGCTTCCGGAGCCTTTGCTTCTAGAGTCCTCCGAAGCTGAGCTCCGAATTCCCAAAGACGAGGTAGATGAAGCCGGGGTCAGCTGAGGAGGGATCTTCGCTACTTTCTTCCCTTTCTTTGCGGGGGTTTTGCTGGCCTTCTTCGGAGGCTCAGCGACGGCTTTCCTCTTCCGAGGGCCCGCTCCGGCTGGGTTGAAGTTCGGTAGGGGAGGAGGCACCATTCGGAGGCTTCCCACACCCTGTTGGAGCGCTCCCAGCTCCCCACCAGTTCAATCCTCTTTTGCCTTTCGGCCACCGTAGGGGCTCCGAGGACCCGTTCGGTGGCCCTTGATATCTGCTCCGGAGCTAACGCCAGTGGAGCCGCTGAAAAGAGGTAACATATTATAAGTATGATATTTCTTCATCTAACATGTTATTGCAGGAGAGTCGAAGTCTTACCTAGAGTTCGGAGCTCACCCTCCGAAGTGTGTTGAAACACTATCGGCCAGTCTGCCCCGAGGGGTGGAATTCGAAGAGCGATGAACTCTTCGGCAATATCGCGCATGCTCATGCGGCTGGCCACCGAAGTCAATAGCCATAGCCGCGTTGAGAGCAGGCTAGGGTTCGGGGTGACCTCCGCCTCCTTCCGAAACCAGATCTCTTGGAGGGGTCCAACGAGGGGGGAGTCCTCTCTGACTTCAGCGTAGAACCACCGAAGGATCCAGTTGGTATACCATCGGTCGTTGATGGCCTTCGGTGGAAAATGCTGAGCGTGCTCCCTCCGCAACTGGAAGTTGACGCTCCTAAAGGCCGCTATCACTTTGGTGTCTCCGAGGGCATCTTGTGGCTTTGGCTGGCAGATGGCTTCGTGGGTGGCGGCAAAGACCTCCGATCGCCCTTCGCATCCTTCGGCTCGAAGTGCCCATTCGAAGATGGCCAGGCGGGCGATAGCATTGGGAGATAGCTGAGGCAAGGTAATGTGGAACATGTCCAATACCTCAGATAGGAAGTTGATGGTAGGAAGCCCCAGGCATGCTTCGAAGAAGGCCTCGAAGACCACGACCTCTCCGCTTCGTGGCCGCGGAGTTGATTCTGGTCCGGGGACTCGAGTCCTCATTCCGGATCCCAGCTTCCCTTCCACGGCCGATGAGGAAACTTTGAGGGATCTTCTTCTTGGATGGCGGGCGGATTTCCCGGGGGTTCATGGGCTAGGCGTCTCCCGGAGCTCCCGCCATTGCTGCTATGGCTAAAGCTGCCCATGCTTGCCTCTGCGCCATAGTGCCCGCCGCCGTTGGCACGGTGTGGCTGGTCCTCGCCATGGCTTGGTGGCTCAGGAAGTTGAGAGAGTTGGAGGTTGAAGAAAGTAAGTTTCGAATGTTAGGCACGGTAAAAGACTCTTGGTAAATTCCGATCCCCTTTTTATAACCTTCCGCTAATTGATGTGCTTCGATTACATTCACACTGTAGGTTTGACTTTCGTCGCTCGCAGGTGGGTCCAGGAAGCGAAACGGTGTGAGTCCGCAGTAAATTTCGACCGTTACCTTTTAAGAGCGTAACGACTACTTGTATAGTAACGGTTCTAAGTAAACGGCTCTTCACGATGTTTGGACTTCGTAACAGTTCTCTTTCCCACGAAGCATTCACACGGCGGTTATGGGCTCGAAGCCGTAGTCCGAATGCTTCGGGGTCAAAGACCCTTCGAATGACTGTAATGTATTCAAACTTCTCTAAGTCTGAGAATATGAAAATGTTCCTTGCGTATACTACTTCCCTTCTATACAGGTCAAATTCAGAGAAGCGTATTCGAGGGGCTACTGTTGGGGGAAAATGCTTCACTTTCAGGACTTAGAGATTAACAGTTCAAAATGACTTATCAACTTCGGAGCTGATGGGCTCATGCACGAAGGTGGAGGAGTCGTTAAGCCGAAGGGTGCTCCGATTTATGATCTGAAGGAACCCTCCGCAGGATATGAGGCTCCAGAATCAAATGGTAGGGTTGATAAGATGTTTGACTTATCTACTTGCTTTGGGTAGATTTTACCATTTTAACCCTGTTCAGGGTACCGAATAGTTTCCACTATGTCGGTTGTAATTGAGGGGTAAATAGGTCTTTTCCTTAGACTTTTTTTCCTATAAATACCCCCCTTCTTACCCTGTAATGGGCATCGAATACTCAGTTATTCAATACACATATTCAGACTACTTAAACTATTATCCAATTCGGAGGCTTGAGATAGTTCTTAAAACACGAACTCAATGTTTGTCTGTTCTTGATCTTAGAGAACCTGTTAGCGTAATCTTTTACGCCAACAATATACAAGTTTGGGATGACTTTTGTTCCAAGAGAAAATAGAAATAAAGTTCTATACGATTGAGAATATTGGACTCAGATTCGGACCGCAGGGACAACACCGAATTCAAATATGTATAACATTTAAATGGAAACTCCGATTTGGATGATCTTGGACTTTTTGGAAAGCTTGATACGTCCTCTTTCCAACGGATTCAGCTACATATCCAGATTCCATCGGAGGAGATCACGATCACTAAATCAACGCGTGTTCCTTTTTCAGGCCGAACCAATTAAGCACAGAATTTCCATTTTTTAGTCAATCTGTTTTGGAAATAATTATTCCTTTCCATATGTAATAAGTTTTTCAAACATTGGGAATGTCCCTAGGGCTATAAATAACCCTAGAGACTTCAGATGTAATTTGGGTTTTGATTAGATAAAAGTTTAGCCAATGCTACTTGTCCGTGTAAACCCGTGATTGGTTAGATCGCCGGTTTCATGTTTCAAAACCCCAACTACCCTTTGTGCGTCTTTCATATCCAGCAATTGTAGTTGCTCCTTTATCTTGTTCTTGCTCGTTCATCGATTGCTTGCAGGAACAAGGTTGATCACCGACTAGATCAACAACCCTTGGAGTTGGTGTATCGATCGCTAAGGCACAACACGAACGTCTCGTACGGTTGTAGTCGGGTCATCAACGTCGTCTCCGTCCAATTGAAGTTATCTTATCTCCTCCTCTTCTCACCAAAAAGATCGGGCCATCCGAGTATCCATCACAAGGGATAGGGAGGCAGAAACTGTTACAAAATACGTATGGCCTCAAGAGGGGCATGCCGACACCTATGAAGGAATTGTGCCCAAGACAATTCTAGGCAGATCGAAAGTTCCAATTTGGAATCGAAAGTTCCGATAATTTTAGACTTGTCGGAAGTTCCGTAATGTATCGGAAATTCCAACACGAAAAAAACGGGAGCGTTTCTCTATTTTCTGAATAGGTCGGAAGTTTCGTTGGTGGATTGAAAGTTCTGATGTTCTCAGACTATCAGATGTTCTGATTTGGAATCAAAAGTTCCGATTGCTTTCTAAATTAGAAAACGAGAGCTCAAATCGGAAGTTGCAATATGGTATCGGAAGTTCCGATTTGGAATCATAAGTTCTGATTATTACTGATTTAGAGATAGAGAGTTCAAACCAGAAGTTCCAATCTAGAATTGAAAATTGAGCCGATCGAAAGTTCCGATGGTGGATCAGAAGTTCTGATAATTTCCATAATTAGAAATAGAGAGTCTAGATTGGATCTATTGGTCCTTTTATTTGGATTTAGGCCCAGGGTCCTAGCTCTATATATAGGGAGGAGGAGGTCATGGTGATCATATCAATTGCAGTTTACATTAGATCTAAACCCTAGCCTCAGAGAACCTCTTCTCTTCCTTCTTGATCTCAATATAGTTGAGATCGAGATTTCTCCCTAAGATTTCACGAGCGATGCTAGCACGCCGGCGTGAGATCATTCTCATCCTTGTACGTATGGACTCCGTAGAGGCGCTGCTCGAATAAAGGCGCTTGTGGGTTTCTACACGTGGACATCGCCAGTCTTTGCCAATTGGATCGCAGAGGAACGGGCAGAGCGAGGTGAGGATAAGTGAGGACGTGCTTCCCCAACATCTTCTTCTACAGCACTAGCGCATCTCGCGTTAGAATGTAATAATTCATGATCCCTCACGTGCATGGTTCCAGGGTTTGGAGGCGAAAATTTTGAAATTGCCGGCTAGCGTAGCTTCTCTATGTCCCAACAGTGGTATCAGAGCCTATGTGCATAGTATTCGATCTGGATCGATCGCGTATGTAGATACGTGGCATAAAATAGATTAGATCTATTTTCTATTTGTCGGATTTTGGAAGTTCCGATACTAATTGAAAGTTTTCGTTGGATCGGAAGTTCCGATACTGATCAGAAGTTCTGATGTTGGATCGGAAGTTTCAAAGTCAGTTTTTAATCGATACAGAGGGAAATTTGCTGTCGGAATTTCCGGCGGATCAGAAGTTTCGATGCCAGATCGGAAGTTCCGATCCACACAAAACTAAAAATTTTAAGCCTGTTGAGCTGATATTTTCAACTCTAGATATCAGTCATTTGTAGATTCTTCGCCTAACTTTATTTTGCACAGAATGTTGCTACTGGTATGGCCTTGTTGTGATGTATGAGATGTATTGAATGTAAATTAAATATGGCCTGTGTTGGCGTAAAAGATTATGCTAACAGGTTCTCTAAGATTAAGAACTGACAAACAATGAGTTTGTGTTAAGAACTATCTCGAGCCTTCGAATTGGATAATAACTCGAGTAGTCCGAATGTGTGTATTGAATAGCTGAGTATTCGATCCCTATTATAGGGTAAGAAGGGGGGGTATTTATTGGCAAAAAAGTCTAAGGAAAAGACCTATTTACCCCTCAATTACAACCGACATAGTGGAAACTATTCGGTACCCCGAACATGGTAAAATGGTAAAATCTACCCGGAGCAAGTAGATAAGTCAAACATCTTATCAACCTTGCCGTTCATCACCGGAGCTTCATATCGTGCGGAGGGTTCCTTCGGACTATAAGTCAAAGCACCCTTCGGCTTAACAACTCCGCTACCTTCGAGCATAATCTTTTCTTCTTCGAAGCTGATAAGTTATCTTGAATTGTTAATCTCTAAGTCCTGAAAGTGAAGCATTTTCCCCCAACAGTAGCCCCTCGAATACGCTTCTCCTAATTTATCCTGTATAGAAGGGAAGCAGTATACGCAAGGAATATTTCCATATTCTGAGACTTAGAGAAGTTTGAACACATTACAATTATTCGAAGGGTCTTTGACCCCGAAGCACTCGGACAACGGCTTCAAACCCAAAACCGTCGTGCGAACGCTCCGTGGGAAAGAGAACCATTGCGAAGTCCAAACGTCGTGAAGAGCCATTTATTTGGAGCCGTTACTACACAAGTAGCCGTTATGCTCTCGAAAGGTAACGGTCGAAATTTACTGCGGACTCACACCGTTTCGCTTCTTGGACCCACCTGCCAGCGACTGAAGTCAAACCTACAGTGTGAATGCAATCGAAGCACAACAACTAACGGGAGGGTATAAAAAGGGAATCGGAATTCACCAAGGGCTTCTTACCGTGCTTAGCATTCGAAACTTACTCTCTTCACCCCCCAACTCCCTCAACTTCCTGAGCGATTGAGCCATGGCGAGGACCAGCCACACCGTGCCAACGGCGGCGGGTACTTTGGCGCAGAGGCAAGCTTGGGCGGCTTCAGCAGTAGCAGCAATGGCGGGAGCTCCGGGAGACGCCTGGCCCAAGAACCCTCGAGAGCTTCGCCCGCCAACTAAGAAGAAAATCCCCCAAAGCTTCCTCATCGGCTAATCCACAAGCACCGCAGAATCCATCGAAGAGGCCGTGGAAGGGAAGATGTGGCCCGGAATGAGGACTCGGGTCCCCGGACCAGAATCGATCCTGAGGCCACGAAGCGGAGAAGTCGTGGTCTTCGAGGAATTCTTCGAATCAGGTCTAGGACTTCCTGCCATCAATTTTTTATCAGAGGTATTGGACATGTTCCACATTACCTTTCCTCAGCTGTCTCCCAATGCTATCCCCGACTGGCCATCTTCGAGTGGGTGCTTCGAGCTGAAGGGTGCGAAGGGCGATCAAAGGTCTTCACCGCCACCCACGAAGCCATCTACAAGACAAAGCCGCAAGATGGCCCCAGAGACACCAAAGTGATAACGGCCTTCGGAAGCATCAACTTCCAGTTGCGGAGGGAGCACGCCCAACATTTTCCAGCGAAGGCCATCAACGACCGATGGTACACTAACTGGATCCTTCGATGGTTCTACGCCGAAGTCGGAGAGGACTCCCCCTTCGCTTGACCCCTCCAAGAGATCTGGTTCTGCAAGGAGGCGGAGGTCACCCTGAACCCTAGCCTGCTCTCAACGCGGCTAGGGCTGTTAACTTCAGTGGCCAGTCGCATGAGCATGCGTGACCTTGCCGAAGAGTTCATCACTCTTCGAATTCCACCCCTCGGGGCTGACTGGCCAATAGTGTTTCAACACGCTTCGGAGGGTGCGCTCCGAAATCTAGGTAAGACTTCGACTTTCCTGCAATAACATGTTAGATGAAGAAATAACATACTTATAATATGTTACCTTTTTTCAGCGGCTCCACTGGCGTTAGCCCCAGAGCAGATAACACGGGCCACTGAATGGGTCCTCGGAGCCCCTATGGTGGCCGAAAGGCAAAATAGGATAGAGCTGGTGGGGAGCTGGGAGCGCTCCAACAGGGTGTGGGAAGCCCTTAGAATGGTGCCTCCTCCTCTGCCGAATTTCAACCTGACCGGAGTGGGCCCTCGGAAGAGGAAAGCCGTCGTCGAGCCTCCGAAGAAGGCCAGCAAAACCCCCGTCAATAAGGGGAAGAAGGTAGCAAAAATTCCTCCTCAGCTGACCCCGGCTTCATCTACCTCGTCCTTGGGCATTCGGAGCTCAGCTTCAGAGGACTCTGGGAGTAAAGGCTCTGAAAGCAAGGGCTCCGACGTCCAATTGGCGAAGGACTTCGAGAACTATCTTCTGGAAGGCTATGAAGATGGAGCCGGGGCCCCAACCGAAGCTTCTGCTCGAGAGGCTGCGGAAGCAGATGTGAAACACACTCCCGCGCCCGCGGCTATGAGCTCGGAGCTGAAGACTGTCGCCCCCAACTCACCCGTAGCTGGGGTGATCACGGTGGAGGTTGAGGCTCCAGCGGAAACTACACCGGAGAGGACTTCGGGGGACGACCTCGAAGAGATTCTCTAGATGTACGAAGTCCTGGTGGACCCAACCATTTTACCTCAAGGTGCCTCCGAAGGTATACTACGAAACTTTTGCTTTGGTCAATTCCTGCAACAATTATTACTCATGAATGTTCACCAAATACCTCGATGCTGTAGGCATATCGAAGGGCGACGAAGCCCCAGACGCAAACGAAGCTCCAGCCTCTTCTGAGGTTGCTGCTCCGATGGACACCTCTGCTCCACTAGACGCCCCGGATCTGGTGGCAGGGGCCATCTCCGCCGACGCGGCTCCGGTGGTAGGGGCCACCACCGAAGGGGGATCTACCTCCACCGGAGTCGTGCCTCCAGCCTTCGTGCCGGGGAGGGGAAAAAGCATGTCAAGCCTTGGACTCCCTCCTGCTCCGACGACAACACCCTCTTCCAACGAGCCTTTGGCAAGCAACTCGGAGGAAGAGGCAACGGTAGATGACCGCCAAGCTCTGTCTTGGCTTCCTTTGTTGTCTCCTTTCCTGGAGCAACGGACGGGCCTCCGGGCGCTTTTGGAGCCCTTGGCGGAGAAAGGCCAGGAAGTCGTTAACTCCGACTTGGTCTCCATCTTGAGCGAAGCCAGGGCCCCGGAGCTTAACCTAGCCCTCGAAAGGGGTGCCCTTCAGGTATAAAGAGTACCACAAATATCTTCAATTAACAAATGTAAATACTTGGTACTTACTTATTCCTCTTGCAGCAATTTTTCCTTGCTAGAGTGGCAGCGAGTTCCAACAAAGTCAAAACTAACCGACTCAAGAGGAAGGTTACCACCCTCCAATCCGCGCTTAAAGACTCCGAAGATAAAACACTTCGGTTGGAGGAAGAGCTCCTCGAAGAACGGAGGGCTAGGGACGATACCGATGAAGCCCTCCGGCTCGAAAAGCAGAACAACAGCACACTCCGAACTTCAACCCAAGAGGCTGAAGCCGAGTGCTTGGTGCTCCGAGCGGAGGTCGAGAAGCTCCGGTAGGCGGCGGCTACTTCGAGCACTCAACTGGTAGAGCTCCAAGGCTCTCTCAAGCAGGCGATGGCTCAGAAAAGCTCCCTGCTATCCCAGATGGCCGAAGTATTTGCTACTGCTGCGGGGCTGGAGGCGGTAGAGAAGAAGAATGCCATTATAGCGGAGCGTACCTTGGAATATTTTGGCACCATGTGCCCTTCGTCTTCTGCTGCGGCCAACGAGTCCCTCGACCGGAAGCTGAAGAGGATTCAAGTGGCGTCGTCGCTGATGATGGGCTCCGGTGTCCGGTACGGAGAGATCTCCGAACAGTGCGCTGGAATTAGAGTCCTCCGTCACCTCGAAGCCCTTTAGATTTCTACCGCTCCAGTTAGGGGTTCGACACCTGGAAGCTTCACCGATGAGAACTTATTGCATCTGTTGGGGGAAAATATCTCATCTTCGGGGTTATTGCCAAAGAAGTACGAAGACAGCCAACTAGTTCGAAGATTGTCCGAAGACCTTCTTCGAAGATGCTCGGAACCTGGTTCGAAGCCCGAAGACAGGCACTGGTTCGAAGTATGTCTTCGAACCAAAGCCCTTCAGGATCTTTTCTGCCAGCTAAGATGGAAGACTTATCTTCTATCCTATTAGATTAGTCTTTTACCATTTTAGCCCTATTAAGGAAACCGAATAGTTTCCTTAATGTCGGTTGTAATAGAAGGGTAAATAGGTCTTTTCCTTAATGTTTAGGCCTATAAATACCCCCATTTTATCCTGTAATGAGGACCGATTACAAGTGATTCAATACACACTTTCGAACTGTTCTAAGCTATTATCCTTTCGGAGGCTTAAAACAGTTTGCTTCGCAAACACTTCGTTTGTTAGTTTCTTTTCTACAGAAACCTGTTAGCGTAATCTTTTACGCCAACAGTTGGCGCCGTCCGTGGGGAACCTAGTCCAAAAAACTTCGTTCTCTACCAACTACTTACATTATGCCTCCTAAGCGGAGCGCACCTCGCAATCCCACTCGGAGGTCCTCTCGGATCTCCGGAGAGATACCCTTCGACACAGTCGAAGTCGGAGGGTCTTCGACTATCCCTCCACCTCAAACTCCGCAAGGGGCTTCTATCCCTCGAGGATACGAAAACTCTCCGCCAACCCCTTCCATACTTCGACCGCCCGGAGCCACTCTGCCACCCTCCATTCCGATTCGAACTGATCATACCAGCTCTCAAGACCCGGAAGGTCCTTCCGGAGGAGATGAAGATAGCCTTGGAGACATGGCCACTCAAATGGCCAATCTTCAAGCCGAGGTAGCGAGGTGGCGACAAGAGGCTGCGAACAGGCTTCGCCCTCAAGCCACCCCAGCTATCCCCGAAGTGCACGAAGACGACGATCTTGATTATCCCGAAGCCCCGGAGAACGCCTCTTACGACAATGAATCTCCGTTGCATCCCGAGCTTCAGAAGGTTCGCTTCGATCCGAAGTTCAAAGCTTCGAAGCTTTGCAAATATGCCGGAGACGAAGATCCCAGTGAGTTTGCGCGTTCTTATGCCCTAGCAAGTGAGGCTAGTGGCGGAGACAGAGAAACTATGGCGAAGTGCTTCCCGTTAGCCCTTCAAGGAGTGGCGTTGAGATGGTTCTGGTCTTTAAAGCCAGGATCAATCGCTTCGTGGTCACAGTTGAAGAGGAAGTTTATAAGTAACTTTCAGGGCACCTTCGTGCCCCCCATGTCGACAGGAAGCCTTTTCCAAGTGAAACAGCTCCCCGGAGAAACATTGAGGCAGTACTTCAAGCGCTTCGCTCACACGAAGTCGCAAATTCGGGGGCTGTCCACATCCTCGGTGGTTGATGCGGCTCGAGAAGGCGTCAGTCATAAAGGCCTTCTGGATAAACTGCATCGGAAGAGCATCACCACAGTATCACAGCTGATGTCGTACTTCGAGGAGTACTCGAAGTCAGAAGAAGGTTGGCTTCGGAGGACTACTGCTACTTCGACAGTATTGACAGAAGTTAAAGCAGAGGTGAAGACTTCGGCACAGCCGCAAGAACCAGTCTCCGAAGTGCAACATGATAGAAGAAGAGGGCAAAAGCACCCTCGCTCGGAAGTCTTAAACATTGCACCCCCGCAGAAGTTTGTACCAAGAGCTCCACAGTCTGCGGGGAACAAGTCCAGCGGTTGGAGGCCGCCAGGGAAAACGGCTGGCAAGGGCCAGACCCTTTTTTGCTGTATTCATGGAGAGAATCGAAGCCATGCAACTGACACCTGCAAGGCTATTCTTACCCTTCGGGGAGAATACTTGGAGAGAACTTCGGGTCGAGGTAGTACCGACCGAAGTCCAGCAGCAGCAGTGCGTTCGGAGCCGGCCCAGGCTGTGGCACGGATAGAAAATTTTGATGCTGCAAGGCATCCTCCGGTGGCCAATGTTATGCCACCTCCGAAGCAAGAAGAAGGGCAAGATAGAGGGAAGAGAGTAGTTCTCCCTATCTCCGGAGGAGGTACCCTCGGAAGCATGTCCAAGAGACAGCGAAGAGAGTACGTTCGAGAAGTAGGCCACATTGGGACTTCGTCATCTGCAGCTGCAATGCCGGAGTGGTCTCATGTTCCAATATCTTTCTCTGCGGAGGATGCAGCTGGTATCAAGTTCCCGCATGCAGATCCATTGGTTATTACTGCTGATATTGCAGGAACAGAAGTCCGAAGAGTGCTAATTGACGGAGGTAGCTCGGCAGATATCATATTTGTACAAGCCTTCGATCAGTTATGCATTTCCCGGAAGCATCTCCTCCCAGCGGCTCGTCCTCTGCAAGGCTTCGCAGGACCTCCGCTAGATGCACTTGGCCAGATAGGCCTGGAAGTAACCTTCGGAGAAGGTTTACTAGCCCGAACTGAAGAAGTTATCTTTGATGTGGTGGATGCCCCGTATGCTTATAATGTCATCTTCGGACGAGGCATGTTGAATCAGTTCGGAGCTGTGGCGCATCACAACTACTTGTGCATGAAGATGCCCACACAATCAGGAGTTCTGACAATCTTCGGGGATCAAGCCATGGCTCGGAGGGCAGAATATGGTCACGGTCCTCCTCTTGATCCGAGGCAAGTAAATAGTGTCCAAGATAATGGAAAAATTTTTTCAGCCTCTTCCGAAGCTTCGAAAAAGTCATGTCCAAGACCAAGTCCCGAAGGAGAGATTGCAACGAAGGTCATTGTCAAAAATGGTAAAGAATACACCTTTCAATTTGGTAAAGATTTACCTCCCGAAGTTGCAACTTCCTTGGAAAAGGTCGTAGAAGAAAATTTGGATGTCTTCGCTTGGTCTGACGAAGATATCACCGAAGTCGATCGGGATATTATTGAACACAGCTTGCTTGTAAACCCGAAGGCCCGGCCTGTTCGACAAGGGCTCCGGAAGATGTCCGCAGAGAGAGCTGCTCTAGCTAAGGACGAAGTTAAAAAACTGTTGAAGGCTGGGATTATCAGAGAAGTGGCCCATACAGAATGGTTAGCCAACCCAGTCTTCGTCAGGAAGAAGTCCTCCGGAAAGTGGCGCATGTGCATTGATTTCACATCTTTGAATAAAGCGTGCCCACGTGACCCCTACCCCATGCCCCGAATTGATCAACTAGTTGACTCCACTGCAGGTTCGGAGTTACTAAGCTTCCTCGACGCGTATTCCGGTTATCATCAAATATGGTTGAAGCGCGAAGATGAAATCAAGACGAGCTTTGTAACTCCTTCGGGAGTCTTCTGCTATGTAAGAATGCCCTTCGGCCTAAGAAATGCCGGGGCTACTTTTTCAAGATTAGTTGCTAAGGCTCTAGGTCATCAATTAGGTCGCAATGTGGAGGCCTATATGGATGATATTGTAATAAAGAGTGCTTTAAAGCACCAACATAGCCTAGACTCAGCAGAAACATTCAATAGCCTTCGGGCATGTGGGATCCGTCTTAACCCCGAAAAATGTATATTCGGAGCTAAGGCTGGAAAGTTGTTAGGGTACTTAGTTTCAAGCAGGGGAATTGAAGCTAGCCCTACTCAAATAACTGCGCTGCAGAAGATGGCTCCTCCGGAGAATTTAAAGCAAGTGCAAAAGCTGACCGGACGTCTGGCCGCACTTAGCAGGTTTTTATCAAGGTCTGCGGAGAGGAGCTTGCCAATCTTTAAAGCTTTGAAAGGGTCCGAAGATTTTGCATGGACACCGGAGTGTCAGAAAAGCTTCGAAGATATTAAAGATTATCTCAGCAATCTTGCTACACTTACGGTGCCTATTGCGGACGAAACCCTACTTCTGTATCTTGCAGCCACAGGCTCAGCTGTCAGCGCAGTCCTTGTCAGAGAAGCTGATATCAATGGGAAGTTGGTCCAAAATCCTGTCTATTTTGTATCCGAAGCATTGTCAGGAGCGAAGACAAGATACTCCGAACTTGAGAAGTTCGTTTATGCTCTGATAATGGCTTCAAGGAAGCTAAGACATTATTTTTTGGCTCATAATGTAATTGTACCAACTTCGTATCCTTTAGGAGATATGCTCCGAAGCAAAGATTCCACTGGAAGAATTGGAAAGTGGGCAGTAGAACTAGCACCCTTCGGCATATCTTTCCTAGCAAGGACAGCTATCAAATCTCAAGTCCTAGCAGACTTCGTAGCAGAGTGGACTCCACCTGCGAAGTTGACTCCGGAGAAATCAGATGACGGAGTTTGGACTATTTACTCCGATGGGGCTTTCCAAGCATCCGGAGCAGGCATAGGGGCAGTATTGATTTCACCATCAGGACAAAGAGCAATGTACTCCGCAAGACTCAACTTTAAGTCTACCAATAATATAGCGGAGTACGAAGGAATTTTATTGGGACTCCAGAAAGCACGTGCTCTAGGGGCTACAAGGATAATTATAAAAACAGATTCTCAGATAGTAGCAGGGCACGTAGACAAAAGTTTTCAAGTCCGACATCCACAGCTTGCAAAGTACTTGGAAGAAATCCGCAAGATCGAAGCACATTTCAAGGGTATTTCCATTCGGAGTATACCAAGAGCTGAAAATGTGCAAGCGGACATTTTAGCAAAGGCTGCTGCCGGAGCTGTGGATGTGCCTGATGAAGCTTTCTATGAGGAGCTCAATGTACCTTCGGTGCCACAAGTTGCTTCTGCAGAGATTCTCTGCATTCCTAGTGCAGATTGGAAAGATTCGATCATAAAATTCTTGCAAGGAGGAACAAATTTGCCCGAAGAGCCCCAATTGTCAAGATTAAAACTCAGAGCAAGAAACTATCAGTTAATCAACGGTATATTATACAAGGCCGGAGTATGTTCCCCTCTAATCCGATGTATATCTCAAGCCGAAGGCCAAGAAATTCTTCGAGAAATTCACGAAGGCCTTTGTGGAAGTCATTTAGCCCCTAGAGCTCTGGCAGGAAAAACACTTCGCCAGGGGCTTTATTGGCCCACAATAACAGCTGATGCGGAGAGCTTGGTCCGCACTTGTCAAGGATGCCAGTGGATGGGTCGACGGAGTCATCGCCCACCAACAGCTCTTCAAGTCATTGCTCCAGTATGGCCTATGGCCAGATGGGGTATGGATCTAATTGGTCCCTTTCCGTTAGCAAAGGGAAATCTGAAGTTCGCAGTGGTAGCTATTGAATATTTTTCTAAGTGGGTAGAAGCAGAGCCCTTAACAGCTATCACTTCGAATAATGTACAGAAATTCTTCTGGAAGAACATTATTTGCCGGTTCGGAGTGCCTAGATATCTCACAGTTGATAATGGAACACAGTTCGACGCAGAACCCTTCAGGAAGTTTTGCGAAGACCTAGGCATTCAACTATGTTTTGCTGCAGTAAGACATCCTCAGTCAAATGGAGCCGTTGAGCGAGCCAATGGAAATATTTTATCAGGGCTAAATCGAAGAATAGTAGGATTATCAAAGGGACTGTGGACCGAAGAGCTTCCGAAGATTCTATGGTCCATTCGGACTACGCAAACAAGGTCCACAGGTTTTACTCCGTTCAGACTACTATTCGGAGATGAAGCTATGACTCCGACAGAGCTCAAAGGGGGGTCGTTTCGCAGCACCGAACCGGACATCGAAGAAGAAAGACAAGCTTCGTTAGATTTGTCAGAAGAAACAAGACTTCGCGCTGTAGCTAATTTATCAAAGTATCATCAGCAGACGAAGACTTGGTATGACCCGAAGGTTAAGCTCAGCGAGTTAAGGCCGGGTCATCTTGTTCTACGAAGCATTATAGCACCAGGGAAGTTAGGCAATAAATGGGAAGGTCCATATCTAATCGTCCGCTCGGGGCGCCCTGGTTCATTTAAATTAGCTAATTTAGAAGGTGAAGAGTTAGCACATACTTGGCATGCGGAGCACCTAAAGCGATACTTCGCATAAGGGCTCCTTGTAATTCGCTTGTAATCACCTCTAAATTAATAAAGCATACACCCTTCTGTTTGCCTTCCCCTTGACACTCCTAGTTTCCCGAGCGGACGCGCTGGGACGGAAGTCGATCGAGAGGGAAGTGTCATCAAGCTGGGCTGTATTTCCGGACTTCGTACTTATAAAGTCGAAGCTTCCGGTGTGGTGGCTGAAATCCATCCGGAGCCCAAGCTGATACCTTGTAGGCATCCGTAAAAGAGCCAATACCACATTCTACGGAGTCCAAGCTTCGGCTGGTAGACTTCCGTAAAAAGAGCCGAAGGTGGCCAAAATCTGCGGAGTCCAAGCTGCAGCTTGTCAGACATCCGTAAAAAGAGCCCAAGGTGGCCAAATTCTGCGAAGTCCAAGCTCCGGCTGGTAGACTTCTGCAAAAAAGAGCCCAAGGTGGCCAAATTCTGCGAAGTCCAAGCTCCGGCTGGTAGACTTCTGCAAAAAAGAGCCCAAGGTGGCCAAATTCTGCGAAGTCCAAGCTCCGGCTGGTAGACTTCTGCAAAAATTGCCGAAGGTGGCTACAATTTCTGCGAAGTCCAAGCTACGGCTGGTAGACTTCTGCAAAAATAGCTGAAGGTAGCTAAAGCAAAACAGCATTTAAGTCATGAGCTTCGAATGTCTGTTCATATAAGTCCAAAGTGACAAATTTCTTAAGACACTAAAGTGTCCCGGAAGTTATCTCAATTGATTACTTTCGTAAAGCAAACAAAGGTACCAAGTTACCATTCTTCTGACTACAAATAGTCGAAGACATTTCATAAGATTTCAAAAGATCTTTAAAATGACAGAGGGGCTCCGAACCCCCAAAAAATTGTACTCCGAAGTTTTTTCTTTGCGCATAACCATCTTTGAATACAGTTCGAAGTTGCTTATACCCAAAGAGGGGCTAGTAAATATGGAGACAATTTTAAATCGGCATTCATTATTGAAACAAATGTGTTTACAGATTACATTATGAAAAATTGGTATCTATACCAAGAAGGAATCGGAGACCTCTTCGGTCCCGAGAGCTAGGGGTAGAACGACTAGTTCCAACATCAGAAGTTCTAAGAACTTTACGTTTAACTCTCTTCCTCCCCTTCGAAGCTCTAAAATCCTTCTGCTCTTGTTGAAGCTCGGCCCAAGTTCGAAGCCGCTCGGGGCTTCTTTCCCAGCTTCTAAGATCTTCAGATCTTTTATTTTGGGCTTCACCTTCGTCTTCGGACCAATTAATGTCTTCAGAAGACGAGGTGTTTGCGTCAATCTCTTTATCTTCTTCTTTGATATAAGACAATACGTCTTTGATTACTTCGGGCGCAATAACGCCGGAGTCATCTCGAGGAATAAGAAATCGAGGACGCTTATAACTCTTTAGAAGTTCGAAGGTGTTCCACAATGAGCGAAGTTCGCTGTTAAGCTCTAACACTTCGATATCTTCCATAAGAGGCAAAGCCTAAAAATATGACAAACAAGACTTTCATTGATAAATATTTACAAGCATCAGCTTTACATAATCAAAAAATCCTAAATAATCCTAAACCTGCGGGTTCGGAGGAGGCTGACTGCTCGAAGCTTGGCTCCGAACTTGCTTTTGGCGTTGGCCTTCATCAATCCAAGCCTTGATCGCAGATCGACCTTCGGCTCTCCACGAAGTCTGGAAGGCTCGCCAAGCAGTAGCTACGCCTTCGGAAGGAGTCAAAAGTCTCGCGTCGTCGAAGATGATGGAGCCCTCTGCGCTCGGAGTGATTGTTCGGCCCAAATCCTCGTAGTAGCGAAGTATTCCAAGGGCAAACACTTGTCCGGAGAGTTCTCCATAACTCATGCCTGCCGTCTTCATTTGCTTCGCTGCTCCTTGGATCCTCTTTAGCCGGCGCAGCAGAGTTACATTGTCATCCGAAGGTAGTGATCCAGTAGTACCGAAGTACTCCAAGACACCTAGCATCTGTTCGATGACCTCCGAAGCCACCTTTTCAGACTTGAGCTTTTCTGCATTAAGTGCATCCTTGACCGAAGTCGTTTCTGCTAAAACTCCGGAGATTCTAGGATTCTCCGTAGTCAAAGCATTCTTCTGAGTCCGGAGTTGGCCAGTTTCTTCTTGTAGCCTTACAAGTTCAGACCCTTTGGCAGCATCCTCCGTCCGCAGTCTTTCAATCTCTGCCCGAAGCACAATTCTTTCTGCTTCGAGCTCTTTCTTTGCAGCCTCCAAGCTTTGCCTAGCCCTTCGCTCTGCTAGTATTACATTGTCCATCTGAGCTACTCGACCTTCGGAGAAGTTAAAATTTCTTTGAAGAGTTTCGTTCTCTTCCCGAAGTTGAGCAATTTCGTTTTCATTCGACAAAGCCGCAGCGCGGGCTAAGACTGCTTGCTAAGAAAAAAGAAAAACTGGAATAAGAAATTATTCATATATAATTTGCCATTTGGTTCGAAGATGCTTTATACCTGATAAGCTGCTCTTTCCACAGCAATATTAAGCTCTGAACCCTTCGCTCTGCTTAAAAGGGCTACCAGTTCTGTTTCCCCGACTTTGCGACTGGCTTCACCCAAAGGTTTAACCAAAGTCCCAAGTCCGGTTTTCTCCTTCAAAAATGGAGTTATGAGAGGAAGCATTACTGAAGCCTTCTGATCAGCTCTGCTTAGCGAGGGTCCGGAGAGTTCTTCTGAGGCCCTTGGAACTTCTGAAGATGGCCCCCCCTCAGTCGATTCACTTTCATCTGTTGACTCAGATGAAGTCGATCCTTGAGCAGGGAGAGGCTCTATGTGTCTTTTTCCTCTTCCAGGCCCCGGTAGAGTAACCCCCGGTTGTGGCTCCGAAGTCGTCGAAGGTCTTTGAATTGTATCTTCGAGGGATACTTCGACAACAGGAGGCTCTGAAAAAACAAAAATATTACACATTGTATAATTTTGCAAAAATTGATAAGAATTATGCAAAATTTACCTTCGACATTCTCTGGAATATCGAGCACCGGACTGATCGGAGGATCAAAAGTGTAGTCCTCATCCGAATCAGCCGCTAAATCTTGGACTGCAGGAGCATCGTCCTGAAGAGTCCTCGTTACTTCTTCGAGAATCGAAGCCATAGTGACTTCGACTCCACCTTAATCCACAGGAACTCCGGCCTGAGTTGTATCTTCTTGAACTACCGAAGTCATTGGTTGATCAGCATTATCTCCAGACTCCGGTACGTTCGCAGGCACTTCGGCCTCATCTACACCCATAGGGGCTTCGATTTGTTCTTCCTGGGTATCCGGAGCTCTTACTTCTTCGATGTTGGCTTGGGGCTCCGGAATACCTGCAGTATCTTCAATGTGAATACTTCGTTGAGTTGCATCTTCATCAATTAATTTTACTAATAAAATACCTTCATCCTCTTTAGAACCAGAAAGTGAGGTTCTTGAGCTTGAAGGAGCAGGATCCAAAGGTGCGAGATTCTTTGGCTTTCGAGCCACCTTCTTCACCGGAGTCTTTGCTGAACCTGAAGCTCCAGCTTCAGCTACTCTTTTCTTGGGGCCTTTCTCCTGAGGCACCCAATCCATCAGAGGGGGTGGAGTTAACTCCAGCATTTCCCATACTCTGTTAAAACGCTCCCAACTTCCGACTAATTTGATTCGCCATTCTTTTTCCGACGGAGTTGGAGCACCCAGAATCTTCTCCGAAGCCCTTACAATTTGCTCTGAAGTAATAGGGGCTGAAGAAGCTAAAAAATAATTCGAGTTAGTCTTTCTTCGAAGTAAGTATGTACTATGCATGTTGGTTTCGAAGTTACCTGCAGGGCTCGAAGTATAGTTAATCTTGCGAAGACCGCCTTCTGAGTCATCTTCGAAGACGATAGGCCAGTTGGCCATCAACGGAGGAATTTGCAGTCCGAGGAACTCTTCGGCTAAGTCCCGCATACTCAACCTTCTGCTGATTTTCTGAAGCAAGTTGAGGCGAGCTTCGAGTTGGCCTTCGTCAGGTTGCACTAAGGCTTCCTTCCGGAACTGGATTTCTTTGAGGGGACCGGCCAGAGGACTCCTCACTCCAACTTCGGCATAAAACCACCTCAGAACCCAATCGGTGTACCATCTAGCATTGATGGCCTTAGCAGGGAATTGCAGCGTATATTCATCGCGAAGCCTAAAATTGATGCTTCCGAAGGAAACCACCACTTTCTCACCTCCGGAGCCTACGAAGGTCTTTGGCTGACAAGTTGCTCTATGAAGCGCAGCGAAGATTTCAGCCCTCCCCTCACAACCTTCGGCTCTCAGTGCCCACTCGAAGATAGCTAATCTGGCTACAGCATTCGGAGACAGCTGGGGGAGGGTTACATGAAACAAGTCAAGTACTTCGGCCAAGAAATCCACAGCCGGGAGGCCCAAGCCCGCTTCAAAAAAAGCTTCGAACACTACAACTTCTCCGGGTCTCGGTGATGGAATCGATTCTTTGCCCGGCTTCCGAATCATAACCCCATCACTAATCTTTCCCCCCGCTGTGATTGCCAAAGACTCTTTCTTGCAGGTAGACGGCCCCAACTCAAAAGATTGATCCAAGTACTTAGTTGAGGGTGGGCACAGACCTTGGTCGTCGGGGATTTGGGGATTTCTCCCCCCTGCCGCCATGGATATTGTCGCCTGCATCGAGGATGTCGCCGCCAATGTCGCCGCCGCTGCTGCTGCGACTGCCTGCTGCCGAGCCAAGGCCGAAGGAGGCGCAGATCCCGTGGTCTTCACCATCGCGATTGCCGGATTGATCTGAGGGAATGGAGACTAGGGCTCAAGAACTCGAAGGCTAGGGCTCAAGAACTCAAAGGGCTCAAAAAAGCTTTTGACTGAGAAGAACCGGTGAAAAGGTAATCGGGTAAGTTTTGGGGCTCTTTATTTATAGCCTAATCTTTCCGTTTGTTACCGTTTGGGTTCTGCCCTTTCGCATTCCCGCCTGTTATTCTCCTCCGAAAATAACGCCTCATATAACTTCCGTTAGAAACAGAAACTAACGGCTATTTTTTCTAAGTCTAAAAAGACTTTCGAACTTCCTGAGTCAGTTCTAAGGTAGTTCGAACAGTAATTACCTTATGACTGATTCGAAGCTCATATCTTCATGCATTTCGGAGATAAAACGAAAATCAATAACCCCTATGATTGGTTATCTTTTCTTTCCGTATACTGCTCTCCTAACGTTACAGGTCGAACGGAGAAGCGTATTCGAGGGGCTACTGTTGGGGGAAAATATCTCATCTTCGGGGTTATTGCCAAAGCAGTACGAAGACAGCCAACTAGTTCGAAGATTGTCCGAAGACCTTCTTCGAAGATGCTCGGAACCTGGTTCGAAGCCCGAAGACAGGCACTGGTTCGAAGTATGTCTTCGAACCAAAGCCCTTCAGGATCTTTTCTGCCAGCTAAGATGGAAGACTTATCTTCTATCCTATTAGATTAGTCTTTTACCATTTTAGCCCTATTAAGGAAACCGAATAGTTTCCTTAATGTCGGCTGTAATAGAAGGGTAAATAGGTCTTTTCCTTAATGTTTAGGCCTATAAATACCCCCATTTTATCCTGTAATGAGGACCGATTACAAGTGATTCAATACACACTTTCGAACTGTTCTAAGCTATTATCCTTTCGGAGGCTTAAAACAGTTTGCTTCGCAAACACTTCGTTTGTTAGTTTCTTTTCTACAGAAACCTGTTAGCGTAATCTTTTACGCCAACAGCATCCTTCGCCAGATGTAGCTTCGGCTTGGGAAGTTTTCTGGTCAATCCGGAAAATGGACCAGAAAGCTACGACTAAAGCTTGGATCGACGAGGCCCATCGGCAAAAGCAAGCACAGACAAGGCCGCCGCTTCCATCTTCGCCGGCTCCGACACCTCCTGCTCCACCAACCGACCCGCAAGTTTAGCTCATAGGGCGCTTAATCATGTATAAGAAATCTTGTAAAGCCCCTTGCATTAATGAAAAGTTTATAAACGAAGAACTTGTTTGGGTGTTTTATTCTTTTAGGTTCTGTCATGTCCTTCGGAGCCTGACTTCGAAATACTAGAAATTAACGAAGGGCTCCGTCGGTAGTGGTCAGTCCTTTAGAGCTTAAGGCCTTACCGCCGCTCCCGCTTCTCTGTTCCTCACGGAGATAAAGGAGAGGTAACCCTCGAAGTTTGTCAAGAAGTCTTAACTTACATCAAGGAGGAGGAAAAGGAGAAGACATCTTCATCCTCCGAGTATATAGATTGGTCTGACTCGGAGTATCAGGCTGAAGACCCTGCGGAGGCTAACTCCTAAAGGTTTCTTACTTGGGCCGAGCTTCAAGAGGAGCAGAAGAAACTGCGAGCTTCGAGGAAGAAAAGAAGCACTCGAACTAAAAAGTCAATTTTGGTGACTTCAAGCTCCGAAGGTCAAAGTAGCTGTAGAGGTAGCTCTAGAGGCCGAAAGGGTCTCCGATTTTACCTAGGCTTAGACCAAAATGTCTCTTGATGTAAAAGTATGATTAATATGAATTGCTTCGGAAGCATCTTGTTGTTCCTTACTCCCCTACCCCTCCTTGTGGGCGGGGGACATTGCGCATTGCAATAAGGTCTGTCTGGCACAATGACGTGCACAACAAACTGATGCTTCGTACAACACTCAATAACTATTACTTTTTCGTAGAGTTCTTCGAACTATACGTTCGTATTATGATGTTTGTAAGTTTCGGAGATGAATTTATATTTGCAAGCTCCTATACTAGTCACTTAGGACTTTAAAAGTGTCTCATTAGCCGGAGCCTTGAAACCTTATTGCTTGGTCACCTTCGACTCTTTTTACAGATACTTGGAACCCGAAGGTCGGAAATCTGTTCTTTTTAAAGTCCTTAGACTCTTCTATGGATCCTAACAAGCTGGAGCCTAGAATCCATAGGCTGGCCACCTTTGGCTCTTTTATAGATGCTTCGAACCCGGAGGCCGGAAATCTGTGCTTTTAAAGTCCTTAGACTCTTCTACGAATCCTAACAAGCCAGAGCCTGGAATTCGTAGGCTGGCCACCTTCGGCTCTTTACAGATGATTCGAACCCGGAGGTTGGAAATCTGTTCTTTTAAAGTCCTTAGACTCTTCTACAGATCCTAACAAGCCGGAGCCTAGAATCCGTAGGCTGGCCACCTTCGGCTCTTTTACAGATGCTTCGAACCCGGAGGCCAGAAATCAGTTCTTTTAAAGTCCTTAGACTCTTCTACGGATCCTAACAAGCCGGAGTCTGGAATCTGTAGGCTGGCAAGGAAGCCCGTGAACCAATTGTTCGAAGGCTGTTGCCTGGGTCCTTAGAAAGATGCTTGACTCCGCAAGCATCTCCGTCCTCCTGATGCGTCCACAAGGAGTAAGGGATATTCGAAGAGCAAACAAGATTTGAACCTCCACTTTATTTAGAAAAGGGACTTTATAATTGATTACAAGGAGCCCCTAAGCGTAGTAACGCTTAAGGTGCTCCACATGCCATGCATGTTTCAATTCTTCCCCTTCTAAATTAGCTAATTTAAACGATCCGGGGCGCCCTGAGCGTAGGATGATATATGGTCCTTCCCATTTATTTCCTAGCTTCCTCGGGGCTATTACACTTCGCAAAACTAAATGACCTGGTCTAATCTCATTCAGCTTTATCTTCGGGTCATACCATGTTTTTGTTTGGTCTTGGTACTTCGTCAGATTGGCGACAGCTCAAAGCCTTGTTTCTTCTGACAAGTCTAGCAAAGTGTTCCTCTCGTCTTCGTCTCTGGGTTCTACTACTCAAAGGGATCCACCCCTGAGCTCCGTAGGAGTCATGGCCTCATCTCCGAATAGTAGTCTAAATGGGGTAAAGCCTGTGGACCTGGCTTAGGTGGTCCGAATGGACCATAAAATCTTGGGGAGCTCTTCGACCCACAACCCTTTGGCCAACCCAATAATCCTTCGATTCAGACCAGAGAGAATATTCCCGTTGGCTCGCTCGATGGCTCCGTTGGACTATGGGTGGTGCACTGCTGCGAAGCATAACTTAATGCCTAGTTCTTCACAAATTTTTTTGAATGTGTCAGCTTTGAACTGGGTTCCATTATCCACAGTTAGCTCCCTTGGTACTCCAAACCTGCATATAATATTTTGCCAGAAAATTTTTTGCACGTTCCTTGAAGTGATAGCAGTCAAGGGTTCTGCTTCGACCCACTTGGAAAAATACTCGATTGCTACCACTGCAAACTTCAAGCTGCCTTTTGCCATTGGAAAAGGGCCGATGAGGTCCATGCCCCACCGAGCCATTGACCATACCGGGGCAATAACTTGAAGTGGTACTGGTGGACATTGGCTTTGTCTTCCCATCCACTGGCATCCTTGGCAGGTTCGAACCAGCTCCTCCGCATCTCTTAAAATTGTCGGCCAGTAGAGCCCCTGCCGAAGTGTCTTTCCTACTAGAGCACGAGGGGCTAGGTAGCTTCCACATAAACCTTCGTGAATATCCCGAAGTATATCTTGGCCTTCAAGTTGGGAGATGCACCGAAGTAGAGGAGAACAAACTCCGGCTTTGTACAACACTCCATTGACAAGCTTATAATTTCGAGCCCTTGCTTGCAACCTTCGGAAATCCGGACCTTCTGATGAATCTGCGCTACCTTACAAGACATCCATTATCGGAGCCCGCCAATCTACAGCTGGAATGCAAAGGACTTCTGCGGAGGGTAATTGATTGACTGTAGGCTTGACTAGTTCTTCATAGAAAGCACCCTCCGGGAGGTCCAATGCTCCGGCTGCAGACTTTGCTAGAATGTCTGCAAGTTGATTATCTGCTCGAGGGATACTTCGAACAGAAAATCCTTTGAATGCTGCTTCTGTTTTGTGGATTTCCTCTAGGTACTTTGCTAGATGTGGGTTCCTTGCTTGAAAGCTTTTGTCAACATGCCCTGCGATGACTTGGGAATCTGTTTTAATTATTATCCTTGCTGCTCCAAGTGCCTTTGCCTTTCGGAGGCCTAGCAGGATCCCTTCGTACTCTGCGATATTATTGGTGGTCTTAAAGTTGAGCCTCGCAGAATACATGGCCTTTTGCCCTGACGGTGATATAATTACTGCTCCAGCTCTGGCACCAGATGCCTGATAAGCTCCGTCAGAAAATATTGTCCATAAACCTTCGGAGGGCTCCTCTCGAGCCCAAACTGCAGATGGAGTCCACTCTGCTACGAAGTTAGCTATGATTTGGGATTTGATAGCTGTTCTTGCCATGAAGGAAATTCCGAAGGGGGCTAGCTCGACAGCCCATTTTTCGAGCTCGGAGTATCTTGTCTTTGCTCCGGACAAAGCTTCTGAAACAAAATAAACTGGGTTTTGCACCAGCTTTCCCTTAAGCTCAACTTATCTGACCAGTACTACACTTACTTCGGAGCCTGTTGCTGCAAGATAAAGGAGGAGAGTTTCCTCCGGGAGTGGCACAGTAAGTGTTGACAGGCTTCCGAGGTATGCCTTGATATCATCGAAGCTCTTCTGGCACTCCGGCGTCCAGTTGAAACTTTTGGACCCCTTTAGTGCTTTGAAAATTTGAAGGCTTCGTTCGGCTGACCTGGCCAGGAATCTGCTAAGAGCTGCGAGCCTTCCTGTTAGCTTCTGGACTTGCTTCAAATTTTCTGGTGGATCCATTCTTTGTAGTGCACTTATCTGCGTTAGGCTAGCTTCGATTCCCCTGCTCGAAACTAAGTACCGTAGCAGTTTTCCTGCTTGCGCCCCGAATATACATTTTTCAGGGTTGAGGTGTACTCCACATTCTCGGAGGCTCTCAAATGTTTCAGCTAAGTCTATACTATGCTGGTGCTTTTGAGCACTTTTTATTACAATGTCATCCATATAGGCTTCGACATTCAGGCCTATTTGGTGACCTAGAGCCTTAGCTATTAAACGTGAGAATGTGGCTCCGGCATTCCGCAGGCCAAAAGGCATTCTTACATAACAAAATACTCTGGATGGAGTTATGAAACTTGTCTTGGCTTCATCTTCACGCTTTAGCCAGACTTGATGATACCCGGAGTAAGCATCGAGGAAGCTTAGCAATTCGGAGCCAGCTGTGGAATCTACTAGCTGGTCTATTCGGGGCATAGGGTAGGGGTCTCGTGGGCATGCTTTATTTAATGATGTAAAATTGATGCACATGCACCACTTGCTCGAGTCCTTTTTCTTGACAAAAACAGGGTTTGCCAACCACTCGGTATGGGCTACCTCCCTGATGATGCCAACCCTTAACAATTTTTCCACTTCGATCTTGGCGAGGCCTGCTCTTTCCATAGATAGCTTATGGAGCCCCTGGCGTACTGGCCTAGCCTTCGGGTTGACGCGCAAGCTATGCTCGATGATACTCCGATCAACCCCGGTGATGTCTTCGTCAGTCCAGGCAAAGATGTCCAAATTTTGCTTGACTACTTCTTCCAACGAGGCAGCTATCTCCGGAGATAGCCCCTTGCCGAACTGTATTGGGTATTCTTTGCCATCCTTCAGAATTATCTTCATCACGACATCACCTTCCGGGCTTGGGTTAAGGGAAAGATCCTTCGAAGAGTTCGAAGACTCTGGAACCTCTTCGGTGTGCTCCGCCACACTATGTACTTGCCGAGGGTCCAACGGCTGGCTGTGACCATATTCCATTCTTCGGGCTATAGCTTGGTCTCCCGAAACAGTAAGAACTCCACATTGCATGGGCATCTTGAGACATAGATAGTTGTGATGGGCTATAGTTCCAAACTGGTTCAGCATCCCTTGCCTGAAGATTGCGTTGTAGGTATAGGGGGCGTCGACAACGTCGAAGATCACCTCCTCCACCCTGGCCAAAGGCCCCTCTCTGAAAGCAACCTCGAGACCTATTTGGCCAAGGGCATCGAGAGGCGGACCTGCGAAACCTTGAAGTGGTCGGGCCGCTGGAAGTAAATGCCTCCGAGGTATGCACATTTGGTCGAAGGCTTGGACAAAAAGTATGTCTGCGGAGCTCCCGCCGTCCACCAGGATCCTTCAAACTTCCACCCCATCTATATCTGCTGAAATGACCAAGGGGTCAGCATGGGGGAACTTCACCCCTACAGCATCACTAGCAGTAAAGGAAATAGGCACATATCTGCTTGAAGTATGCGAACAGCTGTGCCACGGATGACACAGGCTTCCGATGAAGCTTCCTGAGGAGATCGGGGTTCAACACCCATTCACGGGCGGCGTCGACTACCGAAGAGGTTGACAAGCCCTTGATCTGCGACTTGGTGTGGGCAAAACACGTGAAGTATTCCCGAAGTGTCTCCCCTGCTCGCTACTTCTCCTGGAATAAGCTCCCTGTCGACATCGGAGCCACGAATGTACCTTGGAAGTTGCTTACGAACTTCCTCTTCAACTGCTCCCAAGATCTGATTGATCCTGGCTTCAAGGACCAGAACCATTAGAGAGCCACACCTGGGAAACACTTTGCCATAGTGTTGCACAGCCCTCCGCTTGCTTCTATCGCTAGGGCATATGAGCGAGCGAATTCTCCGGGGTCAGACCTGCCGGAATACTTGTGCAACTTTGAGGCCTTGAACCAAGGATCGAAGGGCACCCTTTGCAAGTCCGAATGTAGCGGAGACTCATCATCGAAAGATGTGTTCTCAGCCTCCTCCAGGACTCGAACATCTTCAGGAAGATTGCGAGCACCATCGTCTTGGGGCCCTTCTGGAGTCTGGGTGGAGGCTTGGGAGCGGAGGTGATCAGCGGCCTCTTGCCTCCACCTAGCCACTTCCTCCCGAAGCCGCGCTATTTGTATTTGAGTAGCTTCGGCTTCAGGAAGGTCTTCACCTTCGTTGGAGGGGAGCTCCGGGTCCCGAGAACTGACATAATCCATTTGGAGCACCGTAGGAGCAGCCCGAGGGCTTCTGGGTACTCGACACCCAATGACACCTTCGGGGATTGTTGGAACAACTCAGGGTCCGGCTCCGTTGGTCTGAGGGGACCTTCAGAGAGGACCTGAGGCTAGGCTCCGCTTGGGAGGCATAGCTAGTAACGAAGAGGTCCGAAGACCGAGGACTTTGATTGGTCTGGGAAGGCGAGTGAAGGCCTTCAAACCACACTAAGAAGCCCCTTAATGAAGGGTGCAAAGAATCTTGGGACTCCGAAGCTCCCTCCGCAAGTGCTCTTCGAAGTGCAGTCAATAGTAGAGAACTAGCTTCTAGAACTAGGATCCCCACGGATGGCGCCAACTGTTGGCTTAAAAGATTACGCTAACAGATTCTCTAAGATTAAGAACTGACAAACAATGAGTTTGTGTTAAGAACTATCTCGAGCCTCCGAATTGGATAATAACTCAAGTAGTCCAAATGTGTGTATTGAATAGCTGAGTATTTGATCCATATTACAGGGTAAGAAGGGGGGTATTTATAGGCAAAAAAGTCTAAGGAAAAGACCTATTTACCCCTCAATTACAACCGACATAGTGGAAACTATTCGGTACCCTGAACAGGGTTAAAATGGTAAAATATACCCGGAGCAAGTAGATAACTCAAACATCTTATCAACCTTGTCGTTCATCACCGGAGCTTCATATCGTGCGGAGGGTTCCTTCGGACTATAAGTCAAAGCACCCTTCGGCGTAACAACTCCTCTACCTTCGAGCATAATCTTTTCTTCTTCGAAGCTGATAAGTTATCTTGAATTGTTAATCTCTAAGTCCTGAAAGTGAAGCATTTCCCCCCAACAGCCTACGTGTCATGATTATTTATATCCCAAGGCTGGTGTACATTTATATGACCCACGTGTCGATTTGTGATGCTTTAGCTCATGTAACTAGTATAGTGCTATTTTAATAGGCTAGTACAGGTTCATGGAGGCTGGAGGCACACACTCAATGATAGGAGCCATGGAGATGGAGACCACCATGTGAAGGGGCCATAATATGTCCAATAAATGTGTTTTCTGTGGTGCTTACTTATGTTCCAATCATACTATTCTTGCATCTTTCATGCGCGCTAGGGAACGTCACCTTGCTAGAATAGTTTTCCCTCAGAAAATTAAGTATTGATGCTCTTTCCAATAGCTGCTCCTACCAATGATCTCAATCATTGATAGTGAGTCTACCAAAGTAGGGTGCTATCTTTTATCTTGACCAGTTAGGGTGGAAGTCGGACTTCCGCACATATAGTATTGTGAGAAACCAAGTTGAGATGTGCCTTGGTTTCAGTCTGTGATGAGTGATTTACAGATTTCCTTCTGGGTGGAGGGGTCCCTCTGAATAGGTTCGGAGGTGTGTTCATCGAAGGATTCAGTGTTTGCTGGCTACACAAGTTCACAGCGAGGTATATCTGTAGAGGGGTCAGGTAGTATACAATTCGAAGGTTGTATCGAAGGGGTTGGTATTTTGGGTGGTACATCGGAGTGTGTACCGGAGGGTGTTTTACCTAGAGAGGTCAGCACAATAGGTGAACTAGGTCAAGCAGGGAGCTTGACACCAGGCAAGTGGGGAGCTTGGTCATGGAGGCTGTGTGAAGTCGAGGTTGGTTCTCAGGTCGAGGTGCACCAGTTAAAGGAAGGAAGTGCAGAGGGGGACTCCGGTTAAAGATACCCCGAGGCAAAGTCCTCGGAGGCGAGGCACTTCGAAGGGATACTCTGAAGGAGTAACTTCGAAGGCTGGTAGAAGAAGTCCTCAAGAATGAGGCGAGACTCCCAAGTGTGCATCAGACGGAGACATTTGGAAGGACACCTAACGAAGGTCTCAGAAGTCAATGTGCATCGAAGGCATGGACTGGGTAAGACACTTCGTTGAGTGTGCTCAAGGTTGAGACACTACGAAGGAGTGCTTTATGCGGAGGCCTTGGACGAGGAGGGATTTCGAAAGGTGGTGTACAAAACCCTTTGGTAGTAGGTACTTTGTTGGACCAAAAACGACGACCAGAGGGGGGGTGAATGAGAGCTTTTTTAAAAATTCAGACTAAAAATAGCCTTCTGTTTTACTTCTGTCGTCTGCGGAACAGGCTTCGAACACACCCTTCGAAGTTCTGGTTCGAAGGTATTTCATAGCTTTGAAATCAGGCTTCGCAAGGAGCAAAAGTTCGAAGCCAAGAAGACTTCGCTCCACCTACAACCCCGAAAATTCAGCTCTGCTAAGTCAGTGCACGCTCTGCACACAGGGTGCCTTCGAGCAGGCTTCACACTTCACCCTTCGCAAGAGCGGACTTCCCTCTTAGGACTTCGATCTGCTCTGCTAAGTCAGTGCAGGCTCATCACACTGGGTGCCTTCGAGCAGGCTTCGCACTTCACCCTTCGCAAGAGCAGTCTTCCCCCTATGGACCACCATGGCTTCGTAGGTTCTCCCAGCTCGAACTCCATCAGCCCATGTACCGAAGCCATGCATGTCCGAAGTACCTCAAGTTAGCCTCACTCCGGAGTCAGCCTCACTCTGGAGCCAGCCTCACTCCGAAGTCAGCTTCATTCCGAAGCCAGCCTCACTCTGAAGTCAGCTTCACCTTCGGAGTACCACCCTTCGAAGTCCCTCCTTCGTCCAAGGCCTCCGCATGAAGCATTCCATGAGCACTTCGTCGTAGTGTCTCTCCCCGAGCACACTCCTCGACGATCCTCACCCGGACCATGCCTTCGATGCACCGCGACTTCTGAGACCTTCGTCGGGTATACCTTCGAGTGCCTTCCTCTGGAGCACACTTCGAATGCCTTGCCTCATTGCTGAGGACTTGGTCCACCATACTCCGAAGTCACTCCATTCGGAGTACCCTTCGAAGTGCCTCGCCTCCGAGGACTTCATCTCGGAGTACCATCACCCGGAGATACACTTCGCACTTACTGCTTTCTCTTGGCGCACCTCGACCAGAGGTCCGACCTCGACCCCTTCGCAGCCTTCGTGACGGAGCTCCCTGCTCCCCTAGCATCAAGCCTCCCGCTTGACCCAGGTTCACTTTCTACGAACCGTCCGTCGCCTCCAAAGTCACCTGCGCACCACAGACAAACAGACAAGTGTATCCAGTACCCCAGAGACCTCTCCGGGTAAGAAACCTCCGATACACACTCCGGTGTACCGCCCACAGTACCGATACCTTCGGTATGACCAAGTCATCGTGTACTGTCGGAACCCTCCGACAGGCACCCTCTGCTGCAACAGCTGCAGCAAACAGAGCCCACTGAACCCTTCAGTGAAACAACCTCCGAACCCCTTCGGAGGGACCCCTTCGAATCAGAGGATAAAAACTGTCAATCACTCATCACAGAATCTGAAACCACCCCTTGGTTTCTCATACTTCGAAGGTGGGGTTTCGAAGTTAGGTTGTATTGACGTGCTTCGGCCATGCATGGCTTCGGTACATGGATGGGAGGCTGTCGAGCTAAGGGTAGCTGCGAAGTCGTGGTAATCCACTCCAAAGGTGATGGTGCGAAGACTCAAGGGCTTTGATGGCTTCGGCTCAAAACCGTCACTTGTATCGAAGACATACTTCGGTGTAGTGAAGGCCTACAGGTTCGAAGCCTACTACCAAAGCCATTGCAACACTTTGCGTGTGAAGAGGGCTCCGAAGATTCTAGTCTGCAAAGCTGACACAAAAGGTGCTTCCAATAAAATAGACTACCATCAGTACCCTCGTGACTGCTAGAGGTAGTAAAGTTGTAAACTCTAGGGGTATAGTAGTCTATTCGCAGGTCTGAGTTATGCCTATAAATAGAGAGGCAGGCTGAGGTCTAGGGCAACATAGTGCACTCCACTTTTAGAACCTTCTGTACTCACTGTAGCCTTGGGCCAGCCCCCATGTTTTGTACTCTAAATCTGTGAATTTTTTGTGTTCTCTGTTCTTGCAATGAAATTTCTATTCTGTTTTCATTGATTGCATGAACTTGTATCTGTGTTATTCACACTGTCTGGGCTGAGTTTTCTGCAGTTCATTTCGTTCTATGCAAACCCGAGTTTTTACTCACTGTTCTTGCTAATAAAGTGTTCTGTCTCTCATGCGTGTGATTTCTCTATGTGTGATTTCGGAGTAAGCTCACTTTGAGTATATCGGAGGCCAGTCCTCGTAGATTCTAGCGAAGTACCCTCTGTTGTAAGCAAGTGAAGCCATCGTTGTTTGGCATAGCCAAAGTCTTCCTGGCAGTCAATTTTGCTAACACTACAGGAATTCAACAAACTTCTGTCGACCAAAGCCGACAGAAGGTAAGCCTTTCCTGATGGAAGAAGCCAACTTCCATCGGCAAAAGCCTAACTTCCGTCGGTATCTGGCTAACGGAAGCAGTTCGATGGAAGGCTTCACGTGGCAGCCACCGACAGAAGTTAGCTAACTTCCATCGGCTTCACGTGGCCGACGGAAGTTATCGTGGCAGTTTGCCACGTCAGCAGAGGCCATCTAACTTCCGTCGGCCAGGCTGGCCGACAGAAGTTAGATGGCCTCTGTTGACGTGGCAAACTGCCGTAACTTCCATCAGCTTTGACCCTAGCCAATGGAAGTTAGCTGTTTCTGCTGACGTGGCTGAAAATAGCTAACTTTCGTCGGCTATGGTCAAAGCCGATGGAAGTTAGCTAGAATTTTTTGTTTTGCTGGTTCTCCTATTCACACTCACATTCAATCACAATTTCATATCCAAATTCACATATCACATCCAAATTCAGATATCACATCCAAATTCACATTCAAACTTCACATATCACATCCAAAATCACATATCACATCCAAATTCACATTCAAACTTCACACATCTCATCCAAATTCACATATCACACCCAAATTCACATATCACATCCAAATTCACATTCAAACTTCACATATCACATCTAAATTCACATTCAAACTTCACATATCACATCCATACTCACTTATCACCCACATTTGGTTGGTTGGAGTTATGGGCACCATCGCTGCCTCTCGGTTCATCCACATTTGAAGCCGAGGGTCCATGCTGACCGGGCGTACGGATAGTCTGAAGTAATAGATAAAATTAGAGAACGAACTCAAATAACTATCTAAATGCTAACTTAAGTATCTTAACTAACTAAAGTAACTCAAATAACAACATGTCAGGAGGTACCTCAGCTGCAGGAGGAGGAACAAATGGAATAAATGGTGACGGGGCAGGTAGCGGTTGGAGCTGTGACATGTCAAATCCATGAAGTTGCTAGGCCATTTTCTATACATGTTGAAATGCAATCAGTTAGTTTTAAACCTATTGCTAAATACTTTGTAGCGGTAATACAATAAACTAAACTTAATTGCATCATCGCTTGCTGTTGTGCTAAGCAAGCGACATAATACTCTTGTTGCTGCCTTATGTGCTCGTCTCGCTGCCTCATTTCCTAGACTTGCTGCCTCACTTCCTCGTATCGCTTTCTCAATTCCTCCCTCAGCCGAAGCACTTGCGAGTTTTCTTCTGAGCGGCAAGAGCTAACTACTGAGGATCCCTGCGACGATTGAGCCGACTTCTGAGCTCTCACCGCCCTCGAGTCAATAACTCCATTAAACATGGAGTACCTGCAACATTGAATAAGTTAGTTACCATTACAGTAGCATACACAAAACATTGAAAAAAAAACTTCGTCTCACTGTCCATGGCTTTTTCCACCTCTGCTGGAGTACACGCCCATTGGGTCGACAGGTTCTCTCCGCCAATCATACTCCTCACCATAGAGTTTAACCATGTGTTGACCATATTGCGTCTGCAAAAAACTAGCATGTCCGATTAGACAAAAAAAATGACGCAAACTCTTAATTAACATTGTTAACATCTCACCAAATGATTCGTGGCTAACTGGCTACACAAGATATCTGGCTGTGTAGGATCTCCTCCTTTGTGACTAGAAGCATAGACCTCGATGTCACTTGGCACATGGCCAGATTTGGCTTCCCGTACTGTAGATATGAGTTAGTCGCATTACAATGTATATATAGATAAAGTTACAAGTGTTAGTCTTACCATGCATGTAGCATGGAGGATATGTCCATCGGCTCCATATCTGTGCTTAGGATCTGTTCCACGACATTGTCTTTTCTGCTCGGAAGTCTTCTTGAATCAAGCTGAAGACCAAATCTTGCAGAATTCAAAGTAGGAATCCTCACAGTTTGCAAACCACGAAATCCTTACCTGAACAGAGATGTTAAGCTTCTACATTATATGAAAATAAATCTCAAAAATCAAAGATTAAAAGAGTTAGAATTGTTTACTGAACGATATTCCTCCTCAGTCAAGTATATTGCTGAAGAACCCCTCGCCTTGCTCATTCATTTCTCTAGCTTCTCCTTATAGTACAGATTGTTCGCTTGAATACGGGCATATGAAATCGCGTCCTTCACCACCTTGTGTGCATTGTTGTTAAAGACAGCAAGGCATGATTATGGTGATTGCCCAATTCTGGCAAGCAAAAATGTAACTGCAAAATTCATGATTAGTAACGTACTATAACTCTAAAAGTTTTGCATTAAAATGAAACAATGAATGAAAAAAACACATACCTAGAAGTCATGAGACACCGCCCGGCCTGGGCAGTTCTGTGGGTCCCATCATGAGCAAACTGGTATTGGTCCTATGTCTGGCATAGTAGCCGATCACCGGTCGGTAGTGTCAGCACCCCTGGGTAGTGCATACGACATAGGTTACCCAATATCAGGTTAACCTGCCTGACCCTTGAAGTGCCATCAAACCGAGAGTCAATCCAAGATCTATAAATACATAATAAATAAAGTCAGTTTACTGAAAGAAATTTGTTGAAGTAAAGCAAAACACTAGAGTATGAGACTTACCCGTCACCTACAGGCTTAATCTTGATCTTGTTTCCACCTGGAGGAACTATTGGGGGGCGACCAGGTGGCTCGTCCTGAAAGAATGTGAGGATGACCCTGAAGCCTCAACCCCCTCCCCTTGACCCGCACCCTCCTCTTGCCCTGAACCCTCCTCCGGGTTAGCCCCCTGCCCCGCACCCTCTGGGTCATCCCCTTGCCCCGCACCCTCCGGGTCATCCCCCTCCTGCCCCCACCCTTGAGGAGCCATGCTGAATAGCGTGGGCCTCATGGCTCCAGAAATGATGAGTCATTGTCAACGATAGTCAAAGAGGACTGAAGAAGAGAGGAGATCTACTGGTTCACGGGCCGCGTGTGACTCAGGTACACGGGCAGCGAGCGACTGTCGGGCAGAGGAGGCTGCGAAGTCGGGCTGGCCCAATCCAGGTGCATGGGCCAGAAGCAGTAGAAGACCCACTGGGCTGTTGACCAGGATTGACTCAGGTACACGGGCGGTGAGCGATTGCCGGGCTGAGAGATCTGCGGAGTCGGGCCGGCCCAATCCGGGTACCTGGTGCAAAGCCGGTGGAGGCTTTGTCAGTTTCGGCGCAAAACTGACAACCGTTGATCTTGTATCCGACTGTCCAGAAGAGAAGCCGTAGTCGCTACGAAAGCTGAGCTTCCGGATAAGTCATCTGTTACTCTAGGCCCACAGTCAGTCAGTCGTGTCTGTAAAAATTCCTAAGGGCAGTAGAGTCTTTTCCTTTATTTTTGAGTCTGTAAAAACCCTAAGGGGCTGGTAGAATATTCCTAGTGTTGGGCTGCCTATAAATAGGACCCCAATCCCTAGGGTTTGGACTACCCCTTTGTGCTGAAATCAAATCCACAATTTGGGTCACGTTTTGTCTCCTGCTTTGTCTCTCTCCTCTTTACTCCTTGCTTGCGCCGCCAGGGAGTGTTTGCCCCTGTATTTAATCCCTTGCTTTTAATGTTGCAGTAAATGCTCTAATTCGTTGTGTGCTGCATCTGCAAAGGTTTTAAATGGCTTTATTTCATTAGCATTGCAAGTTTTTCCCGTGATTTTTGAGGCTTTGGAGGCTTCGGCTGGGTGTGTTCTTCATTCTAGTAGTACTAGTTCTTGCAGTTGCAAGTAGTACTACTTCCCTGCAGCTACAGTGTACTGTGCAGCTTTTCACCTTCTACTGCACAACTTTTTGATCGAAGCTGACAGGGTCTATTACCTTTTCTGGCTGTCTCTGGCAAAGTCTTTCTCTGTTCGAAGCCCCTCAGCTCCGTGAGACAGGCTTCGACTTAGAATCTTCGAAGGCTTCGCTCAACCTTCGATTTTCGGTGTACGGTCTGTGTTGATAAGCTTCGAAGTATTCTTGTGAATGGACAGCATCGCATGCTTCGAATTACATACTCCGAATCTAGCTGTTCGAAGTCCACACTTCGGTAGGTTTCGAAGTAGGGTTCGAAGCTTGTCTTTTCTGATAGACTTCGTTTGGATTTCTTTGTGGCGTGTCAGCCTTCGATTCTCCTTCCGAAGCTTTCCCTGTTCGAAGATAGGCTTCGGACTTGATTTTTCTGTCGCGTGACAGACTTCGCTTCTTTGTTCGAAGGTTGTCCTTTTGTGTGTTGTGGTCGAAGCTTTCGGTTCAAAGTTGTGTTCGAAGTTTTGTCTTCGAAGTGCTCACTTCGAAGCAGGCTCCGACTTTGTCACTTTGCCCCGAAGCTCTTGGTTCGAAGCTGTGTTCGAGGCCTTGCCTTCGAAGTACATACTTCGAACCAGGGTCCGGCACTGTTATACTTCGCTCCGAAGTACTCTTCGCATCTTGACACTTCGAACTAGGCTAGACCGTGACATCTTCGGCATCTCGGACAGGCTCCGTCATCATCCTCCGAAGCTGACCTCGACTTGCGAAGGGGGCTTCGCCAAGTTCCGAACAGGAGACAAAATTTGGACAGTAACTTCTCTTTTCATCTTACACATACTTAGATCATTTCATTGAGAAGTATAGGCCTGTTACATCTTGTTCATCTGCCTAGTTGCACTACTTTAGTTTTACACTGTTTATCATCAGTTGCTTCTAGGTTAGAAACCTTTAGACTTAGGCCTTCTGTTTATTTTCTGCTGCGTAGTATTTTGAGGTGCGTTGGGTATTGGGAACAGGCCATTGATTCGAAAGAATTTTTAAGGCGCCCATTCACCCCCCCTCTGGTCTCTACTTTCGGTCCTACAAGTGGTATCAGAGCGAGGTTAGGGTTTTTCCATACCTTAACCGGTTCTAAACCCCAGTAGTGACCATGACGTCTCCCGGCAAGGTCCCGTCCTTGGAAGCCTATGGCTATAATTATTGGAAGACTCGCATGCGAGCCTATCTCATGAGCCAGGGTTCGGACATATGGGACATTTGCGTTCACACCACATTTGTCATTTTGCCAGTTACTGAGCAAGGTACTGCTGGTATCATTGCTCAGCATCTGAGCAACAGTAAGGCTGTGAACATTTTGTTTTCTGGTTTAGGTCCCACTGAATTTGAGCGTGTGAGTCATCTCTCCACTGCGAGAGAGATCTGGGCTACCCTCAAGGCACACCATGAGGGAACAGCACAGGTCAAGGCTCGGCTCTATCAGACCTACCGGCGTGAATATGAGAATTTCACACAGAAGCCGGGTGAATCTGTTGAGGCTTTGTTTGGTCGCTTTCAGTCGATCATTAACAACCTTCGAGACAACAAGGCTGAGGGTGCTCAGTTAGTCTCAGATCATGAGCAGGCGCTCAAGGTTCTTCATACCTTGGACCCAAAGATCTGGGAGATCAAGGTATCCTCTATCGTTGAGAGTACTTCTTACGATACCTTGACCATTTCTGAGTTGTTTAGCAAGCTAAAGGCCACTGAGGTAGATATCCAGATGAGATCAAATCTCACTGGTTCTGGATCAAAATCCCTGGCCCTTGCTACACCTTCAGTTGATTCTTCTGCTGTGAGCTGTGCTGGGTTCTCCTTGATGTCTATCACTGAGGACCAGCTTGAGTTGTTGGGAGATGATGATTTGTGTCTCTTTAACAACCGGGTGCGTCGTGTCTATGATAAGAGAATGTTCAAAAGACACGGCACAAAATCCGGATGCTTTGAATGTGGTGATCCAGGACACTTCATCGCCGACTGCCCCAAGCGCAGTGGATACAAGAAGGGCACCGGCAGCAGCTTCCACGACTCCGGCAAGCATGAGAGCCCCTCCTTCAACAAGGGCAAACCGAAGACCCGGTTCTTCAAGAAGGCCCTGAAGGACTACCGGTGAGAGAACAAGAAGCGCGACAAGGCCTTCTTCGCCGAGATGGAGAAGAGCTACTCCAAGCAGTCCACGACTTCTTCCTCTTCATCGAGCTCAAGCGATGAGGAGATCGCCATCAGGAAGGGGAAGGACAAGGACGATCCGGCGGGCCTTTGCTTCATGGCCTTCGGAGACAAGCCGAAGAGCCGCTCACACCAGCGCCGAAGATCCCGCAAGAGCTTCTGTTCAATGGCTCTTGGGGATAGAGAAGAAAAGAGCTCCTCCGACGACTCCGACGACGACGACAGCAAGGTATCATCTTATGAGCGCGAAATTGTTGATTTACTTGAGAGCAATCATCAGGAGTTGAAATATCGGGAGAAACTGCTGAGGGGGGCTAAGAAAAGGATAGACGAGTTAGAAAGTGAGCTTGCCGTAGCCAACGGTAGAATAGAAAGTCTATCTTCTTCCCCTTGCTTGGGTGATAGCAGTGAGTGCCCGAAGTGTGAGGTGCTTCTGTGTGACCTGTCGACTCTGAAGTCCAGGTACACAAAAAGGGTTGATGAGAGGGACGCTTTGGCCACTGAGCTTGAAAGCGCTCAGCTGGAGCTGAAAGATGCTCAAGCCACTGTCGTCGCACCCTGTGTTGATTGCCCATCTCATCTAGCTGCCTTAGCTGAGCTGAAATCCAAGGGCGACGAGCATTTGGGTTATTTGGAGAGGTTGAGAGCTGAGCTTGCCCAGACTAGGCTAGAGCTTGAGACACTGTCAGTTCCACCCACTGTCTGTTAGAACTGCTTGTCTCTTAGAATGGAGTTGATCAAGCTGAAAGCCGAAAAGTCTATCCAAGTAGAGAGTGAGTGTGAGACCTGCTTGTCTCAGGTGGAGGTTCTAGCTTCCTTGAGAGAGGAGCTAGCAGATTCTCAGAATGAGAACTTTTACCTCCGTTCTATCCTGAGTTGTATCAGTGCTAGAGAGCCACAGCTTGGCATGATGATCCAGCAGTTCAAGAGGCAGGATGGGTTTGGAGTAGGTTACACCTACACCAAGGCTGACTTTGAGAGTGCCATCAGCCGGGCAGTGGAGTGGAGTAAAATGACTCCAGAGCAGAGGTATCGCAAGACTCACTCCACTGAGTCTTCCCAGGCTTGTCAGCCCAAGGATGGAGTGATCCATGAACCACCTAAAGCTCCACTCAAGAAGACTATCTGGGTTCCGAAGCCCAAACACCTCCACTCTTCTCTAGACTCTCTTCCTGGACCCTCTCAGCCCAAGAAGACAACACCAATCACCACTAAGCCCAAGAACCCCAAGCCTCAACCACATCCCAAGAAGCCCACCTATCATTGTGAGTACTGTCAGAGAGACGGGCATCTTGCGGAGTTCTGCTTCAGGAGGAAGCAGGTTGAGAGAGCAGAGAGGGCTCGTAGTGATCAGGAGCAGTTCTACCAGCAAGGTGGTAGACTGCGTGTTCCTCGGCGCGGGGAGAGGCTGGAGGCCAGGCCGCGTCGTGTAGGTGGTGGTAGAGGAGACGGTTTTCTTGCCCGTGCTCCATTTGGTGGTGTTCGTTCCGGCAGAGTTCCAGGCCGTGTTGGCTACGGTCTTGGACCTCGTGGCCGCAGGGTTAGGCAGAACCGAGGACCGCGCTTTGAGCCGCGTTTTGGTCCAAACTCTTTTGATGGTTTTCGCTTTCCATCTTTTGAGCAGATGGCTCGACACTGGTTTAGCTCTTTTGCTAAACCTGGTGCCGGACCATTTGCTCCCACTTACAGACACTGATTGTGCAGGACCGGGGACTGGAGGATGTTTGGATCATGGACTCAGGATGCTCTCGCCACATGACGGGACATCGCAGATGGTTCTCCAGTCTCACTCCCCCGAGCTCCAAAGAGTACATCACTTTCGGGAACAGCGGTCAAGGGAAAGTAAGTGGCATAGGCTCAATCAGCATTTCAGACCATTTCTCTTTAAAGAATGTTGCTTTGGTTAAAAATCTGAACTTTAATTTAATCTCTGTTTCGCAACTTCTTGAGGATGGTTTGGAAGTGCGTTTTAAGAAGAGCAATTCTTCTGTGGTTGATTCTAGAGGGTCTTTGGTTTGTCAGATTTTACCCTTCGGTAAAGTTTTTCGAATTGACTTCTCTAGTTCTTTTGGCCCTTCTCGTTGTTTGATTGCTGGATCTTCTTCTGAGCTCTGGAAGTGGCATAGGAGGTTAGGTCATTTGAGTTTTGATCTGCTAGTCAGGTTAAGCTCTATGGACCTCATCCGAGGATTGCCCAAGCTTAAAATGGAGAAGGATCTAGTTTGTCATCCCTGTCGTCATGGGAAAATGGTTGCCGCTTCTCACTCACCTGTGACTCAGGTGATGACTTCGTATCCAGGCGAGCTTTTACATTTGGACACTGTAGGTCCAGCTCGGGTACGCTCAGTCGGTGGGAAGTGGTATGCACTTGTGATTGTTGACGACTTTTCTCGTTTCTCGTGGGTTTTCTTTTTGGAGTCTAAGGATGAAACTTTTCAATTTGTCCATGACCTGATTTTGAAGTTGAAGAATGAGAACAATGGTCGGTTGCGAGCAATTCGCTCCGACAACGGCTCTGAGTTCAAGAACTCTCAGTTCGTCAGCTTCTGTAGTGATCAGGGTCTGGACCATCAGTTTTCTTCTCCTTACACTCCCCCACAGAACGGCGTTGTGGAACGAAAGAACCGCACGCTAGTCGAGATGGCCAGGACGATGCTCGATGAGCACAGGACTCCTAGGCGTTTTTGGGCTGAAGCCATGAACACGGCTTGCTATCTGGCCAACCGCATTTTTCTTAGAGCTTACATTGGTAAGACATCATATGAGTTGCGCTTTGGCAGACAGCCCAAAGTGAGCCACTTGCGAGCGTTTGGCTGCAAGTGCTTTGTGCTCAAGAAGGGAGGGCATTTGGACAAATTTGAGTCTCGTTGCTGGGATGGTGTTTTTCTTGGTTATGCATTGCATTCTCGAGGTTTCCGTGTTTGGAACCTCGAATCCCAGCTGCTTGTCGAGACTTGTGAGGTTTCGTTTGATGAGTCCTTGCCTTCTTTGAATCCTTCTTTTGAGCTTTCTTGTGATGATGAGCTCGGAGAGTCCATCTTCGAGGAAGATGAGGATACTCCAGCTGCTGTTGAGGGTGGGCCTTCTGCATCCCCCGCAGAGCCCACACCTTCTGAGACTTCGACTGATGAAGAGGGCGGACCTCTGATCACTTCTTCCACTTCGATCGAGCCCCCTCAATCGAGTTCAGAGGTGCCAGCTGCTGACTCCGGTGAGGTGACTTCAGATCACCAGGGAACCCGAGCAGTTCAGCGTGACCATCCCTCAGAGCTCATCATTGGTGATTTGACTGAGAGAACTTTGCGTTCTTCCGCCTCTCTTGCTGTGTTTGCGGAATCTGCGTTTGTTGCATCTTTTGAGCCCAGAGATGTTTCTCATGCTCTTTCTGATTCTAATTGGATTAATGCCATGCAAGAAGAGCTTGAGAATTTTGTCCGCAATCGGGTTTGGACACTAGTTGAGCCGCCACCAGGATGCAACCCCATAGGCACCAAGTGGGTATTCAAGAACAAACAAGGTGAAGATGGGGTTGTGGTGTGCAACAAGGCTCGACTAGTTGCCCAGGGTTATTGCCAGAAGGAAGGTATTGATTTAAAGAAACTTTCGCTCCTGTTGCCCGTCTTGAGTCCATTCGCATTCTTTTAGCTTTTGCCGCTTCGAAGGGTTTTAAGCTTTTTCAAATGGATGTTAAGAGTGCTTTTCTGAACGGGTACATAGAAGAGGAGGTTTATGTTAGGCAACCCCCCGGTTTTGAGAACCCTAAGTTTCCTCGACATATTTTTAAGTTGCACAAAGCTTTATACGGGTTGAAGCAAGCCCCCAGGGCTTGGTATGACCGGTTGAAGCAATTTTTGTTGGGGAAGGGCTTTGTGATGGGTTCTGTGGACAAAACTCTCTTTCTGTTCAGAGTTGCTTCAGACTTCTTAGTTGCTCAGATTTACGTGGACGACATTATTTTTGGCGGTACTACTAATGATCTTGTGTCCAAGTTTTCTGAGCAGATGCACAGTTAGTTTGAGATGAGCCTCATGGGTGAGCTCAAATACTTTTTAGGGCTCCAGATCAAGCAGACCAAGGACGGCACCTTCATCCACCAAGGTAAGTACACTCGTGATATGCTTAAGAAATTTGACTTTGGTGGTGAATTGAAGCCGCAGATGACCCCGATGGGCACTTCTGGGGGTCTGGACAAGGATGAGAGCGGTGTCAAGGTCAATGAAAAGGGAATTTCGAGGAATGATCGGTTCGCTGCTATACTTAACTGCAACAAGACCAGACATTCAGTTCGCCGTGGGACTTTGCGCGCGATTTCAGTCTTCACCACGCGCGTCTCACCGGCAGGCTGTCAAGCGCATTTTCAGGTATCTCACCTATGCGCCTGATCTTGGTCTTTACTATTCAGCATCATCATCTGTTGATTTATCTGGCTTTTCGGATGCCGACTTTGGTGGGTGCCGGTTGGATCGCAAGTCGACTTCCGGTACTTGCCAGTTCCTTGGCTCTTCTCTTGTCTCTTGGTCTTCTCGAAAGCAATCTGGAGTTGCTCTTTCGACCACAGAGGCTGAGTATGTAGCTGCTGCTAGCTGCTGCTCACAGTTGGTTTGGATGATTTCCACTCTGCGAGATTTTGGGTTGTTCTTTCCTACCAGGGTTCCATTGTTTTGCGACAACACTAGTGCTATTAGTGTAGGGAAAAACCCGTGTCTCCATTCAAAAACCAAACATATTGATGTGCGTTTTCACTTCTTGCGGGATCAATATGAGAAAGGTGTCATTGACCTTGTTCATGTTGATACCCATCATCAGTTGGCTGACATTTTCACCAAACCCCTAGATCAGTCTACTTTTGAGCGTTTACGAGGGTATTTGGGTGTTGTGTATCCTTTTTAGGATATTTTGTGTCAGTTTTCTTTCTTCTTTACTCTTTTCTTGAGTCTTTGTGTGTGTGTTCATACCTTGCATTTTCACATATCACACTTTAGAGATGCTTCTGCTATATGATTGAACTGCTTTACTTATTCTAGCTGGTACATGCTTTTGATTACTTGTCGATGATCATGCTTTGCTTCAGTTCAAATGATATGCTGATATCTGTCATATGCATGGCTTTTATGCTTTAAACATGAAACATGATCACCATTGCTTCCGGTAACTAGCATGTGTAGGCTGAGTGCTTTTGCTATCTGTTACATGTCTTGTAGCTAGTTCATCACATAGATGCAGATAGGCAACTTGGACATCTTTATGCTTTAACATGGAAAATGAGCTATAAAAATGTTAAAAATCAAAAATGAATGAAAATTCCATGCCTTTTTTATGCTTGAGTTGAAAAGATCCAAGTGGATTTGCTTTGTCGCATTGCATTGTTCTGGACTGCTTACCATAGCACTTTGGTATGAACTAGGACAGTGTAGTGTATGCCAAGATCAATGTCTTAAGCTTCTGATGGTCCAGTTCTGGCCTAGGCTTGACTTGGTCGGTTAGCATAAGGTTTGACATGCAAATAACCCTTGGCAGAAATGAAAAAGGAAAATTGAAAAAGCCTGAACTTTTTAAAAGATAACAAGTTCGCTGAAGCACGTTTGTTTTGGATTGCTTATCTTGGTAGATATCAGTTAGCTTCTGCATCTCATGCTTTACCTTGCTTGTTTACTGGAAAATATGGTGATGCTTTTATTTGCAAAAATTGACAAATGCGTGCTAAATGACTTTCTTTAGATATCATCTCTTGCACTGATCATGCCATGTGCCTTAGACAGTATCTCTTTTGCTATACCTGTTAGATACTGTATTTGCAGTCAATCATATCTGAGAAGCATGCTTTCTACACTCCACCTGCACCCCAGTTGCATTCACTGCATATTTTGAGGGGGAGTTGCATTTCAGGGGGAGTCCGTGTCTCTTTTTGAGTGCTTGATGAGTTCACTTGTCAACAAGGGGGAGAAAATTTGGGATCAGAGTTTAAGGGGGAGTTCTTACTCTGTCAATATCCTTGTTGTTCTGAAATTGCACTCATTTGAGTTTTTTCGCTTTTGGTTAACCATAATGACCGTTTCTTGCTTTTGTTCGGCTTTTGGTCATTAGGGTTCAACTTTTACCTTATTTTTCTTCTTCTTTGTTCTCTTGTATTTTGTTTTCGTGTTTCCACATTTGTTCACAGGTGCTGAAGAGCTAAGAATTGAGGAGTGTTGACAATGCACTCATCAAGGGGGAGATTGAGGAGCCATGCTGAATAGCGTGGGCCTCATGGCTCCAGAAATGATGAGTCATTGTCAACGATAGTCAAAGAGGACTGAAGAAGAGAGGAGATCTGCTGGTTCACGGGTCGCGTGTGACTCAGGTACATGGGCAGCGAGCGACTGTCGGGCAGAGGAGGCTGCGAAGTCGGGCTGGCCCAATCTAGGTGCATGGGCCAGAAGCAGTAGAAGACCCACTGGGCTGTTGACCAGGATTGACTCAGGTACAGGGGCGGTGAGCGATTGCCGGGCTGAGAGAGCTGCGGAGTCGGGCCGGCCCAATCCGGGTACCTGGTGCAAAGCCGGTGGAGGCTTTGTCAGTTTCGACGCAAAACTGACAACCGTTGATCTTGTATCCGACTGTCCAGAAGAGAAGCCGTTGTCGCTACGAAAGCTGAGCTTCCGGATAAGTCATCTGTTACTCTAGGCCCACAGTCAGTCAGTCATGTCTGTAAAAATTCCTAAGGGCAGTAGAGTCTTTTCCTTTATTTTTGAGTCTGTAAAAACCCTAAGGGGCTGGTAGAATATTCCTAGTGTTGGGCTGCCTATAAATAGGACCCCAATCCCTAGGGTTTGGACTACCCCTTTGTGCTGAAATCAAATCCACAATTTGGGTCACTTTTTGTCTCCTGCTTTGTCTCTCTCCTCTTTACTCCTTGCTTGCGCCGCCAGGGAGTGTTTGCCCCTGTATTTAATCCCTTGCTTTTAATGTTGCAGTAAATGCTCTAATTCGTTGTGTGCTGCATCTGCAAAGGTTTTAAATGGCTTTATTTCATTAGCATTGCAAGTTTTTCCCGTGATTTTTGAGGCTTTGGAGGCTTCGGCTGGGTGTGTTCTTCATTCTAGTAGTACTAGTTCTTGCAGTTGCAAGTAGTACTACTTCCCTGCAGCTACAGTGTACTGTGCAGCTTTTCACCTTCTACTGCACAACTTTTTGATCGAAGCTGACAGGGTCTATTACCTTTTCTGGCTGTCTCTGGCGAAGTCTTTCTCTGTTCGAAGCCCCTCAGCTCCGTGAGACAGGCTTCGACTTAGAATCTTCGAAGGCTTCGCTCAACCTTCGATTTTCGGTGTACGGTCTGTGTTGATAAGCTTCGAAGTATTCTTGTGAATGGACAGCATCGCATGCTTCGAATTACATACTCCGAATCTAGCTGTTCGAAGTCCACACTTCGGTAGGTTTCGAAGTAGGGTTCGAAGCTTGTCTTTTCTGATAGACTTCGTTTGGATTTCTTTGTGGCGTGTCAGCCTTCGATTCTCCTTCCGAAGCTTTCCCTGTTCGAAGATAGGCTTCGGACTTGATTTTTCTGTCGCGTGACAGACTTCGCTTCTTTGTTCGAAGGTTGTCCTTTTGTGTGTTGTGGTCGAAGCTTTCGGTTCAAAGTTGTGTTCGAAGTTTTGTCTTCGAAGTGCTCACTTCGAAGCAGGCTCCGACTTTGTCACTTTGCCCCAAAGCTCTTGGTTCGAAGCTGTGTTCGAGGCCTTGCCATCGAAGTACATACTTCGAACCAGGGTCCGGCACTGTTATACTTTGCTCCGAAGTACTCTTCGCATCTTGACACTTCGAACTAGGCTAGACCGTGACATCTTCGGCATCTCGGACAGGCTCTGTCATCATCCTCTGAAGCTGACCTCGACGTGCGAAGGGGGCTTCGCCAAGTTCCGAACAGGAGACAAAATTTGGACAGTAACTTCTCTTTTCATCTTACACATACTTAGATCATTTCATTGAGAAGTATAGGCCTGTTACATCTTGTTCATCTGCCTAGTTGCACTACTTTAGTTTTACACTGTTTATCATCAGTTGCTTCTAGGTTAGAAACCTTTAGACTTAGGCCTTTTGTTTATTTTCTGCTGCGTAGTATTTTGAGGTGCGTTGGGTATTTGGGAACAGGCCATTGATTCGAAAGAATTTTTAAGGCGCCCATTCACCCCCCCTCTGGTCGCTACTTTTGGTCCTACAACCCTTCGGGTCCTCCTAACCCGCACCCTCTGGATGCTCTTCCTCCTGCAAAATAGTATTAAAAAAATTAGTAATAGTTTTTAACTGGCATAAAAATCAATTTAAAAGTTACCTCATCATCTCTTAGAAATGCACTAGGCTGACCCATTAATGTTAGATCTATGCATCTCAAGAGCTGCTCTTGACGATGTCTGTTTGAAGAAGAGGAGGTACCCTAGAATAGGGTGTCCTCTTGAGTCGCCGGTGTACTCGTCAGTGTAGTATTCAAGCCAAAAATCTTGCTCGTGACACTCTTCACCTTTTTCGACATCGTATTCAAAACAAGCACAAATGAGCATTTATTAGTACGAAAAGTTAGAACTTATGAAAAAGCATGTAATATGAAATATATTTAACATACACAATGCATGTATAAAAACAATTACTTGTCAATTATCATTAGAATCAAGATCAAATTGTCCCTTTCTCTCCAAAGCACGCCATGTTACTTTTTTCTTCTTATGCCGTTGTTTCCTTTTCTTGGGAACTGCTACATCATTAGAATCGCAAAGAAAAGAATCTGCTGGCGAGTCTAGCTCTACATTAAATGAAGTCGGCAATTCATCATCATGGTAAACCTCATCGACCTCTTCAACCTCCAATTGATAAGCACCATCACTAGGGGTGTGTAGATGTTCCAGAGGATTCACTTTGTAGACTACCCACCAAGCACTTAGTTTTTCACATGGGTACGACATATAATACACCTGCTCGACTTGGTGAGCAAGTAAAAAATTATGGGAAAATTACTCACATACCATTATAATTTTCAGAAATTGCCTATATGCCACTGTCAGTGACTGTGGCGGCCCCCATCTGTCAGTGACACACCAATGGCATATTGGCAAACCGTGAAAATTATAATGGCACGGAAAAAATTAACCCAAAAATTATCGCAACCACATAGTCTTTCTGCGTGTTTGACTTCAACCATCCCAAATTAGTTTTCTCGAGTACCATGTTTGGGGTCAAACCAATCACAATCAAACAAGACTACTTTAAGCTCCTTATTCCCGACAAAGTTGTACTCGATTATATTTTTGATGATTCCACAATACATAGTTTCATGTCCTTGGCATCAACGACCCTTGTAGCAACTCCAGTATTAGTTGTTGCTGCCAGAGGTCGATACGCTTCAAAAATAGTTGAACGGAGGTGAAAACCCTTCACAGCATATCGACCGTAACTTTTGGCAGTAATACTTTCGTAAGAGAGCTATCGCAAGTCTATATGTACATTGCCGGTGAGAATGCGCTGCAAATCATATGTGTTTATAAGATAATTAACCTAATAGAGTAAAATTATACGTGTCACAAAAGGTAAGGATTTAAATGTCCTCTAAACCAAGTGAGGAAACTAGGCCAGCCATTTATTCCTTCTCAATGCAACTTATCTAATTGCTTCTCCGTCGGTTGATGACTAGATGTCAAGTATTTCAAATCAAACATATTGTCATTGTAACGAATAGGTAAACAAACATGTATAAAACATCGTCGGTATAATATAAAACTAAAAAGCATTCACTTACGCAAAATATTGTTCCATCTCTTCCATATTTGAGTACATGTAGAGAAAGGCATATGCCTGTTTTTCTTGAGTTACATAATATGTCGTGGAAACACCAATAATTATGCCCTTCCACCCAAAAATTTGAAGTTAACTACAAGGATTGTCTTCATCCACATGGTACCGCATAGCAGGTGTGTTGACATTATGATGCTCAGCGAAGTATACACTAGTGAAGTATGCTATCTCTTTCAATTTAAATTCTTCCTCAATGCAACCTTCAACTCTGGCCTTATTGCCAACCATTGCTGTAAGCTTCTTTAAGGACCTTTCAATGTGATACATCCACCTATATTTCACAGGGCCACCTACCTTAGCTTCATATGAAAGATGAACCAGTAAATGTTGCATTGGATTGAAGAATCCTGGAGGGAATATTTTTTTTCCAATTTTCCAATTTACATAAAAGCACCGGTATCTCTTTCTCCAACTTCTCCATCATATCTTTCTTAATTTCTTTAGCACAAAGTTGTTTATAAAATGGCTCAGCTTAGCTAATGCCTTCCACACATCATCGTTCAAGTAACCGCGAAACATTACAGGAAGGAGTCTTTCCATTATTATGTGGTAATCGTTACTTTCCAATCCATTTAACTTCTCTATCTTCAAATTCACAGCTCCTCTAAATCCCCCGATGTAACCATATGGGAATTTCAAATTTTTCAACCACCTCATTACTTGTTTCTTTTCTTTAGGTTTTAAACAAAATGGGGCACGTGGCTTGCCACCACTATTTGTTAACTCAAGGGTTGGTCAATTACAAATCTCAGCCAAATCTCTTCTCGCCTTTAGATTATCTTTTGTCCTATCCACAAAATCCATACATGTACTTATAATGCTTTCACCAATATTATGTTCCTGATGCATAACGTCAATGTTGTGCATCAGAATCAGTGATTTGACATACAACAATTCCCATAAGCCACATATGATGAGGACATTGAGGAGCCATGCTGAAGAGCATGGGCCTCATGACTCCAGATGTGATGAGTCATTGTCAACAGAAGTTAAGAGGACACAAAGAGAGGAGAAGACCTGCTGCGTCTGGGCCGCATGTGACTCAGGTACACGAGCAACAAGCGACTGTCGGGCAGAGGGGCCGCGAAGTCGGGCTGGCCCAATCCGGGTACATGATCTAGGAGCAGCAGAGGATCCACTGGGCTGTTGACCAGGATTGACTCAGGTACACGGGCGGCGAGCGATTGCCGGGCTGAGAGAGTTGCGGAATCGGGCCGGCCCAATCTGGGTACTTGGTGCAAAGTCGGTGGACGCTTTGTCAGTTTCGGTACAAAACTAACAACCGCTGATCTCGGATCGGACCGTTCTGAGGCGAAGCCGTAGTCGCTACGAAAGCTTCGCTTCAGGATAAGTCATCTGTAATTAGGAGTTTACTATTTTGTCCTTAGGCCCACAGTCAGTCAGTCGAGTCTATAAAAATATCTTAAGGGCAGTTTGGTTTTTTCCATTTTATTTCAGCGTCTGTAAAAAACCCTAAGGGTCTTTTTGTATTTTCCTAGGCTATTGGGCTGCCTATAAATAGGGCCCCAATCCCTAGGGTTAGGGTAAACTCACTCAATGATAAACTTGAGTTCACTTTCCTCTTACTGAGTTCCTGTTCATTCTCTTGTTCCTGTGAGTGCCGCCGCCACTGTCTTCATCGCGTTCAGACCGAGGGATCGCCTCAATAGGTTTTATTCTCTGTTTCGTATCAGCCGTCAGTTTTTCGTTGCGAATGCGTTTAATTGGTTGCATCGTTTTGCGCACCTATCATGTTCTTCTTCGTGCAAATTTTTGACTACCGGTTGATTTTTTCCTGTCTGCTGTTGCTCAGCAAGGACTATAGGTATCTATTCGGCTGACATGGCCTAGACGCTTGTTCATATTATTTTTATTCCATCAGGCGTTTCTCTTTTGTTTCAACATTGTTTTTTTGTTTGGCATGGTTGAAGCTTGCCTACACGAATAGGTAGCTGTAGCTTTTCTAAAATCGCACGCTTCACAAGGATTGGCTAGCTGCAATGATGCCTACTGGCTGCAGCATAGCTATGTTAGCTAGGTGTCAGCCTAGTACCTAGGTCTGAATTTCTGGCTTTGTTTTCCAAGTTTTGCTGTTGAGTGTGAGACCTCTGTCGTTTTATCTAGCTAGCTGCAGAGGCAGCCTGTTTGTTTCTTCAGCCTCGAGGTGTGGGTCCCACTTCATATGGCATGAAGGTCTGTGCTGTTCAAGCAGCTGGCTTCGTAGCCTCGCAGGCTACTGTTTGGGTTCTCTGCGTTTTTCTTGCTTCGACAATATTTTCAGGCGTTTGAAGTTGTGTGTGAGCTCAGGCTAGAAGCTGCGAAGCCTAGCGAGCGAAGGTGCTCCGCAAGTTTTTCTCCAGAGCATTGCGTGGGTAGGAAATCTCTGATGCCAAGGACTTCGAACCTCTTGTTTTAAGTGACTTCGGTTTTTCCTATGGTCTCCGGTTCGAAGTGTTGGCCCGATTCGAAGTGTGTAAGTGCTTTTGGGATTAGCAGGCTTCAAATTTCGAAGTGTGTTACTTCGGAGTCTACAGCTCAGCAGGCTTCGAAGGTTTTGAAGGTTTCGAAGTAGGCTTCGATAGCTACATACTTTGCCGAACTGTACTGCACGGACTTCAATAACTCCAGGCTTCGCATGTTCACTACGCACAAGCTTCGTCAAGTACCGAACAGGAGACAAATCTTGAATAGTGAGATTCCTCGTTTTACGTGCACACATGTTAAAACTCTGTGATGATCTATTTCTGTGAAGCTTGAACTGCCCATGTTTTAAATGCTTTGTTAATCTGCCTTTAAGCACTGTGTTGGTGTTTCTTTGTTTAGGACACCGGTCGTTTATAGGCTAGATCCTTTTAGGCTTTTTAATCTGGTTACTTTTCTCTGCTAAGTCTGCTGAGGTGCGTTGGGTGTTGGGAGCAGGCCATTTGATTCAAAAGATATTTTAGGCGCCCATTCACCCCCCTCTGGTCACTACTTTTGGTCCTACAAGTGGTATCAGAGCTTGGTTAGGGTTTTTCAATACCTTGGCTGGTTCTAAACCCTAGTAGTGATCATGACTTCTCCTGGAAAGGTCCCGTCCTTGGAAGCTTATGGCTATAATTATTGGACGACTTGCATGCGAGCCTATCTCATGAGCCAAAGCTCGGAAATTTGTGACATTTGTATTCACACTACTTTCATGGTGTTGCCTGTTGCTGAGCGTAATTCTCCTGATATTATCGCCCAGCATCAGAACAACAACAAAGCGGTGAATATTTTGTTTTCTGGTTTAGGTCCCACTGAATTTTAGTGTGTGAGCCATCTCACCACTGCTAGAGAGATCTGGGCTACCCTCCAGGTACACCATGAGGGGACAGCCAAGGTCAAGGCTCGGCTCTATAAGACCTACCGGCGTGAATATGAAAATTTCACACAGAAGTTGGGTGAATCTATTAAGATTTGTTTGGTCGTTTTCAATCGATCATCAACAAGCTTCGGGCCAACAAGGCCGAGGGTGTTCAGTTAGTCTCAGATTATGAGCAGGCGCTCAAGGTTCTCCATACCTCGGACCCTAAGATCTAGGAGATCAAGGTATCCTCTATCATTGAGAGCACCTCTTATGATACCTTGACAATTTCTGAGTTGTTTAGCAAGCTGAAGGCCACTGAGGTTGATACCCAGTTGAGATCAAATCTCACTGGCTCTGGAGTGTGCTCGAGGAGAGACACTGCGACGAAGTGCTCATGGAATGCTTCATGCAGAGGCCTTGGACGAAGGAGGGACTTTGAAGGGTGGTACTCCGAAGGTGAAGCTGACTTCGGAGTTAGGCTGGCTTCGGAGTGAAGCTGACTTTGGAGTGAGGCTGGCTCTGGAGTGAGGCTGACTCCGGAGTGAGGCTGACTTGAGGTACTTCGGCCATGCATGGCTTCGATACACGAGCTGACGAAGTTCGAGCTGGGAGAAGCTGCGAAGCCGTGGTGGTCCACTCCGAAGGTGTTGGTGCGAAGGCCCAAGGGCTTTGACGACTTTGGCTCAAAACCGTCACTGTATCGAAGGCTGACTTTGGTGAAGCAAAGGCCGTCGGGCTCAAGGCTTCTCACCGAAGCTACCGCACCCCTCGTGTGCGAAGGGGGGCTTCAAAAGGGTCCAAAACTGCAAAGGCTGACCGTGTCTGCTCTGCAAAAGCTGATGCTGTCCCCTCTGTGATGCTGACAAAAGAAGCCTCTAAATAAAGTAGACTACCAGCTGTACCCCCCTGTTCTGATGAGACAAAACTAGTGTAAACCCTAGGGGTAAAGTAGTCTATTCACAGGGCTGAATAGTGCCTATAAATAGTGGAAGCTAGCTAGGTCACATCAACACTTTGAGCAGTCATTTTTGAGCTCCTGTGCTAGCTGCCACACACGTTGTATTCAGTCTGTGAGTTCTTTTTGTGTTCCCTGTTTAAGTAATGAAACTTTGATTCTGTTATCATTTGTGCTTGAACTTGTATTCTGTGTTCCATTGCTTGTTTTGATTCCTCTGTACACCTTCTTCTTCCTGAGTGAAGTTGTGTTTTGAATCGTCTAGAGAAGTGTGTGAGAAGTCTGTTTGTGAGAAGTGTGTGTTTTTCAGTGTCTGTTTGCTTTGTGTAAACGGGAGGCTAGACCTCTCTGTCCACAGGGGGAAGTCTGCTCTTGCGAAGGGTGAAGTGCAAAGCCTGCTCGAAGGCACCCAGTGTGCTGAGCCTGCACTGACTTAGCAGAGCTGATTGAAGTCCTCAGAGGGAAGTCCGCTCTTGCGAAGGGTGAAGTGCGAAGCCTGCTCGAAGGCACCCTGTGTGCGGAGCTTACACTGACTTAGCAGAGCTGAATTTTTGGGGTTGTGGGTGGAGCGAAGTATTATTGGCTTCAAACTTTTGCTCCTTGCGAAGCATGATTTCGGAGCTGTGAAATACCTCCGAACCAGAACTTCGAAGGGTGTGTTCGAAGCCTGTTCCGTAGAAGACAGAAGTAAAACAGAAGGCTATTTTTAGTCTGAATTTTTAAAAAGCTCCCGTTCACCCCCCTCTGGTCACTGTTTTTTGGTCCAACAATTGGTATCAGAGTGGGTTAAGATCACCAGTTGACCTTAACCGGTTTTGTGATCTGTTCGCGACATGGACAGAGTTAGTAAAATACCTCTGTTCGATGGGACTAATTTTGCATACTAGATGGTGCACATGGAGGCTTACATGCTAAGCCAAGGAAATGCAATTTGGGAGATTGTGGACTGACAATACTCCATCCCAGAAACTCGCACCTCTCAAACAGAGAAGGAACAATATAATGCCAACTCCAAGGCTAGAAACATATTGTTCATTGGTTTGAGCCGGAGTGAGTTTGATAGGGTGCAGCACCTTAGGACAGCTAGGGAGATTTGGACTACACTCACTATTTTTCATGAGGGCTCTACACAGATTAAGGCCAGGCGCCAAAGCACATACAATCAATAGTATCAGCTGTTTGTGCAGGCACCTGGTGAATCTATAGATGCCATGTTTTCTCGCTTCGATGCGATAGTGAGTAACTTGCGGTCCAATGGGACGCTTGCTTACAATGATCATGATAGGGCTATCAAGCTTCTCTATGCTCTTGATCGTAGCATATGGGAAGTGAAGATATCCAGCATTGAGGAGTCCGCAGGTTATGACCAGCTTTCAATTAAATTAGATGAACTGAATGAAGTAGTTCTTGGTTAGGATAGATTACTTGTGCAAGCCGCTAGAGATAGAAAAGACCTTAGACTTAGGCTAGAATCTGTTTCTACTGATTATGCTATGCTTAAGTCTAGGATTAATGACGCTGAATGTGAATCTTGTACTGTTGTCATGGGTGAGCTTGCTCAGTTGTGCTTTGTACATGCTCAAACTCTATCTGAGCTTGAGACTGCACAAAAGCAGCTTTTGATGGTTGATTCTAGTCCTCATGATATAATTGAATGCATGAACTTCCCCTTATTACGTGAGAGCATTAATTTACGTGATAAGCATGTTCAAGATTTAAAGGCTAGATTGGAGAGGGCTGGTAGTTCTAGGGATGTGCAACCTATGTGTGACACTTGCATAACCCTTAACGACCAGCTAGGCTCTGTTAGAGAGCGAGCTGAGAACCTCATGACTGAAACTGAATACCTTCTATTTGTGGTTAACAAATGCACTGAGGGAAAGGGTAGGATGGACTTGCTCTTGGCCAAAACCAAGATATGTGCTGACATAGCAGGGTTAGCTCTAAGATTGGGTTTTGAGAGGATTCCTTCAGACAGTGAAAACAAAACTGTTTTTACCTCACCCACTACCTTAGAGAAAGAGAGAGCTCTGTTAGACACACCATCAGCCAAAAAGCCTACCCAAACCCCAAAGAAAACCACTCTTCCTGCAAAGAAAATTCCTCACAAAAAAACCACTCAGCAGAAGCCCAAGGAGTTTGTGAGGACTGCTCCTATGACCCATGAGAGTGCCCCTAGGAGAGTCTTTCATTGTTCCTACTGTCAGAGGGCGGGTCATCTGGTTGGGTTCTGCTTTCTTCGCATCAAGGATGAGCGACGCTCTCAGGCGATGAGGTTCCAGAACATGCACTACCCATCTTTAGGTATGCATGAGTCTGAGTTTTACTCTTGTCCTGTTTTCGAGGCTCCTCGTACTTCTCAGAGAGGTTTTGCTGCTCGAGGTGTTCACCATGTTCCATATGGTGGTAGACCCCGGGCGAGTAGCTTTGTACCTCGTCAGAGTAGGAGACCTCGTCATGCTTTTAGATCACAGCATGTACGTAGACCTCACACTTTGCATCATTCTGATTATCTTGTGCGTAGACAGTCTACTTTTACTGTGCCTACTACTTGTATCACTCAGTGCTGGATGCCTCGTCATATTTTCACTCACCCCAGCACTGAGCGATCGAGATTTTCTTATCATGTGTAGGCGTCGGACCGAGGCTTCGAGGGCACGTGGATCATGGACTCCAGTTGTTCACGCTACATGACCGGAGATGCAGCATGGTTCTCCAGCCTCACCACAACCAAGCAAAAGGAACATATCACCTTCAACAACAGTCGAAGGAGTAGAGTGAAAGGTAAAGGTGTGGTAAGAATCAACTCAAATTTCACTCTCAAAGATGTTGCTTTGGTTGAAAACTTGAGATAATATTTGCTTTCTGTATCTCAATTGCTTGATGAGGGCTTCGAAGTGCGATTCCATCGCGATACTTCACAAGTACTCAATTCTGATGGCGTTGTGGTTTGTAAGATCTTTAGAGTTGGGAGAGTTTTGGAGCTGATTTTTCTGAGTCATCCGGTTCTTCTCACTGTCTTGTTGCACATTCTACTTCTGAGCTTTGGAAGTGGCATAGGAGACTAGGGCATATGAGCTTTGAGTTGCTCGCTCGTCTGAGTGCCCTATGTTTGATCCGAGGATTGCCCAAGCTCAAGTTTGAGAAGAATTTAGTTTGCACTCCTTGTCGACAAGGAAAAATGATTGCCGCTTCGCACTCGCCAGTCACCACGGTGATGACTGAACAACTTGGAGAACTTCTCCACATGGACACTGTAGGTCCTTCTCGGGTTAGTTCTTTAGGTGGCAAGTGGTATGTGCTAGTCATTGTCGATGATTTCTCTCGCTACTCTTGGGTCTTCTTTCTTGCCAGCAAGGATGAAGTGTTTTCATACTTTTGGAGCTTGGCTTTGAGACTTTTCACTGAACTCCCTGGTGCATTGAAATTCATTCGAATTGATAATGACACTGAGTTCAAAAGTAGTCAATCTGTTGACTTTTGCATGGAGCATGGCATAGAACATCAATTCTGTTGGGACGACGGATCGAACCAGCAGGTTTCAGTGGAAAACGAGAGTAGTGTATTCAATGCCTTAGTCAGCTTGTCTGTTACAACTCTAGTGGGGGGTATTTATAGGGCGCCCCGCCCAGAGGACTAAGCGCCTCCGGGCTGCCAACGGCCACCCGACCAGCCCTGACCGGTAGTACAGACAAAGAGGTACATAGTACAGACAAGAAGATTCGACTCTGACAGCGTATCGGCCGTGTCGGATGCTTTCTGCGCCGCCCGACACGGCTCAGAAGATCGCGATCCTGTCCTTTCGCACGACCGCCTGGTCCTTTTCCCGCCAAGACTCTCTTTGAGCTCGTCTCGCCGGGCCAGCCGAGAGCCCCGGGCCTTCAGCCTCCGGAGGACGAGCTCCTGTGTCCTACGCCGAAGGGCGACCTCCGGCTTTGCCCCTCCGGAAGGTGACCTCCGGCCACGCTCCTCCGGACGGTGACCTCCGGCCACGCTCCTCCGGAAGGTGACCTCCGGCCACGCCCTTCCGGAGGGTGACCTCCGGCCACGCTCCTCCGGACGGTGACCTCCGTCATCAAGCCTGGGCCCTCTGGCTGGGGGGCCCACCCCGCTGACTCCAGGGATTATCTCCCCCAACAGTAGCCCCTCGCTTCTTCCCGCTCGTAGTCCTGCAATGGGAGGGGGTGGAAGCGCACAAGATAATCCCGCCAATTCGCAAGAGTGCGTACCTCGCTTTAGGGCGCCGCATCCGCCGGGGCGCTGGGGCGCACTGAGATGGGGAGTCGAGAGACCGGGGAATTAGACCCTGCCTCGGGCTTCCGCCCGCCTCCGAGGCACCGAGGGGGGGGGGGGGGGTTGACCGAGCTGACCGGAGACTGGCGCATCTTGACTACGGGGGCTCCAACCCCGAGGGGCCGGGCGAGCGGGCCGAGAGCAGTTAATACGCGCGCCGGCGGCACCGAAGAGGCGGATCGCCGGGAGATCGCCACCGCGCCCCGATGCGCCACCCAGTTTTGAATGCGGCGCCGCGTAAACCGCCGCGTTCACACGCTAACTGAAACGGGAGTCGAACCGCCAGCCTTTCCGAAAGATATATATATGCTCGCCCTTCACGGCTTCTTCTTCCTTCACCCTCACGCGCCAACCGCGAACGCTTAATCCACTGCCCACTCGCCCTCTTAGCCTTACGCTCCTCCCATCTGCGCTCCAAGAATGTCGAGGAAGCCGGTTCCCGCAATGGCGATGGACCCGCGTTTCTTGCAGCGCCAGATGACGGCCGCGGCGGCGGCGGCGGCGACCGACACGCCAGAGATGCGCGGCGCGCGCGAGCTCCGCCCCGCTTCCGAGCGATTCCGAGAACAGACGCTGGAGCTCGGGGCGTCTGCCTGCACTGAAGCCTCGATCGAGCAGGCGACCAGGACCCGTCTCGGCCCAGAGACGCCGGCGAGGAGGCCGGGGCGGGAGACGGCCCCGCGGCCGCGGGAAGGCGAGGTCGTCGTCTTCGAAGCCTTCTTCGACGCGGGCCTGGGGTTCCCTACCTCAGAGCTTCTTGCTGGGGTCCTGGAGGCGTTCCATCTGGAGCTCCCGCAGCTGTCCCCCAACGCCGTGGCCCGCCTCGCCGTCTTCGAGTGGGCCATGCGCGCCGAAGGCTGCGAAGGGAGGGCGGAGGTCTTCGCTGAGATGCACGAAGCCCTCTGCCAACCGAAGAAAAAGGACGGCCGGGTGCTGGCCTTCGGGAGCATCAACTTCCAGCTCCGGAGGAGGTACGCGGACTCCTTCCCGGCGAAGGCCACCAACGAAAGGTGGTACTCGAAGTGGGTGAGTCGGTGGTTCTACGTTCGCGTAGGGCTCACCTCCGGCTTGGCCGGAATACCGCGCCACATCTGGTTCCGAAGAGAGGCGCGGGTCGAAGTCAACTCCGGGGCCATCTCGGCGAGGGTACAACTTCTCCAAATCGTCGCCCGCCGGATGAGCATGCGGGACTTGGTGGAGGAGTTCGTGGCCCTCGAGATCCCCCCGCTGAAGGAGGAGTGGCCCGCCTTGCTCCGGAGTAGCCGGGACGCGTCGGTGCCGACGGAGCTGTCTCGGCAGCTTGGTAAGTCTCAACTTCCTTTCGCCTTCAGTCTTGCTTTTGCGCGCCCGAGGGGTACCCCGGCCCTGACGAAAAGATGCAGGATCTCTCGTCGCTCGGACGCCCGAAGAGATCGCTCGCTTGGCGGAGAGGATCCTGGGGGTTCCCACCGCGGCCGAGCGGGCCCGCCGGTTGGAGCTGGTGGGCTCCTGGGAACGCTCCAACAGAGTGTGGGGGGCGCTCGAGCTCACGCCCCCGCCTCTCCCGGAGGGCGAGGTCCTCCGGGACGTCTCGAAGAGGAAGGCGGGCGATGCGGACGGCTGCCCTTCTCCGAGCCGCTCGAAGAAGAAGAGGATTGTGAAGGGGCCGAAGCGCGCGTCGCCGGGACCTTCCTCAGCTTCTCGTTCGGAGGGAGGGGGCTCCAGCGAAGGAGTCCAGTCGGAGTCGGGAGATCTCCCGGAGGTTCCGGCTCCGGCTCCATCGATCCCGCCGAGCACCGAGGGGCGCGAGGATGCTCTCCTTCACCCGGGCCCAACGGAGCCCGCGCCGGGCGCCAATTGTAGGACCGAAAGTAGCGACCAGAGGGGGGGGTGAATGGGCGCCTTAAAAAATTCTTTCGAATCAATGGCCTGTTCCCAATACCCAACGCACCTCAAAATACTACGCAGCAGAAAATAAACAGAAGGCCTAAGTCTAAAGGTTTCTAACCTAGAAGCAACTGATGATATACAGTGTAAAACTAAAGTGGTGCAACTAGGCAGATAAACAAGTTGTAACAGGCCTATACTTCTCAATGAAATGATCTAAGTATGTATAAAGTGAAAAGAGAAGTTACTGTCCAAAGTTGTCTCCTGTTCGGGTCTTGGCGAAGCCCTCTTCGCACGTCGAGGTCTGCTTCGGAGGTTGGTGTCGGAGTCTGTCCGAAATGCCGAAGGTGTCACTGTCTAGCCTAGTTCGAAGAAGTAAGCGGCGACGTGTACTTCGAAGCGAAGTAAAAGCAGTGCCGGAGCTTGGTTCGAAGTAAGCACTTCGAAGACAAGACTTCGAACACAGCTTCGAACCAAGAGCTTCGGAGCAAGGTGACAAAGTCGGAGCCTGCTTCGAAGTGAGGACTTCGAAGACAAAACTTCGAACACACAAAACAGACGGACTACCTTCGAACAAAGAAGCGAAGTCTGTCACGCGACAGAAAAGCAAGTCCGAAGCCTACACTCTATCTTCGAACAGGGAAAGCTTCGGAAGGATAATCGAAGGCAGACACGCCACAAAGAAATCCAAGCGAAGTCTATCAGAACGGACAAGCTTCGGACCCAAACTTCGAAACCTAGTGAAGTGTGCACTTCGAACAGATAGATTCGGAGTATGCTAGTTCGAAGTAAGCAATGCTGTCCATACAGGAGGAGCTTCGAATCTAGCAACTCAGACTCAAAGACCGAAGTTCGAAGTCTAAGCGAAGCCTTTAAAGAGGTCCGATCAGAGCCTGCCTCACGGAGTTGAGGGGGCTTCGCATGGAACCAAGCTTTGCCAGACACACCAGAAAAAGGCAAAAGAGACTGTCAGCTTCGATCAAAAAGCTGGAGGATAGAAGGTGAAAAGCTGCAGCCGAACACTGTAGCTACAGTAAAGCAGTACTACTTGCAACAGCAAGAACTAGTACTACCACCGTGAAGAACACACCCAGCCGAAGAAGCTTCTCCTCAAGAATAAAATCACCAGCTCGTGCCCAAGGCATTAACTTCCCAAACCGAACAAGATGCAAGCAATAAATTCACCAGAGACCAAGGGTTAAATGCATCCAACAAATTTGAGACAAAATAATGCACGAACAGGGAAAGGAAGACCCTGGCGGCGCACACAGGAGAGAGAAGGCAGGAAAAGAGTGACCCAAAGAGTGGTATTCAATTTCAGCAAAAGGGTAGTCCAAACCCTAGGGGTTGGGGTCCTATTTATAGGCAGCCCAACACTAGGAATATTCTACCTGCCCCTTAGGGTTTTTACAGACTCAAAAATAAAGGAAAAGACTCTACTGCCCTTAGGTATTTTTACAGACACGACAGACTGACTGTGGGCCTAGAGTTACAGATGACTTATCCGGAAGCTAAGTTTTCGTAGCGACTACGGCTTCTCTTCTGGACAGTCGGATACAAGATCGACGGTCGTCAGTTTTGCGCCGAAACTGACAAAGCCTCCACCGACTTTGCACCAGGTACCCGGATTGGGCCGGCCCGATTCCGCAGCTCTCTCAGCCCGGCAATCACTCACCGCCCGTGTACCTGAGTCAGTCCTGGTCAACAGCCTAGTGGGTCTTCTACTGCTTCTGGCCCATGCACCCGGATTGGGCCAGCCCGACTTCGCAGCCTCCTCTGCCCGACAGTCGCTCGCTGCCCGTGTACCTGAGTCACACGCGGCCCATGAAACAGCAGATCTTCTCTTCTTCAGTCCTTGTTGACTATCGTTGACAATGACTCATCACTTCTAGAGCCATGAGGCCCACGCTATTCAGCATGGCTCCTCACCAATCAAGAGTCACGCATCGCCAGAGTGACGCCCCGCCCGGGGACCGCTTCCTCTCCGATACCCGTTTCGGCGGGCGGCTCCGCGGGCTCCGTCGAGAGCAGGGCTACGGACAGCTTGGGCCACGGGGGCCTAGCTGACCCACTCGCTGGCGTTGAAAGGAGCGCCGACAAGGAGGCGGAACTGGCCGCGGCGGTGGCGGGTTCTCCGCCGAACTCCATCGACAACCTTTTCTTCCGCCCGAGCCCGTCGGGCCATTTTCAGCCCCCGGACCGCGTCGACGATACTGCGGACGCGGGTACGGTAACTTCGTCACGCCTCTCCGTGCGCAAGGAGCTTTCCTGTATCTAACTCCCGTTGCTCGTGTAGGTACTTCGGCCGGAGGCATGGAGCCAGTCGACCGCCACCCGGCAGATGCTCCGGATGCGAGGTCCGGAGCCCCTGTCACCGCGAAGGGGGGCTTGAATCCGCAGGACGAGGCGGAGTCCCGGAGCGCCGAGGGAGCCCCTCAGGAGCCCGCCGGGGGCATCGGGGTCCGGCATCAGCCTCCCGCCGACCTACGAACCGCGCGCGGCTCCGTGCCGCTTCTGCGCCCTTTCCTGACGGTGGGGGAGGACTTCGCCTCGAGAGTGGCCCCGATCCACGACTACTACCTGCGGCTGCGTGATGCCCCGGTGATAGGCGAGCTGGGGCGATCGGATAGCTTGGACCTCGGAAGGGCTATCGAGACGGCCGCGGGCCAGGTACTTTCCTTGGACGCTCTTGACGCCCTCGTCGCGGCTCTTCTGACCACTTCTCCGCATGCAGGTGGTGGCGCTTGCGCAGGGGCAGATGTCCGCTCTGCTTCTCGAGCGCGAACATCACGAGGCGTACGCCGCAGGGCTCGCGTCCCGGGTGGCGGCCGCGGAGAGATTGGCCCGGAGCGTTCGTTGGAGGCCGAGGTCCTTCGATCCCAAGCGTCGAGGGTGGCGGCGCTGGAGGCCCAAGCAGCGGAGGCGGACTCGCTCAAGGCCCGCATCGCGGAGCTGGAGGGGCTCCGGGCCAGGGCCGCCCGTGCCGACGAGCTGGAAGCGGAGGTCAGTGCCCTCCGAACCAGGGCCGCTGAGGCGGAGGTACTCCGGGCCCGGGCCTCGGAGGCCGATCGGCTCGAAGAAGAGGTCTCCCGGCTCCAAGCTCGGGCCTCGGAGGCGGAACACAAGGTCGAAGCCCTCGGAGCCCGGGTGACTCATTTGGAGGAGGTCGAGGCGGGCCTCAACTCGCGGAACGGGAAGGCCGCCGAGGAGCTCGCCGAGGCCGGGAAGACGGCGGCCGAGGCCGCCGAATCCTTGCGGAAGATGTTGGCGCGCTACGGCACTGGCTGCGGCACGTTCGACATCGCCCGGGAGCCCCTGGTCCGCCGAGTGAAGTTCGTTCGATCTGCCGTCCGGCAGATACAGCTTGCCATGGATCAGTACGGCGAGGTGTCCGCTCGGGTGGCAGCGTACGGGATCCTCCGGCATCTCGAGGCGTCCGGGCTTCCGCTTCCTTCGCCTTCGAGCCCGCACCCGGTCGCCTTCACGGGGGACCACCTTCGGACGCCAAGCTTCGCCCTGACCCAAGCTTGGAGGGCGCTCAAGGCGACCTGGCAAACCGAAGGCCCTGCTGCGATCCAGGCTTGGCTGGAGGAAGCACTCCGTGCGCGCGACCCTCCAGCCCCTTCGAACCCTTCAGCCTCGGCCCGTTTGCCAGACCCGCAGGTGTAGCTCTAGGGGTTGGTCTCAGCCTTATCCTGTAATAGCTTAGGGAACTTAGTTATATTAATAAAGACTACTTTTTCGGGACTTACTCAGGGTGTTTGCGGTCGCGAACTTGATGTCGAGGTGGGCGGAGGAGGGCGGCCTGCGCAGCTGGGCTCAGCTCCAGGAGGACCAGAGAACTTTCCGCGCCCAAAAGAAGGAAGAGGAGCGCAGGAAGAGGAAGGAAAGGTCCGGCCAGGGGGCGAGCACGACTTCCGGTCCGTCCAACCGAAGGGGCCCGCGGTTCCTTCTTGGCCTGGACAAGAGCTTTTCTTAACTTCCCCCTTACTTGTAATGAACATTGTATGCTTATGCGCTTGTTATTGTATGCTTCGTATACTTGCTGCAACTTGCGCCTCGCTCTCTCTCTCTTCCTCCCCCCCTCTTGGCGGGTAGCTGGTTTACTAGCTGGACGCTAAGTAGCTTAGGAGAGGGAGAGCGGACGGTGCGCGTCACACTGGCATAGCTCTGAACCCGAACGTGAGGGCGCGGCGAGACATAGCTCGGAACCCGATTGTGAGGGCGCGTCGAGCCGGAGCTCGGAACCCGAATGCGAGGGTGCGTCGAGGCATAGCTCGGAACCCAATTGTGAGGGCGCGTCGAGCCGGAGCTCGGAACCCGAATGCGAGGGCGCGTCGAGCCGGAGCTCGGGACCCGAGTGTGAGGGTGCGTCGAGGCCTAGCTCGGAACCCGAATGCGAGGGCGCGTCGAGGCATAGCTCGGAACCCAATTGTGAGGGCGCGGCGAGACATAGCTCGGAACCCGATTGTGAGGGCGCGTCGAGCCGGAGCTCGGAACCCGAATGCGAGGGTGCGTCGAGGCATAGCTCGGAACCCAATTGTGAGGGCGCGTCGAGCCGGAGCTCGGAACCCGAATGCGAGGGCGCGTCGAGCCGGAGCTCGGGACCCGAGTGTGAGGGTGCGTCGAGGCCTAGCTCGGAACCCGATTGCGAGGGCGCGTCGAGGCATAGCTCGGAACCCGATTGTGAGGGCGCGTCGAGCCGGAGCTCGGAACCCGAATGCGAGGGTGCGTCGAGGCATAGCTCGGAACCCAATTGTGAGGGCGCGTCGAGCCGGAGCTCGGAACCCGAATATGAGGGTGCGACGCGAGTTGTGTCGGTCGGAATAGTTGGCTGAAAATTTTATTTCCCAGATGGGGGATACAAACAGGCGGCGATGGCCGCGAAGAAAGTACATCGGTAGTGTTACGGAAAGTAGCGCTTCAGGTCCCCAGCGTGCCACGAATGCTTCAGCTCTTCGCCTTCTAGTGTAGCGAGGCGGTAGGACCCCGGCCGTCCGGACTTTGTAACAATGTACGGTCCGTCCCATTTGTTGCCCAACTTGGAGGGAGCGACCACTGCGCGGAGGACGAGGTGCCCTGGTTGGAACTCGTTGCGCTTAACCTTGGTATCATACCACCCCTTGGTCTCCTTCTGATAGTGGGACAAGTTGGCGACGGCGCGCAGCCGCGTTTCTTCCGCTAGGTCAAGGGAGACGGCGCGCTCATCTTCAACTTCGGGTGTTACGACGCGCAGTGAACCGGCGCGGAGCTCCGTTGGCGTCATCGCTTCGTCACCGAACAGGAGGCGGAACGGGGTGAAGCCCGTTGCCCGGGAAACGGTCGTCCGGATGGACCATAAGACTTTGGGTAGTTCGTCGGGCCACGTGCCTCGGGCCAACCCGACAATACGCTTATGAAGGCCGGACAGAATGTGCCCGTTGGCTCGCTCCACTGCTCCGTTAGACTGGGGGTGCTGCACGGCCGCGAAGCAAAGCTGAACTCCCAGCTCTTCACAGAATGCCCGGAAGCTGCCGGCATCAAACTGCGTTCCGTTATCCAATGTGAGCTGCTTGGGTACTCCGAACCGGCACACGATGTGCTGCCAGAAAAACTTCTGGACACATCGATGCTGGCTGTACAGAGTACTGGGGCCGGGCATGGCGACGGTTCGCTCTCCTCCGGGGCGGCGGGGTCGACCGCCTCGCTTCGATGAGTCACCGAAGGCTGGGCGAGTTCCTCGAAGAAAGCCCCTGGCGGCAAGGCCTGGGCGCCGGCCCCGGCCTTAGCGAGGACATCCGCTTGGGCATTGTCGCTTCGCGGGATGTTCTGGACGGAGATGCCCTTGAAGGAGGCTTCGAACTTGCGGATGGAGTCGAGGTAGGAAGCGAGGTCCGGGTGCTTCGCTCGAAAGGACTTGTCGATGTGCCCGGCGACCACTTGGGAATCGGTCTTCACGATCACGCGCGCGGCGCCCAAGGCGAGTGCCTTGCGAAGTCCCAAGAGGACACCTTCGTACTCCGCGACGTTGTTAGTGGCCTTGAAGCTTAACCGGGCGGAGTACAGGGCCTGCTGACCCGAAGGGGAGATGATGACTGCTCCGGCTCCAGCTCCGGAGGCCTGGTAAGCGCCATCCGTAAAAATGGTCCAAATCTCTTCGCCTGTGCCGGCGCTCGCGGGCTCTCGGGCCCACGTCCACTCTGCGACGAAGTCAGCGAGAATCTGGGATTTAATGGCCGTCCGGGCAACGAAGGAGATCCCGAACGGGGCCAGCTCTACCGCCCACTTCCCGATACGACCAGTGGCGTCTTTGTTCCTGAACATGTCGCCCAACGGATAGGCTGTTGGAATGATGATGTCGTGGGCCAAGAAGTAGTGCCGGAGCTTTCGGGAGGCCATGACGAGGGCATAAGCCACCTTCTCTAGCTCGGAGTATCTGGCCTTGGCGTCGGCGAGAACCTCGGAGACGAAGTAGACGGGCCGCTGAACTAGCTTCCCACCGCACTCTTCCTCTTGAACCAAGGCCGCGCTTGCGGCGGTGCCGGAGGCGGCGAGGTAAACCAGCAAGGGACTGCCGGCCCGTGGTGTGGCGAGGGCCACGAGGCCGGAGAGATAATCCTTGATTTGCTGGAAACAATCCTGGCACTCGGGGGTCCATTCGAAATGCTTGGAACCTCGAAGCACCTTGAAGATGGGCAAACTTCGCTCTGCTGATTTGGCGAGAAAACGCCCCAGGGCGGCCAATCGTCCGGCCAACTTCTGCGCCTGCCGCAGGTTCTGAGGTGGTGCCATGTTCTGCAATGCTTGAACTTGCGTTGGACTTGCTTCGATGCCGCGGCTGGAAACGAGGTACCCAAGCAGCTTCCCTGCACGTGCTCCGAAGACGCACTTGTCAGGGTTAAGCCGGATCCCACACCGCCGAAGGCTGTCGAAGGTTTCGGCTATGTCGGACCCATGCTGACTTGCGGAGGCAGTCTTGATGACGATGTCGTCCATGTAAGCTTCCACGTTCCGCCCAAGCTGATGACCGAGGGCCTTTGAGATTAACCGTGAAAAGGTTGCTCCGGCGTTACGGAGGCCGAAGGGCATCCGAAGGTAGCAGAACACTCCGGCCGGGGTGACGAAGCTGGTTTTCACTTGGTCTTCAGGCTTGAGCCAGATCTGATGATAACCGGAATATGCGTCGAGGAAGCTGAGGAGCTCGGCTCCGGCTGTGGAATCTACTAGCTGATCAATACGAGGCAGCGGGTAGGGATCACGGGGGCAAGCTTTATTCAAAGAAGTAAAGTCGATACACATGCGCCATTTGCCAGATGTTTTCTTCTGGACAAACACAGGGTTGGACAACCAGTCGGTGTGACTCACTTCCCTGATGACCCCGGCGCGGAGCAGCTTGTCGGTCTCGGCCTTGGCGAGCTCAGCCCGCTCGGCGGACAGCCTCCGAAGCCCCTGGCGGACTGGTCGTGCCTTCGGATCAACTGCCAAGGAGTGCTCGATGATGGTCCGGTCGACGCCAGGAATGTCTTCGTCCGACCATGCGAAGATGTCGAGGTTGTTGCAGACGATGGCCTCGAGCTGCGCTGATAATTCTGGCTCCAGGCCCCCTCCGAACTTGATCGAGTACTCTTTCCCCCCATAAGCCAGGGTCTTGGTGATGACTTCGCCTTCTGGGAGGGGTTTGGCGGGGCGCCCTTTCTGCGCAGGGCTGGCCTCCGGTGGGAGGTTGGCGTCTTCCGCGCCTTCACGGACATTGTGGACCTGCCGTGGCTCCAGTGGCGCCGCATGGCCGTACTCGACCCGGCGGGCTGCGGCTTGGTCGCCCAGCACAGACAACACCCCTCCGGGAGTCGGCATCTTGAGGCAGAGGTAGTTGTGGTGAGCGATGGCGCCGAAGCGGTTGAGCATCCCTCGGCCGAAGATGGCGTTGTAGGCGTATGGAGCGTCGACGACGTCGAACAGGATTTCCTCGCGACGCTGGAGGGGCGCGGTGCCGAACGTCACTTCCAATAAGACCTGGCCCAGAGCGTCGAGCGGAGGGCCCGAGAAGCCTTGGAGTGGTCGCGAGGCTGGCAGGAGGTGCTTGCGCGACAAGCACAGTTGGTCAAAGGCTTGCACGAAGATGATGTCAGCGGAACTTCCTCCGTCGACTAAAATGCGACGCACCTCGGCCCCAGCAATGTCTGCCGAAATGACGAGTGGGTCGGCGTGAGGAAATCTGACGCCGGCGGCATCTTCGGCGGTGAAGCTGATGGGGACGTGAGACCATTCCGGGAGGATCGAAGGGCTGGACGTGCCGATGTGCCCAACTTCCCGAACGTAATCCCGACGCTGCCGCTTAGACAGCGCTCCGAGGGCTCCCCCTCCGGATATGGGAAGGACCACGCGCTTGCCACGGTCCGGAGCGGCTTCGAGTGTGAGGGCCGGGACTCCGCCGAATCCCTCGGCCGGGGTCACAGCCTCCGGTTCCTGACGCCCGACTATTTGGACCTGGTCCGGCCGAGGGGCAGAATGCCCTCGGTCGGAGGAACCGCGACCGGACTGGCGCTCGAGGTAATCACTGCGAAGAGCGAGGATGGTGCGGCAGGAGTCGGTGTCGTGGCTCCGGTTCTCGCCATGGACGCTGCAGTAAAAGGTTCCCCTGGCAGGTGCTCGGGGTGGAGGCTTGGGCCCGGCCTGGCGACTTCCGCCGGGCGTGTGCAGGTGCTTGGCGGGCGCTTGAGGGGTGATGCTAAGGACTTCCCCCCGAAAGTGCTTCCGGTTCCGCCGAGAATCTTGATGAACGAGGTCCGGGCGAGCGGACTCCGGGCGCCGGAAGTCAGAGGCGCGACGTGGGCCCCGGCTGGGCTCCGGAGGCACTTCGTACGCTCGGGCGTTCGGAGCCCGGACAGGGACTACCATCGCCTGTCGGCGTATCTGGCCCTCTTCGGACCGAGCGTACTCTTCGAAGTACGTCATGAGCTGCGCCACCGAAGAGATGGGCTTCCGGTGGAGCTTGTCGAGGAGACCTGGGTGGGTGACGCCTTCCCCGGCCGCGTCGATGACTGAGGAAGCCGAAAGCCCCTTGATCTGAGCTTTGGTGTGCGCAAAGCGCTGGGAGTACTGCCGCAGTGTCTCTCCGGGTTGCTGCTTTACTTGAAAAAGGCTCCCGGTGGACATGGGGGCCACGAAGGTCCCCTGGAAGTTGTTGACGAACTTCTTTTTCAGCTGCTCCCACGAGTGGATGGTCCCTGGACGGAGAGACCAGAACCACCGAAGGGCGATCCCTTCGAGCGCCAGGGGGAAGCATTTGGCCATGGCGTCCCGGCTCCCCCCGGACGCTTCTATTGCCAGAGCGTAGGAGCGAGAGAACTCGCCGGGGTCGGAGTCCCCGGAGTACTTGGGGAGCTTGGCGGCGCGGAAGCTCGAACTGAAGCGCACCTTCTGGAGGTCTGGGTGCAGGGGAGAGTCCTCGTCGTATGATGCGTTTTCCTCCTCCGGGGGGTTCTCGTCGTCGCTCAGGTCCGTGACCGCAGCTCTCGCGGCGCGGAAGGCTGCCGGGGGGGCCGGGGGCCGGAGCGACGCTTCCTGACGCCACAAAGCCAGCTCCGCCTTTAGCCTGGCGTTCTCGGCAGCCAGGGCATCGGCCTGGCTCCCACTTCCCCCGGAAGTTGTGTCGGGGTCCCGTGAGCGGACGTAGTCCGTCTGAAGGGACACTACTACCGGGGGTCCACCTGGGAGGTGCTGCTCCGGCGGTCCGCCCGGCGACCCGGCCAGGTTGGCGGAGGTCGGCTCGGGCAGGCCGTCGGTGCCTTGAGCTCCGGGCGTCTCTTCTTGCAACTGGGTGGAGCCCGCTGGGGGCGCCGCTCCGACGGTGGTGGTGATGGGAGCTGAAGGATTGGGGTCGACGGTTGGGGCGGGCTCGCCCCCAGCGGTTCGGGTCGACCTGCGCAGGGGGGCCGTGCTCGCCCCCTTCCGGCTCGACATGCTTTGGGTGGATAGGTGCAGAGGACACTAGCTTTTCGGACTAGGATCCCCACGGACGGCGCCAACTGTTGGGACGATGGATCGAACCAGCAGGTTTCAGTGGAAAACGAGAGTAGTGTATTCAATGCCTTAGTCAGCTTGTCTGTTACAACTGTAGTGGGGGGTATTTATAGGGCGCCCCGCCCAGAGGACTAAGCGCCTCCGGGCTGCCAACGGCCACCCGACCAGCCCTGACCGGTAGTACAGACAAAGAGGTACATAGTACAGACAAGAAGATTCGACTCTGACAGCGTATCGGCCGTGTCGGATGCTTTCTGCGCCGCCCGACACGGCTCAGAAGATCGCGATCCTGTCCTTTCGCACGACCGCCTGGTCCTTTTCCCGCCAAGACTCTCTTTGAGCTCGTCTCGCCGGGCCAGCCGAGAGCCCCGGGCCTTCAGCCTCTAGAGGACGAGCTCCTGTGTCCTACGCCGAAGGGCGACCTCCGGCTTTGCCCCTCCGGAAGGTGACCTCCGGCCACGCTCCTCCGGACGGTGACCTCCGGCCACGCTCCTCCGGACGGTGACCTCCGGCCACGCTCCTCCGGAAGGTGACCTCCGGCCACGCCCTTCCGGAGGGTGACCTCCGGCCACGCTCCTCCGGACGGTGACCTCCGTCATCAAGCCTGGGCCCTCCGGCTGGGGGGCCCACCCCGCTGACTCCAGGGATTATCTCCCCCAACAAATTCTCTGCTCCGCGGGTTCCTCAACAGAACGGTGTTGTTGAGAGAAAGAACCGCACTTTGGTTGAGATGGCTAGGACGATGCTCGATGAGCACATGACTCCTAGAAAATTCTAGGCCGAGGCCATGAATACTGCATGTTACATCTCAAACCGAATCTTCTTGCGCTCAATTTTGAACTTGACATCTTATGAGCTACGTTTTGGGAGACAACCCAAAGTTACTCATCTTCGAGTCTTTGGTTGTCATTGCTTTATCCTAAAACGTGGAAATTTGGACAAATTTGAGTCGCGTTCTTCTGACGGGATCTTTTTGGGTTACACTACACATGGTCATTCTTATTTTGTTTATAATTTGGAAACTAACACTGTCATCGAGTCATGTGATGTGACTTTTGATTAATCAACCCCCTCTTTTAGTTCTACCTTTGAACAGGCAAATGAACATGACATGGAACAAACCATCTTTGAAGAAAAAAATCCCAGAGATTTCGAGGATGAACCCCTACTTCCCTCGACATCAACCCCCGAAGCTGACCCCACTTCAACCTCTTCGACACAAGGTCCTGAAGCAACTACCTCGACATCGGTCATCTTGGACCACTCCAACGCACAAGTTGAGGGGGAGACTGCATCCCGCCGCGAGGCTCCACATTGTTCAAATGATGCATCCTCCTGAGCAGATCATTGGTGAGCTTGATCAAAGGGTAACACGTTCTCATGCTCATTTCATTGATTCCACTTTTGTTGCTTCTTTTGAGCCCTTAGATGTTAGTCATGCACTTTCTGATTCTAGTTGGATCAATGCCATGCATGAAGAACTTGAAAATTTTGAGAGAAACCAAGTCTGGACTTTAGTTGATCCTCCACCGAATGTTCATTTCATTGGAACAAAATGGATTTTCAAAAACAAACAAGGGGAGGATGGCACAATAGTTAGAAACAAGGCTAGACTTGTAGCTCAGGGTTATTCTCAATTAGAAGGGATTGGTTTAGTGAAACTTTTGCACCTGTTGCTCGTCTTGAGGCCATTAGGATTTTACTTGCATTTGCGACATCCCGGGGATTCAAACTCTATCAAATGGATGTCAAAAGTGCTTTTCTTAAGGGTTAATTTTTTCCGTGCCATTACAATTTTCACGGTTTGTCAATATGCCATCGGTGTGTCACTAACAGATGGGGGCCGCCACAGTCACTGACAGTGGCATATAGGCAATTTCTGAAAATTATAATGGCATGTGAGTAATTTTCCCTTTTCTTAATGGCTTCATAGGCGAAGATGTTTATGTAAAACAACCCCTGGTTTTGAAAACCCCACATACCCACATAAAGTCCTTAAACTTCATAAGGCTCTTTATGGACTCAAGCAGCCCCCTCGGGCTTGGTATGATAGACTTAAGTCTTTTATGCTTGAGCGAGGATATTTGATGGGATCTGTTGATAAAACCCTGTTCACTCTCAAGCATGGCAAAGATTTCCTCCTAGTTCAAATTTATGTGGATGATATCATCTTTGGTGGCTCTTCTCATGCTTTGGTTGCCGAGTTTGTAGATGCCATGAGCAGGGAGTTCGAGATGTCCATGATGGGCGAACTCACTTTTTTCCTTGGTTTGCAAATCAAACAAAGCAAACAAGGTACTTTCATCCACCAGACAAAGTACACCAAGGACCTGCTCAAGAAATTCAACATGGCTGATGCGAAGCCACTCGCCACTCCAATGGCTACATCTATAGCATTGGATCCTGACGAAGATGGAGAAGCCGTAGATCAGAAGGAGTTTCGAAGCATGATCGGCTCCCTCCTCTACTTGACTGCTATGAGGCCGGACATACACTTTGCAGTGTGTCTGTGCGCTCGTTTTCAGGCTTCACCTCGTGCTTCGCACCGCCAAGCGATAAAGTGCATTCTCAGGTATCTCAAACATACCCTTGAATTTGGCATTTGGTATTCGACGTCTTCCTATTTGTGTCTTCGAGGTTATTCCGATGCGGATTTTGCTGGGTGTAGGATTGATAGGAAGAGTACATCTGGTACTTGTCATTTTCTAGGTACATCACTGGTTTGCTGGTCTTCCCGCAAACAGTCTAGTGTTGCACAATCGACGGCTGAGGCCGAATATGTTGCTGTAGCTAGCAGTTGCTCTCAGATTTTGTGGATGGTTTCCACTTTGCGCGATTTCGGGTTAGATTATAAGAGTGTTCCACTTTTCTGTGATAACACTAGTGCTATTTGTCCTTAGGCCCACAGTCAGTCAGTCGAGTCTGTAAAAATATCCTAAGGGCAGTTTGGTCTTTTCCATTTTATTTCAGCATCTATAAAAACTCTAAGGGTCTTTTGGTATTTTCCTAGGCTATTGGGCTGCCTATAAATAGGGCCTCAATCCCTAGGGTTAGGGTTAACTCACTCAATGACAAACTTGAGTTCACTTTCCTCTTACTAAGTTCCTGTTCATTCTCCTGTTCTTGTGAGTGCCACCGCCAGTATCTTCATCGCGTTCAGACCGAGGGATCGCCTCAATAGGTTTTATTCTCTGTTTCGTATCAGCCGTCAGTTTTTCGTTGCGAATGCGTTTAATTGGTTGCATCGTTTTGCGCGCCTATCCTATTCTTCATCGTGCGAATTTTTGACTACTGGTTGATTTTTTTCCTGTCTGCTGTTGCTCAGCAAGGACTATAGGTATCTATTCGGCCGACATGGCCTAGATGCCTGTTCATATTATTTTTATTCTATCAGGCGTTTCTCGTTTGTTTCGCCATTGTTTTTTTGTTTGGCATGGTTGAAGCTTGCCTGCACGAATAGGTAGTTGTAGCTTTTCTGAAATCACACGCTTCGCAAGGATTGGCTAGCTGCAATGATGCCTACTGGCTATAGCATAGCTATGTTAGCTAGGTGTCAGCCTAGTACCTAGGTCTGAATTTCTGGCTTTGTTTTCCAAGTTTTGCTATTGAGTGTGAGACCTCTATAGTTTTATCTAGCTAGCTGCAGAGGCAACCTGTTTGTTTCTTCAGCCTCGAGGTGTGGGTCCCACTTCGTATGGCGTGAAGGTCTGTGCTGTTGAAGCAGCTGGCTTCATAGCCTCATAGGCTACTGTCTGGGTTCTCTGCGTTTTTCTTGCTTCGGCAATATTTTTCATGCGTTGGAAGTTTTGTGTGAGCTCAGGCTAGAAGCTGCGAAGCCTGGTGAGCGAAGGTGCTCCGCAAGTTTTTCTCTGGAGCCTTGTGTGGGTAGGAAATCTCTGACGCCAGGGACTTTGAACCTCTTGTTTTAAGTGACTTCGGTTTTTCCTGTGGTCTCCGGTTCGAAGTGTTGGCCCGATTCGAAGTGTGTAAGTGCTTTTGGGATTAGCAGGCTTCGAATTTCGAAGTGGGTTACTTCGGAGTCTGCAGCTCAGCAGGCTTCGAAGGTTTCGAAGGTTTCAAAGTAGGCTTCGACAGCTACATACTTTGCCGAACTGTACTGCACGGACTTCGATAACTCCAGGCTTCGCATGTACACTGCGCACAGGCTTCGTCAAGTACCGAACAGGAGACAAATCTTGAACAGTGAAATTCCTCGTTTTACGTGCACACATGTTAAAACTCTGTGATGATCTATTTCTGTGAAGCTTGAACTGCCCATGTTTTAAATGCTTTGTTAATCTGCCTTTAAGCACTGTATTGGTGTCTCTTTGTTTAGGACACCAGTCGTTTATAGGCTAGATCCTTTTAGGCTTTGTTAATCTGGTTACTTTTCTCTGCTAAGTCTGCTGAGGTGCGTTAGGTGTTGGGAGCAGGCCATTTGATTCAAAAGAATTTTTTAGGCACCCATTCACCCCCCTCTGGTCGCTACTTTCGGTCCTACAGACATGAGGGCCTGCGTGTCCATAAATATGGCCGAACTCAATTGATGGGTCAGTTTGTATCTAGTTAAATTAGTTAAATTTTAGAATTAGAATAAGAGTCCAATTAAATTAGGATTTCATATTAATGTAGGACTTCTGTTGGCGTAGAAGACTAGACCAACAAGTTTCATAGATGCTTTGGAATAGGAGATTAGGCTCGAAGCCGTATTCTTGGATCGAGTATTTTCTGTCATTACAATGCGGAGAGAGGGAGAATATTTATAGTGGAGCCCTATAGTGGCCCGATACTTCCAAACCCTCTGACAGTCGTACTATATACAACGGCCCTATAGTATAGACAAAGGGTACAACCCCGACAACTTTGTCAGCCCCTCTAGGCACAGCTGTAGTGTAAGTCACTGCAGAAACAATCACGATCCCGCCGCTAGACCAACTTGACCGGACTAGTCTCGGTCTCCCGCCTTGGTGTCGGGGCCATAGCGCCTTCCAGGGATGCGCCTCTGTCCATCGTTCGGTTCCCCAGGCGCGGAGGCCTCCCGGATTCGGATCCTCAGCTGAGGGCCTACGAGCCCCGGATCTTGAGCCTGAGGTGGACGTCCCCTCCTGCTCCGTTCCGGACCGGGGGCTCTCTTCTGAAGGGGGTCAGATGCCGTTTGTCCTCCATACTGTTCTGCTTCGGAGCCAGCGGCTTCGCTGGTCACCACCCTGTGGAGCCTCTTCTTCGAACTTCACCCCACATCCTTCGCGCGCCTTAGCACCATCGGGATTATCTCCCCCAATAGTAGCCCTTTGCTTTCTCCCGTTCGGCGGTCCTGCGCAAAGAAAAGGGAGGGAGCGCCAGAAATAATCTCGATGGGAGGTCCTATCGGAGGCCAAACTCGCCGAGAGGCTCTGGTCAAGCGGACGCCGAAGCCTGGTGGGACTCGGACGGCCGCAGCAGACAGAGCGCCTCTCCCCGATGTCGTGAAGCTTGCTCAGGGCACTAGGCCCAAAAACAGTTTTAATGCGACTTCCGCGCACTGCATGCCGGCGCTTGGGAGGACTTGGACCGGCAGGGCATTAAATGAACCTGACGCTGACTCATGCGTATAAATCCTCTTCCTTGGCCACGACCCATCATTCTCCACCGTCTCGCTATCCACGCCCACGCCCTACACCCAGCTACTGCCTTTGTGCCTATTGCTCTCAGCCCCATCTTCCCTCGGCCGTCGCCTCCAGAAATGTCAAGAGAGAGTGCTCCCATCTACGATCGACCCTCGGTTCCTGCAATGCTAAGCGGCGGCAGCTGCAGCAGCGGCGATGGCTCCCAATCCGGCCGAGACCCGTGACCCTCGAGAGCTCCGCCCATCATAAGAGACGTTTTGGGAGAAAACCTTGGAGCTGGGGAAGTCAGCCTGCACGGACGGGTCAATCGCGCTGGTAGTCCGGCACTGCCTTGGCCCCGACGTGGAGACCAGGAAGTCGGACCTGGAGACCGTCCCGGAACTGCACGAAGGAGAGGTCATTGTTTTTGAGGTGTTCTTCGACGCGGGGCTCATATTCCCTGCCTCGGAACTTCTAGCGGTGGTCCTCGACAAGTTCCACCTCGAGCCACCCCAGCTATCTCCGAACACAGTGGCTCGCCTCACAATCTTCGAGTGGGCCATGCGGGCGGAGGGTTGCGGAGGACGAGTAGAGGTCTTCGTGAAGATGCACGAAGCATGCTGCCAGCCGAAGAAGAAAGGGGACCTAGTGCAGGTGTACGGAAGCATCAACTTCTAACTCTGGAAGAAGTATGCCGACTTTTTCCCTGCGAAGGCCATCAATGAATGGTGGTATTCTCAGTGGATACACCATTTGTACTACGTCCGAGTGGGGTTGGATTCCGGGATGGCCGGGCCTCCACGCCATATCTGGTTCTGGAAGGAGGCGAACATCAAAGTCAATGCTAGCTCGGTCTCTGCCCACATTCGGCTCCTTCAGATCATCGCCCATCGGATGAGTATGCGGGATCTGATGGAGGAGTTCGTTGCTCTCGAGATCCCCCTTGAAAGAGGCGTGGCCGATCCCGCTTTAGAGTGCTCAGGACGAGCCGCCTTCGGAGGAACTCTCCGTTTTGCCAGGTTTGGTTGCTTTTCCCTTCCTGCAACAAGTAGCTTAAAATTTCGGGGGTTAGCAGAGGTATTAAGTACTTATCTCGACTTGCAGGGTCGCACGTGATCAAGACCCCGGAACAGGTGGTTCGGATTGCAGACAAGATTCTTGGAGCTCCCACTCCGGCCGAGTGCAAGCGGAGGATAGAGCTCATAGGATCTTGGGAGCGATTCAACCACGTGTGGAGTGCTCTCAAGCTACCTCCCCCGCACCTCCCAAAAGCGGACGCCCTGGGTCCAACTTTGAAGAAGAGAATGGTGAACCCCGATGCCGTGGAATACTCGATCTGGTGTCAGGGATCGGTCAGACAGGGCTGGCCTCAGCTTCGCTATCGAAAGCGCAACGAGCCAGGTAAACCTTCCCAATGCTACCGGTCGAGCCCCTCACCCTTCCTTTGCCTCCATCTTACTCTTCATTTCATTGTGCGTAGATAGTTGCCTTAGCGCAAGGGTCGCTGGTGTCCCTCTCCGCTGAATGGAGCCATCATGAGCGCAAGGCCTTGAGGCTCCGCGAGCATGCCGAAGCTACCAAAGGGGCCGCCGGGGAGCACACTGTCGAAGTGGACAGTCTCAATGCGCTGGAAGTGGAGACCATCGGCCTCCGCGCCTGGGCCGCCGAGGTCGATGGGCTTCGGGCTTAGGACGCGGAGGACAACGCGCTCCGGGCCCGAGCCACCGAAGTGGAAGAGCTCTGGGTTCGAGCCGCTGAGGTCGACCCCCTCAAGGCCGAAGTCACCGAGATGGATGAGCTCTAGGCTCGTGCTGCCGAGGTTGACGTGCTCAGGGCCCAAGTCACCGAGGTGGATGAACTCCAGGCTCAGGATGCTGAGGTCGACGCGGTTAGGGCCCAGGTCGCCGAGGTGGATGAGCTCCGCTCGAAGGTGGCCGCCACCGAAATCCAAAAGATCCAAGGGCTCAATCTGGAGCGAACCATCGTGGACCTCCTGGCCCGGAACGAGGCGGCGGCCGAAGCTCTAGCTCAAGGCAAGAAGACCGTGGCTGACATAGTGGGGGCCCTTCGAAGGGTCTTGGAGCGCTATGGCACGGGGTGCGTACCCTTCGACGATGCCCAGGAGCCCCTCAGCCGCCGGCTGAGGTTCATACATGCTGCTATTCGACCGGTGGATTCCATGGCGTCCAGATATGGGGAGGTGTTAGGGCGAGTGGCCGCCCTCGGCATCCTCCACCATCTGGAGGCCTCTAGAGGCGTCTTGCCTTCGACTTTGGACTCGCCTCCGGTTACCTTCGGGGGGAGTCGCCTCCTCTCCCCAACTCCCGCAGTCGTGCATGCTTGGAAAGCTCTCCAGGCGGCTTAGAAAGCAGAGGGCCTAGGTGCGGTGAAGGCTTGGATGGATGAAGCCCTCCGAGTGAGCCTTCCTCAATCTTCCTCGAAGCCTCCTCTACTGCCTCTCTTCTGGACCCGAAGGTGTAGTTTTCACCTAGGGCTTTTGTAGCGCAGGTTCCTGTAATAGAAACTTTCATGACCCATCAATAAAGGAAAGCTATTTTCTGAAAATCGCCTAGGGTGTTTGTGACACTTCTGATCCTGAGGTCGAGATACATGGCGGGGGCGAGGCCCTTCGGCACCAATGGGCCATCTTCGAGGCCCTTAGGGCCAACCGGCAAGCGCGCTTCAACGTTCCTCGAGATGACAACAGACGCGTTATTCCTGAAGTCCTGCACGAAGTCCTAGCCTTTGTCAAGGAGGAAGAGAAAGGAAAACACACCCTGTCCTCGTCACCCGAACTTGTGGACTGGTCTGACGTAGAGACCAGTCTCAGCGAGCCAGAGTCTAGAGACCAAGGCCTGCGCAGCTGGGCACAACTTCAAGAGGAACATAAGGCTCTTCGGGCTTAGAAGAATAAGGAAAAGAAGCACTCCGTCTGCGCGGCTCTGAACGCATGGACCGGGGAGAGTTTGAGGGGTTCGGGCAACCTACATGACCGGAAAGGCTTTTGGTTCTTACTTGGTTTAGACGATGAGTTCTCGTAGCTTCGAGTTTTCAGTTCGATCTTGTAATAACTGGTGTTTACTTGCTACTACATTCCTAATGAAACTGTTTATGTTGCTGGTGGATCTTGATCGCTTCCCTATCTACTCCCCTGCCCCCTCCTTGTGGGTAGGCGACTTGTCGGCTGGGCGCAATGCGTTAGAGCTTAGAATCGGGAGCTAGAAATGTAAATGTAGAGTACATCACTTTTTCGCTTTGAACAGAGACTCGGAACCCAAATGTAAAGCGTTGCAAGCCAGAGCTTAGAATCCGAACACAGGGTGCTTGGAGCTAGAGCTCGGAACCTGTATGCGGGGTGCTTCGAGCTGGAGCTCGGAACCCGAATGCTGGGTGCTTCGAGCCGGAGCTTGAAACCTGAATGCAGGGTGCGTCAAGGCGGAGCTCAGAACCTGAATGCGGGGTGCTTCGAGCCGAAGATCGGAACCCGAATACGGGGTGCTTCGAGCCGGAGCTCGGAACCCTAATGCAAGGTGCTTCGAGCCGGAGCTCGAAACCCTTATTACCTGCTAGGATTATGTTAGTACCATAGTGCGTCCACTTCGATAAAATGTTTCACCGGGCGAGCACCTTTTTTCTTCTAGTTATTTCATTAAAACTGAGAGGCAAAGTACATCGAACAGAAAAGCGAAATCGATTACATTGGAGATCACATGTAATAGCGCTTTAGATGCTCCGCATGCCAAGTGTGCTTCACGTCCTTGCCTTCTAGGGTGGCCAGACGAAATGACCCCGGCCAGCCAGAACCGATGATAATGTATGGACCTTCCCACTTGTTGCCCAGCTTCTTGGGGGCGACGACTACTCGAAGTATGAGGTGCCCTGGCTTCAACTTGCTTCACTTTACCTTGGGATCATACCACGCTTTCATCTGGCTTGTATAGTTGGATAGGTTGGCGATGGCCCGGAGCCTCGTTTCTTTAGTGAGGTCGAGGGAGACGTCATGACCTTGGTCAGCTTCTGGTGTTGTGGCCCGTAGAGAGAAAGCCCAGAGCTCTGTCGGTGTCATTGCTTCATCTCCGAACAACAACCGAAAGGGGGTGAACCCAGTTGCTCGGGAAGGAGTGGTCCGGATGGACCACAAGATCTTGGGTAATTCTTCGGTCCATAAGCCCTTAGCCAAACAAACGATTTGCTTGTTGAGGCCAGAAAGTATGTGCCCGTTAGCTGGTTCGAAAGCTCTGTTAGATTGCGGGTGCGGGACCACAGCGAAGCACAACTGCACTCTGAGCTCCTCGAAGAATGCCTTGAAAGTACCTGCATCAAACTGAGTGCCATTGTCCAACGTGAGATGCCTGGGCACCCCAAACCGGTAGACGATGTTCTACCAAAAGAACTTCTGGACTCTCCTCAAAGTGATGGCGGTCAGTGGCTCGGCTTCAACCCACTTCGAAAAGTATTCAATGGCAACGACGGCGAAACATAGGTTGCCCTTGGCTCTGGGAAATGGACCAACGAGATCCATCCCCCACCGGGCGAGGGGCCACACTGGTGCGATGACTTGTAGGGGGGTGGGGGGATGATGGCTTCGCCTTCCTATCCACTGGCACCTTTGGCAAGTGCGCACTAGATCTTTAGCATTGACAACAATAGTAGGCCAATAAACACCTTGACGGAGGGTCTTCCCCACGAGCGCCCGAGGAGCCAGGTGGCTACCACATAGGCCCTCATGGATATCCCAGAGCATCTGATGTCATTCAGAGCGAGAGATACACCAAAATAGCGGGGAACAAACACCTGACTTATACAGAACTCCATCGATGACCTTGTAATGCCTCGCTCGGAGATGAAGCCGCGAAAGCTCGGTACTCGGCCAAAGCTCCGCCTCGCCCTTGAGTAGCTGCAGGATCATGTCCCACCAATCATTGGCGGTTGTACAGAGGACTTGGGATGGTTCCAAAGATGTCAGGATGTCTTCCGGGACCTGGCTCGGGGTATCCTCTTGCCGGGATGTAGATGGCTTGACTAATTCTTCGAAGAAATCCTCGGGAGGAAGCACTTGACCTTTGGAAGCCACCTTAGCAAGGACGTCGGCCTAGTAATTTTCACTCTGGGGAATGCTTCAGACAAAAATTCCTTTGAAAGCTTCCTCGGCTTTCCTGACTGCTTCGAGATAAGCGACGAGATCGGGGTGGTGAGCTTGAAAACTCTTATCAACGGACCCGACCACGACTTGAGAGTCTGTTTTGATGACCACTCTGGCAGCCCCCAGCGTACGCGCTTTGCGAAGGCCCAGTAACACGCCCTCATACTTGGCGATGTTATTTGTAGCCTTAAAATTCAACCGTGCGGAGTACAATGCTTGCTGGCCCGAAGGAGATATAAGGACTGCCCCTGCACCCGCTCCGGAGGCTTGGTACACGCCGTCAGAGTAAATGGTCCACACTCCTTCACCGGCTTCGTCGGGGACATGGCTTGTCATCGGCGTCCACTCCACAACAAAATCCGCGAGGATTTGAATCTTGACAGCGGTCCGGGCCACGAAGGTGATGTCGAACGGAGCCAGTTCCACTGCCCACCTTCCGATCCGCCCGGTAGCATCCTTGTTTTGGAACATGTCTCCAAGAGGGTATGCAGTCAGGATGACTATACCATGGGCCAGAAAATAGTGCCGCAGCTTCCAGGAGGCCATGACGAGGGCGTAGGCTAATTTTTCAAGTTCGATGTACTGAGTTTTTGCTCCGGAGAGGGCTTCGGATACAAAGTACACTAGGCGCTGGATCAACTTCCCATCGGCTTCTTCTTCCTGGATTAAAGCGGCACTCACCGCACAACCGGTGGCAGCAAGGTAAACGAAGAGGGTCTCGCCGCTCCAGGGTGTAGCGAGGGTAATGAGATTGATGACGTACTTCTTGATGTCATTGAAGCAGCATTGACATTCGGGAGTCCATGCTGACCGAGCCAGGCTTCGCTCGGCTGACATTGGGGAGTCCATGATGACTTTCGGGAGTCCATGGTGACCTTGCCAGGCTTCGCTCGGCTGACCTAGACAGGAAGCAGCTGAGAGCTGCAAGGCGCCCATCTAGCTTCTGAGTCTGCCTCAAGTTCTAGGGAGGGGCCATATTTTGGAGTGCACTGACTTGAGTAGGGCTAGCTTCAATGCCTCGACTGGAAACCAGATAGCCTAGTAGCTTCCCGACCAAGGCTCCGAAGACGCACTTCTTCGGATTGAGGCGGATCCCATAGCTCCGGAGGCTGTCAAATGTCTTTGCTATATCTAAGCTATGGTGGTGCTTATCTGCACTTTTAATTACAATGTTGTCCATGTATGCTTCAATATTGCGGCCGAGCTGGTGGCCCAAGGCTTTGGCGATCAATCTGGAGAAGGTGGCCCTAGCATTCCGGAGGCCGAACGACATTCGCACATAGAAGAATACTCCGGAGAGGGTAACAAAACTTGTCTTGTCTTGATCCTCCTGCTTTAGCCAAATCTGATGGTACCCAGAGTAGGCGTCGAGGAAGATGAGGAGTTTAGAACTCGCCGTGGAGTCGACCAACTGGTTGATGCGAGGCATGGGGTAGGGGTCATGGGGGCAAGCTTTATTCAAAGATGTGAAATTGATACACATGCGCCATTTGCCAGATGTTTTCTTCTGGACGAACACAGGGTTTGACAACCACTCCATATGACTGATCTCCCAAATGACTCTGGCCCTGAGCAGCTTCTCGACTTCAGCCTTGGCGAGGTCGGCTCGTTCGGAGGACAGCTTGCAGAGCCCCTAGCGCACTGGGTGGGCCTTTGGGTTGACTGCCAAGGAGTGCTCGATGATGGAGCGATCGACGCCCGGTATGTCTTCATCGAACAACCTCTTCGAGCTGCGCCAGCACTTCTGACTCCAAGCTTCCTCCGAACTGGATGGGGTACTCCTTGCCATCCTAGATGAGGACCTTGGTGATGACCAACCCTCCAGGTGTGGCTTGGCGGTGGGGCCTTTGGGGGGCTCATCGTAGAGCAGAGGGATGTTGTTGACGCTGAAGAGTTCGATCGCTCTCGAACTATCTCGAACGCTGTGGACTTGTCTCGGCTCCAATGGTGCGGAGTGACCATACTCCACTTGCCGAGCCGTGGCTTGATCGCCGAGGACAGACAACACACCTCCGGGAGTTGGCATCTTGAGGCATAGGTAGTTGTGGTGCGCGACGGCTCCGAAGCGGTTGAGCATTCTGTTGGACCAGAAACGGCGACCAGAGGGGGGGGTGAATGGGAGCTTTTAAAATTTCGGGCTAAAAACAGCCTTCGGTTTTAATCCTGTCTTCTGCGGAACAGGCTTCGAACACACCCTTCGAAGGTCTGGTTCGGAGGTACTTCGACAGCTCCGAACACAGGCTTCGCAGGAGCAAAAGTTCGAAGCCAAGAAGACTTCGCTCCACTAACAACCCTCGAAAATCTACTCTGCTAAGTCAGTGCAGGCTCCGCACACAGGGTGCTTCGAGCAGGCTTCGCACTTCACCCTTCGCAAGAGTGGACACCCTACTGAGGACTTCGACCAAGTACTTGGCGGCAGCAACTGGTGCTGGGCTTCGTACACGAAGGTCTACACGCACACAAACGGACTCTGCTAAGGGCTTCGACAAAGGAAGCAAAACGGGCTTCGATCAGGGCTTCGCTAGTAAGCAGCGAGGTCTTGCCTCCTGTTGCACAGAGCGACAGCACACTGAAAAACACACTTCGCACATAAACAACCTTCGCCTAGACAAGCTTCGGTGCACTATAACTAGCGAGGTATGTAACGCGAGCTCAAGCAAAAAGCACACAGAAGCAGGGCTTCGCCGCTTGAACAAGGAACACAATAAAATGAACTCTGGATGAATACAGCGAGGTATGTGGCTACAGGATCTCAACAGTAAATGCTCAGTGTTTAATGTTACCTACCGAGCCCCCATATTTATAGCCCACAGTTCACCCAAAGGAAGTGACTACTTTACCCCTAGGGTTTACAAAGGATTTGTCTCTACAGAACTAAGGGGTACAAAAGGTAGTCCACCTTTATTCTGGAGGCTTCTCTGTCAGCTTTGCAGAGGGGACAACGTCAGCTTTTTACAGAGCAGACAGTGTCAGCCTTTGCAGTCTTTGACCTTCTGCAGCCTCCCTTCGCACGCGAGGGTGCGGTAGCTTCGGCGAGAAGCCTTGAGCCTGGTGGCCTTCGCTTCGCCGAAGATAGCCTTCGATACAGTGACGGTTTTGAGCCGAAGCCGTCAAAGCCCTTGGGCCTTCGCACCAACACCTCCAGAGTGGACCACCACGGCTTCGCAGCTTCACCCAGCTCGAACTCCGTCAGTCCGTGTACCGAAGCCATGCAGGCCGAAGCACCACAAGACAATCACACTCCGGAGCTAGCCTCGCTCCGAAGTCTTCCACACTCCGAAGCCCCACCTTCGGAGTACCACCCTTCGAAGTCCCTCCTTCGTCCAAGGCCTCCGCACGAAGCATTCCATGAGCACTTCGTCGCAGTGCCTCTCCCCGAGCACACTCCTCGACGAGCCTCACCCAGACCATGCCTTCGATGCGCCTCGACTTCTGAGACCTTCGTCGGGCACCTTCGAATGTCTCCCTCCAGAGCACACTTCGAACTCCTTGCCTCCGCAGAGGACTTGATCCATCCAACTCCGAAGTCACTCCATCCGGAGTACCTTCGAAGTGCCTCACCTCCGAGGACTTTGTCTTGGAGTACCTTCAGCCGGAGCCACGCTCCGCACTCTCTGTCTTCACCTGGCATGCCTCGACCCGAGGACCGACCCGGACCACGTTCGCAGCCACCGTGACAGAGCTCCCCGCTCCCCTGGCATCAAGCCTCCCGCTTGACCCAGGTTCACCTGCTACGTTCGTCCGTCGCCTCCGAAGTCCCTGCGCACCACAGACAAACAGACAAGTGTATCCAGTACTCCGGAGACCTCTCCGGGTTAGCAACCTCCGGTACACACTCCGGTGTACCGCCCAAAGTACCGAAGCCATCGGTACACACCCAGTCATCGTGTACTGTCGGACCCCTCCGACAGGCACACTCCGCTGCAGCAGCTGCAGCAAGCAAACCACTGAACACCCTTCAGTGAAACCACCTCCGAACACACTTCGGAGGTACAACCTCCGAAGCGCCTCCGGAGGTACCCTCCTCCGAACACCTTCGGAGGTACAATCTCCAAACACCCTTCGGAGGTACCCTTCGAACAGAGGGTAAAAAGCTTGTTAATCACTCATCACAACACACCGAAACCAACCCTTGGTTTCTCAATCTCCCCCTTGATGAGTGCATTGACAACCAAATCCAAGTTCAAGAAAAATTTAAAAAATTTCAGCACACAAGTTACCATAAAAACTCAGAAAAGAGCCAAATCATGTCACTTGACAGAAGAATTTTCCTCCCCCTTTCTCACAAGAGTAAAAAGCCCCTTCGGCAATAAAAACTCCCCCTGAGTTAAGTTTTCCCTTTGGCAATAAAGAACCTTCTTCCCCTTTATGTCAATTGTTCTCCCCCTTTGAAAATTATACCCCTTGCGGCAGAGAACGAAGCAAGTCTGTCCCTTTTTAGGAATTTCTCCCCCTTTGGCAATGCAAGCATCAAGGAGCATGTAAAAGATGCAAAGCTTCGAAAGGAGCAGAATTGCAAAGACATATGAAGCAAAAATATGCCAACAATAACACCAATGATCATGCGCTCAGCTCAAATTAATCTTCTCTAAAAGCATGATGAAGCATGTGATTTGATCATTTTTGAAATAAAAAGCATCACCACTTAGTCAAGGAAACTAGACAAGTAAGAGCAAGGACTGCGCAAAGCTAGTCAATTTCTACTCTAGACAGACAAGTCCAGTTCAAATGGAGCATGAAAAGCAAACTTGATAATCAATGAATTTTCGTTGTTCTTTTCTTAGTGCCAGGGGTTATTTGTTTGTCCACCTTATACTTTCCAATCCGACCAAGCCTAGGCATGAAAGCCATAAGAAGCTTAAGGCAAAGATTTTGGTATACACTACGCTATTCCAGTTCAGACCTATGTGCAATGGTAAGCAGTCTAGAATAGGGTAGTGCGACAAACAAACCCACCTGGATCTTTTCTCTTAAAACATGCAAATCATGGAGATGTTGATTTTAACTGAGTGAACCAATTGTTTGGCACTTAATGAATATCCATGAAAATGTAGAACAATTTTTCAAGTTGCAATTTTTAGCATCCAATGACCAGTGTCTTGCTATCAAGCAGATAAAAGAAAGCTAAAGCAGTCCTGCCTAAACATGCTAGATTCATGATTAAGCAGTGAGCATGATTTGATTTTGAAAAGAAAACATCATGCACATGAATGTTTCAGATGAATTAAAAAGAGCTGAGCTGTCATGATTTCATGAATTATAAGCAGGCATACATGTGCAAAAGATGTAAATGCAATTTCAACACACTTTAGCAAAGGCACATCCATCTAAAACAGCTCCCCCTCACAAAATACCGTAAGGGTGACAAATACCAAGTTCCCCACGCAAGTAGGAAAATCGAGAAGCATCGAGGGGTTTTGTAAAAATGTCGGCCAGCTGGTGTTGGGTATCAACATATTGAAGTTCAATATCACCCTTCTCATTGTGATCTCTGAGAAAATGATACCGCACATCAAAGTGTTTGGTTCTGGAGTGCTGAACCGGGTTGTTTGCAATACAAATAGCACTAGTGTTATCATAGAAAAGTGGAACACTCTCATAATCCAACCCGAAATCCTGCAAAGTGGAAGTCATCCACAAAATCTGAGAGCAACAGCTAGCTGCAGCAACATATTCGACCTCAGCCGTCGATTGTGCAACACTAGACTGTTTGCGGGAAGACCAGCAAACCAGCGAAGTACCCAGAAAATGACAAGTACCAGAGGTACTCTTCCTATCAATTCTACACCCAGCAAAATCCGCATCGGAATAACCTCTAAGACATAAAGATGAAGATGCTGAATACCATATGCCAAATTCAAGTGTATGTTTGAGATACCTTAGAATGCGCTTTACCGCTTGGCGGTGCGAAGCTCGTGGTGAAGCCTGAAAACGAGCGCACAGACACACTACGAAGTGTATGTCCGGCCTCGTGGCAGTCAAGTAGAGGAGGGAGCCGATCATGCTCTGGAACTCCTTCTGATCTACGACTTCTCCATCTTCGTCAGGGTCCAATGCTACAGATGTAGCCATTGAAGTGACGAGGGGCTTCGCATCGGACATGTCGAACTTCTTGAGTAGGTCCTTGGTGTACTTCGTCTGGTGGACGAAAGTACCTTGTTTGCTTTGCTTGATTTGCAAACCAAGGAAAAAGGTGAGTTCACCCATCATGGACATTTCAAATTCCCTGCTCATGGTATCTGCAAACTCGGCAACCAAAGCATGAGAAGAGCCACCAAAGATGATATCATCCACATAAATCTGAACTAGGAGGAAATCTTTGCCATGCTTGAGAGTAAACAAAGTTTTATCAACAGAGCCCATCAAATACCCTCGCTCAAGCAGAAAAGACTTAAGTCTATCATACCAAGCCCGAGGGGCCTGCTTGAGTCCATAAAGAGCCTTATGAAGTTTAAGGACTTTATGTGGGTACTTGGGGTTTTCAAAACCAGGGGGTTGTTTTACATAAACATCTTCACCTATGAAGCCATTAAGAAAAGCACTTTTGACATCCATTTGATAGAGTTTGAATCCCCGGGATGTCGCAAAGGCAAGCAAAATCCTAATGGCCTCAAGGCGAGCAACAGGTGCAAAAGTTTCAGTAAAATCAATCCCTTCTAGTTGAGAAAAGCCCTGAGCTACAAGTCTAGCCTTGTTTCTAATTATAGTCCCATCCTCCCCTTGTTTATTTTTGAAAATCCATTTTGTTCCAATGAAATGAACATTTGGTGGAGGATCAACTAAAGTCCAGACTTGGTTTCTCTCAAAATTTTCAAGCTCTTCATGCATGGCATTGATCCAACTAGAATCAGAAAGTGCATGACTAACATCTAAGGGCTCCAAAGAAGCAACAAAAGCAGAATTAGTGAAATGAGTGTGAGAACGTGTTACCCTTTGATCAAGCTCACCAATGATCTGCTCGGGAGGGTGCATCCTTTGAACATGGTGTGGAGCCTCGCGGCGGGATGCAGTCTCCCCCTCAACTTGTGCGTTGGAGTGGTCCAAGATGACCGATGTTGGGGTAGTCGCTTCGGGACCTCGTGCCGAAGTAGTTGAAGCGGGGTCAGCTTCGGGGGTCGATGTCGAGGGTAGCAAGGGTTCATCCTCGAATTCTCCGGGATCTTCTTCTTCGAATAAGGTCTGTTCCATGTCATGTTCATTCGCCTGTTCAAAAGCAGAACTAACAGAGGGGGTTGATTCATCAAAAGTCACATCACATGACTCGATGACAGTGTTAGTTTCCAAGTTATAAACACGATAAGAATGACCATGAGTAGTGTAATCCAAAAAGATCCCGTCAGAAGAGCGCGACTCAAATTTATCCAAATTACCACGTTTTAGGATAAAGCAGCGACAGCCAAAAACTCGAAGATGAGTAACCTTGGGCTGTCTCCCAAAACGTAGCTCATAAGATGTCAAGTTTAAAATTGAGCGCAAGAAGATTCGGTTTGAGATGTAACAAGCAGTGTTCATGGCCTCAGCCCAGAATTTTCTAGGAGTCCTATGCTCATCAAGCATCGTCCTAGCCATCTCAACCAAAGTGCGGTTTTTCCTCTCAACAACACCGTTCTGTTGAGGAACCCGTGGAGCAGAGAATTGATGTTCTATGCCATGCTCCATGCAAAAGTCAACAAAGAGACTATTTTTGAACTCAGTGCCATTATCACTTCGAATGAATTTCAATTCACCAGGGAGTTCAGTAAAAAGTCTCAAAGCCAAGCTCCGAAAGTGTGAAAACACTTCATCCTTGCTGGCAAGAAAGAAGACCCAAGAGTAGCGAGAGAAATCGTCGACAATCACTAAAACATACCACTTGCCGCCTAAAGAACTAACCCGAGAAGGACCTACAGTGTCCATGTGGAGAAGTTCTCCGGGTTGTTCAGTCATCACTGTGGTGACTGGCGAATGCGAAGCGGCAATCATTTTTCCATGTCGACAAGGAGCGCAAACTAAATTCTTCTCAAACTTGAGCTTGGGCAATCCTCGGATCAGACCTAGGGCACTCAAACGAGCAAGCAACTCAAAGCTCATATGCCCTAGTCTCCTATGCCACTTCCAAAGCTCAGAAGTTGAATGTGCAACAAGACAGTGAGAAGAACCAGATGATTCTGAAAAATCAGCTCCAAAAACTCTCCCAACTCTAAAGATCTTACACACCAAAACGCCATCAGAATTGAGCACTTGCGAAGTATCGCGATGGAATCGCACTTCGAAGCCCTCATCAAGCAACTGAGATACAGACAGCAAATTGTATCCCAGGTTTTCAACCAAAGCAACATCTTTGAGAGTGAAATTCGAGTTAATTCTTACCACACCTTTACCTTTCACTCTACTCCTTCGATTGTTTCCGAAGGTGATATGTTCCCTTTGCTTGGTTGTGGTGAGGCTGGAGAACCAAGCTGCATCTCCGGTCATGTGGCGCGAACAACCGGAGTCCATGATCCACGTGCCCTCCAAGCCTCGATCTGTCACCTACACATGATAAGAATATCTCGATCGCTCCGTGCTGGGGTGAGTGAAATAATGACGAGGCATCCAACACTGAGTGACACGAGTTGTAGGCGCAGTAAAAGTAGACGGTCTACGCACAGGATAATCAGAATAATGCAAAATGCGAGGTCTACCTACATGCTGTGATCAAACAACATGTCGAGGTCTCCTACTCTGACGAGGTACAAAGCTACTCGCCCGAGGTCTACCACCATATGGAACATGGTGAACACCTCGAGGAGCAAAACCTCTCCGAGAAGCACGAGGAGCCTCAAAAGCAGGACGATAGTACATCTCAGATTCATGCATACCTAAAGATGGGTAATGCATGTCCTGGTAACTCATCGCCTGAGAGCGTCGCTCATCCTTGATGCGACGAAAACAGAACCCAACCAAATGACCCGCCCGCTGACAATAGGAACAATGAAAACCTCTCCTGGGGGCACTCTCATGGGTCACAGGAGCAACTCTCAAAGGCTCCTTGGGTTTTCTCTGAGTGGTTTTCTTGGGAGGATTTTTCTTGGCAGGAGGAGTGGTTTTCTTTGGTGATCAGGTAGGCTTTTTGGCTGAAGGTGTGTCTAATAGGGCTCTCTCTTTCTCTAGGGTAGTGGGAGAGGTAAAAACAGTTTTGGTCTTACTATCTGAAGGTAACCTCTCAAAACCCAAACCTAGAGCTACCCCTGCTCTGTCAGCACACAACTTGGTCTTGGCCAAGAGCAAATCCATCCTACCCTTTCCCTCAGTGCATTTATTAACCACGGAAAGGAGGTACTCATTTTCAGACATGAGGTTTTCAGCTCGCTCTCTAACAGTGCCTAGCTGGTCCTTAAGGGTGATGCAAGTGTCACAAACAGGTTGCACATCCTTAGAACTACCGGCCCTCTCCAATCTAGCCTCCAAACCATGAACATGCTTATCACGTAAATTAATGCTTTCGCGTAATAAAGAGCAGTTCATGCAATTAATAACATCATGAGGTCTAGAATCCACCTCCAAAAGCTGCTTCTGTGCAGTCTCAAGCTCAGAAAGAGTTTGAGCATGAACAGAACGCAACTGAGCAAGCTCACTCATGACAACAGAACAGGACTCACATTCAGCATCATTAAACTTAGACTTAAGCATGGCATATTCAGTAGAAACAGATTCTAGCCTAAGTCTAAGGTCTTTCCATTCTCTAGCGGCTTGCACAAGTAATCTATCCTGACCAAGCACTACTTCATTCAGCTCATCTAATTTAATTAGTAGCTGGTCAGATGATAGTGTTACCTCAGATGAGTCAAGCTCATCGCCGATGTGATCGCTGTTGGCCATGAAGCAAAGGCCGGTGAAGTCTCGTCCCTTCTTGTCCTTCTTGTCCTCCTTCCTTGGGGACTCCTCCTCCTCCTCAGAGCTCGACTCCTCAGTTGAGGAAGTGTCGATGTCACTGAGAGCAGCAACAAAAGCTCTGGAAGCGGCCTTGGCTACTTTCTTAGCCATCTTGCCGCGCTTGCCCTTCACAAAAGGCTTCCTCTCCTTTTTGTGGTAATTGGGGCGCTCACTCTCATCTTTCTTCTTGAGCTTAGGGCAATTTGCCTTAATGTGAGAGGTGTCGCCACATTCATAGCAACCACTAAAACCAATTCTCCTCTGATCCCGTCTCTCATGGTGAAAACGGGTGAACCTCCGAGCAATGAGAGCAAGCTCATCATCATCTAGAGTGTCCACCTGCTCCTTTGTGACGGAGACCAGGGAGGACAAAGCAAAACCATCTGCAAGAACACAAGTGCCAGATGTGCTTGGTTCTGCAGTGGTGCCACGGCTAGTGCTAGAAACCAATGCCAATGGCTGTGGCAAAGAGCTTCTGTGCACTGCAAGAGATACCTTGGCAATCTCTGTGGACTTCAGCTTGCTAAAGAGTTCATCGCAGGTCAAAGTGTCATAGCCTGTGGACTCCTCAATGCTGGATATCTTTACTTCCCATATGCTACGGTCAAGAGCATAGAGAAGCTTGATAGCCCTATCATGATCACTGTAAGCAAGCGTCCCGTTGGATCGCAAGTTACTCACTATCGCATCAAAGCGAGAAAACATGGCATCTATAGATTCACCAGGTGCCTGCACAAACAGCTGATACTGTTGGTTGTAGGTGCTTTGGTGCTTGGCCTTAATCTGTGTAGAGCCCTCATGAAAAACAGTGAGCGTTGTCCAAATCTCCCTAGCAGTCCTAAGGTGCTGCACCCTATCGAACTCACTTCTACTCAAACCGATGAACAATATATTTCTAGCCTTGGAATTGGCATTATACTGATCTTTCTCAGTCTGAGAGGTGCGAGTCTCAGGGATGGAGTGTTGTGAGTCCACAATCTCCCAAATTGCATTTCCTTGGCTTAACAAGTAAGCCTCCATGCGCACCTTCCAATATGCAAAATCTGTCCCATCGAACAGAGGAATTTTACTGCCTCTATCCATGTCGCCAACAGATCACAAAACCGGTTAAGGTCAACTGGTGATCTTAACCTGCTCTGATACCAATTGTTGGACCGGAAACGGCGACCAGAGGGGGGGTGAATGGGAGCTTTTAAAATTTTGGGCTAAAAACAGCCTTCGGTTTTAATCCTGTCTTCTGCGGAACAGGCTTCGAACACACCCTTCGAAGGTCTGGTTCGGAGGTACTTCAACAGCTCCGAACACAGGCTTCGCAGGAGCAAAAGTTCGAAGCCAAGAAGACTTCGCTCCACTAACAACCCTCGAAAATCTACTCTGCTAAGTCAGTGCAGGCTCCGCACACAGGGTGCTTCGAGCAGGCTTCGCTCTTCACCCTTCGCAAGAGTGGACACCCTACTGAGGACTTCGACCAAGTACTTGGCGGCAGCAACTGGTGCTGGGCTTCGTACACGAAGGTCTACACGCACACAAACGGACTCTGCTAAGGGCTTCGACAAAGGAAGCAAAACGGGCTTCGATCAGGGCTTCGCTAGTAAGCAGCGAGGTCTTGCCTCCTGTTGCACAGAGCGACAGCACACTGAAAAACACACTTCGCACAGAAACAACCTTCGCCTAGACAAGCTTCGGTGCACTATAACTAGCGAGGTATGTAACGCGAGCTCAAGCAAAAAGCACACAGAAGAAGGGCTTCGCCGCTTGAACAAGGAACACAATAAAATGAACCCTGGATGAATACGGCGAGGTATGTGGCTACAGGAGCTCAACAGTAAATGCTCAGTGTTTAATGTTACCTACCGAGCCCCCATATTTATAGCCCACAGTTCACCCAAAGGAAGTGACTACTTTACCCCTAGGGTTTACAAAGGATTTGTCTCTACAGAACTAAGGGGTACAAAAGGTAGTCCACCTTTATTCTGGAGGCTTCTTTGTCAGCTTTGCAGAGGGGACAGCGTCAGCTTTTTACAGAGCAGACAGTGTCAGCCTTTGCAGTCTTTGACCTTCTGCAGCCTCCCTTCGCACGCGAGGGTGCGGTAGCTTCGGCGAGAAGCCTTGAGCCTGGTGGCCTTCTCTTCGCCGAAGATAGCCTCCGATACAGTGACGGTTTTGAGCCGAAGCCGTCAAAGCCCTTGGGCCTTCGCACCAACACCTCCGGAGTGGACCACCACAGCTTCGCAACTTCACCCAGCTCGAACTCCGTCAGTCCGTGTACCGAAGCCATGCAGGCCGAAGCACCACAAGACAATCACACTCCGGAGCTAGCCTCGCTCCGAAGTCTTCCACACTCTGAAGCCCCACCTTCGGAGTACCACCCTTCGAAGTCCCTCCTTCGTCCAAGGCCTCCGCACGAAGCATTCCATGAGCACTTCGTCGCAGTGCCTCTCCCCGAGCACACTCCTTGACGAGCCTCACCCGGACCATGCCTTCGATGCGCCTCGACTTCTGAGACCTTCGTCGGGCACCTTCGAATGTCTCCCTCCGGAGCACACTTCGAACTCCTTGCCTCCGCAGAGGACTTGATCCATCCAACTCCGAAGTCACCCCATCCGGAGTACCTTTGAAGTGCCTCACCTCCGAGGACTTTGTCTCGGAGTACCTTCAGCCGGAGCCACGCTTCGCACTCTCTGTCTTCACCTGGCACGCCTCGACCCGAGGACCGACCCGGACCACCTTCGCAGCCACCGTGACGGAGCTCCCCGCTCCCCTGGCATCAAGCCTCCCGCTTGACCCAGGTTCACCTGCTACATTCGTCCGTCGCCTCCGAAGTCCCTGCGCACCACAGACAAACAGACAAGTGTATCCAGTACTCCGGAGACCTCTCCGGGTTAGCAACCTCCGGTACACACTCCGGTGTACCGCCCAAAGTACCGAAGCCATCGGTACACACCCAGTCATCGTGTACTGTCGGACCCCTCCGACAGGCACACTCCGCTGCAGCAGCTGCAGCAAGCAAACCACCGAACACCCTTCGGTGAAACCACCTCCGAAAACACTTCGGAGGTACAACCTCCGAAGCGCCTCCGGAGGTACCCTCCTCCGAACACCTTCGGAGGTACAACCTCCGAACACCCTTCGGAGGTACCCTTCGAACAGAGGGTAAAAAGCTTGTCAATCACTCATCACAACACACCGAAACCAACCCTTGGTTTCTCACATGCCCCTCCCGAAGATGGTGTTGTAGGCGTAGGGGGCATCGACGATGTCAAAGATGATCTCCTCGATGCAGGACAGGGGGTCTTCTCCGAAGGTCACCTCTAGCCCAATCTGGATGAGGGCGTCGAGGGGTGGCCCTATGGAGCCTTGCAATGGACGGAAGGATGGCAGTAGGTGCTTCCACGAGAGACACAGCTGGTCGAAGGCCTGCATGAAAATGATGTCAGCAGAGCTACCTCCGTCAACTAGGATGCGACGCATCTCAACATTGGCAATATCTGCTGAGATGACAAGGGGATCAACATGCGAGAACTTGACGCCGGCAGCATCGTTGGCGGTGAAGGAGATGGGAACATGGCACTACTCAGGAAGCCTGGTGAGGCTGGAAGTCCCGATGTTCCCTACTTCTCGGACGTACTCCCTTCGTTGCCGCTTTGACATGGCACCTAGCGCCCCTCCTCCGGATATGGGTAGCACCACGCACTTCCCCCAATCTGATCCATCTTCGAGATTGGGAGCTGGAAACCTGCCTGCCTCTGGATCAAGCCACAGAACCCCTAGCTCGTCGTTGCGCCTGACCACCTAGACGGACTGGGTGCGGTGCGTGGGGGCGACCTATCGGAGGAACCACGACCGGAGCTTCACTCAAGGTAGTCATTTCAGAGGTCAAGGATGGTATGGCAGGAGTCGGTGTCGTGGCTCTGGTTCTCGCCATGAATGCTGCAGTGGAAAGTTGTACCTCCCGAAAGTGCCTTCGCAGGCGGCTTGGCACCGAAGGGTCGCCCCCCGCCTAGGGTGTGTTGGTACTTGGCAGGGCCTTTGGATCCAAGGGGGGCAATGCTGAGGACTTCTCCTCAGAGGTGCTTACGCCCTCGCCGAGAATCCCAATGGCGAAGATCCGGGGTGGGGGCAGAGGGTGTTTTGTAGATCTTGACGCTCGGAGCCCGAACGAGGGCGATCATTGCCTAGCGACGCAGCTCGCCCTCTTTGGACCGTGCATAATCCTCGAAGTACGTCATGAGCTGGGCCACCGAAGATATTTGCTTTCGGTGGAGCTTGTCAAGGAGGCCAGGGTTGGTGACGCCTTCGCGGGCAGCGTCGATGATGGAGGAGGCTGACAACCCCTTAATCTGGGCTTTGGTGTGCGCGAAGCGTTGTGAATACTGTCACAACGACTCCCCGGGCTGCTGCTTCACTTGAAAAAGACTTCCGGTGGACATGGGAGCTACAAAGGTGCCCTGGAAGTTGTTGATAAACTTCTTCTTCAGCTGGTCCCAATACCTGATGGTCCCTGGACTTAGCGACTAGAACCACCGGAGAGCGATTCCTTCAAGGGCTAAGGGAAAGCATTTTGCCATTGTGTCTCGACCTCCCCCGTAGGCTTCTATCGCCAAGGCATACGAACGAGAGAACTCTCCAGGGTCGTACTCTCTGGAGTACTTCGGGAGCTTCGTGACACGGAACTTCGAGTCGAACCACACCCTTTGCAAGTCGGGGTGCAGTGGAGACTCCTCATGGTAGGACGCGTTCTCCTCCTCCCTCTGGTCTTCGTCATAGCTGTTGGGACGATGGATCGAACCAGCAGGTTTTGAGAGTACTGGAATGTAGTGTGCTCTGTATTCTTGGATTGTGTATATGATGTGTAGAATGAACCTCGAAGGGTTCTCTCAGAGGGAGAAAGGATTTATACTGGTTCGGGCCTCCCCTAGGGGATAATAACCCTACGTCCAGTGTGTGGTGGATTTGGCATGGTATGCCTTGGTGTGAAGAGGTGAACTCCAGGATCTCATGGCCCTCTAGAGAGTGTGTCCCAGGGTCTCATGGCCCCTGGCGTGTGTCTGTTACAAGGGCTTGGCCCTGCTTTTATAGGCATGCAGGCCAAAGGAAAAGACCGAGATACCCTCTATGAGCCCTAGGCTCATAGGGGCAAAGAGGGGAAAAGGAGCTAGCTATGGTACAAAAGTGCTTTACAGCTTTACAGATGTGTCATGCAACATCACTTCTTGACCAGCTAAACGACAGACTATGGGCAGAGGGGCCCCTGGTACGACTTCTGCACTGCAGCAGGGCGTAAATATCTTCTGGGTTCGGTGCAGGGCCGGAGCTCTGAACCCGGGCTCCGAACTGGGCCTCCGAACTGGGGGCCTCCGAACTGGTGCCTCCGAACTGGGGGCCTCCGAACTGGGGCCTCTGAACTGGGGGTCTCCGAACTAGGGCCCCCGAACTGGGGGCCTCCGAACTGGGCCCTCCGAATTGGGGGCCTCCGAACTAGGGGCCTCCGAACTGGGCTCGAAGGCTAACTCCGAAGAAGGCCCGGAGGCTGGCTTCGAAGTTAGCCTGAGACTTAGCTTCTGGCGATCTTCAAGGAATCTTGAGGGCTTCGCTCTGGAGGGCTCCGAGGGACCTCGCTCCAGAGGGCTTCGACGGGGCTTGGGGGCTTCGCCCCGGCAGGCTCCGAAGGGTACCTTGGGACCTGGAAACAGCTTCTTTGGGAAGATACATGCTTCGATAGTGATGGGCTCCGGGCTGAAGGCTGTTAGAGGCTGACATCATTTGGCCCCTGTTCAAGGGAAATCTATTCCCCCAACAATAGCTTAATGCGACGGCCTTGACCCCCAGCGTCCGTGAGGGCTCAGGGGGGAGCGAAGCCACCTGGAGCCACTATGCCAGCTTAGCCTTCAACCTTGCATTTTCAGCGGCCAAGGCATCGGCTTGTCTCCCGCTGCCTCTGGAATTTGACTCTGGGTCTTGCGAGCGGACAAAGTAAGTCTGGAGGGCCATGGCCGGGGGACCACCTGGGAGGTGCAGCCCGAAGAGCCCCTCCGGAGAAGTTGGCGGATTCCTCGACGCAGGTCCTACTGAACCGGTGAGGTCCCGGACCTCTGGCACCTCTCTTGGAGCCTGGTCCGGAACTCCTCCCGGCACCTCGGGAGTATTGGTGGAAGGGGGCCTTGTAGGAGGGATAGGCTCTATGGTAGTGATGGGCCCCGCCCCCGTAGTGTGAGCCGACCTTCGGAGGGGGGCCATGCTCACACCCTTCCTGCTCGACATGCTTCTTCTTAGATGATGGATGGAGAGGACGCTAGCTTCTTGAACTAAGATCCCCACGGACGTCGCCAACTGTTAGCGTATAAGATTAGGCTCGGAGCCGTATTCTTGGATCAAGTGTTTTCTGTACTTACAATGTGGAGAGGGGGAAAGTATTTATAGTGGAGCCCTATAGTGGCCCGATAGTTCCAAACCCTATGATAGTCGTACTACATACAACTGCCCTATAGTACAGACAAAGGGTATAGCTCCGACAGCTTTGTCAGCCGCTCTGGGCATGGCTGCAGTGTCACTCACTGCACAAACAAACGCGATCCTGTTGCTAGACCAGCTTGACTGGACTTGTCTCGGTCTCCTGCCTTGGTGTCGGGGCCGTAGCGCCTTCCGGGGATGCGCCTCCAGCCATCAGTCGACTCCCTAGGCTCGGAGTCCTCCCGGATTCAGATCCTCAGCTGGGGGCCTCCGAGCCCCGGATCTTGAGCCCGAGGTGGACGTCCCCTCCTCCTCCGTTCCGGACCGAGGGCTCTCTTCCGAAGGGGGTCAGATGTCGTTCGGCCTTCATACTGTTCTGCTTCAGAGCCAGCGGCTTCGCTGGTCACCACCCTACGGAGCCTCTTCTTTGAACTTCACTCCGCGTCCTTCATGCTCCTAAGCACCACCGGGATTATCTCCCCAACAACTTCGTATTAAAGTAGGACTCCTAGTTAGAGTAGGACTCCATATTAGATCAGGACTCTTTTAGTTCATTAGATCAGAATTCTATTTTGTATTAGATCAGGACTCTTTCTTATCTTGACCACACCCATCTATACCCCTATAAATAGAGGTGACTAGCCTTGTAATGATTGAATAAATAGAAGAATAATATTTGGAAATTCGAGTTCGGATTGAACGGCCTTGCACCTTCGTCTGTATTCAACATCTCTCTTTGTTTCGATCAGAGATGTCTTACCTTCACCACTTAGTTGTGATCTGGTGAATTTCCATCGAAGGAAATCAAGTGTAATCTGCTATTCCAATGGGAATTAGGAGATTGCAGAAATCAAGTGCGTGGTGTTGCGGTATCTATAGGGTTGAGATCCGTTGCATTGGCAGCAGGGGAACAACTAGATGATCGTCAGCATCTCGCAAGTTATCTAGGTGTGTAATCGTGTAAATTTCCACAAGGGTTGCAAGTTGGTTGCATTGGCAGGAGGTGATTAGCCAGAGAGTTGCAAGGTTACACAAGTTATCCTCCATCCACGACGAGCTCAATGAGAAGATCAGGCAACCCCATATCATTTGGTATCAAATTGCTAGGTTTACTCGGTGAGCTAAGTTTCAATGTGGCTGACTTGACGCCATAACCTTGAGCATCGAGGATGATGCTTTTTCAAGGGGAGGAGGATGATGAGGACATGAGGGCCTGCCTGTCCATAAATATGGCCGAACTCAATTGATGGGTCGGTTTGTATCTAGTTAACTTAGTTAAATTTCAGAATTAGAATAAGAGTCCAATTAAATTAGGATTTCATATTAATTTAGGACTTCGTATTAAAGTAGGACTCCATACTAGATCAGGACTCTTTTAGTTCATTAGATTAGAATTCTATTTTGTATTAGATCAGGACTCTTTCTTATCTTGACCACACCCCCTCTATACTCCTATAAATAGAGGTGGTTGGCCTTGTAATGATTAGGTTAATAGAAGAATAATATTTGGAAATTCGAGTTCAGATTGAATGGCCTTGCGCCTTCGTCTGTATTCAACATCTCTCTTTGTTTCGATCAGAGATGTCTTACCTTCACCACAATGGGAATTAGGAGATTGTAGAAATCAAGTGCGTGGTGTTGCGGTATCTATAGGGTTGAGATCTGTTGCATTGGCAGCAGGGGAAAAAATAGATGATCATTAGCGTCTCACAAGTTATCCAGGTGTGTAATCGTGTAAATTTCCACAAGGGTTGCAAGTTTGTTGCATTGGCAGGAGGTGATCAGCCGGAGATTTGCAAGGTTACACAAGTTATCCTCCATCCACGACGAGCTCAACGAGAAGATCGGGCAACCCCGTATCAACATATGTGAGTCCAGTTATGTTCGGTTCCAAATCCTACAAATCTATCCCCATTTTCATTAAGGACCAACTCATTCAGCATATCAGCGATTTCTGTACCATTTAAACACCTTGGTGGTCCCTTTACAACAACATTGTCCTTCTTGAAACTGTTCCTCTATAACCTAAATGGATGATTCATGGGCAAAAAGAATCTATGACAATCAAAGTAACAAATATTTCCCCCGAAGTTAAGATGAAAACTATCTGTGTCCTTAGTGCATATTGGACATGTCAGCCTTCCATGACAACTCCAACCAAAAAAATACCATGTGCTAGAAAATCATGGACCGGCCATAGATATGCAACTCAATGATTGAATTTTTTCTTCCGGTCATAGTCATATGCTTAAACTCCTTTCCACAATTGTTTCAAGTCTTCAATTAAGGGCTTCAACATCACGTTCAGGCGTGTTCTAGGATGCTCTGGACCAGGTATAATGAGACAAAGTAACATAAATTCATATTTCATACAAAACGAAGGTGGAATGTTGTATGGAATAACAAAGACAGACCAACAAGAGTACGACGATGCAGTTACATTGAAAGGCATGAATCCATCTATTGCCAACCCGATGCAAACATTCCTTGCATCCGTAGCAAAGTCTGCATCAAAATAATCTAGAGCCTTCCATGCCTCACCATCAGATGGGTGCACCATTACTTGGTTATTCTCACGTACACCTTCTTTATGCCATCTCATATGTCTAGCGGTTTTCTTTGAGAGAAACAATCATTTCACCCGAGGTGTAAGAGGCATGTAACGAAGTTTCTTATGAGCAACCTCTATCGTCACCTTTTCACCGTCTTCGTTTATGTCCTCTACGAATCTCGGTTTACCACATTTTAAGCATTTCACCTCATTCCTATGTTCTTTCTAGAAAAACATGCAGTTATCTTGGCACACATCAATCTTCTCATACTCCATTCCAAGAGCAGAAAGCATTTTCTTTGACTGGTACATGTCTTTCGGCACCTTATGGTTCATAGGAAGGATATCGTTGATCAGGTTCACGAGCTCCTTATAACAATTGTTGGAGAATGCAAACTTTGACTTAATGTCCATAAGATGGGTCACGAAAGTGAGAACGCTTAGGGTGGTGTGCTCATGCAACGACTCTTCTGAAGCTCCAATGATGTCGAAAAACTTTTGAACCTTCAGTGTTGGAGGATCCTCAGGGTTTGTTTCAAACTCTGGCCGTATAGCATCAAGCATCTCATCCATCCTATCGTCAGCCACGCTATCATCTTCTTCTTTCACTACTATTACCATTTTTTCATGGCCTGTCTCCCCATGAAAAGTCCAAACTTCATAACCTGGCATGAAACCATATTTGCAAATGTGGAATGACAACGTTCTCTTATCTTGCCAACGTGAATTTCTGCACTTCTTGCATGGGTATCTCGCGCTAGTGTTTGTTGTCAAAGAGAATGCACGATTAATAAATTTCTCAGCATACTCCGAGGTTGTCCAAAAGGGACAATTTTGGACCTACAGATCTCACACGCATGACACGTGTGAGACATGTTGGTCTAAAACGGGTGATGCATAGTTTTCGTTACACTATTTACGTTGGTGTCACATACAAAATTACATACGTGTATAAAATCATCAACAAACCATAAATTAATACTAGAATATAATTAATAACATATATATATAATAGCACATCGCATACGAAGCACTTGTAAAAGCATACAATTAATATAGGAATATTTCTAATAGAAAATAGTCAACGTAACGAAATCATCACATAATATCGCATTAATTCATATATCCTACCAATTAATTGATTTTTATTTAATTAATTACTTTGTGAATTGAATGCTAATTTCCTATTTATAAGGACAACGACGACAAAAATCAACTTTATCAAATAATCAAATTCCACTTGACATTATAAAATGAATCAATTATTCATTATATCACATACTACAACAAAATTGAAGTGTCTATCATACAATTAACCTCCGAACACTACTACAAAATTGTTGCTACCCTATATATAACAATCATTATATTGCAATCCATTACTACGACAAAATTCACAAATAAAAAGCGAAAAAATTGTTAAAGCGGAAAAAAAATACTTGGTTGATTGGTGGCGGCGGAGGTCGGCGGGTGGCGTAGGCCGACGGGTGACGACGGGCGATGGTGGCCAGAAGGTGGTGGTGGATGGCGACAGGGTAGGAGGACTGCTGGTACGGTGTCCGGAGGGGGCACTAGCGAGGCGCACTAGAGGGCGGAGGTCGGTGGGCGGGTGGCCGGCAGGCAGGCGGCCGATGTGCGGCTGACGGCGGGTCTAGGCAGTGGTGCCCGAGGGCAGGGCTGGCGGTCTACTCGAGCGGCCAGAGGGGGCGGTGGGGCGCTCAGGCCGCCAAAGATGGTGGAGGGGAGCTGGTGCGGGAGATGGCGGCGGCTGGCGGCGTCTGGCGGCAGGCGGGAGGAGGCGCGGGCGGCTGTGCTAAGGCGGCGTTGGTGGGTGGAATGGGCACACGTATAGGGATTAGGTATTGTACGCGCTTGGGTGGAAGGGGATATTTCTGTTAACTTTTGTTGGCCAGCATTAAAGCCGACGGAAGTTATGGCTTCTATACCAGGCGAGGGAGAAATCCCTTTAACTTCCATCGGCCACTATCAAAAGACGACGAAAGTTAATTTAACTTTCGTCGGCTCCTGTAGGCCGACAGAAATTAAAATAGTCGATGAAAATTTTTGTTTTTCTTGTAGTGTAAGTCCTGTTTAGAGCACTCCGAAGTGCGAAACATAGTACTTGTTACTAGTGCGGAGCATCTAATAAGTGCTCTCTGAGGAAACACACTTGTACGAAGTGCTGTTGTGTGAAGCCTACTCGAAGGCACCCTTGTGTGCAAAGCTAGCACAAACATTGCCAAGTCTAGTGCGCTTTTGGGTCTCAAAGTGTGAGTGAAGTTTTGTGGACTTTGAACTTTTTCCCTATGCGAATCTTGTGTTTGGAGTGTGTTCCATACCTCTGAACCAGACTATTCGAAGGGTGTATTCGAAGGCTGTTCTGTAGAAGAGAATTTTAAAGATCCCATTCACCCCCTCTAGTCACCTATTTCGGTCCAACATACTGGCTTGCTTAACGAAGCTATCAAAATAGTTTTGGGCTTTGGGGCATGGAGTTGGATGTCACACATTGGATGCTACTCCAATGAACAAGAGTCACATATTATGTGATTAGCAAAGTGTTGCTTATCTATGTCAGTTAGCTTCTAGGAGTGATGCCAAAGCTCACTAGGAGTTAGTTAAATATGAATCTTGTCACACTATTGGTCATTAGAGGTAAAGTGACCGGTTTCAATAGTGATACATCTTTTATTGGATAGAAGATAAACATATCATAGTGCTGAACCTTACATTTAAATTTGTAGATCGTGGCACCAACTATTAAGAACATTTTATTATTTATTTTGCGATCAATTCTTTTTGGAACAATCTTTACAGACTGGTATAGAAACTTAAGAATTGTTCTCAAATGAAAGGAAAAGGAAAATGTTCTAGAGGAGTCCCATCATGATGGACTAGTTGACCAGAGTTCTTGTGAGAAGCACTCAAATGAGTCACTTAATGTAAGGTGTCTCATACCTGTCAGTATGTTCTTTGAGCTTTGGAAGCAACATGAGAACAACGATGTGCAGAATATGATTATGGGACACCAAGGCATTTTTTAGAGCCAATCTTCCATCGAGAGGTACAATACCTCGAAGTCCTTGTTTGCGTGCAAAATTGGTCAATGGTTCAAGAACTGCAAATGTTTCTTGGAAGAACTCTGGAAGAAGGGAAGTGTGACTTCCGGTTCTACTTCAAGTATTAATGTTATGGAAATTAATCTTGTTATTCGTCTAAATGATTCATCAGTATTTGATACTGGGTCGATGATTCATAATTGCAAATCGTTGCAAGGATTGAGTAGGTCAAAAAGTGTGCAATAAGCGAACTAGATATCCGTGTCAGCAATGGTGCAAAAAGTTGCAGTGTTGGCTGTCTGCGTTTATTCTTTGTTGCTACCCTCAAAATTAGTTCTGGAATTGAATTGTTATTATGTTCCAGCATTGGGTAGAAACATTATCCCTTCATCATGTTTAGAGGAAGAAGGTTATGAGTTTGTGATAAAGAACAAGTGTTGTTCCATATTCTCGAATAGTATGTTCTATTGTATTTTTCCATTGGTGAATGGATTATATATTCTGAATCTTAAAGATGCACACATTTATAACATTAGTACAAAGAAATGATGACTCAACGATTTGAATCCTGCCTATTTTTGGCATTGTCGTTTGGGTCATATAAACGAGAAGCGCATGCAGAATCATATGACACATGTGAGTCTTGTTTACTTGGCAAAATGACAAAAACACCTTTCACTGGTCAGAGTGAGAGGGTGTATGAGCTATTGGCCATAGTACATACAGATGTATGTGGACTGATGAGTCATACCACTAGAGGTGGTTTTCAGTACTTTATCACTTTTACTCATGACTTGAGTAGAAATGGTTATGTCTACTTAATGAGGCATAAGTGGGAATCCTTTAAAAGGTTCAAGGAGTTTCAAAATGAAGTACAAAATCATACAGATAAGACAATTAAATTTCTACGATCTAATCGTGGAGGTGAATATTTGAGACATGAGTTTAGTGATCATATAAAACAGTGTGGAATTGTTCCACAACTGACTTCACTCGGCACGCCTCAGTGGAATGGGGTGTCCGAGCGGAGAAGCCACACTTTGTTCGACATGGTTCGGTTAATGATGAGTCTGTTGACACCAGGATTTGGTAAAATCTCAGGCCCATTAGGAGTGCCACATGGTCAACAGAAGTCAAAGGAGTCCGGTCAAAGGGTGGTCAAAGAAGTCTGTCTAGGTGGTTATATGTGGCCGGATGCGAAGGAGCTAATGAGGATGAAGTAAGATAGAGACAAATCCGGAATTAGTTATGGTTATCATAACGGACGACAAGTCTCTAAACTATAAATATGTAACTATTAGCTAGGTTAAAAAACACACAAAAACACAACCACAAACTACTCTCGGCGCATCGCCACCCATAGCTTCCAAGGTTAATCCCGACGGGACTTGGCACTCGGAGCTGGCCTTCATCGTTTTGATCTCTAGCGAAGAGGTGAGTCCCGCCACGTCGATGATCATATCGGTTGGATCGGTGTTCTTAAGGCTGCATCATATCGATATCTTGAGTCATCAGCCCGGTTAGTATGGTCACCGGTTTATCTTGGTGTATTTTCTAGGTCTAAGGCTGCATCGTTACGATCTCTTAGATTGATGTGAGTTAGGTATTATAGTTTGACGCTTCATCGGTTGAGTTCGACATATCGTTTTATTGTATCTAATTTATGTTGTGCACCATTCATATGAAAAAGCATGCCCGATATGTTAAAGTACTATTGATCAATCGTAATTTAGCAACTACCTTGGTTAAGTATAATCTTGCTGTTATGATAGTTTGATAGTATTGATGCATTCTCTAGTGTGCTAAGTTTAGTTTCTATCGGAGTACAATCTGATAGGTTATCCTTAATTCCACGTTTCATTTTGTCTCCATCAGAAAGAATTCATCGGCCCTTGCACACGTAACGTATGTTTCATCGGTCGATGTTGTTACCGATCCCGATAATCTGACCATGGTCATCTGCTCGACAGCTGATCGGTGCCACTACTCACATTTCTTTTATACCACCACGGTCATCGGCTTGGTAGTTGTTGGGGGAAAATACTTCATCCTCATGATCCTCCAAGATTCCAAGATAAATGCAAGTCTTAATTTCGGAGCACAAGACTTGCCTCCGGATTGAAGGGCTCGAAGTCGAAGGGTCCGTCCAGGCTTCGATCCAAAGAGACCTTTGAAAGGCTTCCCCTTCGGAGTGGAAAACAACTAGAAGGATGGGACGTCTACCTTATCAACATCCTCCGAGCATGTTTTACCATATTAACCCTATGAGGGATACCAAAATAGTATCCACTATGTCGGTTGTAATTGAGGGGGTAAAAAGGTCTTTTCTCTAGAGAGTTTTACCTATAAATATCCCCCTTCTCGCTCTATAAGAGGCATCGAATTCTCAGATATTCAATACACACTTTGGACTATCTCAGGCTATTATCCATTTCAGAGGCTTGGAATAGTTTATTCAAACAAACACTTCATTTGTCAGACACTTAATTTCCTAAACCTGTTAGCGTAATATTTTACGCTAATAGTTGGCACCGTCCATGGGGAACCTAGTACAAAAACTTCATTCTCTACCAATCCTTTCCTAGTGCCATGCCTCCTAAGCGGAGCCTAGGCACTAGTCCCCTCTAGAGGTCTTCTCGGACCTTTGGGTTGAAATCTTTGAACACTGTCAAGGTCGGAGGACCTTCTGTGGCCCTCTACCTCAGACTCCTAAAATAAATACTCTTCCTCGACCATACGAAGCCCCTCTCGGGACTCCATCCATGCTTCAAACCGATGGAGCCTCTCCTGTAGCTCCGACTATACTTCGAACTTACTTGTTCAGTTCTCAAGACCCGGAGGTCCCCTCCGGAAGAAATGAAGACCGTCCTGATGACGTGGCAACCTAGATGGCCCATCTTCATATTGAAGTGATGAGGTGGAGGCAGGAAGCTGTAGACAGGCTTCATCCTCAAGCTAGCCCCGTCATCCCGGAAGTGCATCAAGATTCTAAGAAGCATTGAGAATGCTTCTTTTTATGATGAATCTCTGTTACATCTAGACTTATAGAAGGTGCGCTTCGACCCTAAGTTCAAAACTTTGAAGTTTTGTAAGTACTCCGGAGAGGAAGATCCCGGAGAATTTTCCCATTCGTATGCTTTAGCAATCGAGGCTAGCAGAGGGGTTAGAGCTACAATGTCAAAATGCTTCCCCCTTGTGCTCGAAGGAGTCGCTTTATGTTGGTTCTGGTCTTTGAAACCAGGATCAATTAAATCTTCGGAGCATCTAAGAAAGAAGTTTATAAATAACTTCCAAGGGACCTTCGTGCCCCCTATGTCCACCGGAAACCTTTTTCAGGTGAAGAAGTAACCTGGATAAACTTTGCGGCAATATTTCAAGCGCTTCGCTCATACGAAGACTAAGATAAAGGGGTTGTCCACATCATCCATCACTGATGTGGCGCATGAAGGTGTTACAAATGTAGGACTCCTTGACAAAATTCATCGAAGCATATATCTTCAATAGCTCAACTAATGGCCTATTTTGAAGAATATGCTAGGTTTGAAGAAGGATGGCTATGAAGAACTACTTCGCCTTCATCGACTTTCCTCAAAGAAGTCAAGGTTGAACCAAAGCCCCCAAGTCCTTCACAAGTCTCCTTTTTCGAAAATAATCGCATTGATAGCCGAAGAGGGCAAAAGCATCCCCGTTCTGAAGTCTTGAACATTGCTCCCTCTTCGTCTAAATTCCCTCCTAAGAATCCGCAAGCTTCGGGAAACAAGGTCAGCGGCTAGAGGTCGCCAGGGAAGCTAGCTGGCAAAGACCAAGCCTTCTTCTGTTGTGTCCACGGTGAGAACCAGAGTCATGCTACCGATGCATGTAAGTCTATATTGGCTATGAAGAGCGAGTACCTCGAAAGGATCTCTAGTCGAGGACCTACTGACCGAGCTCCTCCCGAGGCACGTCCGGATCCGGTTCAGACCGTCGGACATGTAGACAGCTTCAAAGCCCCAAGACAGCCTTCGGTGACTAGTGTTATGCCACCCCCGAAGCAAGAAGATACACAAGACCACGAAAAAAGAGTGGTTCTTCGTATCTCCGGAGGAGGAACCCTAGGAAGCCTGTCAAAAAGATAAAGGAGAGAGTATGTTCACGAAGTAGGGCATATTGGGACCTCGTCATCGGCTGCTGAAATGCCCGAGTGGTCCCACATACCTATATCTTTCTCCTCAACTGACATAGTGGGTATAAAATTCTCTCATGTAGACCCTCTTGTTATCACTGCTGATATTGCAGGAATGGAAGTCCAGAGAGTACTGGTTTATGGCGGAAGCTCCATGGATATCATCTTCATTCAGGCCTTCAACCAGCTATGTATCCCATAGAAACATCTCCTTCCAGCAGCTCGTCCGTTTCAAGGCTTTGCAGGATCCCCTCTTGATGCCCTCAACCAAATAGACCTCGAGGTTGCCTTAGGAGAAGGGCTCTTGGCTAGAACAGAAGAAGTGATTTTCGATGTAGTCGATGCCCCCTATGCCTATAATGTCATCTTCGGAAGGAGAATGTTAAATCAATTCAGAGTTGTGGCACATCATAATTATCTATGCCTGAAGATAGCCAAGCAAGGAGGAGGGTTTACGGTCTTTAGTGACCAAGCTGCAACACGAAGGGCAGAGTACGACCATGGTCCACCTCTTGACCCTGGGTATATAAATAATGTGCAAGACCATTCGAAGGATATTCCTTTGTCAAGTGAATTCTCGAAGATATATTCCCCTAGGCCAAGCCCTGAAGGAGAAATTGTGACAAAAATCATTGTAAATGACGACAAAGATTATCCTATCTAGTTTGGCAAAGAATTTCCTCCGGAAATTGCTACTTTGCTAGAAGAAGTAGTTAGAGAAAATTTGGATGTCTTTGCCTAGTCCGATGAAGACATTCCTGGAGTTGACCGAAGTATTATTGAGCATAGCCTACTAGTAAACCCAAGGGTTCGACCTGTTCACTAGGGGCTCTGCAAATTGTCAATAGAGAGGGAGAGTCTTGCTAAAGCAGAAGTGGAAAAATTGTTGAAGGCCAGGATCATCAGAGAAGTGGCTCATACGGAGTGGTTAGCCAACCCAGTCTTCGTCAAGAAAAAGGCCTCCGACAAGTGGCGCATGTGCATTGACTTCATATCCCTGAATAAAGCATGCCCACGTGACCCCTACCACATGCCCCTCATTACTCAATTAGTCGACTCCACTGCTAGCTCGGAGCTCATGAGTTTCCTCGACGTGTACTCCGGATATCATCAAATATGGTTAAAACACAAAGACGAAGTCAAGACAAGCTCTATAACTCCTTCGATAGTCTTTTGATATGTAAGAATGCCCTTCGGCTTAAGAAATGCCGGAGAAACCTTTTCAAGATTAATTACTAAAGCTCTAGATCCCCAAATAGGCCGTAATGTAGAAGACTATATGGATGACATTGTAATAAAGAGTGCTTTAAAGCACCAACATTGTCTAGACTTAGCAGAAATGTTTGAGAGCCTCCGAGCATGTGGAGTTCGCCTCAATCCTGAAAAATTCATCTTCGGGGCTCAAGCTGGGAAATTGTTAGGGTATTTAGTTTTGAGCACGGGGATCGAAGCTAGCCAAACTCAAATAAGTGCACTGTAGAGAATGGCTTCACCCAAAAATTTGAAGCAAGTTCAGAAGCTTGCCGGACACCTCATCGCCCTTAGTAGATTTCTGGCAAGGTCCGTAGAGCGGAGCCTCCCAATATTCAAAGCCTTGAAAGGGTCCAAAGATTTTGCATGGACACCAGAGTTCCAGAAGAGTTTTGATGATATTAAAGATTATCACAGCAACCTTGCAACCCTCACTGTGCCCATTGCAGATGAAACTCTTCTCCTATATCTTGCAACTATAGGCTCCGATGTTAGTGCGCTCCTTGTTCGAGAAATGGATTTCAATGGGAATTTGGTACAAAATACAGTATATTTTGTATCAGAAGCCTTATCCGGAGCAAAAACCAGATACTCCGAGTTGGAAAAATTCACTTATGCTCTAGTAATGGCTTCGAGGAAATTACGACATTATTTTCTAGCACATAATGTAATTGTACCAACTTCTTATCCTCTGGGAGATATGCTCCAAAGCAAAGATTCTACATGGAGAATTGGAAAATGGGCCGTTGAGCTAGCTCCCTTCGGCATCTCCTTTGTAGCAAGAACAACAATCAAGTCACAGGTGGTGACTGATTTTGTAGCAGAATGGACTCCGTCTGTTATATGGGCTCCAGAAGAGTCAAGTGAAGGAATATGGACCATATACTCTGATGGAGCTTTTCAAGCATCCAGAGCAGGTGTTGGAGTAGTAATAATTTCACCTTCAGGGCAAAAAGCAATGTACTCCACAAGGCTCAACTTTAAGTCCACAAATAATATTGCAGAGTATGAAGGAATTTTGCTAGGCCTTCGAAAGGCACGTTCCCTTGGTGCTACGAAAGTTGTTATAAAAATAGATTCCCAAATTGTAGAAGGGCACGTTGATAAAAGTTTCCAAGTTCGGCATCCACAACTTGCTAAATATCTAGAAGAAATCGGCAAGATTGAAGTAGCATTTAAAGGGATTTCTATTCGAAGCATCCTGTTGGCGTAGAAGACTAGGCCGACAGGTTTCTAGGATGTTTTTGAGTGGAAGATGCGGCTCAGAGCCGTATTCTTGAATTGCGAGTTCTATACAATACGAAGAGGGGGAGGGTACTTAAAGTGGAGCCCTACAGGGGCCCAATACTTACAAACCCCTCTGACAGACATACTACATACAATGGCCAACCCTTATAGATAGGGGTATTGCCCCAACTACCCTGCCAGCCACTCAGCGATGTGGCTACAATATCAACAGCTACAACACACGATTGCAATCTTGCCACTGGCCTAGCTTGACTGGACAGGGACCGATCGCCCGTATTAGTTACGGGACTGTAGTGCCTTCCAGGTGATGCGCCTGGGGTATACATCCCCTCTAGCCTCATCCTGAGCCCGAGGCTCCGCCCCGAAGTGAGCCAGGTTCAGCTTGGCCTTCGTACGGTTCCACTCCGAAGCTCGTAATCCCGAAGGCCACCGCCTAGCGAATCCGCTTCCTCAAGCTTCGCTTCACGCCCTTCACGCTCCCTAGGCACCATCGAGATTATCTCCCCCAACACATCCCATGAGCCGACAATGCACAAGCCGATATCTTGGCAAAAGCTGCAGCCAGGGCTATAGATATTCTGGAAGGGGCTTTTTATGAAGAGCTTGCCTCCCCTTCGGTGCCCAAAATCCCTCCTACAGAGGTCCTTTGCATACCGAACATCGATCGGCGGAGTTCAATTATGGAATTGTTGCAAGGCAAGGCTAATTTTCCCGAAGGCCCGAAGCTATCAAGATTGTAGTTGAGAATCTAGAATTATCATATTATAAATGGTATTCTATACAAGGCCGAAATATGTTCTCCCCTACTCCGATGTATTTCCCAAGCTGAAGGCCAAGATATACTTCGAGATATTCATGAAGGCCTTTGTGGTAGCCATCTTGCCCCTCGAGCCTTAGCAGGAAAAAATACTTCATCAGGGGCTTTATTGGCCTACAATAGTAGCTGATGCGGAGACTTTGGTCCGCACTTGCCATGGTTGTCAATGGATGGGAAGACGGAGTCATCGTCCACCAACACCTCTTCAAGTTATTGCCCCGGTGTGGCCAATGGCCCGGTGGTGTACGGATCTTATTGGCCCCTTCCCAATGGCAAAAGGAAGTTTAAAATTCGCAGTGGTAGCAATTGAATATTTTTCTTAGTGGGTCAAAGGAGAACCCCTCATAGCTATCCTTCGAAGAATGTACAAAAATTTTCTGGTAGAATATTATCTGCAGGTTCGGAGTACCTTGAAAGCTGACAATCGACAATGACACTCAATTTGATGTCGAACCCTTCAAAGAGTTCTGTGAAGGTCTTGGTATTGAAATGTGTTTTGCAACTGTCCGTCATCCTCAATCTAACGGAGCCGTCGAGTGAGCTAATGGTAATATTTTATCAGGCCTGAATTGAAGGATAGTAGGATTGGCAAAGGGGCTATGGACTGAAGAACTCCCAAATATTTTATGGTCCATTCGGACCACTCAAGCAAGGTCCACAGGCTTCACCCCTTTCAGGTTAATATTCGGAGATGAAGCCATGACGCCAATAGAGCTTAAGGGAGGATCCCTTCGCACCATCGAACCCGAGGCACAAAATGAAAGACAAGCTTCACTCGACCTAAATGAAGAAACAAGGCTTTGAGCTTTTGCAAATCTAACAGAGTATCAAAATCAGACAAAGAATTGGTATGATCCGAAAATTAAACTTAATGAACTTAAACCGGGTCATTTAGTATTATGAAGCATTATTGCTCCGGGGAAATTAGGAAATAAATAGGAAGGACCATATATCATCCTTCATTCAGGATGCACCGGATCTTTTAAGTTAGCTAATTTAGAAGGTGAAGAGTTAAAACATGCATGGCATGTGGAGCACCTTAAGCGATACTTCGCATAGGGGCTCCTTGTAATCATTTGTAAACACTTTCTAAATGAATAAAGCTCATGGTTCGAATAATGTGTGCTTCTCAAAATGATTCCTACTCCTAGTGGACGCATTAGGAGGACAGAGTTAATTGCGAAGGTAAGTATTATTCGTTCAACCCAGTTTTACGGACTTCGAGCCACTAGTTTGAAGTATCCGTCAAGGTGGGAAAGTTACATATAAACGGATTCCAATCCACCGGCTTGATAGCATCCGTAAAAAGAGTCCAAAGAAACCAAATTCTACGGATTCCAAGCAATTAGCTTGAAAGCATATGTAAAAAGAGTCGAAGGAGACCACAGAAAGCGGATTCCGAGCCATCGGCTTGATAGCATCCGTAAGAAGAGTCCAAAGAGACCAAACGATACAGACTTCGAGCAGTTAGCTTGAAAACGTCCGTAAAAAGAGTACAAAGCGACTGTTATAATTAGATTCTATTACATCTAAAAAGATTACTAAGTTACCATTTTCAGACTCTGGACCAATAAGATCGAAGTCATTTTCAGGGTCCCTAATGACCATCTATTCGAATATTGGGCTACAAGTCTTTAATTACTCTTTAATAGGGGCTCTGAGCCACCAAAAATAAAATTATTGAAATTTTACTCTTAACTAGCATCGTAATCATTGTGTGTAACCACCTTCGATTGAAATTCGAATGTGCTTACCCCCAAAGAGGGACTGGAGATGATGAGACAATTTCGAAGCATTCTAGTTTATATTACTCAATAATTGTATTACATTAGGAAATTTTTTTATCTGAACCTAAATAGAAATGGAGACCTCTCCGACCTCTAGAGCTACCTCTGGGACAAGTTCGGTCTTCAGAGCCTGGAGTTCTCAAAACTTTTCTTTTGGTCCGATTACCCTTCTTCTTCGAAGTCCCCAACTTTTTCTACTCTTCTTGAAGTTCGGCCCAGGTTAGATGTCGTTCGAAGCTAGCCTCCATTGGGTCTTCAACTTGATACTCCGAGTAAGACCAATCTACATATTCTGAAGACAAAGATACTACTTTATCCTCTTCTTTAATATAAGAAAGGACTTCGCTACGAACATAAGGTGCTATTTCTCCAAGCTCCCCTCGAGGAACAGAAAATCGCGAGCGCCTATAAGGCCTTAAGCTTTCGGGACTAGCCCATTGTTGGCGAAGCCCTTCATCAAGCTCTAATACTTTGATATCAGGATCCGAAGCATGTGGCAAAACCTAAAAATAAATATCCAAGCGAAGACTTTTGATTCATTGAAATAGAAGAACATTACATAGTCTTTTATACATAATAAAGCGCCCTAGAAGCTAGACTAGTCCGAAGGTGGAGCGGTTGGCGGAGGTGGAGCTGGAGCCACGTCTAATGATGGTCAGAGCAAGCCTTCATCAGCAAAGATTGCCGGTGTCGAACCCTTCACCGGAGCAACAGAGACCTTGATGGCTTCGAGGTGACGAAGGACTCTTATCCCGGCTACTTGCCCGGAGATTTCTCCATAGCGAGTGCCGGAGCCTTTCATCATCTTGGCCACCACTTGGATCATCTTGAGCTTTTGGTCGAGAGGCTTGTCTGCCGCAGCTAAAGAAGACGGGCACACTGTTCCGAAATATTCCAAGACACCCCGAAGAGTGTCCATGGTTTGATCAGCCGCTTCGCCGTACCTCGTCTTGGCCCTTGTCTTCTCGGTAGCGATGGCGAAGAGTTCAGTTGTCTTTGATGTTAAATAATTCTTCTGAGACGGCGCTTGCTGAAGTGCCCATTGGAGCTGCACGAGTTCAGCCCTGGAAGATGCCTCCGCTGCTCGAAGCTTGTCAACTTCTGCCCTCAGCACCATACGCTCTGCTTGGAGCTCATTTATCGAAGAAGCCAGGCCGACATGAGCTTGCTGCTTTGTTCGGAGTGCTTCCTCCGCTATGGCCTTCATCCTCTGCTCTTCAAGGAGTTCTTCCTCTAGTCGCAGGGACTTGTCTCCGGAGCCCTTAAGGGCCCTTTGGAGCACTGTAACCTTCCTTTTGAGTATATTAGTCTCGAGCTCATTGGAAGTCGCCGCCACTCTAGCAAGAACAAATTCCTGTAAAAAGCAAAGTAAGTATGATGTAATTTTAATGAATTAAATGTACTCTATGTTTCTTGCATACTTGGAGGGTAGCCCTTTCGAGGGCTAAGTCTAGCTCCGATCCACTAGCCTCACTCAAGGTGGAGACCAGCTCAGAGTTGCCAACCTCTTGGTGCTTTTCACCCAAGGGCTGCAAGAGAGACCAGAGCCTTGTCTGCTACTCCAGGAATGGAGCCAATTGTGGGAGCTAGGACAAGGCTCTCTGATAATCTTCAGTAGGGTCTTCTTCCGAAGCATCCACTGAAGGGTCATTTGTTTATGGCATCGTCATTAAGGAAGGGAGAGGCCTAGGCCAAGTCTTGCCTTTACCTCTCCCCAGTGCAGGAGCTGCTGGGGCCACCTCTTCCATTGGAGTGGATCCCTCTACAAGAGTGACCCTCCCGGCTAAAGCAGCTCCAACAGAAGTAACCACCGTCGCTGGAGCTCCCTCTCCTACCGGAGCCTCGTCCCTAGCTGGAACCGAGGCCCCGTCTTGGGCCGCAGCCATATTGCTCCCCGAAGCATCTAAAAACATAAGGTATTCATCAATTATATAAAATATATTGCCAATCAATGAAATTATTTTAGGTATATCAAGAAGTAAAGGTCAAAAGCTTACCTCTATCTAGATTTTGAGGGAGGATTACGAGGTCCCCCAGAAATTCATACATTCTGAGGTATTCCTCGATGTCCTCCCCCGATGTTTGGGCCGAAGTAGTGGACGTCGAGGCCCGTACCTCCGTCACCACTACTTCGATCACTAGTGAACCGGGACCTTCCGACTCTGTTCCCTGAACCCCCGTGGGTTCAGCGCAGATCGCCACCTCCTCTTCGGTCGTCCATGTGGCTTCGACTTCCACCCGAGGTGGATCCTCGGTCTCAACCCAAGAATCCCCTTCACCACCTTCCAGTAGTAGAGTTTCAAGTTCCCTTCCCATCTGGGCCTCCGAGGTCTCCTCCTCTTCAGACTCATCCGAAGAGGAGCTCTGAATCAAGAGCGAAGATGGAGACGCCGTAGGTGAAGGGAGTTTATCTTTCCTTGCTGCCTTCTTCACTGGAGTTCTCATAGGCTTGGAAGTCCTAGCAGCAACTTTTCTCTTTCGAGAGACCAGGCCTGCTGGGTCGAAGCTTGGAAGCGAAGGAGCTTCAATTCTGAGCGCGCTCCACACTCGGTTGGACCGTTCCTAGCTCCCAACCAGCTCGATCCTCCATTGCTTCTCTACTATAGTAGGGGCCCCAAGTACCCTCTCCACAGCCCGAGCTATCTGCTCCGGAGCCAGCGCCAATGGAGACACTAAAATAAGGTAACAATCTGTTAAGAAAACTACAAATACTCTATATGGCTAATCTGAATACAGGAAATATTGAAGTATTACCTAGAGATCGAAGCTCCCCCTCCGAAGCGCTCTAGAAAACAATAGGCCAATTGGCCTCGAGCGGAGGTATATAAAGGGCGATGAACTCCTCCGCCAAGTCTCACATACTCATGCGCTTGGCCACTGAAGGCAACAACCCAAGTTGCGTTGAGAGAAAACTTGAGTACGGAGTCACCTCTACCTCCCTCCTATACTATATCTCTTACAGGGGCCCCGCCAGGCTAGAGTCTTCTCCAACCTCGGCATAGAACCACCGGAGTATCAAGTCGGAATACCACCGGTCGTTGATTGCTTTTGCTAGAAAATTCTTCAGGTGCCCCTTTCGGAGCTGAAAATTGACGCTTTCGAAGGATACCAGTAGCTTGGAGTCTCCAGGCCCGTCGTTTGGTTTGGGTTGGCACGAAGCTTTGTGGGTTGCCACGAACACTTCGGACCTTCCTTCGCACCCTTCGGATCGGAGGGCCCACTCAAAGATTGCCAGCCTAGCTATGGCATCTGGAGATAGCTGCGGCAGGGGGACATGAAACATCTCTAGAACTTCTATCAAGAAATCAATCGAAGGAAGTCCAAGTCCTGCTTTAAAGAAAGCTTCAAAGACAACTACTTCTCCGCTCCTCAGCGTTGGTATCACTTCTTCTCCAGGGATCCGACTCCTCATTCCTAGTCCTAGCTCATCGCGTACCGCTTCTTCGATGGACTCCATCGTGCTGTTCGATCGCCCAATAAAAAACGTCTCCTTCAATGGCTTCATTGATGGCAGATAGAGTTCTCATGGATCCTTGGGCCAGGAGCCACCCGGAGCTCCCACCATTGCTACCGCCGTGGATGTGGCCCAAGCTTGCCGCTGTGCCAAGGTCACCACCACCATCGGCAATTTTGCACTGGTTCTTGCCATTGATGGAATGCTCGAGAGTTTCGAAGAGGAATGATGAAGATGAAAGTGTGGAAATGTCAAAGCACAGAAGCTCTGTAAAAAACTTTCAACACTGATCGCTTTCCTCTTTTATAACCACTCCATTCTCGTTCGGCGCAATTTGTGCATCTTTTCACATTTGTAGATCCAACCCGCATCAATGACAGGTGGGGACAAAAGGTGAAGTAATGTGAACCCGCAGTAAAACTTTTTCAACTGTTGCTTTCTCGAAAGGTCTAATGGCTATTTGAGGGGTAACGATACAAAAGTAACGGCTCTTTTCAATGCACTACTGTCATAACGATTCATTTTCTTTCAAAGCTATCATACGGAGGTTCAAGTTCAAATCCTGGATTTGATACACCTCCGATGCCAAAGATGCTTCGAACGGTTATAATATCTTGAATTTTTTCTATGTTCCTGAGCATGAAAATATTTCTTGCGTATACTGCTCTCCTTGCTATACAGACTATTCAGAGAAGCGTATTCGAGGGGCTACTGTTGGGGGAAAATACTTCATCCTCATGATCCTCCAAGATTCCAAGATAAATGCAAGTCTTAATTTCGGAGCCCAAGACTTGCCTCCGGATTGAAGGGCTCGAAGCCGAAGGGTCCATCCAGGCTCCGGTCCAAAGAGACCTTCGAAAGGCTTCCCCTCCGGAGTGGAAAACAACTAGAAGGATGGGACTTCTACCTTATCAACATCCTCCGAGCATGTTTTACCATATTAACCCTATGAGGGATACCGAAATAGTATCCACTATGTCGGTTGTAATTGATGGGTAAAAAGGTCTTTTCTCTAGAGAGTTTTACCTATAAATACCCCCCTTCTCGCCCTATAAGAGGCATCGAATACTCAGATATTCAATACACACTTCGGACTATCTCAGGCTATTATCCATTTTGGAGGCTTGGAATAGTTTATTCAAACAAACACTTCGTTTATCAACACTTAATTTCCTAAACTGTTAGTGTAATCTTTTATGCCAACAGTAGCCGATTGGCTTTGCTACCGATGTCATTTTTTCCCCTTTTAGTACAGGGTCAAACTAATTTGCACGCTCAACACCCCCTTTTCTTCTAAGATTGTAGGACTTGCACTAGAGCATACCTTACAGGCCACACATGTGACAAAAAATGACAACAACATGCTTTTTGGCATGCCCGGTGGGACACCCTTCAAACAAATCATCCATGGCGGGTGAAATTGACAACAATAACATCATCCCGATTACCATGGAGGCGTTGACCGATGAACATATGGCAGAGATACAGGACCAAGTGGAAAACTGTTAGAAGTTGTGCCTCGAGGCCTTCGACATGATCCGATCTGGCCCTATCTAGAGTAGTCAATTTGTGAAGCCAGCCTTGGCCGGGGATATCATCTAACAGACTAAGAGTCCTCAGATCAGTTTTCAAGAATCTGTCAACAATTCTCTCCATCACGTTCTCATAAATCAGTCCGAGGTATTGGTTAATACCTTTGATGGACTGATCAAGAAGACTATTGACGACACGATAGCTTAGGAGACGACGCAAGGTCTGGTGTACTTCCCCGTCAACTATCCTCATATACTGCAAAATCCTCAACACACTCGGTCGGCGCCACCGCCACAAGGGCCGATAAGGTAGAATCCACCGAAGAGTTAGTTCGGTCTTGAAGGGAGCATGAGGACCCCATTCCCTACCCCTGTGCTCCAAGGGCTAGGCAGGTAGGACCCATCACAAAACACGCACGTCATTGGGAAGGTCACACCGTCGTACCAGCCTTTGGCTACACCACAAGGGCCGATCAGGCAAGAAGTACCCCAACCCACGTACGGACTTGTGAGGAATATGCTGCCCGACCTCATACTGCCAAGGGGGAACCCGATGGCATCTCCCAAGGATACCATCAGACCACATACTACGGAGTACCACCTTATTCCAATGAAGAACAAAGATACAACGTTGTTCGGTTGGATCAGTACCAACAAGCTCCAATGACTGACCGACACCCTGTGCCGAACTAGTAGGAGGATGATTGGGTGAAATAGATCACTGAAGTTATTCGTAACAAATTTGGGCTCAAGCCCAAGGACCAGACGTATGTGTATCGGTGGCCATATCCAGAGTGGTTCGATCAGGTGCCACTACCGAGCCGATACACAATTCCTGACTTCACCAAGTTCTCGGGACAACACTCGGTCTCCACGATCGAGCACATCAGCAGTTTTCTCGCCAAGTGTGGGCAGGCATCGACAGAGGAAGCGCTCAAGGTCCGATATTCCAACTATCACTATCGAGATCAGTCTTTGCATGGTTTTCGTCATTGCCGGCAAACTCTGTCAAAGGATGGGGGATATGGAAAATAAGTTTCACATGTATTTCTTCGCCGACATACACGAGATGAAACTCACCGATTTGATGGAAGTAAAGCAGAAGATAGACGAGTCAGTACAAGACTATGTGCAGAGGTTACGCGATGTGAGAAGCAGATGCTACAGCCTGAACCTCAAGACATGCAGTTAGCCAAGTTGGCATTCCAAGGACTCCTAAACCCGACAAAGGAGAGATTTTCATCACAGGAGTTTGAGAGCCTCTCACACCTGGTACAGAGGGTATCAACACATGAGAGTCAGTTCCACGATGCAAGAAGGGACAAATATCAAAACAAAATTGCATATACTCAAGTATACCCTTCGGAATCCGACGAGGATAGCAAGTCCGATGCAGAAGTCGGGCTAGCCGAATGGTCTAGGAACAAGAAGAAGATCACATGTCCTTAGGTGAAAGCATCTGATAAGGAGGAAAAATATGATTTTGACATCAGTTAAGTCGATAGGATAATCGACTTGATGCTCAAGGAGAAGCAGATACATCTGCCACCCAATCATGTGATACCAACTGTCGATGAGTTGATGAAAAAGAAGTACTATAAGTATTACAATTCCCCCTCGCACCATACAATTGAATGCAAAGTTGTCAAACAACAGATTCAGTCGGTGTGGAGCAAGGACAGATCATGTTTGACGGTGGGAAGAAGCCGATGAACATTGACGGGCATCCTTTTCCGGTCAACATGGTGCATGCGCATCGTGCCAAGATCGGAGCACGAATAGAGATAGGCGTACTAGAAAGAGTCAGATCTCTTCATCGAGTCTGATAGATAAGTACACAAGGAAGTCGAGGGAAAGCAATGAGGATGATTTGGACTACTCACAGTTCAACCCACAATGGAATTGTGAGTTCTTCAGATTTTGCTAGAATGAAGGAATGCGTCTACCCTCACTAGATGATGGTCCTGATTGTGGTGACAACAGAGGTAGATGGAGGAATGATTACAGCTCTCATAGCAACAGAGTAGAATCATGCGATCAAGGAAGGACCGCATTCATCAGAGGCTATCACCACCACGACCATCAGTACTTAAAAGGCTTGGCCCCATCAATGCCAAAGGAAATGACCAATGAGCCGATGATAGTACCGCTACAAGAAAGCCACAATGGTGCCCCAGCGGAATCTTCACAAAGAATAAGAAGAAACAAATGCAATGGATATGGCAAAAAGAGCTGAAGCAATTGAATCGTGAGGTTAAGATTGACCAGCTAAAGATCAAGAGCGAATGGTAAATTAAAGATAAGGTCGATCACGATGATAGGAGAGACGTAGGGGTAAACATGGTATTCTTTATCCCTATAGAATATTGGGCCACTCCCCATAATGATGACGAACAAGCCAAGGCGATGACCCAGTTTGTTCTAGAACCCTAATCGATGACATTCGACAAACTAGGGTACCCTGGGCATTGACACCTAAGACCTCTCTATATTAAAGGTGCTCCATGGAAAGCCTATGTCCAAAATGATGATAGATGGAGGACCTCATTAAAACCAATATGGTGCTATCGGACTTCGGCGGCAACTCGTCAAAAATGATGGGGGTGCTTAATGCAGAAGTGACGGTCTAGAGTAAAACAATGCCAACCATGTTCATCATCATAGAAGGAAAAGGATCCTACCGTCTACTGCTGGGATGCGATTGGATCCATGCAAATTGTTGCTTCCCATCGACAATGCATCAAAGTCTCGTACAGTGGGTCAATAATCAAGTGGAAATCATCCCCGCCGGTAAATCGGTTAACGTGGCAATAACCGATTTATTGGTGTGGGAAATGGAAGGGGTCGATTGCCTATCAAGCAAACCCTAGGATGGTGACTTTCTCGAGGTGTCAAGTGATGAATTCAAACTAGTTAGCAATGAACAACCCAAGCTCATCTTGTGAAGATACCATTGACAAAGCAAAGGGTAAACTCGGTCAAGGCTTTGCCGCAACCGATGAGCTACAAGAGGTAGACATCGGACCTAGCGACAAACCAAGGCCAACATTTGTAAGTTCTCAACTTCCTCATGAAATACAAAGTGAATTAATTGCATTATTGCGAGAGTATCGAGATTGTTTTGCATGGGAATATCATAAAATACTAGGTTTAAGCCAATAGATCATAGAACATCGGCTCTCGAGAAAACAAGGGTATCGACAATTCAAGCAGTCACCCTAGCGATTCAAGGCAGAAATATATCCAGACATCAAGGCTGAGGTAACAAGATTGTATGATGCAAGGTTGTTGACTCAAAGATTTGGTAAAGCCCAGGCCCACTAAATATGACATACGGTCAACAAAAGTCAAAGAGGATCCTATCAGGGAAAGTCAAGGAAGACCGTCCATGTTGTTACAAGATGATCGGACATAGAAGAGGCGATGGAGATAAGGGCGGAAAAGAAGATGAAGATTATCCAGAATTAGTTAGGATAGAGTGATGGGAAGGAAAGTCTCCAGACTATAAATATGTATCCCTAGTTATCTTAGAAAAACACATCTTTGTCAATCAACTACTCGGCACATCACCACCCTTGGCTTCTAAGGTTTATCGAGCGGGGTTCGGTACTCAGAGCTAGGCAACATCATTTCGATCTCCGACGAAGAGGTGAGTCCCTCGACCCCCAACACCCGTAACGATTAGATCAATATCCTCACGACTGCATGAAATTGATCTCTTGAGGTGAACATTGAAATAGTATGGTCACCGATTGTTCTTTGTGTATTAGCTAGGTCTAAGGCTACATCAGTTCTGTTTGATCTCTTAGATTGATGTGATCTAGGTGTGATAGTTTGAGGCTTCATCGTTAGGTCCGACATTTCTTGCTATTGTATCTCTTTCATGTTGTATACCGTTCATCCAGATAAAGCATGCCTAATACTTTGATATATTATCAACGATGGCATGTGTTGGCGTAAAAGATTACGCTAACAGGTTTCTGTAGAAAAGAAACTAACAAACGAAGTGTTTGCGAAGCAAACTGTTCTAAGCCTCCGAAAGGATAATAACTTAGAATAGTTCGAAAGTGTGTATTGATTCACTTGTAATCGGTCCTCATTACAGGGTGAAATGGAGGGTATTTATAGGCCTAAACATTAAGGAAAAGACCTATTTACCCCTCTATTACAACCGACATTAAGGAAACTATTTGGTTTCCTTAATAGGGCTAAAATGGTAAAAGACTAATCTAATAGGATAGAAGATAAGTCTTCCATCTTAGCTGGCAGAAAAGATCCTGAAGAGCTTTGGTTCGAAGACATACTTCGAACCAATGCCAGTCTTCGGACTTCGAACGAGGTTCTGGGCATCTTCGAAGATGGTCTTCGAACAACCTTCGAATTGATTGGCTGTCTTTATGCTGCTTCGGCAATAACCCCGAAGATGAGATATTTTCCCCCAACAGTAGCCCCTCGAATACGCTTCTCCGTTCGACCTGCAACGTTAGGAGAGCAGTATACGGAAAGAAAAGATAACCAATCATAGGGGTTATTGATTTTCATTTTATCTCCGAAATACATGAAGATATGAACTTCGAATTAGTCATAAGGTAATTACTTTTCGAACTATCTTAGAACCAACTCAGGAAGTTCGAAAGTCTTTTTAGACTTAGAAAATATAGCCGTTAGTTTCTATTTCTAACGGAGTTATACGAGGCGTTATTTTCGGAGGAAAATAACAGGCGGGAATGCGAAAGGGCAGAGCCTAAACGGTAACAAACGGAAAGTTTAGACTATAAATAAAAAACTTCAGAACTTACTCGATTACCTTTTCACTGCTCCCTCTCAGTCAAAAGCCTTTTGAGCCCTTTGAGTTCTTGAGCCCTAGTTCTCGAGTTCTTGAGCCCTAGTCTCCACTCTCTCAGATCGATCCAGCGATTGCGATGGCAAAGACTAAAGGCTCTGCACCTCCTTCAACCTTGGTTCGTCAACAAGCGACTGCGGCAGCGGCAGCGGCAACAGTGGCGGCGACGCCTTCGATGCAGGCGACAACTTCTATGGCGGCAAAGGGAAAAAATCCCCAAATCGCCGATGATCAAGGTCTGTGCCCTCCATCGACCAAATATTTGGACCAATCCTTTGAATTAGGACCTTCAACCTGCAAAAGAGAGTCCCTAGCAGTGGCAGTAGGAGGAAATATTGGTGCGGGAGTTATGATTCGAAAGCCAGGGAAAGAAGTGATTCCAGTGCCTAGACCCGGAGAAGTAGTAGTGTTCGAAGCTTTTTTCGAAGCCGGTTTGGGTCTTCCTGCAGTGGATTTTCTGGCAGAGGTACTCGAACTGTTCCATATAACTCTTCCTCAATTATCTCCGAACGCAGTAGCTAGATTAGCTATTTTTGAATGGGCCTTAAGAGCCGAAGGATGTGAAGGAAGGGCGGAAATCTTCGCTGCATTACATAGAGCAACCTGCCAGCCAAAAACCTTCGTAGCTCCCGGAGGTGAAAAAGTAGTAACGTCTTTTGGCAGTATCAGCTTTAGACTTCGGGATGAGTACGCCCTTCGCTTTCCTGCTAAAGCCATCAACGCTAGGTGGTACACCGACTGGATTTTGAAATGGTTCTATGCTGAAGTCGGGGCAAGCAATCCTCTGGCCGGACCCCTTAGAGAAATCCAATTCCGAAAGGAGGCTTTGGTGCGTCCTGACGAAGGTCAATTCGAAGCTCGTCTGAACTTGCTTGAAAAAGTTAGCCGAAGGCTCAGTATGCGAGATTTGGCCGAAGAATTCATCGGTCTTCAAATTCCTCCACTGATGGCTGACTGGCCTATTATCTTCGAAGATGATTCCGAAGGTGGTCTTCGCAGAATTAACTTGACTTCAAGTCCTACAGGTAACTTCGAAAACAACATGCATTAAACATATTTACTTCGAAGAAAAACTGACTTGAATTATTTATTTTGTAGAGTTTTCAGCCCCTGTTACTTCAGAACAGATTATAAGGGCTTCGGAAAAAATCTTGGGTGCTCCAACTCCGACCGAAAAAGAGTGGCGAATTAAGCTGGTTGGGAGTTGGGAAAGATTTAACAGAGTATGGGGAATGCTGAAACTCACTCCTCCCCCTCTGATGGATTGGGCGCCTTTGGAGAAAGGGCCTCAAAAAAGGAAAGCTGAAGCTGGAACTTCAAGTTCAGCAAAAACTCCGGTGAAGAGGGTGGCTCGGAAGCCGAAGAACCTCGCACCTTTAGATCCTATACCTTCGAGCTCCAGAGCTTCCGTTTCCGATTCCCAAGAAGAAGTGGAAAGGTTACTTGTGCGCCTACTGGAAGAGAATGAAACTCAAAAGGCCGCACAAACCGGAGTACCTACGAACATACCGGAGTCCGGAGAAAATGTTGATCAACCAAGGACTTCGGTAGTTCAAGAAGATGTAGCTCAGGACGAAGTTCCTGTGAATGAAAGTGGGGTCGAAGTCACTATGGCTTCGATTCCCGAAGAAGCAGCGAGGACTACCCAGGACGATGCTCCTGTAGTCCATGATTCAACGGCTGATTCAGATGAAGAATTAGCTTTCGATCCACCAATCAGTCCGACAACGACTCCTCCACGGACTGCCGAAGGTAGATTTCGAAAAACTTTTGTATTTATTTGAATTTTTATACTATGTATAATACTTTTGATTACTTTGCAGAACCCACTCCTATGGAAGAAGTCCGCCAGGAGGAAATAATTCCTGAACCTTCGACGACTTCGGAGCCAGCCCCGAGAGTTACTCAAAAGGGGCCTGGAAGAGGCAAAAGACAAATAGAGCCCCTGCCTGCTATAAGCTCCGAATCAACTCCGTCTGATTCAACAGACGAGAGCCAATCTTCCAGGGAGGCTCAAACTCCAGTGGCTCCGAAGACCGTAGGCCAAAGCTCCGGTCCTTCATTGAACGAAGATGACCAAGAGGCAATAAGCATGCTCCCCTTGCTGGCTCCTTTCTTAGGGCAAACAACTGGTCTTCGGACTTTGCTCGAACCTTTGGATCGAGCTAGTCGTGAGATAGGGGAGACCGAATTAGTGGCCATCCTGCGCAAGGCTGACAGGACGGAGCTTAATGCCATTATTGAACGTACAGCTTACCAGGTATGAAACAACTGCAAATTATTATAGAATTTATCTTCAAATGAATATTTACTTTGATTTTTACTTTGGCAGCAAACTGTCTTGGCCCGAGCTGCAAGTCTATGCAATGACGAAGAAATCGCTCGGCTTCGGGAAGAAAATAGCACTCTTCAAAGGAATTTTAACATCTCCGAAAGTCGAGTGACTCAAATGGACAATATAATATTAACAGAGCGAAGGGCCAGGCAAAGCTTGGAAGCTGTAAAGAAAGAGCTCGAAGCGGAAAGGATTGTGCTTCGAGCAGAGGTTGACAAACTGCGGGCGGAGCATGCTACTGCAGGGTCTAGGCTTGTCCGGCTTGAAGAGGAAGCTAGCCAATTGTTGACACAGAAAAACACTTTGACCACTGAGAATGCTAGGCTTTCTGGGGTTTTGGACGAAGTTACTTCGGCGAAGGATGCGCTGAACGAAGATAAGTTGAAGTCTGAGAAGGTGGCTGCGGAGGTTATGAATCAGTTGTTAGAAGTCCTGGAGTACTTCGGTACTACTGGAATTCTCCCTTCTGATGATAACATCAGCCTTCTGCGCCGGTTGAAAAGGATCCAAGGGGTGGCGAAGCAGATGAAGACGGCGGGCATTAGATACGGAGAACTCTCCGGACATGTGTCTGCTGTTGGTCTACTTCGCTATTACGAGGATTTGGGCCGATCAATAACTCCGGACGCAGGAAGAGGTCCAATCACCTTCGACGACGACCGACTTCTCAAACCTTCCGAAGGTGTAGCTGCTGCTTGGCGGGCCTTCCAAACTTCGTGGAGAGCCGAAGGTCGGTCTGCGATTAAAGCTTGGATTGATGAAGGCCAACGCCAGAAGCATGTTCGGAGCCAAGCTTCGAGCAGCCAACCTCCTTCAAACCCACAGGTTTAGGAATGTTTTAGGATTTTTAACCGTGTAAAGCTTTGTGCTTGTAAATATTTATCAATGAAAATCTTGTTTGTCATATTTTTAGGCTTTGCCTCTTATGGAAGATATCGAAGTGTTAGAGCTTAACAGCGAACTTCGCTCACTGTGGAACACCTTCGAACTTCTAAAGAGTTATAAGCGTCCTCGATTCCTTATCCCTCGAGATGACTCCGGCGTTATTGTACCCGAAGTAATCAAAGACGTATTGTCTTATATTAAAGAGGAAGATAAAGAGATTGACGCAAACACCTCGTCTTCTGAAGACACTAATTGGTCCGAAGACGAAGGTGAAACCCAAAATAAAAGATCTGAAGATCTTAGAAGCTGGGAGAGAAGCCCCGAGCGGCTTCGAACTTGGGCCGAGCTTCAACAAGAACAGAAGGATTTCAGAGCTTCGAAGGGGAGGAAGAGAGTTAAACGCAAAGTTCTTAGAACTTCCGATGTTGGAACTAGTCGTTCCACCCCTAGCTCTCGGGACCGAAGAGGTATCCGATTCCTTCTTGGTATAGATACCAATTTTTCATAATGTAATCTGTAAACACATTTGTTTCAATAATGAATGCCGATTTAAAATTGTCTCCATATTTACTAGCCCCTCTTTGGGTATAAGCAACTTCGAACTGCATTCAAAGATGGTTATGCGCAAAGAAAAAACTTCGGAGTACAATTTTTTGGGGGTTCGGAGCCCCTCTGTCATTTTTAAAGATCTTTTGAAATCTTATGAAATGTCTTTGACCTTTGTAGTCAGAAGAATGGTAACTTGGTACCTTTGTTTGCTTTACGAAAGAAATTAATTAAGATAACTTCGAGGACACTTTAGTGTCTTAAGAAATTTGTCACTTTGGACTTATATGAACAAACATTCGAAGCTCATGGCTTAAATGCTGTTTTGCTTTAGCCACCTTCGGCTGTTTTTTGCAGAAATCTACCAGCCGGAGCTTGGATTTCGTAGAAATTGTAGCCACCTTCGACTATTTTTGCAGAAGTCTACCAGCCGGAGCTTGGACTTCGCAGAATTTGGCCATTTGGGCTCTTTTTTGCAGAAGTCTACCAGCCGGAGCTTGGACTTCGCAGAATTTGGCCACCTTCGGCTCTTTTTACGGAAGTCTGACAAGCTGCAGCTTGGACTCCGCAGATTTTGGCCACCTTCGGCTCTTTTTACGGAAGTCTACCAGCCGAAGCTTGGACTCCGTAGAATGTGGTATTGGCTCTTTTACGGATGCCTACAAGGTATCAGCTTGGGCTCCGGATGGATTTCAGCCACCACACCGGAGGCCTCGACTTTATGGGTACGAAGTCCGGAAATACAGCCCTGCTTGATAACACTTCCCTCTCGAACGACTTCTGTCCCAGCGCGTCCGCTCGGGAAACTAGGAGCGTCAAGGGGAAGGCAAGCCACAGGGTGTATGCTTTATTAATTTAGAGGTGATTACAAGCGAATTACAAGGAGCCCTTATGCGAAGTATCGCTTTAGGTGCTCCGCATGCCAAGTATGTGCTAACTCTTCACCTTCTAAATTAGCTAATTTAAATGAACCAGGGCGTCCCGAGCGGACGATTAGATATGGACCTTCCCATTTATTGCCTAACTTCCCTGGTGCTATAATGCTTCGTAGAACAAGATGACCCGGCCTTAACTCGCTGAGCTTAACCTTCGGGTCATACCAAGTCTTCGTCTGCTGATGATACTTTGATAGATTAGCTACAGCCCGAAGTCTTGTTTCTTCTGACAAGTCTAACGAAGCTTGTCTTTCTTCTTCGACGTCTGGTTCGGTGCTGCGAAATGAGCCCCCTTTGAGCTCCGTTGGAGTCATAGCTTCATCTCCGAATAGTAGTCTGAACGGAGTAAAACCTGTGGACCTTGTTTGCGTAGTCCGAATGGACCACAGAATCTTCGGAAGCTCTTCGGTCCACAGTCCCTTTGACAACCCTACTATTCTTCGATTTAACCCTGATAAAATATTTCCATTAGCTCGCTCAACGGCTCCATTCGACTGAGGATGTCTCACTGCAGCAAAACATAGTTGAATGCCTAGGTCTTCGCAAAACTTCCTGAAGGGTTCTGCATCGAACTGTGTTCCATTATCAACTGTGAGATATCTAGGCACTCCGAACCGGCAAATAATGTTTTTCCAGAAGAATTTCTGTACATTATTCGAAGTGATAGCTGTTAAGGGCTCTGCTTCGACCCACTTAGAAAAATATTCGATAGCTACCACTGCGAACTTTAAATTTCCCTTTGCTAATGGAAAGGGACCAATTAGATCCATACCCCATCTGGCCATAGGCCATACCGGAGCAATGACTTGAAGAGCTGTTGGTGGGCGATGACTCCGTCGACCCATCCACTGGCATCCTTGACAAGTGCGGACCAAGCTCTCCGCGTCAGCTGTTATTGTGGGCCAATAAAGCCCCTGGCGAAGTGTTTTTCCTGCCAGAGCTCTAGGGGCTAAATGACTTCCACAAAGGCCTTCGTGTATTTCTCGAAGAATTTCTTGGCCTTCGGCTTGAGATATACATCGTAGTAGGGGGGAACATACTCCGGCCTTGTATAATATACCGTTGATTAACTGATAGTTTCTTGCTCTGAGCTTTAATCTTGACAATTGGGGCTCTTCGGGCAAATTTGTTCCTCCTTGCAAGAGTTCTATGATTGAATCTTTCCAATCTGCACTAGGAATGCAGAGAATCTCTGCAGAAGCAACTTGTGGCACCGAAGGTATATTGAGCTCCTCATAGAAAGCTTCGTCAGGCACATCCACAGCTCCGGCAGCAGCCTTCGCTAAAATGTCCGCTTGCACGTTTTCAGCTCTTGGTATACTCCGAATGGAAATACCCTTGAAATGTGCTTCGATCTTGCGAATTTCTTCCAAGTACTTTGCAAGCTGTGGATGTCGGACTTGAAAACTTTTGTCTACGTGCCCTGCTACTATCTGAGAATCTGTTTTTATAATTATTCTTGTAGCCCCTAGAGCACGTGCTTTCCGAAGTCCCAATAATATTCCTTCGTACTCTGCTATATTATTGGTAGACTTAAAATTGAGTCTTGCGGAGTACATTGCTCTTTGTCCTGATGGTGAAATTAATACTGCCCCAATGCCTGCTCTGGATGCTTGAAAAGCCCCGTCGGAGTAAATAATCCAAACTCCGTCATCTGATTTTTCCGGAGTCAACTTCGCAGGTGGAGTCCACTCTGCTACGAAGTCTGCTAGGACTTGAGATTTGATAGCTGTCCTTGCCAGGAAAGATATGCCGAAGGGTGCTAGTTCTACTGCCCACTTTCCAATCCTTCCAGTGGAATCTTTGCTTCGGAGCATATCTCCTAAAGGATATGAAGTTGGTACAATTACATTATGAGCCAAAAAATAATGCCTTAACTTCCTCGAAGCCATTATCAGAGCATAAACGAACTTTTCAAGTTCGGAGTATCTTGTCTTTGCTCCTGACAATGCTTCGGATACAAAATAGACAGGATTTTGGACCAACTTCCCATTGATATCTGCTTCTCTGACAAGGACTGCGCTGACAGCTGAGCCTGTAGCTGCAAGATACAGAAGTAGGGTTTCGTCCGCAATAGGCACCGTAAGTGTAGCAAGATTGCTGAGATAATTTTTAATGTCTTCGAAGCTTCTCTGACACTCCGGTGTCCATGCAAAATCTTCGGACCCTTTCAAAGCTTTAAAAATTGGCAAACTCCTCTCCGCAGACCTTGATAAAAACCTGCTAAGTGCGGCCAGACGTCCAGTCAGCTTTTGCACTTGCTTTAAATTCTCGGGAGGAGCCATTTTCTGCAGCGCAGTTATTTGAGTAGGGCTAGCTTCAATTCCCCTGCTTGAAACTAAGTACCCTAACAACTTTCCAGCCTTAGCTCCGAATATACATTTTTCGGGGTTAAGGCGGATTCCACATGCCCGAAGGCTATTGAATGTTTCTGCTAAGTCTAGGCTATGTTGGTGCTTTAAAGCACTCTTTATTACAATATCATCCATATAGGCCTCCACATTGCGACCTAGTTGATGACCTAGAGCCTTAGCAACTAATCTTGAAAAAGTAGCCCCGGCATTTCTTAAGCCGAAGGGCATTCTTACATAGCAGAAGACTCCCGAAGGAGTTACAAAGCTCGTCTTGATCTCATCTTCGCGCTTCAACCATATTTGATGATAACCTGAATACGCGTCGAGGAAGCTTAATAACTCCGAACCTGCAGTGGAGTCAACTAGCTGATCAATTCGGGGCATGGGGTAGGGGTCACGTGGGCACGCTTTATTCAGAGATGTGAAATCAATGCACATGCGCCACTTTCCGGAGGACTTCTTCCTGACGAAGACTGGGTTGGCTAACCATTCTGTATGGGCCACTTCTCTGATAATCCCAGCCTTCAGCAGTTTTTCAACTTCGTCCTTAGCTAAAGCAGCTCTCTCTGCGGACATCTTCCGGAGCCCTTGTCGAACAGGCCGGGCCTTCGGGTTTACAAGCAAACTATGTTCAATAATATCCCGATCGACTCCGGTGATATCTTCGTCAGACCAAGCGAAGACATCCAAATTTTCTTCTACAACCTTTTCCAAGGAAGTTGCAACTTCGGGAGGTAAATCTTTACCAAATTGAAAAGTGTATTCTTTACCATCTTTGACAATGACCTTCGTTGCAATCTCTCCTTCGGGACTTGGTCTTGGAAATGACTTCTTCGAAGCTTCGGAGGAGGCTGAAAAATTTTCTCCATTATCTTGGACACTGTTTACTTGCCTCGGATCAAGAGGAGGACCATGACCATATTCTGCCCTCCGAGCTATGGCTTGATCTCCGAAGATTGTCAGAACTCCTGATTGTGTGGGCATCTTCATACACAAGTAGTTGTGATGCGCCACAGCTCCGAACTGATTCAACATGCCTCGCCCAAAGATGACATTATAAGCATACGGGGCGTCCACCACATCAAAGATAACTTCTTCAGTTCGGGCTAGTAAACCTTCTCCGAAGGTTACTTCCAGGCCTATTTGGCCAAGTGCATCTAGCGGAGGTCCTGCAAAGCCTTGCAGAGGACGAGCCGCTGGGAGGAGATGCTTCCGGGAAATGCATAACTGATCGAAGGCTTGTACAAATATAATATCTGCCGAGCTACCTCCGTCAATTAGCACCCTTCGAACTTCTGTTCCTGCAATATCAGCAGTAATAACCAATGGATCTGCATGCGGGAACTTGATACCAGCTGCATCCTCCGCAGAGAAAGATATTGGAACATGAGACCACTCCGGCATTGCAGCTGCAGATGACGAAGTCCCAATGTGGCCTACTTCTCGAACGTACTCTCTTCGCTGTCTCTTGGACATGCTTCCGAGGGTACCTCCTCCGGAGATAGGGAGAACTACTCTCTTCCCTCTATCTTGCCCTTCTTCTTGCTTCGGAGGTGGCATAACATTGGCCACCGGAGGGTGCCTTGCAGCATCAAGATTTTCTATCCGCGCCACAGCCTGGACCGGCTCCGAGCGCACTGCTGCTGCCGGACTTCGGTCGGTACTACCTCGACCCGAAGTTCTCTCCAAGTATTCTCCCCGAAGGGTAAGAATAGCCTTGCAGGTGTCAGTTGCATGGCTTCGATTCTCTCCATGAATACAGCAAAAAAGGGTCTGGCCCTTGCCAGCCGTTTTCCCTGGCGGCCTCCAGCCGCCGGACTTGTTCCCCGCAGATTGTGGAGCTCTTGGTGCAGACTTCTGCGGGGGTGCAATGTTTAAGACCTCAGAGCGAGGGTGCTTTTGCCCTCTTCTTCTATCATGTTGCACTTCGGGGACTGGTTCTTGCGGCTGAGCCGAAGTCTTCACCTCTGCTTTAACTTCTGTCAACACTGTCGAAGTAGCAGTAGTCCTCCGAAGCCAACCTTCTTCTGACTTCGAGTACTCCTCGAAGTACGACATCAGCTGTGATACCGTAGTGATGCTCTTTCGATGCAATTTATCCAGAAGGCCTTTATGACTGACGCCTTCCCGAGCCGCATCAACCACTGAAGATGTAGACAGCCCCCGGATTTGCGACTTCGTGTGAGCGAAGCGCTTGAAGTACTGTCTCAATGTTTCTCCGGGGAGCTGCTTCACTTGGAAAAGGCTCCCTGTCGACATGGGGGGCACGAAGGTGCCCTGAAAGTTACTTATGAACTTCTTCTTCAACTGTGACCATGAAGCGATTGATCCTGGTTTTAAAGACCAGAACCATCTCAACGCCACTCCTTGAAGGGCTAACGGGAAGCACTTCGCCATAGTTTCTCTGTCTCCGCCACTAGCCTCGATTGCTAGGGCATAAGAACGCGCAAACTCACTAGGATCTTCGTCTCCGGCATACTTGCAAAGCTTTGAAGCTTTGAACCTCGGATCGAAGCGAACCTTCTGAAGCTCGGGATGCAACGGAGATTCATTGTCGTAAGAGGCGTTCTCCGGGGCTTCGGGATAATCAAGATCGTCGTCTTCGTGCACTTCGGGGATAGCTGGGGTGGCTTGAGGACGAAGCCTGTTCGCAGCCTCTTGCCGCCACCTCGCTACTTCGGCTTGAAGATTGGCCATTTGAGTGGCCATGTCTCCAAGGCTATCTTCATCTCCTCCGGAAGGACCTTCCGGGTCTTGAGAGCTGGTATGATCAGTTTGAATCGGAATGGAGGGTGGCAGAGTGGCTCCGGGTGGTCGGAGTGTGGAAGGGGTTGGTGGAGAGGCTTCGTATCCTCGAGGGATAAAAGCCCCTTGCGGAGTTTGAGGTGGAGGGATAGTCGAAGACCCTCCGACTTCGACTGTGTCGAAGGGTATCTCTCCGGAGATCCGAGAGGACCTCCGAGTGGGATTGCGAGGTGCGCTCCGCTTAGGAGGCATGATGCAAGAGGTTGGTAGAGAACGAAGTTTTTTGGACTAGGTTCCCCACGGACGGCGCCAACTGTTGGCGTAAAAGATTACGCTAACAGGTTTCTGTAGAAAAGAAACTAACAAACGAAGTGTTTGCGAAGCAAACTGTTCTAAGCCTCCGAAAGGATAATAACTTAGAATAGTTCGAAAGTGTGTATTGATTCACTTGTAATCGGTCCTCATTACAGGGTGAAATGGAGGGTATTTATAGGCCTAAACATTAAGGAAAAGACCTATTTACCCCTCTATTACAACCGACATTAAGGAAACTATTTGGTTTCCTTAATAGGGCTAAAATGGTAAAAGACTAATCTAATAGGATAGAAGATAAGTCTTCCATCTTAGCTGGCAGAAAAGATCCTGAAGAGCTTTGGTTCGAAGACATACTTCGAACCAATGCCAGTCTTCGGACTTCGAACGAGGTTCTGGGCATCTTCGAAGATGGTCTTCGAACAACCTTCGAATTGATTGGCTGTCTTTATGCTGCTTCGGCAATAACCCCGAAGATGAGATATTTTCCCCCAACAGCATGCTCGCCCGATTGCTTTGCCCCTGCTCATCGGCCTTATGGCTGATCGACATGATATTCCACGAATATCATATCCTCATCGCAGTCATCGTCTCGATAGCCAATAGGCCATGCTACTTATGTCATATTTTGTGTTCCCTTATCTGTTGTAGGGTTAAACTGATTGGCACACTTTGAACCCTTTTTCTAAGAACATAGGATCTACAATGGAGTGAAGTAGATCTCCTAGGTCACGTGTTTGTGAAAGTGTGAGCAGAAAATGCACCAATACACTTTTTGGCACGCCTAGTGGGACCATCTCCAGTAACCCAGCTGTTGGCTTAAAAGATTATGCTAACAGGTTCTCTAAGATTAAGAAATAACAAACAAGGAGTTTGTGAAGTGAACTATCTCAAGCCTCTAAGGAAAAGACCTTTTTACCCCTCAATTACAACCAACATAGTGGAAACTATTCGGCACCCCGAATAGGGCTAAAATAGTAAAATATGTCTGAAGAGGACATATAAGGTAGACGTCCTGTCAGTCTTGCGGTTTCCCACTGTAGAGACGGAGCCTTCGGAGGGTATCTTCGAACTGGGGTTCGGAGGACCCTTCGGCTTAGAAACTTCATCAACTTGGGGACAAGATTCTGTCTTAAAACTACATGAGTTGTCCTTGTCTCTTGATCTTGAAGATCCCGCGGATGAAGTATTTCCCCCCAACAGTAGCCCCTCGAATACACTTCTCCAACTTAACCTGTATAGGAGGAGAGCAGTATACGCAAGAAATATTTTCATGCTCAGGGACTTAGAAAGAATTAAAGGCATTGTAACCATTCGAGGTGTCTTCGGCATCGGAGGTATGTCTGATGGAAGCTTCGAACATGGACTCCCGTGTGAAAGCTTCGCAAGGAAACGAACCATTGCGGAGGCAAAGCATCACACAGAGCCATTAATTTTGAGTCGTTACCCTTCAAGTAGCCGTTAGGCTTCCAGGAAAAAGTAACGGACAAAATTTTAACTACGAGTTCACACCTTCTTACATTTTGGCTCCACCCGTCAGTGATAGAAGTCGAACATGCAATGTGAATGCATACCCGAACCATAGTAACTGGAGGCAGAAGGGTTATAAAAGGGGGACTCGAACCTCAGCAGAATCTTTTATAGAGCCTTAGTTCTAAGCCCTCTTTCTTCAACCTTCAAGCTTTCCCCAATCTCCTGAGCAATCAACAGATGGTGAGAACCAGTGCGACGGTGCCGGCTATGGCAGGAACCTTGGCGTAGAGGTGTGAAACCAATTGTGGTTTTGGTCTGGATGATGAGTGATGGACAAGGATGAGCGTTTTAGTGGTCGAGTGGTTGAGAGTGGTTTCAGTGCATCGAGGGGTTCGATGTGAAACAGAGGATTGGTTGCTGAGGTTTTGGTGGTGCGTCGGGTCCTTGTTTTGGCTTGTCTTGGATGTGCAGGGTGGAGATGCTGACCTACTGTCGACGGCGAGTGATCAAGGGTCAAGCGGGGAGCTCAATGCCGGAGGATCAGGGAGGCCGGGCGAAGATGGAGAAGATCTCAAGAGTGCACGAAGAGACCGAGCAAGACTTGCACGGATGGTTGACTGCGATGGCATGACAACCGGGTCTGTGAGAGGAGGCCAGGACAAGCATTCAGGCGGCTCGAGGGGATCGAGAGCGAAAGTGGCTTGATGGCGCTCGGAGTCGCGAAGCGGTGTCACAAGTCGAAGGGTTGAGAGGCTTTGTCGGTTTTTTCTGAAAACCGTCGAAACTTTAAATGTTTTTGTTAATTCAATAAATAGGAGTCTAGTGTTAGTTCAAAATTTTCAAGTTTCTAGTGTATCCTTTTGGTATAATTTTTAGAGTGGTTCTACTCTGAAAATTTATTAAAAGGAGAGTCTAATTGTAATTTTTTCTTTTAGGGCTTATAGGGTAATTTTCAGAATGTGCAAATCTGAAATTACCAAGTGGTTTTTTGTGTAAAAGTAGATTCTAGAAGTGGTTGGCTGTCGGGATATTATACTCTTGGATGTCCTGTAGCTAAACAACTTTTTGACAGCCATTCCAATCAAAATTTGGAGAGAAATCTGCTGTTTTGAAGAATATGTGATGCGATACAGTGTTTGCTGGAGTTTTCGGATCAGATACAGTATTTTCGACAGGAATTGCTACAACGATGAACACTGCACTAGCGCATGAGGTATTCCTCTTCTGGATTCACTTTTGGGAGCTTGTTTTCTTGTGTTTTTTCTGCAGAACTTGATGTGGATGCTTGTACATATTCTGTTGTGCAAATTTTGAATGTTTCATTTTTGAAATTTGCATCAAGGTTCTGTGAGTCTGTGTAATTCTTTTGCTATTCCCAAGTGGTATATCTATGTCTGATTTAGAGTAGAATTGTTTTTCTCTGTTTAGAACTGAACCCCCCTTAAGGTGTTTGAGAAAATGACTGATTCTTATTGTTGCATATACTTAAGTTAAATCAGTCTCTACTTTGTGTTCTGAACCCATTTGAAAAAATTTAATTCTAGGATGTGAACTGGTTGATATGTTTTGATTGAATCTAGAAAATTAGATTCTGAATATGTTCTTTAAAAGGTTCTGTCCAGAAATTTGTTTTGAGGTTTTTGATTCCATGTAGTCTGTGATATCTTCTGTAGGATCTGATCATCTATGTTTAAATAAACATTCTGATGTTTTGATTCATATGTTGAGTGTTGTTGATCATTGAACTCATACTTGCTTTAAAAAGAAATCAGAAGTTTTGTGTGTGCAGAAAGTTTAACAGCATATTGTGATTCTCATGATTCAGATTTGAGTGAATTTGATGAACTTGTGATCCTCAATATTGATTGTCTCTGAATGTGAAATTGAGTTCTTGTTCAGTTTGATGAGTATGAGTATGGACCAAATTTTTGTACCAAGAATCTGAGATTGAGTTTTTGAAATCTGTACTGTTTCAAATCTGAAAACAAAACAGTGTTGTCGCTTGAGGCTAGTTCTCCTGAATTCAATTTTGTAAGCCTTATTCTAATGATTTCCTAGCAGAAAAGAGGTTATTGCTGTGAATCATTTTTGTTGTTATTTGATCTGAGTGTTTTTCCTTTGTGATGTTCTTCACAAGATGAACAGTACAAGAATATGAATGTATGAACCAAGAGCTGAATTCTTAACTACACCTTTTCAGAATTGAACTTGTGATCTGAAATATGTCTTTAGGTATAAATTGAATGTTGAATCTTATTTGTATCACTGGGTTCTTCAGCAAATTGATTTAGATATGTGTCCTGTTCTGGACTAAATCTAATTCTCTGTTGAAGGTGTCAGGTCAGAAGTCTCTAAGGAAATAGGTTTTCTGTTCTGAGTTGGAGACATAGTATATTTCCAGTACTGTGTTTCAGAATTAATTACTTGGTTCTTTTCTCTGAAGTTTTGTAGTAACTAGCCTTCATAGTTCAGTCTTGAAGTTCAAGTGTTTAAGTGAATTCTTTAAAGAGAGTCTTTGAGTTTGATTTGTGGAGTTTTGAAAGAAAATAGAAGAGTGCTGAATTGAATCAAAAGTTTAGTGTATTCAAATCTGTTTTTGTTATAATTGCAAAACTGAGTTAATATGTAAACTGTTTGTAGTGAATTATGAACTTTTCTGAAATTTGTTTCTACTATTCATTGTCCAGAGTGTTTCAGATGTGTTGAGTTGCATTGGAATTCAATTGTGTCAAGTTGACTCATTATTCAAATCCTGTTCAAGCTAAATCTAGTTCTAGAATTGTTTGTATTGTAGTGATGGAATTATCAGAACTGAAATTGAATTGAAAACCTGAATCTGTGATCAAATTTGGAAATTTGTTTGTTTTAAAAACCTGTTTTCATGTCTTCATCAAGATTGATAATGCTATCTCTTAGAGGTGCGTTGGGTGATTTGAACAGGCCATCATATTCGCGAGAATTTGTCGAGACGCTTATTCACCCCCTCTAGTCGCCATACCGATCCCACAATTGGTATCAGATCTGGTTAGATCACCAGTTGACCTTAACCTGTTTGTGATCCTTGTTTTGGCGACATGGAGAGAAACACAAAAATCCCGATGTTTGATGGTTCGGATTATTCTTATTGGAAGTTGCGCATGGAGGCTTATTTACTGAGCCAAGGAACTGCAATTTGGGACATTGTTGCTTCCCAATATGTGATCCCTGAAACTCGTACCTCAGAGACTAAGAAGTCACAGTATGAATGTAATAGCAAGGCTAGAAACATTCTTTTTATCAGTCTGAGTCGCAACGAGTTTGACACGGTCCAGCACCTGAGAACTGCACGAGAGATCTGGATGACCTTGAGGACCTTTCATGAGGGCACTACACAGATTAAGGCTAGGAGGTAGAGCACGTATAATCAAGAATACCAAATGTTTGTGCAAGGCCCCAGCGAATCTGTAGATGCCATATTTGCACGCTTTGATGGGATTGTCAGTAATTTGCACTCCACTGGGATGCTAGCTTACTCTGATCATGACAGGGCAATCAAACTTCTCTATGCTCTTGATCAAAGCATATGGGAGGTGAAGATCTCAAGTATTGAAGAGTCGGCAAGTTTTGACACTTTGACTTGCGATGAACTCTTTAGTAAGCTCAAGTCCACCGAGATAGCCAAGCCATCTCGTCCAGGATTCGGAAAAACTTTGTTGCCTTCTATTGCTTTGGTTTTCGGTCGTCGCAGTGGCACCTCATTTGGAGGTAATGTGTCTGGAGTTTGCGCTTTATCTAGGGGTTTTCCTTGTCTTCGTTGGTCTCTATCACAAAAGAACAAGTAGACACATTGGACGATGAAGATATTGCTCTTATAGTCAAAAAGTTCACCAGACTTTACAATGATAGAAAAGATCAAAGAAGAGGAGGTTCTCGATGGTGTTTTGAGTGCGGTGATCTTAATCATATTAAAGCAAATTGCCCAAAACTGAATGCAAAGAATGAACATGAACACAAACACCAGAAAAGATACAAAAAACCCTTCTTCAAAGGCAAAAGAGGAAAAGTGTCAAAAAGGATGGATAGAGCTTTCGTGGCTGCACTCAGCGACATCGACAACACTTCGAGTGAAGAGCCAAGCTCTGATGAAGAAGAATCTTACAAGAGTGAAGAAAAGAAGTAAAAGACTATGGACTTCCACAACCTCTGCTTCATGACCAATGACAAGTACAGCAGCGATGAGCTTGACTCATCTGAGGTTAGTCTATCACATGACCAATTACTTGTTCAAAACGATGAATTACATGATGCAATTATTTCACAAGATAGACTGCTTAGACTTGCTTCTAAAGAATGAATGGAACTAAAGCTTAAAATTAAATAACTTTCTACTGAACTTGCTTTGTTGAAGTATGAGTCTGAAATTGCTGAATGTGAGTCTTGTCTTATCGTTATGGATGAACTTGCTCACTTGCGTCTGATTCATGCTCAAATATTGAAAAACTTGAAAATGTTCAGAAGCAACTTTTGGTGGTGGAGTCTAGTCCTTGTGTCATCAATGAATGCTTAAATTTCCCTTTACTGATTGAAAGCATTAATCTGAGAGATAAGCATATTGATGAGCTTAAGGCTAGATTGGAGAGTGCTGAGTGTTCTAAGGATGTGCAGCCGGCGTGTCCCACCTGCATCACCCTTAAGAACTGTTTGGGGAAAATACTTCATCCTCAGGGCCACTGCTTCAACAAGACAAAGGTAGGTGATTTAATCGAAGGTTTCCAGCATCTAACACCGGAAGTATACTGGAACAAGTTCGAAGGATAGAGGCGTACTCTAGTTCGGAGTATATCGGAACATTGACCCTTCAGAGAGCTTCCGTGCCAGCTAAGATGGAAGACTTATCTTCTTTCTCATTAGATTAGTCTTTTACCGTTTTAGCCCTATTAAGGGTACCGAATAGTTTCCACTATGTCGGTTGTAACAGAGGGGTAAAAGGGTCTTTTCCTTAAGGTTTTGGCCTATAAATACCCCCGTTTTACCCTATAATGAGGATGGAATACTGAGTTATTCAATACACATCTTCGAACTGCTTCGAGCTATTATCCAATTCAGAGGCTTGAAATAGTTCATTTCACAAACACTTCGTTTGTTAGTTTCTAAACTCTGAAAACCTGTTAGCGTAATCTTTTACGCCAAAAGTTGGCGTCGTCCGTGGGGAACTTAGTCCAAAAAACTTCGTTCTCTACCAAGTTCTCAAACCATGCCTCCCAACCGGAGTTCAGGTGGTAGTCCTACTCGGAGGTCCCCTCGGACCTCCGGAGTAAGATCTTCGAACACAGTTGAGGTCGGAGGACCTTCGACATTTCCTCCACCTCAGACTCCAGATGGGATTCCCCTTCCTCGAGCATACGGAGTTCCTCCCCCAACTCCATCCATACTTCGGCCAACCGGAGTTCCTCTTCCACCTCAAGTTCCACTTCAAACTGATTCATAAAGTTCTCAAGACCCGGAAGGTCCTTCCGGAGGAGATGAAGACGGTCTTGGTGATATGGCCGCTCAAATGGCCAGTCTCCAAGCTGAAGTAGCGAGGTGGTGGCAAGAAGCCGCAGATAGGCTTCGTTCTCAGGCCACCCCGGTCATCCCCGAAGTGCCCCAAGACGACGAACTTCCTTATCCTGAAGCCCCAGAGAACGCTTCCTTCGATAGCGAGTCTCTTCTGCATCCCGAGCTACAGAAAGTGTGCTTCGATCCTAAGTTTAAAACTTCGAAGCTCTGCAAATATGCTGGAGATGAAGACCCTGGGGAGTTCTCCCGTTCTTATGCATTAGCAATTGAGGCCAGTGGAGGAGTGCAAGACACCATGACCAAGTGCTTCCCTCTAGCTCTTGAAGGGGTGGCTCTACGGTGGTTCTGGTCCCTGAAGCCAGGGTCAATTAGAACCTGGGAGCAGTTAAGGAATAAGTTCATAAGCAACTTTCAGGGTACCTTCGTACCCCGAATGTCTACAGGAAGCCTTTTCCAGGTGAAGCAGCTGCCCGGAGAGACTTTAAGGAAATTTTTCAAGCGCTTCGCTCATACGAAGTCGCAAATTCAAGGGTTGACTACATCCTCCGTAGTTGATGCAGCTCGAGAGGGAGTTACCCATGCGGGCCTCCTTGATAAACTTCACCGGAAACAGATATCTTCTGTTGCTCAGTTGATGTCTTATTTCGAAGAATATGCAAGGTCAGAAGAAGGGTGGCTTCGGAGAACTGCTTGAACCCCGTCAATCCTGCAAGAAGTCAAGCTGGAAGTGAAGACTTCAACACCTTCGCATGGGTCTAGCTTTGAAGTTCAGCATGACAATCATCGGGGGCAAAAGCATCCTGGTTCAGACGTCTTGAACATCGCACCTCCGCAGAAATTTGCCCCTAAGACTTCACAACCTTCAGGAAGCAAGACAAGCGGCTGGAGGCCACCAGGGAAGCCGGCTGGCAAAGCCCAAGCTTTCTTCTGCTGTGTCCATGGTGATAATAGAAGTCACGCAACTGATGCGTGCAAGTCTATACTCGCTTTAAGAGGCGAGTACCTTGAAAGAACTTTGGGTCGAGGCACTACTGACTGAGTTCCTCCTGAGGTGTGTCCGGAGCCTGTCCAGGCTGTGGCACGTATAGATAACTTCGATCCTGCAAGGCAACCTCCGGTGGTCAATGTTATGCCACCTCCGAAGCAGGAAGATGGTCAAGATCAAGGTAAAAGAGTAGTCCTCCCTATTTCCGGAGGAGAGACTCTTGGTAGTATGTCGAAGAGGCAGAGAAGAGAATATGTCCGGGAAGTGGGCCATATTGGAACTTCTTCGTCCGCGGCTACCATGCCTGAATGGTCCCATGTGCCAATATCTTTCTCCACAGATGATGCAGCGGGCATAAAGTTTCCACATGCATATCCACTTGTCATCACTGCCGATATAGCAGGGACCGAAGTTCGGAGAGTACTGATTGACGGAGAGAGTTCAGCAGATATTATCTTCATCCAAGCCTTCGATCAACTCTGCATCTCCAGGAAGCATCTTCTCCCAGCAGCTCGTCCTTTGCAAGGCTTCGCAGGACCCCCTCTCGATGCCTCGGCCAAATAGATCTGGAGGTCACCTTCGGAGAAGGGCTACTGGCCAGAATGGAGGAGGTGATTTTTGATGTTGTGGATGCCCCGTATGCATACAATGTTATCTTCGGGAGGGGCATGTTGAATCAGTTCGGAGCTGTGGCGCATCATAATTATTTGTGTATGAAGATGCCCACACAAGCGGGACTGCTCACTATTTTCAGAGATCAGGCCACTGTGCGAAGAGCAGAATATGGTCATGGCCCCCCTCTTGACCCGAGATAGGTGAACAACGTGCAAGGCAACCCGGAGGATATTTCTGCTTCAGGTGAACCTTCGAAGAAGTCCTTCCCAAGGCCAAGCCCTGAAGGGGAGATTATAACGAAGGCTTAAGAAATGCCAAGGCAACTTTTTCGAGGTTAATTGCTAAGGCTCTAGGTCATCAAATAGGCCGCAATGTAGAAGCCTATATGGATGACATTATAATAAAGAGTGCTTTAAAGCACCAACATAGCCTAGACTTAGCAGAAACATTCAATAGCCTTCGGGCATGTGGAATCCGTCTTAACCCCGAAAAATATATCTTCGGGGCTCAGGCTGGAAAGTTGTTAGGGTATCTAGTTCCAAGCAGAGGGATCGAAGCTAGCCCCACTCAAATAACTGCATTGCAAAGGATGGCTCCTCCGGAAAATTTGAAGCAAGTGCAAAAGCTGACTGGTCGTTTTGCAGCACTTAGCAGATTCCTAGCAAGGTCTGCGGAGAGAAGTTTGCCCATTTTCAAAGCATTGAAGGGGTCCGAAGATTTTGCATGGACACTGGAGTGTCAAAAGAGCTTCGATGATATTAAGAATTATCTCAGTAACTTCGCAACACTCACGGTGCCTGTTGCGGACGAAACCTGACTCCTTTACCTTGCGGCTACTGGCTCCGCTGTCAGTGCAGTCCTTGTCAGAGAAGTTGATTTCAATGGGAAGTTGGTACAGAATCCAGTTTATTTTGTATCCGAAGCATTGTCCGGAGCAAAAACAAGACATTCCGAGCTTGAGAAGTTCACCTATGCTCTGATAATGGCTTCGAGGAAGTTAAGGCATTATTTCCTAGCACATAATGTGATTGTACCAACTTCGTATCCCTTGGGAGATATGCTCCGAAGTAAGGATTCCACAGGAAGAATTGGGAAGTGGGCTATTGAATTAGCACCCTTCGGCATCTCCTTCATGGCAAGGACAACAATTAAGTCATAAGTGCTGGCAGATTTTGTGGTAGAATGGACTCCCCCTGCAGTATGGGCTCTCGAGAAACCAAGTGAAGGAATTTGGACCATATACTCCGATGGAGCTTTCCAAGCATCTAGAGCAGGTGTCGGAGCAGTAATAATTTCGCCTTCAGGGCAAAAAGCAATGTACTCCGCAAGGCTCAACTTTAAGTCCACCATTAATACAGCGGAGTATGAAGGCATTTTATTAGGACTTAGAAAGGCACGTGCTTTGGGGGCTACAAGAGTTGTTATTAAAACAGATTCTCAAATTGTAGTAGGGCACGTAGATAAGAGTTTTCAAGTTCATCATCCACAACTTGCAAAATATTTGGAAGAGATACGTAAGATTGAAGCAGCATTTAAAGGGATTTCCATTCGAAGTATACCCAGAGCTGAAAATATGCAAGCTGTTACCTTGGCAAAAGCTGCAGCCGGAGCTATGGACATTCCAAAAGAAGCTTTTTATGAAGAGCTCAATGCACCTTCGGTAACACAGATCCTTTCTGCGGAAGTCCTTTGCATTCCAAGTACAGATTGGAGGAGTTCAATTATGGAATTGTTGCAAGGAGAAGCAAATTTGCCTGAAGGGCCACAGCTTTCGAGGTTGAAGCTCAGAATTCGAAATTATCATATAATCAACGGTATTCTGTACAAGGCCGGAGTATGTTCCCCTCTGCTCCGATGTATATCTCAAGCCGAAGGTCAAGAGATTTTTCGAGGAATTCATGAAGGACTTTGCAGCAGCCATCTGGCCCCTCAAGCTTTGGCAGGAAAAAACACTTCGCGAGGGGCTTTATTGGCCTACAATAGTAGCTGATGCAGAGAGCTTAGTCCGCACTTGCCAGGGTTGTCAATGGATGGGAAGAAGAAGTCATCGTCCGCCAACAACTCTTCAAGTCATTGCCCTAGTGTGGCCCATGGCCAGATGGGGCATGGACCTTATTGGCCCCTTCCCAGTAGCAAAAGGAAATTTGAAATTCGTAGTGGTAGCAATTGAGTATTTTTCCAAGTGGGTCGAAGCAGATCCCCTCACAGCTATCACTTCGAATAATGTACAAAAAAATTTCTGGAAAAATATTATATGCCGGTTCGGAGTGCCTCGACAGCTCATAGTTGATAATGGGACACATTTTGATGCAGAGCCCTTCAGGAAGTTTTGTGAAGATCTTGGCATACAATTATGCTTCGCTGCAGTGCGACATCCTCAGTCTAATGGAGCTGTTGAAAGAGCCAATGGTAATATCTTGTCAGGGTTGAATCGAAGAATAGTAGGATTGCCAAAAGGATTGTGGACCGAGGAGCTCCCGTAGATTCTATGGTCCATTCGGACCACTCAAACAAGATCCACGGGTTTCACTCCTTTCAGACTATTATTCGAAGATGAAGCTATGATGCCAACGGAGCTTAAAGGAGGATCCCTTTGTAGCACCGAACCGGAAATAGAAGAAGAAAGGCAAACTTCGCTTGATTTAACAGAAGAAACAAGACTTCGAGCTGTCGCCAATTTGTCAAAGTATCATCAGCAGACGAAGACTTGGTTTGACCCAAAGGTCAAGCATAATGAACTTAAGCCAGGCCATCTTGTTTTGCGAAGCATTATAGCACCAGGGAAATTAGGGAATAAATGGGAAGGTCCATACGTAATTCTCCGCTCAGGACGCCCTGGTTCTTTTAAGTTAGCTAATTTAGAAGGCAAAGAGTTAACGCATACATGGCATGCAGAGCACTTAAAGCGATATTTCGCATAGGGGCTCCTTGTAACCATTTGTAAACACCTTCTGAATTAATAAAGTTCATGGTTCAGATAATGCCTACCTCTCAAACACTTCCTACTTCTAGTGGACGCACTGGAAGAACGAAGTTGGCTGGGAGGGAAGTGTCATTAATTTGAACCAATTTTTCAGACTTCGAACCACTGGTTCGAAGCTTTCGACGAGGTGGGAAAGTCACTGAAAAACGGATTCCAAGCCACTGGCTTGAAAGCATCCGTAAAAAGAGTCGAAGGAGACCAAATAATGCGGATTCCAAGCTCCAGCTTGAAAGCATCCGTAAAAAGAGTCCAAGGAGACCAATGCGAATTCCAAACCACCGGTTTGATAGCATTCGCAAAAAGAGCCGAAGGAGGCCAAAACAAAAAAGAGTTTGAGCTGATAAGCTTCGAATATCTGTGAAAAGAGTCCAAAGTGACCAATCGTTTGGGACACTAAAGTGTCTGAAAAGTTCGTCCGAAGTGACTTCTTTCAAACAAAAGGTACCAAGTTACCAGTTTTATGACTCCAAGCAGTCATACATTTTATAAGATTTTAATCAATCTTTAAATTATTGGGGGGCTCCGAACCTCCAAAATTGTACTCCTAAGTTTTTTCTTTGCGCCTAACCATCTTCGACTACACTTTGAAGTTGCTTATGCCCAAAGAGGGGCTAGGATGTAGGGAGACAATTTTAAAAATCAATCTTTATTATTCGAACAGATTACATTACATTACATTACGAAAAATCTGTGTCTATGCCAAGAAGGAATCGAAGACCTCTTCGATCTCTAGAGCTACCACTAAAGCCGGAATGACTAGTTCCATAGCCGGGAGTCCTGATAACTTTACATTTAATTCTTCTTCCTCCCTTCGAAGCTCGAAAATCTTTTTGTTCTTGTTGAAGTTCAGCCCAAGTTTGAAGTCGCTCGGGGCTTCTTTCCCATCTGCGAAGTTCTTCAGGCTTCTTTCCTTGTTCTTCAGCAATACCCTTGTCTTCGAACCATTCAACGTCTTCAGAAGATGAAGCTTCCAAGTTAACTTCTTTTTCTTCCTCTTTAATATAATATAATATATCTTTACATATTTCGGGCGCAATTGCACCGGAGCTTTCTCGAGGAACCAAAAATCGAGGTCGTTTGTGATGTTTTAAAAGATCGAAGGTAGCCCATAGTAGGCGGAGTTCTTCGGTAACATTTAATACTTCGACATCATCCATACGAGGTTGAGAAGCCTAAACACATGATAAATAAGTTTTCATTCATAATATATGAAAGCATAATTTTTACATATTTGGACCCCTAAACAAAGCTAAACCTGGGGGTCCGGCGGAGGCTGGCTGCTCGAAGCTTGAGACCGAGCTTGTTTTTGGCGATGCCCTTCATCGATCCAAGCCTTGATCGTTGTTCAACCTTCGGCTCTCCATGAAGCTTGAAAGGCTTGCCAAGCTGCAGCCACATCTTCGGAAGGGTTTAGCAGTTGATTGTCGTCGAAGGTAATGGGAGCCGCCCCTGAATCTGGTGCTACTGATAGCCCTAGATCTTCGTAGTAGCGAAGTACTCTGAGAGCAGCTACTTGGCAGAAGAGTTCTCCATACCGAATACCTGTTGTCTTCATCGTCTTCGCTGCTCCTTGGATCATCTTTAGTCGTCGCAGCAAGGGGACATTGTCACTCGAAGATAGTGTCCATTGAGTACCAAAGTACTCTAGAACACCTAAAAGATTGTTCATGACCTCCACTGCTACCTTCTCCGACTTCATTTTATCTTCAATTAAAACATCCATTGACGAAGTTAGCTCATCTACCACAGCGGATAGTCTAGCTGCCTCCGTGGCCAGAGAACTCTTCTGGCTAAGCAGGTTGTTGGCTTCCTCCATGGCTTTAGCCTTCTCCTCTTGAAGCTTAACTAGTTCAGCCACTGTCGTGGCATGTTCTGCCCGCATTTTCTATATCTCAGCCCGAAGCACGATTTGTTCGGCTTCGAGCTTCTTATTCGCAGCCTCCAGACCAAGTCTGGCCCTCCTCTCCGCTGCAACCATTTCGTCTAAACTGGAGATTCGAACTTCGGAGCCTTCAAGACTCCTTTGGAGAGTTGAAATCCTCTCCTGAAGACGAAGGCTTCCTCGCTCATTCGAGACGGCTGCAGCCTGAGCTAAGACTATTTGCTGCAAGGAGAAAAAGCAAGGTGAGGAATTTTTCATAAGCTAAAATTAATCTTGTTTTGTAGATACTTCGTACCTGGTATGCTGCCCGTTTTAAGGCTACGTTCAGCTCCGAGCCCTCAGCTTCACTAAGTATGGCTACTAAGTCCGTCTCCCCAACTTCTCTGTTGGCTTGATCCAAAGGCTCGAGTAGGGCCCGAAGTCCGGTCCTTCGCTCTAAAAAAGGAGCTAAGAGGGGGAGCATGGAGAGAGCCCTTTGATCATCTTCGTTCGGCAAAGGGTCGGAGTGCTGCGCTGCATCTTCGAAGACCTCGGTGGACTGGCCCCCCTCCGTAGACTGGCCTCCGTCTGTTGATTCAGATGGAGTTAATCCTGAGTTCGGAGCAGGAAAGGGGTCCATTTTGCCTTTACCTTTCCTAGGTCCCATCTGCGCATTTGCTGGAAACGACCCCGGAGAAGTCGAGGTTCCAGGAACAATATCTTCGGGAGGAGTCACCTCTATGGGAGCGGACCCTGCCAAAACAAAGGTATTATGTAATGCATAATTTTGCAGGGTTAAGAAAAATGTTGTTCAAGTAAAGTTTACCTCCGAAGCCCTATCGGCGGACGAGTGCGGGGCTGCTCGGAGGATCGAAGGCCACCTCGAAGTCGTCATCGGACTCGGTGGCTGGAACCGAAGGGTTGATTGCTGGAGCCTCCCTGGGAGCAATAGCTACCACTTCGTCCAGAATCGAAGCCTATTCACCTGGAACTTCGACATCACCTTTAGCAGCAGAGGCTTCTTCAAGCGGTAAGTCCGGCTAGATGCTTGAGGTCTCAGCTTGTCTGGAGCTTTCTGGAGCATCTGGCACGCTAGCTTTGTCCCCAGTGTCCGCATCTGCTCGGGCTTCATCTTCGGCAATTAGGTCCATGAGGACCCTACCCTTCCCTCATCTTTGGAGGATTCGAAGGGCGAAGCTACCGGACTTGAAAGAACCACTTTCTTCGGCTTTCGGGCTAGCTTTTTCACTGGGGTCTTAGACGAAGCTGAAGGACCGGCATCCGCTTTCCTCTTCTTCGGCCCTTGCTCATAAGGTACCCATTCCGGAAGAGGAGGAGGTGCAACTCCGAGTAGACCCCATACTCGGTTGAGACGCTCCCAACTACCCACTAGTTTTTTCCTCCACTCCTTTTCGGCCGGAGTTGGAACCCCTAGGATCTTCTCCGAAGCTCGAGTAATTTGCTCTGAAGTCATAGGAGCTTGAGAAGCTACAAGATAAGTTTGCATTAGTCATTTCATCAAACAATTATATATAAAACATGTTGTGTTTCGAAGCTACCTGCTGGGCTCGAGTCCAAGGAAATCTTCCGGAGTCCACCCTCCGGATCTTCTTCGAAGATGATAGGCCAGTTGGCTATCAGAGGTGGAATTTGGAGGCCAATGAACTCCTCTACTAAGTCCCGCATGCTCATGCGGTGACTAATCCTTTCGAGCAGGCTAAGGCGAGCTTGGAGCTGGCCGGGGTCTGGGTGAACTTGGGCTTCTCTTCGGAAGTGTATATCTTGCAGAGGTCCATCCAGACGGCTGCCAACTCCAACTTTGGCATAGAACCATCAGAGAATCCAATCTGTGTACCATCTAGCATTGATAGCTTTCACTAGAAATCGCAGTTGGAATTCGTCACGAAGTCTGAAATTGATGCTGTCGAAGGCTATTACAATCTTCTCCCCTCTGGACCCTTGGTATGTTTTTGGTTGGCAAGATGCCCTGTGTAGTGCTACAAAAATTCCTGCTCTTCCTTCGCAGCCTTCAGCTCATAGCGCCCATTCAAAGATGGCCAAGCGCGCTATTGCATTCGGAGATAGCTGAGGAAGAGTAACGTGATAAAAATCTAATACCTCCAAAAGTAAGTCCACTGCCGGGAGTCCTAACCCCGCTTCGAAGAAGGCTTCGAAGACCACAACTTCTCCTGGCCTCGGAGCGGGTATGGTTTCCTTTCCTGGTTTCCGGATGATGACCCCTAAGCTAATCTTCCCTTATACTGCCGCTGCGATTGTCTCCCTCTTGGAGGTCGATGGTCCCAATGTATAAGATTGGTGTGGATACTTTGAAGAGGGCGGAAGGAGATCTTGAGGAATGGATTGTTGGGGATTCCCCGTTGGAGCCGCCGCCGCCGCCACCACTGTTGTCTCCACCTCCGCTGGCACTACTACTGTTGCTGCCGCCGCCGCAGCCACGGCCTGCTGCCGAGCTAGGGCTGAAGCCGCCCCGGGAACCTTGAAGCTGGTTTTCACCATGAACTCGCACCGAATGCAAAAGCTAAAGTCTGGAGGCAAGGGTTTGGTTGCACGAAGACGGTGAGAAAGGTATTCGAGAAGTGTCTGGGTCCCCTATTTATAGCCCAGGCCCACGATTTTTTACCGTTCACATTCGTCGTTTCGCATTCTTGACCGTTACTCTTTGCGGACTTAATGCACCGTGCAACTTCTACTGGAAGGAAAAAGCCAACGGCTATTTCTTCTAAGTTTAAAAGGCTTTTGGCTTCTTAAAGTTAATTCTGAAATTGTTAGAATGTAACTTCCTTAAGAATCGATTCGAAGTTTTGAATCTTCATATATTTCAGAGGTTGATTAAATCCGTTAACCCCTACGCATGATTATTTTTCTTGCGTACACTGCTCTCCTAACATTACAGATCTAGCGGAGAAGCGTATTCGAGGGGCTACTGTTGGGGGAAAATACTTCATCCTTAGGGCCACTGCTGCAAAAAGAAAAAGGCAGGTGATTTAATCGAAGGTTTCCAGCATCTAACTCCGGAAGTATACTAGAACAAGTTCGAAGGATAGAGGTGAACTCTAGTTCGGAGTATATCTTCGAACATTGACCCTTCAGAGAGCTTCCTTGCCAGCTAAGATGGAAGACTTATCTTCTTTCTCATTGGATTAGTCTTTTACCATTTTAGCCCTATTAAGGGTACCGAATAGTTTCCACTATGTCGGTTGTAACAGAGGGGTAAAAGGGTCTTTTTCTTAAGGTTTTGGCCTATAAATACCCCCCGTTTTACCCTGTAATGAGGATGGAATACTGAGTTATTCAATACACATCTTCGAACTGCTTCGAGCTATTATCCAATTCGGAGGCTTGAAATAGTTCATTTCACAAACACTTCATTTGTTAGTTTCTAAACTCTGAAAACCTGTTAGCGTAATCTTTTACGCCAACAAGAACCAACTCAGCTTTGCTAGAGAGCAAGTAGAAAAACTTAAGTGTGAGAATGATTATCTGCTTTCCATGGTAGACAAATGCACTGAAGGGAAATGGAAAATGGATTTGCTTTTGGACAAAAACAAAAATGTGCGCTGACAGGGCAGGGTTAGCTCTTGGGTTAGGTTATGAGAGAACTTCCTCTAATACACCAGGCCAAACTGTGTTCACTCTACCTACTACCCTTGAGAAAGAGAGAGCCGAGTTAGACACACCTCAAAAAGCCAAAAATCCTACCCAACCCAAAAAGATATTCATTCCACCACTCAAGACAGACTCCAAGGAAAAACCTAAGAAAACTGTGAGGTTTGCGCCAGAAACCTATAAACCTACACCCAAGAAAGTTTTTCATTGCGCTTATTGTCATCGTGTAGGTCATTTGATTGGTTTTTGCTATCGGCGCATGAAAGATGAACGTCATGCTCATGCTTTGAACTTTCATGATTATTCTTCACTTGATTTGCATGATTGTGGTTATCATTCTTGCTCTAATTGTGAGGCTCCCCATGGGTTTGTGAGTGAGTTTGCCCCTCGTGGTGTACACCATGCTCCATATGGTGATAGATCATCTGTAAGAGGCTTTGATTATCGACAGGTTGGGAGACCTCGTCGATATCCAGGTTCACGCTTTGTAGGTAGACCACACACTTTTTATCATGGTTCATATCCTATGCATGGTCAGTCTACTACTTTGCCTGGATCTCGAGTTGTGCAATACTGGATTCCAAAACGTTTTTTTCTCACCCCAACAATGAGCATTTGAGATCTGTTAGCATGTTTTGAGGGGGAGTCGTGTAGCATTTCATGAGCTTCTATCGTATGGTTAATTGCTTTTACAAGTACATGCTTTGATTGCCTTTGTAGTATTGTCTTTAATACTATTTACTGTACTTGGCATGTTTTCATCTGATAATTGTCATGAGCATGGCTTTTATTTCTGAAAATTTGAAAACGATCACTGCTTAGTCTAGAAACTAGCTTGAATGGGTTGAGTGCTTTTGCTATCTTTTACACACCTGATAGCTAGGTCCTTTTTACTTGGATGCTAATACGCGACTTGATTTCATCAAAAATATTGTGCTGAAAATGAAAATGAATGAAAATGAAAAATGAATGAAAATGAAAATGAATGACATTCATGCTGTTGAGTGCTAAAATTGAAAAGATCCAGGTGGGTTTGCTTTGTTGCACTACTTTGTTCTGGACTGCTTACCATAACACTTTTGTATGAACCGGGACATTAAAGTGTATACCGAGATAAATGCTTTAAGCTTCCGATGGTCTTTTGCTTGACCTAGGCTTGGCTTGGTTGGTTAGCATAAGTTTGACATGCAAATAACCCCTGACACAAAAATGAAAAATTTAAAATTCATTGCATATCATGTTTGCTGAAGCACCTTGAAGTGGGATATGCATTTCTGGTTAGTATTTGTATAGTTTTTGCATCTCATGCCTTGACATGTCTAGTATACTAGTCTGAGTGGTGATGCTTTTATTTGCTAAAATTTGAAAATGCTTGCTCATGCCTTTTGTTTAGATGGTATTCATCCGAGGTTGTCATTCAATACTTTTAGACGATATTCAAGGCAAATGATTGTTTGTACTGTAATTGCAGTTGCTCATGTCTCAGAAGCTCACATCTCTGCTTTACCCTCATTCCCCTCTTTGCATCTTTTTATCTCCTTGATGCCTGCATTGCCAAATGGGGAGAAATGGTCTACATGATGCTTTTGGATTGCTTGGTTAAGGGGGAGTAATTGGCTTTCATGATGAGATGCTTTTGCCCGCTTTTGATGCTTTTGACTTGCCTTGCTTAAGGCTTTTGCCCAAGAGGGGAGATCTTTTACCAAGTGACTTGTTTTGCTCTTTTATGAGTTTTTATGGTCACTTATGCACTTAACTTTCAATCCTCATCATGTCTTTGCTTCGGGGTTATCAAGGCACTCATCAAGTGGGAGATTGTGAAACCAAGGGTGGTTTTGGTCTAGATGATGAGTGATTGACAAGGATGAGCGTTTGAGCGGTCGAGTGGTTGAGAGTGGTTTGAGTGCATCGAGGGGTTCGATGTGAAATGGAGGATTGGTTGCCGAGGTTTCGGTGGTGCGTCACATCCTTGTTTTGGCTTGTCTTGGATGTGCAGGGTGGAGATGCTGATCGACTATCGACGTTGAGTGATCAAGGGTCAAGCGGGGATCTCGATGCCAGAGGATCAAGGAGGCCGGGCGAAGTTGGAGAAGATCTTAAGAGTGCACGAAGAGACCGAGCAAGACTTGGATGGACGGTTGGCTACGACGGCGTGACAACCGGGTCTGCGAGAGGGAGGCCAGGACAAGCATTCAGGCGGCTCGAGGGGATCGAGAGCGGAAGTGGCTTGATGGCGCTCAGAGTCGCGAAGCGGTATCACGAGTCGAAGGGTTGAGAGGCTTTGTCGGTTTTTTGCTGAAAACTGTCGAAACTTTAAATGTTTTTGTGTATCCTTTAGTGTTAGTTCAAATTTTTCAAGTTTTTAGTGTATCCTTTTGGTATAATTTTTAGAGTGGTTCTACTCTGAAAATATATTAAAAGGAGAGTCTAATTGTAATTTTCTCTTTTAGGACTTACAGAGTAATTTTCAGAATATGCAAATCTGAAATTAGCAAGGGGTTTTTGTGTAAAAAGTAGCTTCTAGAAGTGGTTGGCTGTAGGGATATTATCCTCTTGGATGTCCTTTAGCTAAACAACATTTTGACAGCCATTCAAATCAAAATTTGGAGAGAAATCTGCTGATTTGAAGAATATGTGATGCGATACAGTGTTTGCTGGAGTTTTCGGATCAGATACAGTATTTTCGACAGGAATTGCTACAAGGATGAACACTGCCCTGGCGCGAGGTATTCCTCTTCTGGATTCACTTTTGAGAGCGTGTTTTCTTGTGTTTTTCTGCAAAACTTGGTGTGGATGCTTATACATATTTTGTTGTACAAGTTTTGAATGTTCCATTTTCGAAATTTTCATCAAAGTTCTGTGAGTCTGTGTAATTCTTTTGCTGATCCAAAGTGGTATATTTGTGTCTGATTTAGAGCAGAATTGTTTTTCTCTGTTTAGAACTGAACCCCCCCCCCCCCTTAAGGTGTTTGAGAAAATGACTGGTTCTTATTGTTGCATATACTTAAGTTAAATCAGTCTCTACTTTGTGTTCTGAACCCATTTGAAGACATTTAATTCTAGGATGTGAACTGGTTGATATGTTTTGACTGAATCTAGAAAATTAGATTCTGAATATTTTCTTTAAAAGGTTTTTTCCAGGAATTTGTTTTGAGGTTTTTGATTCCATGTAGTCTGTGATATCTTCTGTAGGATCTGATCATCTATGTTTAAATATACATTCTGATGTTTTGATTCATATGCTGAGTGTTGTTGATCATTGAACTCATACTTGCTTTAAAAAGAAATCAGAAGTATTGTGTGTGCAGAAAGTTTAACAACATATTGTGATTCTCATGATTCAGATTTGAGTGAATTTGATGAACTTGTGATCCTCAGTATTGATTGTCTCTGAATATGAAATTGAGTTCTTGTTCAGTTTGATGATTATGAGTATGGACCAAATTTTTGTACCAAGAATCTGAGATTGAGTTTTTGAAATCTGTATTGTTTCAAATCTGAAAACAAAACAGTGTTGTCGCTTGAAGCTAGTTCTCCTGAATTCAATTTTGTAAGCCTTATTCTGATGATTTCCCAGCAGAAATTGAGGTTTGAGTTAATACATTTTTTGTTGAGAAGGTTTGAATGTTCCATTTTTGAAAATTGTAGTAAGTTTCAAGATGTTTTTCATGGTGTTTTCTCTATATGAAGAGCGGTACTTTTTTAGGTTTGAACACCTCTGCTGAAAAAAATTTGACTGGTTTTGTTGAAAAGTTTTGAAACAGTTTGCACCTGATTATCTGTTGCAAAGTTTTATTGCTGTGAATCATTTTTGTGGTTATTTGATCTGACTATTTTTCCTTTGTGATGTTCTTCACAAGATGAACAGTACAAGAATCTGAATGTATGAACGAAGAGCTGAATTCTTAACTGCACCTTTTCAGAATTGAACTTGTGATCTAAAATATGTCTTTAGGTATAAATTGAATGTTGAATCTGATTTGTATCACTGGGTTCTTCAGCAAATTGATTTAGATACGTGTCCTGTTCTGGACTGAATCTAATTCTCTATTGAAGGTGTCAGGTCAGAAGTCTCTAAGGAATTAGGTTTTCTGTTCTGAGTTGGAGACATAGTATATTTTCAGTACTGTGTTTCAGAATTAATTACTTGGTTCTTTTCTCTGAAGTTTTCTAGTAACTAGCCTTCATAGTTCTATCTTGAAGTTCAAGTGTTTGAATGAATTCTTTAACGAGAGTCTTTGAGTTTGAGTTGTGGAGTTTTGAAAGAAAATAGAAAAGTGCTGAATTGAATCAAAAGTTTAGTGTATTCAAATCTGTTTTTGTTATAATTGCAAAACTGAGTTAATCTGTAAACTGTTTGTAGTGTGAAGGTTTGAAATAAACTGTTTGTAGTGTGAAGGTTTGAAATCAAAATTGTTCTAAAATATCTGCAAATTGAATCAAATCCTGAATTCTGAACTTTTCTGAAATTTGTTTCTACTATTCATTGTCCAGAGTATTTCAGATATTTTGAGTTGCATTGGAATTCAATTGTGTCAAGTTGACTCATTATTCAAATCCTGTTCAAGCTGAATCTGGTTCTAGAATGGTTTGTATTGTAGTGATGGAATTATCAGAACTGAAATTGAATTGAAAACCTGAATCTGTGATCAGATTTGGAAATTTGTTTGTTTTTGAAACCTGTTTTCAAGTGTTCATCAATATTGATACTGCTATCTCTTATAGGTGTGTTGGGTGATTTGAATTGACCATCATATTCGCGAGAATTTGTCGAGGCGCCTATTCACCCCTCCTCTAGTCGCCATACCGATCCCACAAGAGGCAAGCTTGGGCGGTCTCAGCAGCGGCGACAATGGCGGGAGCCCTGGGGGGTTCTTGGCCCAAGTACACACGGGAACTCCGCCCACCGTCCAAGAAGCCATTAGGCAAAGCTTCCTCCTCCTCGGGTAGTCGGCGAGTACGGCGGACTCCATCGAAGAAGGGGTGAACAGGAAGTTGGGCCCGGGGATTAGAACTCGGGTCCCTGCGACGGAAGTGACCCCAGCACCTCGGAGTGGAGAAGTAGTGGTCTTCGAGGCCTTCTTCGAGGCTGGGTTGGGGTTCCTGCAATCAATTTCCTATCCGAGGTATTAGACATGTTTCATATGACTTTACCTCAGTTTTCACTGAATGCCATCGCAAGATTGGCCATCTTCGAATGGGCCCTTCGGGCGGAGGGGTGCGAAGGGAGATCTGAAGTCTTCGCAGCCACCCACGAGGCCTCCTGCCAACCGAATCTGCAAAACGGACCAGGAGACTCCAAGGTACTGGTAGCCTTCGGAAGTGTGAACTTCCAACTTCAGAAGGAGTACTCACAGCACTTCCCGGTAAAGGCCATCAATGATCGGTGGTACACCAACTAGATACTCCGATGATTCTATGCCGAAGTCGGAGAAGGTTCCAGCCTCGCAGGGCCCCTACAAGAAATTTAGTACCAGAAGGAAGCCAAAGCCACTCCAGACCCTAGCCTGCTTTCGATGTGGCTGGGGTTGCTTTCTTCGGTGGCCAGCAGCATGAGCATGCGGGACCTTGCGGAGGAATTCATCTCCCTCTGAATCCCTCCTCTCGGAGCGGAGTGGCCGATAGAATTTCAAAATGCTTCGGAAGGAGAGCTTCGAAGCGTTGGTAAGCCTTCGCACTTCTGCTTTAACATTGATTAGAAAATAGATAACATACTCAATAGAATGCTACCTTTTTCAGCGGCTCCTTTGGTGCTAGCTCCGGAGCAGATTGCCAGAGCCACAGAACGAGTGCTCGGAGCCCCTATAGTGGCAGAGAAGCAACAGAGGATAGAATTGGTGGGAAGCTGGGAACGCTTCAACCGGGTGTGGAGCACTCTTCGAATGGAGCCTCCTCCCCTATCGGACTTCGAATCGACAGGAGTGGTCCCCTGGAAAAGGAAAACCACCAGTGAGTCCTCCAAAAGGGTTGCTAAGACCCCCGTCAAGAAGGGGAAGAAGACAGTGAAGCCTCCTCCTCCGGCATCTCCGGCGTTTTCACCTTCCTCCCTGGACATTCGAAGCTCCTCTTCGAAGGAAACATAAGAGAAGGAATCGAATGCCTAGATGGGGAAAGCACTCGAAGACTATCTGCTGCAAGATGACGAGAGCGACTCCCAAGCCATAGCTTGAGACCCTCTCCGGGAGGTTGAAGAAGTTGATGCAACAACCCCTTTCGGACCTGGCGTGGGTGACTTACAACTGGAGTTAGAAATAATAACTCACCCATGACCGGAGTGGTAGTAACGGAGGTCAGGGCATCGACTGCGACTGCTCTAGAGCAAACTTCGGGGGATGACCTCGAGGAATATCTTCGGATGTATGAATTTCTAGGGGACCCTGAAATTCTCCCTCAAAGCGCGGACGGAGGTAAATCTCGAAACTTTACCTTCGAATTTCCTGAAAAGACTATATTATGCAATTAGTATTTAACGAATACCTTAACTTTGTAGATGCTTCGAAGAGCAGCGTGGCTCCAGCCACTCGTGGAGCTTTGTCTTCACTCGGAGTTGAGGCACCGGTCGAGGTAGTGGCTTCGACGACTGAAGCTGTCTCGGGCTGAGTAACTCCACCTGAGGTAGCGATGATCGAAGGAGGATCCACTCCGGTCGAAGCAGCAGCTCCAGTTTTCATACCAGGGAGGGGCAAGAGCATGAAAGGCTTCGGTCCTCTTCCTTCTTTGATGACAACATCTTCCTCCAACGACCCTTCAGTGAGTGATTCGGAGGAAGACCCCACTATGGATGACTGACAGGCCCTGTCCTGGCTTCCTCTACTGACTCTGTTCTCGGAGCAGTGGACAGGGCTCCGAGCGCTCCTAGAACCCTTGGCAGATAAGTGCCAAGAGGTAGGGAGCTCCGAACTGGTTTTCATATTGAGTGAAGCCAAGGCACCGGAGCTCGATTTGGCCCTCAAAAGGGCTTCCCTTCTAGTATGCAACATACAACGAATGTATTTAATTAATGAAATTGCTTTGTACTCACTTTGCTTTTTTTTACAGTAATTCATCCTCGCTAGAGCGGCATCGACTTCCAATGAGCTCGAAACTAATCGACTCAAAAGGAAGGTTACCACCCTCCAGACTGTCCTCAAAAGCTCTGAAGACAAAACATTGCAACTAGAGGAGGAGCTCCTCGAGGAGAGGAGGGCCAAAGCCATTACGGACGAAGCACTCCGGGTCGAGCAACAGAGCAGCACTGCCCTCAAGGCTTCGGTCCAAGAAATTGAAGCCGAGCGTGTGGTTCTTAGGGATGAAGTTGAGAGGCTTCGGCGAGAAGAGGCGAACTCCAGCGCACAGCTTGTAGAGCTCCAAGACTCACTCAAACAAGCGCTGGCTCAGAAGAGTACTATGCTATCAAGGATAGCCGAGGTTTCTACTTTTGCTTCGGAGCTAACGGAGGACGAGACGAAGAATGTCGTCGTTGCTGATCAGACTATGGATACCCTCTGGGTACCCTAGAATACTTTAGTACGATGTGCCCTTCATCTTCAACTGCGGCAAGCGAGCCCCTCAAGCGAAATATAAAGATGATCTAGGCGACAACGAAGATGATGAAGGGCTTCGGGATTCGCTACGGAGAGATCTCCGTGCAGGTAGCCAAAATCGGAGTTCTTCGACATCTCGAAACCCTTGGGATTTCTGTTGCTCCGGTGGGGGGTTCGACGCCTGCAGGCTTCACTGATGAAGACTTGTTGCATCCTTCTTTGGATGTGGCTTCTGCCTAGGAAGCCTTCCGGGCGACCTGGAAAACAGATCACAAAGCTGCAGCCAAAACCTGGATTGACGAGGCTCGTCGGCAGAAGCAAGCTCAGACGAAGCCTCCAGCTTCGACTCCGTCAGCTCTGACTCCACTGGCTCCACCTCTGCCGGCTCTGCCAACCGACCCGCATGTTTATCTTCATAGGGCATTTAAGCATGTACAAGAAATCTTGTAAAGCCCTTTATCTTAATGAATGAAAAGTTTATAAACAGAGAGTATTTGTTTGGATGTTTATTTTTAGGTTTTGTTATGCACTTCAGAACCTGACTTCGAAGCGTTGGAGCCTAACGAAGGGCTTCGCCAGCAGTGGGCTATCCTCGAGAGCTTAAGGCCTTACCGGTGCTCATGTTTCTCTGTTCCTCGAGGGGAGCAAGGGGAAATAGCCCCTAAAGTTCAATGCGAAGTCTTAGCCTATGTTAAAGAAGAGGATAAGGAAGTAGTATCTTCGTCATCAGAATATGTAGACTAGTTTGACTCGGAATACCAAGTCAGAGATCCAACGAAGGCTAGTTCCTTAAGACATCTATCCTGGGCTGAACTTCAAGAAGAGTAGAAAAAGCTGCGAACTTCGAAGAAGAAAGGCGCCCGAAATAAGAGAATAGTTTTAAGAACTCAGGGCTCCGAAGACCGAAGCGGTCCTAGAAGTAGATCTAGAGGTCAGAGGGGTCTCAGCTTTTATTTAGGCTTCGACCAAAATTTCTCTTAATGTAATATGATTACCCGATTAATATAACATGTTTCGGAAGCATTACTTGACTGTTCCTTACTCCCCTGGCCCTCCTTGTGGTTGGGGGACCGTACGCATTGCGATAGGGTCCATCGGACACAATGATTAATATAACAACCTGATGCTTCACATAACACTTGGTAATCATATTTTACTCTTTCGTAGAGTTCTTCGAACTGTACGTTCGTATTATGATGTTTATAAGTTTTGGAACTAAGTTTATACTGGTAAGCTCCAATAACAGTCGCTTAGGACATTAAAAAGTGTTTCATTGGGTTGGAGCCTCGAAACCTTATTGCTTGGTCGCCTACGACTCTTTTACAGATGCTTCAAACCTGGAGGCCAGAAATCTATTCTTTTAAAGTCCTTAGACTCTTCTACGGATCCTAACAAGCCGGAGCCTGAATCCATAGGCTGGCCACCTACGACTCTTTTACAGATGCTTCGAACCCGGAGGCCGGAATCTGTTCTTTTAAAGTCCTTGGACTCTTCTACGGATCCTACCAAGCCAGAGCCTAGAATCCGTAGGCTAGCCACCTTCGGCTCTTTTATAGATGCTTCGAACCTGGAGGCCAGAATCTGTTCTTTTAAAGTCCTTGGACTCTTCTATGGATCCTAACAAGCCGGAGCCTAGAATCCATAGGCTGGCCACCTTCGGCTGTTTTACGGAATCCTTGAACCAATGGTTCAAAGGCCGTTTGCTGGGTTCCTTGAAAGATGCTTACCTCCGCAAGCATCGCCGTTCTCCTGATGCGTCCACCAGGAGTAAGGAATATTTGAAGAGTAAGCATAATTCGAACCTCCATCTTTGTTTAGCTTAGAAAGGTACTTTTACAATTGATTACAACGAGCCCCTAAATGTAATAACGTTTAAGGTGCTCCGCATGCCATGCATGCTTCAACTCTTCCCCTTCTAAATTAGCTAGCTTAAACGACCCAGGGCGCCGTGAGCATAGGATAATATATGGTCCTTCCCATTTGTTTCCTAGCTTCCCCGGAGCAATTACACTTCACAACACCAAATGACCTGGTCTAAGCTCATTCACTTTTATCTTCAGGTCATACCATGCCTTCGTTTGGTCTTGGTACTTCGTCAGATTGGTGATAGCTCGAAGCCTTGTCTCTTCTGACAAGTCCAGTGAAGTGTTTCTTTCATTGTCATTCCCATGCTTCGTTACGCGGAGGGATCCACCTTTGAGCTCTGTAGGAGTCATGGCCTCGTCTCCGAATAGCAGCCTAAATGGGGTGAAGCCCGTGGACCTAGCTTGAGTGGTCCAAATGGACCATAAAATCTTGGGGAGCTCTTCGGTCCACAACCCCTTAGCTAACCCGACAATCCTTCGATTCAAACCAGAGAGAATATTTCCATTGGCCCGCTCGATGGCTCCGTTGGATTGGGGGTGGCGAATAGCTGCGAAGAATAACTTGATGCCCAGTCCTTCGCAAAACTCTCTAAAGGGCTTGGCTTCGAATTGAGTGTCGTTATCAACAATTAACTCCCTGGGCACTCCGAACCTGCATATGATATTCTACCAAAAGAATTTTTGCACATTTCTTGAAGTGATAGCAGTTAGGGGTTCAACTTCGACCCATTTAGAAAAATATTTGACTGCTACCACTTCAAACTTCAAGTTGCCTTTTGCCATTGGAAAAGGGCCGATGAGATCCATTCCCCATCGCGCCATTGGCCATACCGGAGCAATAACTTGAAGAGGTGTCGGTGGACGGTGGCTCCGCCTACCCATCCAATGGCACCCTTGGCAGGTTCGAACCAACTCTTCCGCATCTCTTACAATTGTTGGCCAATAGAGCCCCTGTCGGAGTGTCTTTCCTACTAGAGCACGGGGGACTAGATGGCTACCGCATAAGCCTTCGTGAATCTCCCGAAGTATATCTTGGCATCTGGGTTGTGAGATGCACCAGAGTAGGGGAGAACAAACTCTAGCTTTATACAATATTCCGTTGACAAGCTCATAATTTCGAGCCCTTGCTTGTAGCCTTTGGAAATCCGGACTTTCTGACAATACTACGCTGTTTTGCAAAACATCCATTATCGGAGTCCGCCAATCAGTGACTCGGATGCAAAGGACTTCTGCGGAGGATAGTTGATGCACCGCAGGCTTGATGAGTTCTTCATAGAAAGCGCCCTTCGGGACGTCCAATGCTCTGGCTACAGCCTTCGCTAGAATATCTGCAAGTTGATTGTCTGCTCGGGGGATACTTCAAATAGAAAATCCTTTAAACATTGCTTCGGTCTTGCGGATTTCTTCTAAATACTTTGCAAGATGCGGATTCCTGGCTTGGAAGCTCTTGTCAACATGTCCTGCGATGACATGGGAATCTGTTTTTATTATAATCCTTGCTGCTCCAAGTGCCTTTGGCTTTCGGAGGCCTAGTAGGATCCCTTCGTACTCTGCGATATTGTTGGTGTTCTTAAAGTTGAGCCTCGTGGAATACATAGCTTTCTGCCCTAATGGCGATATTATCACAGCTCCAGCTCTAGCACCAGATGCCTGATAGGCTCCATCAGAAAAAATTGTCCACTGACCTTCGGAGGGTTCTTCCGGAGCCCAAACTACGGATGGAGTCCATTCGACCACAAAGTCAGCTATGACTTGGGACTTGATAGTTGTTCTTGCCGTGAAGGAAATACCAAAGAGGGCTAGCTCGACAGCCCATTTTCCGATCGTACCCATGGAATCTTTCCTCCAAAGCATATCACAAAGGGGATACAAGGTAGGAACGATGAGATTATGTGCTAGGAAGTAATGCCTTAGCTTTCGCGAGGCAATTACCAAAGCATAAGCAAATTTTTTGAGCTCGGAGTATCTTGTCTTTGATCCGGACAAAGCTTCTGAGACAAAGTAGACTGGGTTCTATACTAGTTTTCCTTTAAGTTCAACTTCCTTGACCAGCATTGCACTTACTGCGGAGCCCATTGCTGCAAGATAAAGAAGGAGAGTTTCTTCTGGGAGGGGCACAGTAAGTGTTGATAGATTTCCGAGATAATATTTAATGTCATCGAAACTCTTCTGGCACTCCGGCGTCCACTTAAAACATTCAGACCCCTATAGAACTTTAAAAATTGGGAGGCTTCATTCAGCTGACCTGGCTAGGAATCTACCGAGGGCTGCAAGTCTTCTTGTCAGCTTCTGCACCTGCTTCAAATTTTCTGGTGGATCAATTCTTTGCAGTGCACTTATCTGCATTGGGCTAGCTTCGATTCCCCTACTCGAAACTAAGTACCCTAGCAGTTTTCCTGCTTGCGCCCCAAATATACATTTTTTAGGGTTGAGGCGAACTCCACATGCCAGGAGGCTCTCAAAAGTTTCAGCTAAGTCTAGTCTATGATGGTGCTTTACAACACCCTTTATTACAATGTCATCCATATAGGCTTTGACATTTCGGCCTATCTGGTGACCTAGATCCTTAGCTATAAGACGTGAGAAGGTAGCTCCGGCATTCCACAAGCAAAAAGGCATTCGAACATAACAAAATACTCCAGAAGGAGTTATAAAACTCATCTTGGCTTCGTCTTCACGCTTTATCCAGACTTGATGATAACCGGAGTATGCATCCAGGAAGCTTAACAATTTGGAGCCAGCCGTAGAATCCACAAGCTGATCTATTCGGGGCATAGGGTAGGGGTCTCGCGGGCATGCTTTATTTAGTGACGTGAAGTCGATGCACTTGCGCAACTTGCCGGAGCCCTTTTTCTTGACAAAAACGGGGTTAGCTAACCACTTCGTGTGGGCTACTTCCCTGATAATTCCTACCCTCAGCAACTTCTCCACCTCTACCTTGGCGAGGTCTGCCCTTTTTGTTGATAACTTATGGATCCCCTGGCGCACTAGCCTAGCCTTCGGGTTGACAAGCAAACTATGCTCGATGATGCTCCGGTCAACTCCGGGGATATCTTCGTCAGTCTAGGCGAAGATATCTTAGTTTTCTTTAACTATTTCCTCTAGTGAAGTAGAAATTTCCGAAGGTAGCCCCTTGCTGAATTGTATTAGATATTCCTTGCCATCTTTTAGGATCATATTCGTGATCACATTACCTTCCGGGCTTGGTTTTAGGGAAGGGCCCTTCGAGGGGTCTGAGGACCCTGAAGCTTCCTCCGTGTGCTCCAACACACTATTCACCTACCGAGGGTCCAGAGGTGGACCATGGCCATACTCCACTCTTCGGGCTGCAACTTGGTCTCCTTAAATAGTGATGACTCCACCTTGCATGGGCATTTTGAGACAGAAATAGTTATGATGTGCTATAGCTCCGAATTGGTTTAGCATTCCCCTCCCGAAGATTGCATTGTAGGCATATGGGGCATCGACGACATCGAAGATAACCTCCTCAATTCCAGCCAGGGGCCCCTCACCGAAGGCAACCTCGAGACCTATTTGGCCGAGGGCATCGAGAGGGGGACCTGCGAAACCTTGGAGTGGGCGAGCTGCTGGAAGTAGGTGTCTTTGGGGAATGCACATCTGGTTGAAGGCCTGGACGAAGAGTACATCTACGGAGCTTCCACCGTCCACCAATATCCTTCGCACTTCAACTCCCGCTATATCGGCTGAAATAACAAGGGGGTCAGAATGGGGAATTTCACCCCCGCAACATCATTGGCAGTAAAAGAAATAGGTACATGAGACCACTCGGGCATTTCTGCCGCCGAACTCGAGGTCCCTATGTGCCCTACTTCGCGTATATAGTCTCTTCGCTGCCGTTTCAACATGTTACCAAGGGTACCCCCTTTGGAGATGGGCAGGACCACTCGCTTGCCATGATCTTGGGGATCCTCCTACTTTGCTGTTGGCATAATGTTGGCCACCGGGAGTTGCATCGGTGCTTCAGGGTTGATGGCCCAAGCCACGGCTTGTACAGGCTCCGAACGCATTGTTGGAGGGGCTCGATCTGAAGTACCTCGCCATGAGCTTCGTCCTAAGTATTTGCCCTGAAGGGTCAATACAGACTTGCAATCTTTCATGTCATGGCTTCTATTTTCACCATGCACGCAATAGAAGAAAGTTTTGCAGCTGCCAGCCGTTTTATCTTGGGGCTTTGAGGTACCAGCCTTGTTAGCTTGTGCCTGTTGAAAGTTGAAAGGCATCTTCAGGGCGAAGGGTGCAATATTTAATACCTCGGAGCAGAAGTGCTTCTTTTCCCATCTATGATCATTGAAGCGATTATCAAGGGGGGCTTACGGAGGAGTTGGGACTTTTGGCTCCATCTTCACTTCTCAAAGGACTGGTGCGGGCATCACAATTCTTCGGAGGCAGCCTTCCTCTGCCTTGGCATACTGTTCGAAGTATGCGATCAACTGGGCTACAGACGACACTGGCTTCCGGTGAAGTTTGCTGAGGAGGTATAGGTTCAACACCCCTTCACGTGCCGCATCCACTACCGAAGAGGTAGACAAGCCTTTGATCTGAGACTTGGTGTGGGCGAAGCGTGTAAAATACTCCCGAAGGGTCTCCCCTGCTTGCTACTTCACCTGGAACAAACTTCCGGTTGACATTGGGACTACGAACGTACCCTGGAAGTTACTCACGAACTTCCTCTTCAGCTGCTCCCATGACTTGATCGATCCTGGCTTTAGAGACTAGAACCATCGGAGAGCCACACCTTCCAGCATGAGGTGGAAGCACTTCACCATTGTGTTCCGCACCCCTCCGTTGGCTTGTATTGCCAAGGCATACGAACGAGAGAACTCTCCGGGGTCGGACCCACCGGAGTATTTGTGCAACTTCGAGGCCTTGAACCTGGGGTTGAAGGGCACTTTTTGCAAGTCCATATGCAGTGGAGACTCGTCATCGAAGGATGCATTCTCGGCTTCCTGAGGGACTTGAAGAGCTTCAGGATAATTACCAGGACCATCGTCTTGGGGCACCTCCAAAGCAGGAGTGAAGGCTTGAGGAAGAAGTCTATCTGTAGCTTCTTGCCTCCACCTTGCTACTTCCTCTTGAAGCCACGCTAACTGGGTAGCCGCGTCCTCACGAAGGTCTTCATCTCCTCCAGAGGGGATCTCCAGGTCTTGGGAACTGGGGTAATCAGTTCGAAGCACCGAGGGAGTTGCTTGGGGATATCTGGGTGCTCGAGGTCTGATGACCCCTTTAGGAGTTGGTGGAATGACTGAGGGTCATGCATCGTTGGTCCGAGGGGACCTTCGGGGAGGATCGGTGGCTAGGCTCTGCTTGGGAGGCATGGCTAACGAAGTTAAGGTCCGAAGACCAAAGACTTCGAATGATTTGGGAAGGCGAGAAGAGGCCTTCGAGCTGCACTAGGAAGCCCCTTACCGAAGGGTGCGCGGAATCTTGAGACTCCGAAGCTCCCTCCGCAAGTGCTCTTTGAAGTGAAGTCAGCAGCGGAGAACTAGCTTTTAGAACTAAGTTCCCCACGGACGGCGCCAACTGTTGCCATAAAAGATTACGCTAACAGGTTCTCTAAGATTAAGAACTAACGAACAAGGAGTTTGTGAAGTGAACTATCTCAAGCCTCTGAATAGGCTAATAGCTCAAAGTAGTTCGAAGTTGTGTATTGAATATCTGAATATTCGATGCCTATTACAGGGTGAGAAAGGGGGTATTTATAGGTAAAAAATCTAAGGAAAAGACCTTTTTACCCATCAATTACAACCGTCATAGTGGAAACTATTCGGCACCCCGAATAGGGCTAAAATAGTAAAATATGTCCGAAGAGGACAGATAAGGCAGATGTCCCGTCAGTCTTGCTGTTTCACACTGTAGAGATGGAGCCTTCGGAGGGTATCTTCGAACTGGGTTAGAGGACTCTTCGGCTTGGAAACTTCATCAACTTGGGGACAAGCTTCTGTCTTAGAACTGCATGAGTTGTCCTTGTCTCTTGATCTTGAAGATCCTCAAGATGAAGTATTTCCCCCCAACACCAGCCATGGCGGGTGAGATCAATGATGACAACATCATCCCGATCACCATGGAAACCCTGACTGAAGAACAAAGACTGGAGGTGCAATGACACGTGGAGGAGTTCCAGAAGTCATTCCTGCAGGCTTACGTCATGAATCGGACGGGTCCCATATAGAAGAGTCTGTTGCCAAGACTAGTATTGGCCATAGAAGATGGCCAGCCGGTGGAGAATCCTCAGGCCAATCTCCTAGAAATCGTCGACCAAATGATTCGCCACTCACTGGCCAACCAATCCAGGGCGTTGGTCAATACTCTTCAGGGGCTGATCAAGAAGGCTGTTGAGGGAACTGTTCTCTCTAGACCATTGCAAGGCTCGGCGTACCTCCTCGATGATCCGACAAAACTGCTACACACTCGGCCGGCACTACAACCAAAAGGGTCGATGAGGCTAGAATAGTTGGGCACCTCGTCCGGTCAAGATGCAAACAAGATAGTTCATCCGGTAGGCCTTGCATAGGGCTCGCCACAGAGTGCACCATATGGCATCGAGAGGAATGCATCGGTGCCGCTCCCAGCATTTGAGCCAAGACATCCGACATCGTAAGAAACATACTATCGGACCTCATATCACTAAGCGGGGCACCTAATGGCATCCCTCCTAGGTATCGTCACACGACATGCTACAGAGCACATCTGACAATGCACTACAGGAACAATGTCGTCCGACAAGAGTAGTATTAACATGACCGAACACCCAACAAATATCCAACGCTAGGGCAGCAAGAAGACGACTGGGTGAATCGGATCGTGAAGGTCATTAGAGATCAATTTGAGCTTAAGCCTAAAGAGCAGACATACATGTATCGGTGGCCATGCCCGGAATGGTTCAATTGAATATCGCTGCTAGGCCGATACAAGGTACACAACTTCACCAAGTTTTCATGACAATACTCGATCTCCACAATCGAGCATATCAGTCGTTTCCTCGCCCATTGTGGACAGGCACAGGCTGAATTGGCGCTGAGGGTCTAGTTCTTCCCGCTATCTCTATCGGGATCAACTTTCACGTGGTTCTCTTCACTGTCAGAAATTCCATCAGAGGATGGGATGACTTAGAAAAGAAATTTAATAAATATTTATTCGTTGGCATCCTGGAGATGAAGTTTACCGACTTGATGACCATCAAGTAAAGAATGGACGAGTCGATACAAGATTATGTCCAGAGGTTCCGGGATGTACGGAGTAGATGCTATAGTCTGAGCCTCAGTGATAGTAAGTTGGAAGAGCTGACATTCCAAGGACTCCTGAACCTGATTGAGGAGAAATTTTCATCGCACGAGATCGAGAGCCTCTCAGACTCCGATGAGAGCATTTCCTCAGAAGCAGAGGTCGGTATGGCTGAGTGGTCCAAGAACAAGTAGATTCAACTGTCACCTGGCCATAGAATACAACCTTCCGATGAGCTGAAGAAAAGAAAATACTACAAATTGCACAACTCCCCATCGCACCATACTAATGAGTGCAAAGTGTTCAGGCAATAGATCCAATCGGCATTGGAGCAAGGCCAAATCAAGTTCAACGATGGAAAGAAGTCAATGAAATTTGATGGCCACCCGTTCCCAATAAACATGGTGCATGCGCATTACGTTGGTGATCAGCACACGAGGGGAGGAGGACGGATCGGCAGAAACATCACCCTGATGGGCCTCATCGGAAAGTACCATAGGAGATCATAGGAAAGGGAAAATAGCGAAGATAGTTGTGGTTACTCGCGTTTCAACCTCTATTGGAACTACGAGTTCTTTAGGCTTTTCTAGAATGAGGGGATGCATCTGCCATCCATAGACAACTACTTGGAATGAGGTTCTCAAAGCTAGATGCAAGACTGTCATCATCAATGCAACATCATGTTCATGCCGCGTGATCCAAAGATTGTGCACCAAAGGTTGTCGCCTGCAAGGGTACCAGCGTTGGAAAGACTTTGTCCCTTCAACCCTAAAGGAATTGGCCAGACGGCCGACGATGACAAAGACATACCAAAGAAACTGAAGTGGTGTCCCCCAAGGATCTTCATAAGGAGCCGGAAGAGAAGGGTGCAATGTTTATGGTAAAGAGAAGGGAAGGCACGGGTGTGCAAAGAAGAGACTAATCGACCACGTAGAATCATGAGTGAATGGCGACCGAAGGACAGGGCCGACCAAGACGACAAAAATAAGGGTGCATTGGTAAACATGGTTTTCTTCCTCCCTGTAGAGTATCGGGTGGCCCGTGAAGATGATGTGGATCACGCCGATATGATGGCTTAGATGGTGTTGGCTCCTCAGCACGCAATCTTTGATGAGCCAGAAGAACTTGAGCATCAGCACCTAAGACCGCTCTACGTCAAGGGGTTGGTTAATGGAAAGCCGATGCCCAAGATGTTGATAGACGGAGGGGCGACTTTCAATTTTATGCCTTATGCCACCTTCCGCAAGCTTGGAAAGACGTCGGAAGACCTCATTAGGACTAACATGGTATTAAGGGATTTTGGCGGCAACTCGTCATACACAATGGGTGTACTAAACACAGAGATTACAGTTGGAAGCAAGACGATGCCGACTACATTCTTCGTGATAGATGGGAAAGGATCCTACATCTTGTTGTTGGGAAATGATTGGATACACACAAACTACTGCGTCCCCTTGACAATGCATCAGAACCTCATATAGTGGGTCGGCGATTAGGTGGAAATAGTTCCTGCCAACAAATCGGTTAACAAAGATACATCTGATTTATCGATATGGGAAGTAGAAGGAGTTGTTTGTTTATTGGGAAAGGCTTGTGATGACAATTTTATCGAAGTATCAGATGATGGTATCAAGCCAATCACTGAAGAACTGCCTAACCTCGTCCTGTAAAAGATGATGCCAAATGAGCAAAAGGCTCCCGATGAAAGGAGAGCGGACTAAAGATTACTTCGGAGGACCTGAGAAAAGGATGAATGGTTATATTGAGCGAAGTTTTTTGACCGTTCATACAAAGCCCAAATAGACGCTGCCAATGGCATCACCTTGAGATGGTCGATGCAAAGGAATCGCCCTTAGACTAAAGCACAACATGACAACACCTAACTGATTCGACGAGGCCGAGGCAAACCAAAGAGGACTACTTCAGAGGCGTGGGAAGAGGCTAGACGAGGAACAACGAAGGAAAATTTCTCGATCCTTCGGATGAAGCTTAAAAGTCTGTATGCATAGAAGTCGATGCCAATGGCATCACCTCGAAGCGGTCGATTCAAAAGTATCACCCTTAGAGGGTTAGAAGGGGATAAGACAAGAGGTACTCAAGGAAAGTCGTTGGTTAGACCATGAAGGACCAGCATACGAGTCAACCGATGCCGATGGTATCACCTACAGATGGCCGATGCATAAGCATCATACTCCACAGAACACAGTTTGAAGTTAAAAAAATGGAATTAAGAATATATATTCAAACTGTCGAACTACAAGGCAAAGAATGATACACAAATTTACAAAATAAGAGAAAACTACATAGAGGACTCCCATCAGTTTCACTCTTGAATCAGCTTCTTCCCCCAAGCAGTTGGTCGAAGTTCCTTTGCCCGATCGATGATCTAGGCCCGTCTCCCGCTCACCCACACAGAGAAGTGGGGGCGCTAGCACCAAAGTTTGTAGTGGTCGATACCGTCCTGTAATGTACCAGTCGGCCACTGAAGATTGAAGGATATGCCCAAGAAAATTCCGTGTATCGGAAGTTCCGATAGGTAGTATCAGAAGTTCAGGTTAATTTCCGGTCTCGATACAGAGAGCAATTGTTGATACGGAAGTTCCGATATGGTATCGGAAGTTCTGATGAGCCAAAAGTTCCGATTTGGAATCAGAGGAATTTTGTACTGATCGGAAGTTCCAATATGGCGTCGGAAGTTCCGAGGTGGGCGATAATATATTGGATCTGTTACGTGTCGTACTGTATCAGGAGACCTGAAATACCCCGATGGAAGTTTCAATGCAGGATCAGAAGTTCCGACGTAGGCAAACAGATTGGATCTATTATGGTTTCGGGATAAGCATGACCCAGGGGCCCTCAGCCCTATATAAGGAGAGGAGGAGGATGCATTGGGTACAACAATAAGCCTAGATTATACCTACCCACCCAAGAGTTCTCTCCTCCCCTTCTTGATCTCAAACATTGAGGTCAAGGATCCCCATCTCTCACGTGCGGTGCTAGCACGCTGCCGTGGGAGGTACTCCATCCCTGTGTGTGTGAACTTCGTGGAGGCGTTGCTCCAATAGCGACGCTCGTGAACGTCTACATGTGAACGATTGTGTCTTCTTCATCGATCGGATTGGCGAAGGACAACAAGGGCGGAGCGAGGAAACGCTAGACGCGCTGCTCCAACATCTTCTTCCACTGCACCTACTGCGTCAAGTGCTAGAAGGTACCGATCTATGATCTCACATGCGCATATAGATGTTTGAGAAGACGTGGCAGTAGAGATAATAACCGTTGTTAATTTCAAAGCAACAACAACCACTTAATGCTCTGAAACTAGGGGGCATGTGTTGACGCCAAGATTTGGTAAAGCCCATGCCTACTAAAGATGCCACACTGTCAACATAAGTCAAAGAGGATCCAGTCAACGAAATTCAAGGAAGTCCGTCCATGATGTTACAAGATGATCGGACGTAGAAGAGCTAATGGAGATAAGGACGGAAAAGAAGATGAAGATTATCTAGAATCGGTTAGCATAGAGTGCTCGGACAGCAAGTCTTCGGACTATAAATATGTATCCCTAGTTAGCTTAGCAAAACACATCTTTGTGAATCAACTACTCGTCGCATCGCCACCCTTTGCTTCCATGGTTTATCTGGTGGGGTTCGACACTCGAAGCTAGGCTGCATCGTTTTGATCTCCAGTGAAGAGGTGAGTCCCACCACCCCAGACGCCCATACCGATTAGATCAGTATCCTCACGGCTGCATCAGATTGATCTCTTGAGGTCAACATTGAAACAGTACGGTCACCGGTTGTTCTTGGTGTATTATCTAGGTCTAAGGATACATTAGTTTAGTTTGATCTCTTATATTGATATGATCAAGGTGTGATAGTTTGAGGCTTCATCGGTTAGGTCCAACATCTCTTTCTATTTGTTGATACAAAAACATGCCCCTACACTTGGGTCAGTTCGACTATCCAAAAGTGTGTGTATACTTAGGGACAAGCCTAAGCGTAACACAACACTGGCGTCGCGTTCCAACTACCCTTAACAGTGGCAAGGAGGGTGGAGTCACCAGATAATCAGATCACACAGAAATAATCCAATTAGCAGAAAAAGGAATATATTAAACAGAATAAATTGGCAAGCTCAGCAGATCCTGACTGATTCGAAGTATATAGTGCGAAGGGTAGCGCCGAAGGGTACCTTCGGCGTCTGGTGTGAAGGGTCTCACCGAAGGGTGCCTTCGACGTTCGGACTGATCTGGCCAAAGGCAGGCTCCGAACAGATCTCGACGCGATGATCACCTCCGAACAGCGGGGTTCGGTGCGAAGTCTCTGACGTGATAAAATAACTCGAACGCAGCGCACTGGCGTGACTTCATCTGACGTGGGGTACAAACGTGGCGAAGCATGTCGTGATGAAGCTTGCTGCGAAGCGTACTGGCGCGCGGGACTCGGTCAAACCAACAACAGCATGACGGTCCGGCACGAGTAGTCAAAGTTGTGTTCTCATTGAAGGGTGTGTTGGCAGCCTCCGAAACCAGCCTCCTGGCTTTGAACACCTCTGGTGAAGTGGCTCCGAGCGTGAAAACCTGCAACAGAACAGATATCAAGTGCCAATTTGGCCTGGGGACCAAATTCTGCTAAGTGTTGCACTAGAGAAACGAAGGTAGCAATCTGTTACGTAGATTAACGGGTACTTCATAGGAGAAGTAACAAGGCGATAGCAATCTGTTACGTAGATTAATGGGCACTTCATATGCGAAGTAAAAAGGATTTCCACTATTTTGAAATGGCCAGCGGAGGGCTTCCAAGCAAACCCATGAAGGTTACAGAAAAGTAAAGATAAAAGTAAAGGTACGGTTCAAAGCTAAGGCGTTGTGTTTGATTTGTGTCGGGGGGTTAATGAACCGGCCTCACCCCTATATTTATAGGGGTAGTCTTCTAATCTCTAAGATTAATCTATTAAGATTCGATCTAATCATTCGTAGGGATAAAATTAGCCAGAATCCGACTCAAACTTTATCTCTGGAATTTAGCCCGAAGTGGGCCTTCGGCCAGGCCTACCGAAGCCTTCTCCTCGGGCTGAAGCTTCGGCGTGGCAAGCCTCCGAAGGCCTTTGGGTTGAAGCTAGCAGGCCTATTGGAAGCTTCCGAAGCTCATAGCTTCAATGGGCCTTCGGCCCTATAGGGCTTCAGCACGATCCATGACGTGTATTTTTGGCCCAAATTACCAAAATTGATATTTTGACAATCTTAACCATTTAATGCCATTTTGTGCTATCAACACATGCCCCACTACCTTTTAGTGAACTACGTGAACTAAAAGCATAACGGGCTAAGGACGATACCTCTCATATCGGTTTGTCGACACTTTCAAGTCGTTTGCCACACACTCGGGAAATACCTTTTCAAGTACCTGCCATTCAAAGCTCTTCGAAACCGCTCTCCTTGTAGAGATTCTAACACATATGCATTACCCGGAGCAATTTCGACTATTTTGAATGGGCCTTCCCAACTAGGTGACCATTTACCAAATTTAGGGCTCTTAGTGCCTAACGGCAAAATCGTCTTCCAAACCAAATCACCCACTTGAAACGATTTTGGTTTAACCTTCTTATTATATGCTTTAGCTACTCTCCTCTTGTCTATCTCAATGGCTTCTAAAGCCCTTAGCCTCTTATCAGTCACTTCTTCTAGATTATCTTTCAAAAGAGTCTCATATTCATCGACCGATAAACCCTCTTTCTTTAGAAGTCTTAAAGAGCCAAGATATACTTCTATAGGTAGAACGATTTCTTATCCATATGCTAGTTCATATGGACAAACTTTGGTAGCACCGTGCTTTGCAATTCTACAAGCCCATAGCACCTCGGAAAGCACTTCATGCCACCTCTTAGGGAACTCTTCGATTTTCCTTTTAATGAGCTTAATCATAGTTTTATTACTAGACTCGGCCTGACCATTGGCCTGAGCATAATATGGTGAAGAGTTTATTAGCATAATACCATAAAATTCGGCAAAATCTCTCACATCTTTAGAAACAAATGAAGTACCTTAATCTGTAATGAGAGTTTGGGGAATATCGAATCTATGTACAATGTGCTTCAAGATAAAATCAGTTACCTCATTGTGAGTCATATTCTTGAGAGGCACTTCTTCAGTCCATTTGGTGAAGTAGTCTATTGCCATCAACACGAATCGATGCCCTTTGAAGAAGAAGGATAGATCTGGCCGATGAAGTCTAAACCCCAACCTCGGAATGGCCATGGCTTGATAATAGGGTTAAGCAATGAAGTTGGAGCTAGCTAAATATTTCCAAACTTCTGGCACGCTTCACACCCTCTATAATATCTAAAACAATCCTCAGTCATAGTCGGCTAGTAGAAACCTACTCTTTTGAGTGTCCAACTCATTTTCTGGGCTGACTGATGGATGCCACAAAGCCCATCATGGACTTCTCCCGTAGCTACCTAGGATTGTTCATCATCTAAACACCTTAAAAGTACTCCATCAATAGTTCGGTGATACAGTACATCATCTAACAACACAAATTTAAACACTTGTCACCGAACTTTCCGATAAACCCTTTGACTAGGATTTCTCAAATACTGAACAATTGGAATTCTCCAATCGCCCTTATGGACCTCCGGAGGGTTCACTGACTCCTTTCCAAGAGTGATGTCTAACATGCTAATTTCAGAGTGCCCCCGAGGCCTTTACCACTTCTGCTGAAGCCTAACTAGGTCGGTCGTGCGGAAGCGATCAGACCGAAGGCTTCCATCGGACGGTTCTTGCTCCCGAAGACTTCGTTGTCCCACGTGCTTTGGCCTAAGGGCTCCAGCATGCAACACTCTCCGGTAGCTGGAGGGGTCCGACCTGGAGGGTTCGACAGACCTCGCACCTGCCTGAAGCTTCTGGCGTCGGCAGTAAGACCAAACATTTGCAATTGAATTGGCTTCTCTTGACACGTGAAAGATTTTGAAGTCGTCAAAAGTAGTAACTATGTCTAAACATTTATCCAAGTAACTATTTAGAAAGCCATTAAAGCATTGAGCATTTTTAGCTACTTGTTGCACAACTAATAGAGAATAACCATATGCATGGACATGTTTAGCACCCATTGATTCAAGCAATTCTATTCCTAGCAATAAATTCTCATATTCTGCTTGGTTATTAGTAGAAGGAAATTCTAAACAGGCCGAGGTTTCAAAGTGTGAACCATTAGGAGATGTGAGGACGACCACGATACCTTGGCCATTCTTACAAGCTAAACCATCAAAATAAAGTTTCCATGGCACTACCTCAATTAGAGCAACATTGTCACTCCAATTGACATCTATGTGGTGATTAACTATAAAATTAGCAATAATTTGGCCTTTCAAAGCTCTTAAAGGTTCATAGGCCAAATCATACTCAATCAAAGCGTAAGCCCACTTTCCGATTCTTCTACTTAGAATTGGCTTTTGCAACATGTATTTTATGACATCAGTTTGGCAAGCGACAATACATGTAGTAGGAAGAAGATAGTGACGTAATTTGGCACATGTGTAATAATGTGATAATCTACTCTTTCCCCTCCACCTCCTGGGTTAGCACGGCCCCTACCATGCTATCTTCGGTGGCGATGTACAGCCGAAACGGAATTACGGCTTTTGGGGCTCTCACCACGGGTGGTGATGATAACCACTCTTTAATCTTTTCAAAGCCACTTTGCTGACTTGCCCCCCAACTGAACTCGACTTCATTCTTTAGCCGGAGTATAGGGACAAAGGCATCAATCTTGCTAGACAAGTTAGATATAAAGCGACGCAAATAATTCATCTTGCCTAGCAACTTTTGCACATCTTTCTTGTATGTGGGTGTTGCAAAGTTTCTAATCTTCTCAAGACTCTTAGGATCAATTTCTATACCTCTTTCGTGAATCATGAATCCTAAGAACTTGCCCGCCGACACGCCAAAAGCACATTTGAGTGGGTTCATTTTCAAGCCATATTGTCGCATCCTCTCAAAAACAACTTTCAAATCGGCTAAGTTGTTTCCCATAGCGTTCGATTTGACTACAACATCATCTATGTATACTTCTAACATAACTCCTAGCAAGTCATGAAAGATCAAGTTCATAGCATGTTGATATGTAGCGCCAGCATTCTTTAAACCAAAAGTCATAACGACCCACTCGAATAAATAGACAAAACCAGGCCATAAAGATTTGATTATAACCAGCATTGCCATCAAGAAAACTTAGCACCTTGTGTCCTGAAGCGTCGTTGATTAGCATGTTGGCTATCGGCACGGGATACTCGTCCTTCGGAGTGGCCTTGTTTAGATCCTTGAAATCAATACAAACTCGTATTTTGCAGCTCCCATTCTTTTCTACAGGTACAATTTTAGCGACTCATTCAACATACCTGCATGGCCTAATAAACTGAGCCTTGAGTAATCGCTAAACTTCTTCTTTAACTCGATCATAGACGGCCGAATTAAAGCGACGAGGAGGTTGTTTGTAAGGCCTAAATCTGGATTTGATAGGTAGCCGATGCTCCACGAGCTCGCAGCTTAATCCGGGAATCTCGCTATACTCCCATGCGAAATAATCAACGCATGACCGAAGCAACTTTATTACTTCGGCCTTTTCATCAGGCTGTAAATGTTGGTTTACAAAAGTCGGCCTTGGGATGCTACCATCGCCTATGTCAATTTCTTCCAAAGGATTGTCCAACAAAAAACCTTGTCCTAGTTTCTCTACTTCGCTGAAGCCTTCGATGGCCTCGGCAACACCATCTTTAGTAGACCGATATTGCTCTACATAAGACTTTAGCCAATCTAGATTACTTTTGCTATACATGACTACTAATTTAGAAATAGCCGTGCTACTACAGTCGGCTTTACAGACACTGGTATGAAACGTCCCCGGACACACTAATGAAGTCGTAATCCAAAAGATCCCTACCTGATAGACATTCTACTTTGTTGTGGATGGCGTCAATGGACACATCGGCCAATGCTACCTAGGCCGAAGTGTCTGCTGGTATGACCACTACATCATCGCCGTCCCACTAAATTAGGCATTGGTGCAAAGTACAAGGAATACAACAATGTGCATGAATCCAATCACGCTAGAGTAGTACGCTGTAGTTACCTTGCACATCAATGACGAAGAATGCTGTCGGCAACGTCTTGTTGCCTACTGTTAGCTCCATGGAGAGTACGCCTTTTGCCTCGAAAATCTCGCCGTTGAAGCTGTTAAGCATTAGGTTGGTTTTCTTCAAGTCTTCCTTGTCCCTGCCAAGCTTCTTCAACAGCGAGTAAGGCATTAGGTTAACGGTGGCGCCACTGTCAACAAGCATCCGGGAGATCGGCTTCCCGTCAATGTGACCCTTAACGTAGAGAGTCTTCAGATGGTGAGCCGTATCCTCGGGTTTCTCAAAAATAGCATTGCGCGGCCGAGGTCCAATTGAGTGACCTCGGCCTCGTCCCGTAGTAGGGCAAATTCGGCGGGCAGCATGCCGACGTTGACGTCCATCGCCTGAGGTGCGGGTCCCTCAAAGATGGGTGAGTAGTCATCATCGAGCATGTCATCGTCGTCGCTTGGACTAGGAGCCAGGTTAGTTGTCTCAACCAGATTGATCCTCCATACTTGTCTCGTTGTTGGCCGAGGGTGGATTTCCTCAAAGATGGCGTCCCGTTTGTCCTCGGCTTTCTTCTCGTGCATCTCCTATGCCCGTAGGCATTGCAGACGCCTTTTCTGTGATTTGGACATACCTGGAGGTGCCCAAGATGGTTGTGGCTTAGTACCAGGCGCCACTGTCCTATCTTTTTAATTTTTGGCCGAAGGGGTACTTCCCAGGTCGGCCTCGCGTGATTCATAATCAGAGGGGCCTTTGCTGCGGACCCTGCCAATTGGACCGGCCTCGTTTGACCGGTCGAACCAGGCTTTGGTGCTGGCCTCGACTGGAGTAGGAGACTTACCTCTGCTAGGCTTCGGCGGGGAGTCCTTCAGGATTGGGACTTCCAGAGACCCTACTCTAACTGTGATAGATTTGGACCTCCCATCCTTCGCCTCTTCACGCTCATCTCCCTTGGATCCATTGTAACGCCCTGATTTTCATCAGGCGTTAAAAATAAAAATAAAGTAATTAATAAATGAATTTCAAGAAGAGGATTTAGTATAAATTGATAAACAGGACAGCTAAAATATGAGCTTAAAATTTCATTTAAAAATAAATCGTAGTTAGTGTATTTTTTCCCAAAAATCTCCTAGCCTTAAATTGCGTCTCAAAAATTTTCCGGAATTCTTGACGCAAAGGAATTAAATATAATCAATATCATTTCATCGTAAAACTTTAACACTAATTAATAAAATATATTTCAACAAGAATTTTGTAAATATATGATAAATCATTTCAATTAAAAATAATATAAAACCAAATAAAATTCGGCTAGAGAAATTTCAAGTAAATTTCTCCCGCCTCAAATAAATTTAGGTTTTCATTAAGGATTTTTATAACTAGAATAGTAATCCGTAATATTTCAATGAATAACTTTAATAAAAAAGTAATTAAATCACTCTCTTTCCAATATAATTTGAATCATAATTTCTGACTATCTATATCTTTTCCCAATCAAAAATCCCGAGGAATCAACGTTCTATTTTCGGTCGCGAAATTAAAATCCTATTTTAACTGCGTGTTTTAAACCCTTTAAAAATCACTTTAAAAATTATTTTTATATTCCCAAAAATGAATTAAAAATATTGTTTTGGTGTTCATGTTCGGAATTTCTAATTTCGACGCGAATACAAAATTAATTGATTTTTCAAACCGCCATTTATTCGTTAAAATATTCACGCGTTATTTCTTTAAAATCCAAGATTTCTAAATTTATTTTAAATTTCAAACTTTCCAAAAACTTTTTAATTTTTCTTAAAAATCAAAATTTGAATTCTCAGAAAAATATTTTCCTATTTTTTCCTCCTTCCTTTTGTTTTCTTTCCTTTTTTCCTTTTCTCTTTCCTTCTTTTCCCTTTCCCTTCTCTCCCTTGCTTTCTTTTTCCTGCGCACCTCCCATCTTGGCTGCACGCAGCCACCTCCACTCCCTACTCCTTCCATTTCTCCATTCCTCTTCTTTTTTTTCCTCTTTCCTTCTTCTCCCTCTATTTTCCTTCCTTTCTCTTTCCATTTCTCTCTCTTTCTATTTCTCCATCCTCCTTCCATTTCTCCATTCCCCTTCCTTTTTTCCTCTTTCCTTCTTCTGCCTCTATTTTCCTTCCTTTCTCTTTCCATTTATCTCTCTTTCTATTTCTCCCTCTTCTTTCCATTTCTCACTCCTCTTTCCATTTCACCCATAGCCCTTCTCCCCCCTATAAAAACCATGCCACCCTTTCATTCTCCCCACACCACCCTCTCCTCCTCCGTATGCCACCCTCTCCAAAACCATCCACGTCGGCTGCGCAATCATGCCATCCTGTGCCCCGTGCGCCATCCGTTGTATAGCGCCAAGCCGATACTCCACATCATCATCCTTTGTTCCCTCCCGGTGAGAACACATTTTCTTTTGATTCACTTGCTCCTATCAATTAAAATGTTCCATGTCTAATTATCGCATCATAATTGTTTCTATTCCGCTATGTCATCTTGTTCATCGATACGTTTCAACAATTAATTAATATTGATCCTAAAATATCATTATCAAAACTGGATGATCCCGCTTTGATTATAATATATATAATAGGTTATTCGCACATCGTTCCTTAATCCTTGATAATCTATTTAATCTAATTTATTCGTTATTTTTTACTAGATCCTTTATCATCAAATTAATAATATCTATCTCGATTTATTAGGTCAAAATCTCATTTTAACTACGTATTTAAATTCCGTTAAAAATCCTTTTTAGATTATTTTTATATCGTGAATTTTTGAAAATGAATTAAAAAGAGATAAATAAATAAATACCATGATAAATGATTCAAAATTTGAGTGGAGGAATTTATGCAAAATAATATTTTAGGAATAGAAAATACAAATGAAATTCGGAAATAATTCCATAATTCATTTTAAACTTCAAAAATTCATATCTCCTTTATTTATACTCCAAATTTCACCATTCAAATTTTGTAAAATCTATCTCTTTATTATCTACACTTTTATGCAATAAAAACAATATATCTATTTGGCACAAAATATTCTTATTAAATAATCAAGAAAAGTCCCCTCTGGATTTAATTAATACTTCATTAAATAATTCATAAAAACCCTTAAAAATTCATTTATTAATTTCAGAGGACCTAATTACTCCATTTCACTATTTTTAATACAATAAAAATAGAATATTTATTTTGCCCATTCCATTCTATTAAATAATATTGCAAAAGCCCTTTTAGGATAAGTAATTAATTATTATAATAAAAACTCAACACTTTATAAATATATCATAAAGACTTATATGATAACTTCAGAAGACATAATAACTTCTTCTCACTATTTTAGTCCAACCAACATGGTAGGGTTACTTTGTACACTTTTGTTTATACCATTAAATAGGAAAGTAAAGACCCCTGAGGGTAAAATGCTTAAGACAATTTATAAAATTCAGGAATCTCTTTAAAAACCAATCTTAAATATTTAGGAAATAATTTCCTAGAATTTAAGACCATCGCCTTTACTTAATCCAACAACAACTTGTATGCTTGTATGAATGATTTCTTTTGGATTGTTTATTGAATGTCGTGTCTATTTTCCGTATCGAGAAGATTGCGACACCATCGAAGATCCCGAGTTTTACCCCGAGGTTCCACCTTCACCGTTTGCGGATCAAGGCAAGTCATCGACCACCTCTGTGGAAACAGTTGATCATTATTGAGCCCATGTTTCAATAAATTATCGCTATAACTCATAGGTTAATATTGCATTAGTCCAATATCAAGCCCTACACTTATATTTATTAGATCCCCGTCCTTGTGTGCAACCCAAGCCATGCTTATTGAGCCTTAACTCCTTGTCACTCTTCAAATATTATATTAGCTAGTGCCTAATGTACCGGCACAACTGCTATAGGATAAAAAGAATGAGTCGTAGATAGCTGGATTCTGTATATGAATTTCCCCGTTATTCTCGTCTCTGGACTTTGTTGGAGTTGGCTAAGTTATAAGTATGGTGGGTTCCGGGTGCAAGCTCGGGCATTGGTTTGTCGCACCCGGGGCACTATAAGGACTGGTCTGCGGGATCTGTTGCAAAGCACTTTTGTACCAACCACAAGTCTAATGGGTAAGTCCTAATTGGAAGTATGGAATACTCTGACTCGATGCACCATAGTGGAGGGGGCAAGGGGCAAGCCTGCGGGCGACTTGTACCGACGAGGCTCAAGGGGGGTATGGTGGGGCTCCAACGCGTCGGGACACCATATGAAACCTATAAGAGGGTGTTGTTGAGTTGGGGAGGACTATATGGAAGGTTTTGGCACGAGTTCCCATGAAATGGGTCATCTCGTTACACTTTGGTGTAGGTGATGAGTGCGTGCCTTGTGGGTACAGTGGTACATCTCTGATTAGAGTAATTTAATCTTTTCGAAAAGCCGAGCCCACGGTCAAGGGCGGGTTGTGTGACTACTCGCAGTTAGTTTACAATTGTTTGAATGGTTGAGTTATTCATGGCATGTAAGGACTGTTGAGCGAGGTGAGGCTGACTGTACCCCTCGAGTTAGAAGATGATGATGCATACACATGTTTATGTTTCAGTACTAATAAATTGTTCACATTAAATTGCTTTACAAATTACTCGCTTCCGCAAAACTAGCCACTATCTCCCTTGTTATTATCTTGCATTATATTTGCATTCGGTGGCTTGCTGAGTACATATGTACTCACTCCGTTGACTTACACCATCAGAGCCCGTCTACTACGAGGAGGATGAAGGTCTGGAGTAGCGACCCAGTCAAGGCGAGACTGGAAGGAGGCGTTCATCTAGGACTCTTGATTTTATTAGTTTCTCTTCACCTTTATTCACTTTTGTATTAATGCAGTCTACGAACCGTGAATGATTGCCCGTATTGTACGAGGTCGCATGATGAACGTCTTGTTTTATTGATTTTCTATGGAATTTCAATAAAATCCTGATTTATTAAATCGGGGCGCGACAAGATGGTATCAGAGCCGACTTGACTGTAGGAAGCCAAACAGACCTTCTTTAGAACTTATTTTCAAAAAAAAAAATCTAAAAAAATAGTATCTATGAAAAAAATTATTCTATTGCTTTCTCCCACTTCATTTTCTACTAGTGACCAAAAAAAATCTAGATGACAATCTTAATTCTCGTCTATTCTCACGAGCACGAGGGATTCGTTGAAGGGCTCTACAGACAAGGATCTCCCTTTCTTCACCGTCGAAGCCAAGGCAATTGGATCAGAGACCACGAGCCAAGAAGCATCCCTTAGCATCGTTAGAGGAGAATGTTAAGTATAGAGACCCTAGATATCGTTAGTTTCATAACGAATTGCTTGATTTTTTTATGGCGTGTGGTTTACATCGTATCTTGCGATGTAATCATACTAGGTTGTTTGCTTGAGGTATAAGTATTGATCCATACACACATCACATTAGTAATAAGGTTGGTTAAGGTCCTATCTATAGATCTGATCTTACTCTTTCCTTTTTTTTTACTTCCCTCTTCCCTATATACCTATCAGACGTCCGTTACGAAAAGAGAAAAAAAATTACCAAAAGCTCGTACTTAAGGTTTGACGCCATCATTCGACTCAAAGTGATCAACTCCAACCAGGAAGCCAAGAAACGTCGTCAAGAAAGTCCTAACCAAGTCAAGCCCAATCCCGATGTAGTCTTGAAGCCATTAGTTTCAAGAAGTAATCTAAGAAAAGTTGAAGCCTATCCTTAACCTTCTATTCTAGCCTTTCCGAATCTCGGGACGAGATTCTTGTTAAGGGGGTTAGAATTGTAACACCCTGATTTTCATCAGGCGTTAAAAATAAAAATAAAGTAATTAATAAATGAATTTCAAGAAGAGGTTTTAGTATAAATTGATAAACAGGACAGCTAAAATACGAGCTTAAAATTTCATTTAAAAATAAATCGTAGTTAGTGTATTTTTTCCCAAAAATCTCCTAGCCTTAAATTGCGTCTCAAAAATTTTCCGGAATTCTTGACGCAAAGGAATTAAATATAATCAATATCATTTCATCGTAAAACTTTAACACTAATTAATAAAATATATTTCAACAAGAATTTTGTAAATATATGATAAATCATTTCAATTAAAAATAATATAAACCAAATAAAATTCGGCTAGAGAAATTTCAAGTAAATTTCTCCCGCCTCAAATAAATTTAGGTTTTCATTAAGGATTTTTATAACTAGAATAGTAATCCATAATATTTCAATGAATAACTTTAATAAAAAAGTAATTAAATCACTCTCTTTCCAATATAATTTGAATCATAATTTCTGACTATCTATATCTTTTCCCAATCAAAAATCCCGAGGAATCAACGTTCTATTTTCGGTCGCGAAATTAAAATCCTATTTTAACTGCGTGTTTAAATCCCATTAAAAATCACTTTACAAATTATTTTTATATTCCCAAAAATGAATTAAAAATATTGTTTTGGTGTTCATGTTCGGAATTTCTAATTTCGACGCGAATACAAAATTAATTGATTTTTCAAACCGCCGTTTATTCGTTAAAATATTCACGCGTTATTTCTTTAAAATCCAAGATTTCTAAATTTATTTTAAATTTCAAACTTTCCAAAAACTTTTTAATTTTTCTTAAAAATCCAAATTTGAATTCTCAGAAAAATATTTTCCTATTTTTTTCCTCCTTTCCTTTTCTTTTCTTTCCTTTTTTTCCTTTTCTCTTTCCTTCTTTTCCCTTTCCCTTCTCTCCCTTGCTTTCTTTTTCCTGCGCACCTCCCATCTTGGCTGCACGCAGCCACCTCCACTCCCTACTCCTTCCATTTCTCCATTCCTCTTCTTTTTTTCCTCTTTCCTTCTTCTCCCTCTATTTTCCTTCCTTTCTCTTTCCATTTCTCTCTCTTTCTATTTCTCCCTCCTCCTTCCATTTCTCCATTCCCCTTCCTTTTTTCTTCTTTCCTTCTTCTCCCTCTATTTTCCTGCCTTTCTCTTTCCATTTATCTCTCTTTCTATTTCTCCCTCTTCTTTCCATTTCTCACTCCTCTTTCCATTTCACCCATAGCCCTTCTCCCCCCTATAAAAACCATGCCACCATTTCATTCTCCCCACACCACCCTCTCCTCCTCCGTATGCCACCCTCTCCAAAACCATCAACGTCGGCTGCGCAATCATGCCGTCCTGTGCCCCGTGCGCCATCCGTTGTATAGCGCCAAGCCGATACTCCACACCATCGTCCTTTGTTCCCTCTCGGTGAGAACACATTTTCTTTTGATTCACTTGCTCCTATCAATTAAAATGTTCCATGTCTAATTATCGCATCATAATTGTTTCTATTCCGCTATGTCATCTTGTTCATCGATACGTTTCAACTATTAATTAATATTGATCCTAAAATATCATTATCAAAACCGGATGATCCCGCTTTGATTATAATATATATAATAGGTTATTCGCACATCGTTCCTTAATCCTTTATAATCTATTTAATCTAATTTATTCGTTATTTTTTACTAGATCCTTTATCATCAAATTAATAATATCTATCTCGATTTATTAGGTCAAAATCTCATTTCAACTACGTATTTAAATTCCGTTAAAAATCCTTTTTAGATTTTTTTATATTGTGAATTTTTGAAAATGAATTAAAAAGAGATAAATAAATAAATACCATGATAAATGATTCAAAATTTGAGTGGAGGAATTTATGCAAAATAATATTTTAGGAATAGAAAATACAAATGAAATTCGGAAATAATTCCATAATTCATTTTAAACTTCAAAAATTCATATCTCCTTTATTTATACTCCAAATTTCACCATTCAAATTTTGTAAAATCTATCTCTTTATTATCTACACTTTTATGCAATAAAAACAATATATCTATTTGGCAGAAAATATTCTTATTAAATAATCAAGAAAAGTCCCCTTTAGGATTTAATTAATACTTCATTAAATAATTCATAAAAACCCTTAAAAATTCATTTATTAATTTCAGAGGACCTAATTACTCCATTTCACTATTTTTAATACAATAAAAATAGAATATTTATTTTGCCCATTCCATTCTATTAAATAATATTGCAAAAGCCCTTTTAGGATAAGTAATTAATTATTATAATAAAAACTCAACACTTTATAAATATATCATAAAGACTTATATGATAACTTCAGAAGACATAATAACTTCTTCTCACTATTTTAGTCCAACCAACATGGTAGGGTTACTTTGTACACTTTTGTTTACCATTAAATAGGAAAGTAAAGACCCCTGAGGGTAAAATGCTTAAGACAATTTATAAAATTCAGGAATCTCTTTAAAAACCAATCTTAAATATTTAGGAAATAATTTCCTAGAATTTAAGACTATCGCCTTTACTTAATCCAACAACAACTTGTATGCTTGTATGAATGATTTCTTTTGGATTGTTTATTGAATGTCGTGTCTATTTTTCGTATCGAGAAGATTGTGACACCATCGAAGTTCCCGAGTTTTACCCCGAGGTTCCACCTTCACCGTTTGCGGATCAAGGCAAGTCATCGACCAACTCTGTGGAAACAGTTGATCATTATTGAGCTCATGTTTCAATAAATTATCACTATAACTCATAGGTTAATATTGCATTAGTCCAATATCAAGCCCTTCACTTATATTTATTAGATCCCCGTCCTTGTGTGCAACCCAAGCCATGCTTATTGAGCCTTAACTCCTTGTCACTCTTCAAATATTATATTAGCTAGTGCCCAATGTACCGGCACAACTGCTATAGGATAAAAAGAATGAGTCGTAGATAGCTGGATTCTGTATATGAATTTCCCCGTTATTCTCGTCTCTGGACTCTGTTGGAGTTGGCTAAGTTATAAGTATGGTGGGTTCCGAGTGCAAGCTCGGGCATTGGTTTGTCGCACCCGGGGCACTATTAGGACCGGTCTGCGGGATCTGTTGCAAAGCACTTCCGTACGAACCACAAGTCTAATGGGTAAGTCCTAATTGGAAGTATGGAATACTCCGACTCGATGCACCATAGTGGAGGGGGCAAGGGGCAAGCCTGCGGGCGACTTGTACCGACGAGGCTCAAGGGGGGGTATGGTGGGGCTCCGACGCGTCGGGACACCATATGAAACCTATAAGAGGGTGCTGTTGAGTCGGGGAGGACTATATGGAAGGTTTTGGCACGAGTTCCCGTGAAATGGGTCATCTCGTTACACTTTGGTGTAGGTGATGAGTGCGTGCCTTGTGGGTACAGTGGTACATCTCTGATCAGAGTAATTTAATCTTTTCGAAAAGCCGAGCCCACGGTCAAGGGCGGGTTGTGTGACTACTCGCAGTTAGTTTACAATTGTTTGAATGGTTGAGTTATTCATGGCATGTAAGGACTATTGAGCGAGGTGGGGCTGACTGTACCCCTCGGGTTAGAAGATGATGATGCATACACATGTTTATGTTTCAGTACTAATAAATTGTTCACATTAAATTGCCTTACAAATTACTCGCTTCCGCAAAACTAGCCACTATCTCCCTTGTTATTATCTTGCATTATATTTGCATTCGGTGGCTTGCTGAGTACATATGTACTCACTCCATTGACTTACACCATCAGAGCCCGTCTACTACGAGGAGGATGAAGTTCTGAAGTAGCGGCCCAGTCAAGGCGAGACTGGAAGGAGGCGTTCATTTAGGACTCTTGGTTTTATTAGTTTCTCTTCACCTTTATTCACTTTTGTATTAATGCGGTCTACGAACCGTGAATGATTGCCCGTATTGTACGAGGTCGCATGATGAACGTCTTGTTTTATTGATTTTCTATGGAATTTCAATAAAGTCCTGATTTATTAAATCAGGGCGCGACATCCATCCTGTGTGAGTCTATTCGGAGGTACTATGGATAGCCTGTGGATGATGTCTCCCTCCGCTGCGTCTGTTTGTCCCTGCCAGTTATAATACTCCGAAGGAAAATAAGGGATAGTGTTATGTTGCGGAGGGTACTCTGATTGTGATACGTATGGAGCCCACGGGGTCCCCGCCCAATTGTATGGTGGAGGCATCGGCGGCTCCAGTGGCTTCGCCCACTGTGAGCCGAACCCATTACCCGGAGGGGGGTTCGGCCAGATCGACGACACCTCGGACCATATTAGCAAAGGGTCCTGCCATGCCGGAGGTATGTTCAGCCATTTTTGGCCGAAGCCTCCCATCAGAGGGCCTGTCTAGAGAGGGGCCGGGTTCGACCATTGGGGTCTGAACTCGTTCTACGTGGGGCTCGACCACTGGGGTCCGAAGTTACTGTACAGAGGGTTCGGCCACTGGGGTCCGAAGCCACCACAGGGAGTGTTCGGCTATTGTGGCCCGAAGCCATCATGCAGAGGGTTCGGCCACTATGGTCCGAAGCCACCCTCCGGCTGCTTTGGCCCCTTCGGTTGACTTAGCTTTTTTCGCGGCGGCCTGTTTCTTTAGCTTTTCTTTGGTGTTTGTTTAACAACATATGATATGTTACCTTCGGCTTATTGCGAGCCCTAGCCGAAGGAGATGTGTTGACATTCCGCTTCCATACTCCTACTTCAGGGTTCTTAGGTACGAGTGTGCGTGTGCGTGATTCTCCAATAATGACATCTTTCCCTTTAGTTGACTCAGCCTGCTCCGGCCGAATCAGCACTCTCTTTTCGTCGAGACTAACGGTGTTCATGGGAATGGGGTCTTTGTCCAGCTTCATCTCTGGATTGAGTTCTATCCTCAATCATCCTTCCTCTTTGGACGATTGATCCTATCGACAAAAAACATTGCATTCATTAGTATAATGTGAATGCGAATCGTGCCACTTACAGTAGGGGTGTTTCTTTATGTCATCGGCAGATGGAATGACTTGGCCTTTAGGCAACTTGAGAACCTGGTTCTTCAAGAGGAAATCAAATATTTTATCACACTTAGTTATATCAAATGAGTAGTTGACCTCGCTAAGCCGATTCTTGCTGGGAGACGGCCGTAACTCGGAGCAAGTAACAGGCTTGCTCTTAGTGTTCCAAACCCATTCGGCCACGTACATGTCAGCTAAATCTTCTTCTTCCTCCGATTCTTCATCGTCGGAGTGCTCCATCACATGAACTTCATCCCGAGGCTTGTTAAAGGTCTTAATAAAATTTATATCTTTAGCTCGGTCTTCGTGGACTAGAGCTTGTTGTAAGACTTGGCTAACTTCTAAAAAGTGCTGGTTGTCTAGTCTCTCTTTAATTTCAGAATGCAACCCGCTAAAAGCTAGATCCGCCAAATCCCTTTCCAAAATATTAAGACTAAAACACCGATTTCTGGTATCTTAAAAGCGCTTGATATACTCAGAGACAATCTCACTAGATTTCTGTCTAACCGATGTCAAGTGTGAAAGCCTAAGTTCTGTTTCACCTGTGTAAAAGAAGTCGTGGAATTTTTGCTCTAATTCAGCCCACATTTGTATGGAGTTCGGCGAGAGTGCCGAAAACCAAGTGAAAGTGGTGCCGGATAGTGAGAGAGAAAATAGTCTAAGTTTTAAAGCGTCCGACCCACTTGCTTATCCACATTGTGCTAAAAACTGACTGACGTGCTCTAGTGTGGTTTTGTTACCCTCACCATCGAACTTGGTGAATTCAGGGACTCGATATCTACGAGGGTAAGGTATTGTATCGAAATGATTGGGGTACGGCATTGGGTAAACCCTAGCTCAACCCCTAGGTATGAAGCCGGTGAACTCCCTAAACAGTGCATGGATCCTCTCCTCAATGTCATCCTGACCTACTGCCTGTGCGCATCTTTCCTGCGAGGGCGTGACATGTGGCGGTATGTCGGCATGTCGGCCGTGGGGCTCCTCCTCGTGTGCTAGCTCGGGATGTATGACGTGTTCAGGCCTATATGCTTGTGCATGCGGTGCGGGAAGTGTGGGAAAAGCTAGCACTAGCGTAGGTTGAGGCGGCACATGGTAGGTGGTGCTAGTCTGGTCGTAAGCATGGTGACTGGTCTCGGCCATAGATATCGAGGCCGGAGACGTAATAGCTTTGCCGATACTGCCGTCAGTTCTGCTGTAAATTTGATTTGTCAGAGGAATAGTAGCAATCGGAGCTCGAGGTACGGCTTCAGTAAAGCCTAACCTTCTAAGTGTCACCTCTACCTAGGAGCTAATTGTCGAATCTAAACGATTGGCTAGCAAAGCGCTAACATCTTGATCTACTGATGCAGCTATTTTTTGCTCGATTTGTAAAGAAGATAAACGAGGTGATACTGGTGTTACTTGGGTCCGAGCGAGGTCGGGGATGTTGACATCATGCTTGATGAAGCCTACGTGTGTCTTGACGTAGTTCCCAAGCATGAGGTCTTGGAGCGCCTTCATCTTTGCCTCGATCTCTGCTCAGTCTTCTACGTGAATATCTTCAAGGGTAGGCGTCATGATGTTGCGGTTGTCGATATCAGTGCCTCCCATGGGATCCATCGACGATGTGGACATAGTAGTCATTGTAGACGTACCAGTGGCCGATGTAGATGTATCCATAATGTTGGCGTAGCTGTCCCCAGCGGAGTCACCAAAAAGTGTGTTGACACGAAAACATGCCCTGAACTTGGGTAAATTCGATGATCCAAAAGTGTGCGGATACTTTGGGACAAGCCTAAGCGTAACACAACACTGACGTCGCGTTCTGACTACCCTTAATAGTGGCAAGAGGGGTGGAGTTGCCAAGTAATTAGATCCCACAGAAATAATCCAATTAGCCGAAAAAGAATAAATTAAACAGAATAAATCAGCAAGCTAAGTGGAGCCTGACTGATTCGAAGTATATAGTGTGATGGGTATCGCCGAAGGGTGCCTTCAGTGTCTAGTGCGAAGGGTCTCACCGAAGGGTGCCTTCGGCGTTCAGACTGATCTGGCCGATGGCAGGCTCCGAACAGATCTCGACGTGACGATCACCTCTGAACAGTGGGGTTCGGCGTGAAGTCTCTGACACGATAAAATAACTCGAACACAATGCACTGGCGGGACTTCGTCTGACACGGGGTACAAACATGGCAAAACCTGTCGTGATGAAGCCTGCTGCGAAGCATACTGCCATGCAGGACACGGTCAAACCGACAACTGCGTGACGGTCCGGCACGGGTAGTCGAAGCTGTGTTCTCGTCGAAGGGTGTTCTAGCAGCCTCCGAAACCAGCCTCCTAGCTCCGGACACCTTCGGCGAAGTTGCTCCGAGCGTGAAAACGTGCAACAGAACAGATATCAAGTGCCAATTCGGTGTGGGGACCGAATTCTGCTAAGTGTTGCACTAGAGAAATGAAGGTAGCAATCTGTTACGTAGATTAATGGGTACTTCACAGGAGAAGTAATAAGGCGATAGAAATTTGTTACATAGATTAACGGGTACTTCATAGGTGAAGTAACAAGGATTACCACTGTTCCGACGTGGCCGACGGAGGGCTTCCAGGCAAACCCACGAAGGTTGTAGAAAAGTAAAGATAAAAGTAAAGGTACGGTTCAAAGCTAGCGCTTTGTGTTTGATTTGTGCTGTGAGGTTAATGAACCGACCTCAACCCTATATTTATAGGGGCTAGTCTTCTAATCTCTAAGATTAATCTGTTAAGATTCGGCCTAATCATGTGTAGGGATAAAATTAGCCAGAATCAGACCCAAACTCTATCTCTATATTCAGCCCGAAGTGGGCCTTCGGCCAGGCCCGCCGAGCCTGCTCCTCGGGCCGAAGCTTCGGTGAGGCAAGCCTCCAAAGGCTTTCGGGCCGAAGCTAGCATGCCTACTAGAAGCTTTCGAAGCCCATAGCTTTAATGGGCCTTTGGCCCTGTAGGGCTTCGGCCCGATCTAGGACGTGTATTTTTGGCCCAAATTACCAAAATTGATATTTTGACAATCTTAACCATTTAATGCCATTTTTTGCTATCAACAATATTGTATATCTTTCATGTTGTATATCGTTCATCTAAATAAAGCATGACAAATACTTTGATATATTATTAAGATCATCGTGACTAGCTATTGTCTTGGTTTGGTCCGATCTAGTTATTGTGATGATTTTCATGATATAGACATGTTATTTGGCATGTTTTATTTATTTCTGTGAGAGTACAAGCCAATAGGTTATCTTCAATTCCATGCCACATCTATTAAGTCATTGGAAAAGTACCCATCGTCCTATGCGGTAAACTGCTCATTTTATCGGCTAATGGCTATGGCTGATCGGCATGGTATTCCATGAATATCCTATCATCATCGCGGTCATCGGATCGGTAGCCGATAGGCCATGCTATTGATGTCATATTTTCTGTTCCCTTATCAGTTGTAGGGTTAAACTGATTGGCACGCCTTGAACCCTTTTTCTAAGAACGTACGACCTGCACTGGTGTGAAGCAGATCTCGCAGGCCACACGTGTGTCAAAGTGTGACCAAAAAATGCACCAACAAGGGTTCATAAGGCCGTACCGATATGTAGAATGAGTATTGTTGGTGCAACGGATTATGCTAACAGGTTCTCTAAGTTTATGAACTAACAAACGAAGTGTTTGTGAAAGCGGACTATCTCAAGCCTCCGAATTGGATAATAGATCGAAGTAGTTCGAAGTTTTGTATTTAATATCGGAATATTCGATGCCTATTACAGGATAAGAAGGGGGGTATTTATAGGTAAAAACACTAAGGAAAAGACTTTTTTACCCCTAAATTACAACCAATATAGTGGAAACTATTTTGGTACCCCGGATAGGGCTAAAATGGTAAAGTTTGTTCGAAGGAGATAAACATGGCAGACGTCCCATCCTTCTGGATGTTTTCTACTGCAGAGGGGAAGCCTGCGGCCTGGATGGATCCTCTGGCTCTGAACCCTTCTGGTTCGGAGATAAGTCTTGGATTCAGAGCTTATGATTTGTCTTTGTCTTGTAATTTTGAAGACCCTGGGGATGAAGCATTTCCCCCCAATAGTAGCCCCTCGAATACGCTTCTCCGAAAAACTTGTATAGCAAGGAGAGCAGTATATGCAAGAAATATTTTCATGCTCAGGGACTTAGAAGAAATTTAAGGCACCATAACCATTTGGAGTGTCTTCAGCTTCGGAGATTTATTCGACTGAAGCTCCGAACTCTAATCCTGATGTGAAAACTTCATTGGGAAACAGACCGTTGTGAAGGTGAAGCATCACAAGGAGCCGTTTAATTTGAGCCATTACTCCTCAGGTAGCCGTTAGGCTCTTTTTGAGAAAGTACCAGACAAAAATTTAACAGCGGGTTCACATCTTTTTACCTTCTGGGCCTACCCGTTAGTGGCAGAAGTCTAACCTGCAGTGTGAATGCATATGCAAACCACATTAATCGAAGGCTAAGGGGTCATAAAAGGAGGACTCGAATTGCAACGGTAACTTTTACAGATCTCCAATTCTAAGTCTCCATACTTTTACCTTCAATCTTTTTCCAACGCTCTTGAGAAAGAAATCAATGGTGAGGACCAGCACAACGGTGCCGATGGTGATGGGAACCTTGGTGCGGAGGCAAGCCTGGGCTGCATCGACAGCAGTGGCAATGGCGGGAGCCTCGGTGGGTTCTTGGCCAAAAAATCCGCGAGAGCTCTGCCCGCCGTCCAAGAAGCCGATGAAGCAGAGCTTTCTCCTCGGACAATCGACGAGCTCGACGGAGTCCATCGAGGAGGCGGTGAACAAAAAGATGGGCCCAGGGATGAGGACTCGAGTCCCCAGCACAGAAGTGACCCCGACGTCGTGGAGCGGAGAGGTGGTGGTCTTCGAGGCTTTCTATGAAGCGGGGCTGGGCCTTCCGGCCATCGACTTCCTGGCTGAGGTACTAGATATGTTTCAAGTTACCTTGCCGCAATTATCTCCGAACACCATCGCCAGATTGGCTGTCTTTGAATGGGCCCTTCGAGATGAAGGGTGCGAGGGAGGTCCGAAATCTTCACCGCTACCCATGAAGCCTTGTGCCAGCTGAAGCCTCAGGAAGGGCTTGGAGACTCTAAGGTTCTAGTGGCCTTCGGAAGCGTCAACTTCCAGCTCCAAAAGTACCACTTGAATAACATTCCACCTAAGGCAATCATTGACCGGCGGTACACCAATTGGATACTCCGGTGGTTGTACGATGAAGATGGGGAACACTCCAGCCTTGTGGGGCCCCTGCAAGAGATATGGTATTGGAAGGAAGACGAAGTAACTCCGAACCCAAGCCTGCTATCAACTCGGCTTGAGTTACTTTCTTCAGTGACCAAGCGCATGAGCATGCGAGACTTGGCCGAGGAATTCATTGCCCTCCGAATTACTCCTCTCGGAGCCAAGTGGCCAATTGCATTTCAGAATGCTTCGGAAGGTGAAGATCGAATCCTGGGTAAGTCTTCGCATCTTCTACATTAACATCGATTAGAAAGAAAATAATATGCTTAACAAATTTTTACCTCTTTTCAGTGGCTCCGCTAGCATTAGCTCTGGAGCAGATAGCCAGGGCTATAGAATAGGTGCTCGGAGCCCCTACTGTAGTGGAGAAGCAAAAAAGAGTAGATCTAGTTGGGAGTTGGGAGCGTTCCAGCCAGCTGTGGAGTGCTCTTTGAATGGAGCCTCCTCACCTGTCGGACTTCGACTCGATGGGAGTAGTCTCCCAGAAGAGAAAAACCACCGCCGGGATCTCCAAGAAGGCCGCCAAGACTCCCGTCAAGAGAGGGAAAAGACAGCCAAGGCCCCTATGCCTTTGTCCTCTCCATCTTCGCTCGACATCCGGAGCTCCTCTTCGGAGGAGTTAGAAGATAGAGAGAGAGTCGAATGAGTGCATGGGAAGGGAATTGGAATACTACCTACTGCACGGCGATGAGGGTGAGTCTCAAGCCACAGCCGATGACCCCCTCGGGAGACTGTGGAAGCCGTGGTGGTAGCCCCCTCCTATCCTGCTGGACCTGAACCAGAGCCAAAGCTAGGAAATCCTAGCTCGCTAGTGATCGGAGTAGTGGTGACAGAAGTCAGGGCTTCGACATCAGCTACTCTGGCACAAACATTGGGGGATGACCTCGACGAATACCTCCAAATGTACGAGTTTCTAGGGGACCCCGAAATTCTTCCTCAAAGTCTGGACGGAGGTATACCTCTGAACTCTTCCTTTGAAATTCCTGAAATGACTTCACTACATCAACAAATATTTAATGAATACCTTGAATTTTGCAGATGCATCGAGGAGCAGCGTGGCTCCAACCACTGATGGAGCTTCGGCTCCACTCGGAGATGAGGCTCCATTTGAGGTGGTGGCTCCGACGACCGGGGTTGTTTCGGGCGATGTGACTCTGCTTGAAGGATCAACGCTCAAAGGAGGATCTACTCCGGTCGAAGTAGCAGCTCCGATTTTTGTACTGGGGAGAGGTAAGGGCAAGACAGGTCTTGGCCCTCTCCCTTCTTTGACGATGACGCCTTCGTCCAACGATCCTTCGGTGGGTGCTTCGGAAGAAGATCCCGCTAAAGACGATCAACAGGCCTTGTCCTGGTTCCCGCTAGTAGCTCCATTCTTGGAGCAGCGAACAGGGCTCCGAGCCCTTTTGGAACCCTTGGCAGATAAGTGCCAAGAGGTCGGGAGCTCCGAGCTGGTCTCCATCTTGAGCAAGGCCAACGGATCGGAGCTCGACTTAGCCCTCGAAAGGGCCACCCTCCAGGTATGCAACATATAACAAGTATACTTAGTTAATAAAAATTGGATTGTAGTCACTTTGCTTCTTTGTAGCAATTCGTCCTTGCTAGAGCATCAGCGACTTCCAATGAGCTCGAAACCAATTAGCTCAAGAGGAAGGTTACAACACTCCAGAACATCCTCAAGGGCTCCGAAGACAAAACTTTACAACTGGAGGAAGAGCTCCTTGAAGAGCGGAGGGCTAAGGCCATTGCGGAGGAAGCACTCTGGGCCGAACAGCAGACCTGCGCTACACTCACATCTTCGATACAAGAAATCCAAGCCGATTGTATGGTGCTAAGGGCCGAGATTGAAAGGCCTTGGAAAGCAGAGTCGGACTCCAGCACTCAGCTTGTAGAGCTTGAAACTTCAATCAAACAAGCGATGGCTCAGAAGAACTACCTGATATCAAGGATAGCTGAGATCTCCGCTATTGCTTTTGAGATGACGAAGGCCAAGGCGAAGCACATCATGGCTGCTGATCAAAGTCTGGATACCCTCCGGAGTGTTTTGGAGCATTTTGGCACGGTGTGCCCCTCATCTTCATCTGCGGCAAGCGAGCCTCTCGACCAGAAGCTGAAGATGATCCAAGCGGCGACAAAGATGATGAAGGGCTCCGGGACTCGCTATGGAGAGATCTCCGGGCAAGTAGCCGGTATCGGAGTCCTTCGACACCTCAAAGCTGTCGGAGTCTCTGTGGCTTCGGTTAACGTTCGACGCCAGCAGGCTTCACCAACGAAGGTTTGTTGCGACCATCCTTGGACGTGGCTTCAGCTTGGGAAGCCTTTTGGGTGACCTGGAGAGCAGACCATGAGGCCACGGCCAAGGCTTGGATCGACGAAGCCCATCGGCAGAAACTAGCTTAGACAAAGCCTTCGGCTCCGACTCCGCCAACTGCTCCACCGACCGACCCAAAGGTCTAGCCCTTAGGATGTTTAGCTATGCACAAGAGATCTTGAATAGCCTTTTATTTTAATGAATGAAAAGTTTATGAATGAAAAGCCTTCGCTTGAATGTTTGTTTTTAGGTTTTTCTACATACTTCGGATCGTGATCTCGAAGTACTAGAGCTTAACGAAGGGCTTCGCCAATATTGGGCTATCCTCGAAAGCTTAAGGCCTTACAAGCGCTCACAATTTTCTATTCCTCGAGGGGAGCAAGGGGAAATAGCACCCGACGTTTGGAGCGAAGTCCTATCTTATATTAAAGAAGAGGATAAGGAAGTAGCATCTTCGTCCTCTGAGTATGTAGATTGGTCTGACTCGGAGTACCAAGTCGAAGACCCAACGGAGGCTAACTTCGAAAAACTTCTATCCTAGGCTGAACTTCAAGAAGAGCAGAAAAAGCTGGAAGCTTCAAAGAAGAAAGGCACTCGGACTATGAGGAAAGTTTTGATAACTCCGGGCTCTGAAGACCGAAGTGGCCCTAGGAGTAGCTCTAGAGGTCAGAGGGGTCTCCGCTTTTATTTAGGCTTGGACCAGAATTTTTCTTAATCATGATGTTTGTAATATGATTACCCAATTAATATAATTTGGTTGAGAAGCATTACTTGATTATGCCTTACTCCCCTGCCCCTCCTTCTGGGTAGGGGACCATACGCAATGCGATAGGGTCCGTCGGACACAATGATTGGTATAGCAACCTGATGCTTCGCAATAATACTTGGTGTTCATAATCTATTCTTTCGTAGAGTTCTTCGAACTGTATGTTCGTATTGTGATGTTTATAAATTTTGGAACTAAGTTTATACTTATAAGCTTTGATATTAGTCGCTTAGGACTTTAAGAAGTGTCTCATTTGGATGGAGCCTTGAAACCTTATTGCTTGGTCGCCTACGACTCTTTTATAGATGCTTCAAACCTGGAGGATCGGATATCTATTCTTTTAAAGTCGTTAGACTCTTCTACAGATCCTAACAAGCCGAAGCCTGGAATCCGTAGGCTTTGGTCACCTTCGGCTCTTTTATAGATGCTTCGAACCCGTACGGCCGAAAATCTGTTCTTTTAAAGTCCTTAGACTCTTCTACGGATCCTAACAAGCTGAAGCCTGGAATCCGTAGGCTTTGGCTACCTTCAGCTCTTTTACAGATGCTTCGAACCCGTAGGTCCAAAAATCTATTCTTTTAAAGTCCTTAGACTCTTCTACGGATCCTAACAAGCTGAAGCCTAGAATCTGTAGGCTTTGGCCACCTTCGGCTCTTTTACAGATGCTTCGAACCCGTAGGGCAAGAAATCTATTCTTTTAAAGTCCTTAGACTCTTCTACAAATCCTAACAAGCCGATGCCTGGAATCCATAGGCTTTGGCCACCTTCGGCTATTTTACGGAATCCTTGAACCGATGGTTCAAAGGCCGTTTACTGGGTTCCGATGAAAGATTCTTACCTCCACAAGAATCTCTGTTCCCCTAATGCATCCACCAGGGGTAAGGATTATTTGAAGAGTAATCATGATTTGAACCTCCATCTTTATTTACTTTAGAAATGTACTTTACAATTGATTACAAGGAACCCCTAAGCATAATAACGTTTAAGGTTCTCCGCATGCCATGCATGCTTTAATTCTTCCCCTTCTAAATTAGCTAATTTGAAAGATCTGGGGCGCCCTGAGCATAGGATAATATATGGTCCTTCCCATTTGTTTCCTAGCTTCCCCGGAGCAATTACACTTCACAGCACCAAGTGACCTGGTCTAAGTTCATTCACTTTTATCTTCGGGTCATACCATGCCTTCGTTTGGTCTTGGTACTTCATCAGATTGGAGACAACTCGAAGCCTTGTTTCTTCTGACAAGTCCAGCGAAGTGTTCCTTTCATCATCATCTTCTGGCTCCGTTACATGAAGGGATCCACCTTTAAGCTCCGTAGAAGTCATGGCCTCATCTCTGAATAACATTCTGAATGGGGTGAATCCTGGGACCTAGCTTAAGTGGTCTGAAAAGACCATAAAATCTTAGGAAACTCCTCAGTCCACAACCCCTTTGCTAGCCCAACGATCCTTTGATTCAAACCAGAGAAAATATTTCCATTTGCCCGCTCGATGACTCCGTTGGATTGGGGGTGGCGAACAGCTACAAAGCATAACTTGATGCCCAAACCTTCGCAAAATTCCTTAAAAGGTTCGACTTCAAATTGGGTGCCATTATCGACTATTAATTCCCTAGGCACTCCGAACCTGCAAATTATATTTTGCCAAAAGAATTTTTGCACATTTCTTGAGGTGATAGTACTTAAGGGGTTAGCTTCGACCCATTTAGAAAAGTATTCGATTGCTACCACTACAAACTTCAAGCTACCTTTTGCCATTAGAAAAGGGCTGATGAGATCCATTCCCCATCGCGGCATTGGCCATACCAGAGCAATAACTTGAAGAGGTGTCGGTGGACGATGACTCCGCCTACCCATCCACTGGCACCCTTAGCAAGTTCGAACCAATGCTTCTGCATCTCTAACAATTGTTGGCCAATAAAGCCCCTAGCGAAGTGTTTTTCCTGCTAGAGCACGAGGGGCTAGATGGCTTCCGCACAGGTGAATCTCCCAAAGTATGTCTTGGCCTTTGGGTTGTGAGATGCATCGGAGTAGGGGAGAACAGACTCTGGCTTTATAAAGTATTCCTTTGACAAGCTCATAATTTCGAGCCCTTGCTTGGAGCCATCAGAAATCTAGACCTTCCAGCGAAGCTGTACTGTTTTGCAAGTCATTCAAAATTGGGGTCCGCCAATCAGTGACTAGAATGCAAAGGACCTCAGTAGAGGGTAGTTGATGCACCGAAGGTTTAACAAGTTCTTTATAAAAAGCGCCCTCCGGGACGTCCAATTCTCCGGCTACAGCCTTCGCAAGAATATCTGTAAGTTGATTATCCGCTCGAGGGATGCTTCGAATAGAATTTCCTTTGAACAATGCCTCCATCTTGCGGATTTCTTCTAAATATTTTGCAAGATGTGGATTCCTGGCTTGGAAGCTCTTGTCAACATGCGCTGCGATGACTTGGGAGTCCTTCGTATTCTGCAATATTGTTAGTGGACTTAAAGTTGAGCCTTGCAGAATACATGGCTTTTTGCCCTGACGACGATATTATCATGGCTCTGGCACCAGATGCTTGATAGGCTCCATCAGAAAATATTGTCCATAGCCCTTATAAGGTTTCTTCTAGAGCCCAAATTACGGGCAGAGTCCACTCGGCCACAAAGTCAGCTATAACTTGGGATTTGATGGTTGTTCTTGCAGTGAAGGAAAACTGAAGGGGGCTAGCTCGACAGCCCACTTTCCAATCCTACCTATGGAGTCTTTGCTCCAAAGCTTATCACCAAGAGGATACGAGGTAGGGACTATTAAATTATGTGCTAAGAAGTAATGCCTTAACTTCTGCGAGGCCATTACCAAAGCATAAACGATTTTTTTGAGCTCAGAGTATCTTGTCTTTGCTCCGGACAAAGCTTCTGAAATGAAGTATACTAGGTTCTGCACCAGTTTTCCCTTGAGCTCTATTTCTCTGATTAGCACTTCACTTACTGCGGAGCCTGTTGCTGTAAGATAAAGGAGAGTTTTTTCTGTGAGGGGCACAATAAGTGTTGATAAATTTCCGAGATAATCTTTAATATCATCGAAGCTTTTTTGGCACTCCGGCGTCCATTTGAAACTCTCGGACCCTTTTAGGGCTTTGAATATTGGGAGGCTTCGCTCTGCTGATCTGGCTAAGAATCTGCTGAGGGCTACGAGGCGTCCGGTCAGCTTCTAAACGTACATCAAATTTTTCGGTGGAGCCATTATTTGTAGTGCACTTATCTGCGTCAGGCTAGCTTTGATTCCTCTGCTCGAAACTAAGTACCCTAGCAATTTTCCTGCTTGCGCCCCGAATATACATTTTTTAGGGTTGAGGTGAACTCCACATGCTCGGAGGCTCTCAAAAGTTTCTGCTAGGTATAGACTATGATGGTGCTTTACAACACTTTTTATTACGATGCCATCCATATATGCTTCGACATTTTGGCCTATCTGGTGACCTAGAGCCTTAGCAATAAGACGCGAAAAAGTAGCCCCAGCATTCCGCAAGCCAAAAGGCATTCGGACATAAAAAACTACTCTGGAAGGAGTTATGAAACTCGTCTTGGCTTCGTCTTCACGCTTTAGCCAAACTTGATGATAACCGTAGTATGTGTCAATGATGCTTAGAAGTTCGGAGCCTGCCGTAGAATCCACAAGTTGATCGATACGGGGAAGTGAAATCGATGCACATGCGCCACTTGCCGGAGCCCTTCTTCTTCACAAATAAGGGGTTAGCCAACCACTCCGTGTGGGCTACTTCCCTGATGATTCCAGCTCTTAGCAATTTTTCTACCTCCGCTTTGGCGAGGTCTGATCTTTAAGTTGACAATTTATGGAGCCCCTGGCGAATTGGTCGAGCCTTAGGGTTGACGAGTAAACTATGCTCAATGATGCTCCGGTCAACTCCGGGGATATCTTCATCAGACCAAACGAAGATATCTAAATTTTCTCGAACTACTTCTTCCAGCAAAGTAGATATTTCTGAAGGTAGCCCCTTGCCAAATTGGATTGGAATTCTTTGCCTTCTTTGAGAATCATCTTTGTGATCACATCACCTTCTGGTCTTGGCTTGAGGAAAGGGCCCTTCGAGGGGTCTGAGGATCCCGAAGCTTTCTCTGAGTGCTCCAGCACACTATTTACTTACCGAGGATCCAGAGGTGGACCGTGGCCATACTCCACTCTCCGAGTTGTGGCTTGGTCTCTTGAAATAGTAAGAACTCCACCTTGCGTGGGCATCTTGAGACATAGATAGTTATGATGTGCCACAGCTCCGAATTGGTTCAGCATTCCCCTCCCAAAAATTGCGTTGTAGGCATACGGGGCATCAACGATGTCGAAGATTCCTTCTTCATTTATAGCCAGGGGCCCTCTCCGAAGGCAACCTCAAGGCCTATCTGGCCGAGGGCATCTAGGGGAGGACCTGCAAAGCCTTGGAGTTGGCGGGCTGCCGGAAGCAAGTGCCTTTGAGGAATGCACATCTGATTGAAGGCCTAGACGAATAGTATATATGCGGAGCTTCCACCGTCCACTAATATCCTTCGAACTTCAACCCCTGCTATGTCAGCTAAAATGACAAGAGGGTCAGCATGGGGGAATTTCACCCCTACAGCGTCATGGGCAGAAAATGAAATAGGTACATGGGACCACTCCGGCATTTCAGTGGCCAAATTCGAAGTCCCTATATGCCCTACTTCACGAACATAATCCCTTTGCTGATGCTTTGACATGTTACCGAGGGTCCCCCTCCAAAGATGGGCAGGACCACTCATTTGCCACGGTCTTGGGGGTCCTCTTGCTTTGGTGGTGGCATAATGTTGACCACCGGAAGCTGCATCGGTGCTTCAGGATTGCTGGCCTGCCCCACAGCTTGCACAAGCTCCGATCGAATTGCTGGAGGAGCTCGATCCATAGTGCATCGCCTTGACTTTCTCCCTAAATACTTGCCTTGAAGGGTCAGTATAGACTAGTAGTCTTTCATGGCATGGCTTCTGTTCTCACCATGTACACAACAAAAGATAGTCGGGCGCCGGCCATCCAGTTTTTCTTCTGGTTTCGAGCTACTAGCCTTGTTAACTTGAGCATGTTGATAGTTGAAAGGCATCTTCAGAGCGGAGGGGGCAATATTCAATACCTCAGAGTGGAAGTGTTTCTTTCCCCTTCTATGATCATTAGGGCGATTATCGAAGGGGGCTTGCGGAGGAATTGAAACTTCTGGCTTTGGCTTCACTTCTCGAAGGAGGGCTGGTGCAGGCACCACAGTTCTTTAGAGGTAGTCTTCTTCTGCCTTGGCATATTGTTAAAACTATGCAATTAGCTGTGCTATGGAAAACACCGGCTTCTGGTGAAGTTTGCTGAGGAGGTCTGGATTCAACACCCCTTCACGCGCCGTGTCCACCACCAAAGATGTAGAAAAGCCGTTTATCTGGGACTTGGTGTGGGCGAAGCATGTGAAGTACTCCCGAAGGGTCTCTCCTGCTTGCTGCTTCACCTGGAAAAGGCTTCCAGTAGACATCGGGGCTATGAATGTACCCTAGAAATTACTCACGAATTTCCTTTTTAATTACTCCCATGACCTGATTGATCCTTCCTTTAGAGACCAGAACAAATGGAGGGCCACACCTTCCAATGCGAGGGGGAAACATTTTGCCATTGTATTCCGCAACCCTCCGCTAGCTTCTATTACAAGGGCATAAGAACTAGAGAATTCTCTGGGGTGAGACTCTCCGGAGTACTTGTGCAACTTCAAGGCCTTGAACCTGGGATCAAAGGGCACCTTCTGCAAGTCCCGATGTAGCTGAGATTCATTGTCGAAGGAAGCATTCTCGGAATCTTCTCGGACTTGAGGAGCTTTGGGATAATCATCAGGGTCGCCATCTTGATGCACTTCTGAAGCAGGAGGAATGGCTTGAGGATGAAGTCTGTCCGCGACCTCTTGCCTCCATCTTGCTACTTCCTCCTGAAGTTGTGCTACCTGGGCAGCCACATCTTCAGGAAGGTCTTCACTTCCTTCGGAGGGGTCCTCTGGGTCTTGGGAACCGACATAATTAGTTCGAAGCACCGAAGGAGCTGCTTGAGGGACTCTGGCTGCTCGAGGTCTAATGACCACTTCGGGAGTTTGTGGCATGACTAAGGGTCCTGCATCGTTGGTCCGAGGGGACCTTCGGGGAGGATCAGTGGAAGAAATGTGGGATGCTTAGAATATGCATCGATTTCAATGATCTAAACAAGGAGACCCAAAAAGACGAGTACCCAATGCTGATCACAGACTTGTTAGTGGATGCTGCATCAGGTCACAAGATCATCAGTTTCATGGACAAAAACGTAGGGTACAATCAGATCATCATGGCGGACGAAGACATCCACAAGACATCCTTTGGCTTGAAGAATGTCGAAGCTACTTAAAGAAGATCCATGAATTACATCTTTCATGATTTGATCGTCCTATTGGTGAAAATATATATAAATGAGATCGTGGTAAAATGAAATGACACTCAGAACCATGTAGCTGATCTACATGAAGTGCTAGAAAGGGCCATGAAGTATGGACTAAATATCAACCTGGAGAAGTGCGCTTTTGGTGTATCAGCGGGCAAGTTCATGGGCTTTAACATACATGAGAGAGGGATCGAGATAAGCCAGCGTAGTGTTTAGGCGATCGAGAACACTCAGCCTCCTACCGATAAGACCAAGTTGCAGTCACTGATCGAGAAGATAAATTTCTTTAGAAGATTCATATCGAACCTTTCAAAGAAGATGGAACCATTCACAACACTCCTGAAGTTAAAGCCTGACCAAGAATTCATATGGGGCGAAAAGCAGTATAAAGCATTTGGTGAAATCAAGGAGTATTTGACCTCACCACCAGTGCTAATGCTGCCACAAAAGGGGGTTCCTTTTAGGCTATACCTGTCAGTCGATGATAAAGCCATCGGATCAGTCCTGGTATAGGAGGTTGAGAAACCATGTTAAAGAATATGGTTTTGATATTCCAGATGTGATGAGTGATTGTCAACGGAAGTAAAAGTAAGGGAGAGATGAAGACCTGCCGAGTCTGAGGCGCATGTGACTCAGGTACAGGGGCAGTGAGCGACGACCGGGCACAGGAGCTACGGAGTCGGGCTGGCCCAATCCGGGTACATGGCTAGGAGCGACAGATGATCCACTGGTATGTTGACTAGGTTTGACTCAGGTACACGGGCGGCGAGCGATTACCGGGCTGAGGAAGCTGTGGGGTCGGGTCGGCCCAATCCGGGTACCCGGTGCGAAGACAGTGGACGCTTTGTCAGTTTCGGCGTAAAACTGACAATCTATGTTTAATTCGTTTTTAGGATATTAATATTTAGTTTTTAAGTTTAGAATATTTTTATTTGAGTCAGGTAATTTTTCTAAGATTAGTTTAGTAATTTTCGGAATTTATTTTAGAGTCAGTTTAATTTTACCCAAGGGTAAATTAGTATTTTCATGTATTAGGATTTGCCTATAAATAGGCCCCTATCCCCTTGGGGATTGTTGACTGTTTTTCTTTCGAGATCAATCTGCAGTCCATTTTCGTTTTCCACCGAAAATACTTCGATCTACAAATTACATCAAGATTTGTTCATCTTTGGGAATTTTTTTTCGGGCGGCAAACTTTTCTGGCGTTTGTTTTCCGCGTGGACGGCGAGCTCGAGCAGCGGGCCCTACGGTGCTGTTGTGCGGCAAAAGAAGCGGCAGGCCGGCAGCTGGCGTACGGCTCCTTTGGCGCAAAGCAGCAGTACTCGGTGGGCTCCACCCACGAGTGTTGATAGGCACGGCTGAAAAGTAGCTTCGCAGCAGCCTGCGGGAAAGCTGCAGCCGGTAGAAAAATTTGTTTTTCTCCACAGCCAGCAGGTTTCGGCACGGTGGTAGAGAAGAGCTTTTGGCTGCGGGCCCCACGCATGACTACAACTTTTGTCATTTCATTTCTGCCGGCGGACGCTTTTGTTTTTGCTAGCAGACGGCGTGCAAAGTCTTCGACCGATTCGTGACTCCACACGGCGACGAACAATTGCGAGGCGACGTCTACGTGCGCATACAGCGAACACAGGTAATCTGTTATTGATCTCCTATTTTTCAGTTGATCATTTTTAGAGATAATCATATATTATTTAATTAGCGGATAATTTGTTTAGAAATTTCGTTGTTATTTTGATCTGTTAAATTTTTATTAGTTATCTCGTAATTTTTTTGTGTATAATCTGCTCATATAAAAAGAAAAGAAAAATTTATTAGTCGGAGTTATATTTTTATTCTAGTTTCTACATGAAATATTTCTGTTTAATTCTGAATTAATTTTTAACGATCCATGTTTTTATTATTTTAATTAGTACTTTATTTTTAGACTAAAATATTAATATCTCGATTTTTATCTAGTATTTTTATTTACTGCAGTAATTTTTGTTTAGTTTATCTTTAATATCATTTAAATTAAGATACCGGTCATTTTTAAGCTAGACAATTTTGGTTCGCATAATTTGCTTTGCAAATATTATTTGTCTGTTTAATTTCTTTTGGGTGTTGAGTTTAGAACATAGTTTAGCAAGAAATTTTTAGGCGCCCATTCACCCCCCCCCTCTGGTCGCTACTTTCGGTCCTACAAGTTGTATCAGAGCAAGGTTAGGTTTTTCTAATATCTTAACCGATTCTAAACCTAGGTATTGACTATGACGTCTTCTGGTAAAATCCCGTCCCTAGAGGCTTTTGGCTACACTTATTGGAAGACTCGCATGTGAGCATACCTTATGAGCTAGAGCTTGGACATATGGGAGATTTGTGTTCATCCTAATTTCACAATAACCACTATTGCTGTGGATACTGCTGAAAAGGTAGTTACCCAACATCAAAATAATAGTAAGGTGGTGAATATTTTATTTTCTGGTCTAGGTCCTAGTGAGTTTGAGCGTGTTAGCCATCTCACCACTGCTCGAGAGATCTGGGCTACCCTCCAGGCACACCACGAGGGTACAGCTCAGGTCAAGGCTAGGCTCTACCAGACCTACCGGCGTGAGTATGAAAATTTTTCATAGAAGCCGGGTGAGACTGTTGAGGCATTGTTTGGTCGTTTTCAATCGATCATTAACAAGCTTCGCGTTAACAAGGCCGAGCGTGATCAGCTGGTCTCGGATCATGAGCAGGCACTTAAAGTACTCCATACCTTGGACCCTAAGATCTGGGAGATCAAGGTTTCTTCTATTGTTGAGAGCACGCCCTATGATACCTTGACCGTAGCAGAGCTTTTTAGTAAGCTCAAGGCCTCAGAGGTCAATATTCAGTTGAGATCAAATCTCACTGATTCTGGCTCCAAGACTCTGGCACTTGCGACACCGTCTACAAAACCTAATGCCATGAGTTGTACTACTTTTTCCTTGATGTCTATCTCCGAGGAACAACTTGATACTCTAGGAGATGATGATGTGTGCTTGTTTAACAACCGGGTGCGACGTGTCTATGATAAGCGAATGTTCAAGAGACACGACACAAAATCCGGATGCTTTGAGTGTGGTGACCCAGGTCATTTCATCGCTGACTGCCCTAAGCAGAAGAATTACAAGAAGGGAACAGGCGGCAACTCCTACAACTCCGGCAAGTATGACAACTCCACGAAGGGCAAGCCCAAGACAAGATTCTTTCGAAAGGCTCTGAAAGATTACAGGCGTGAGAACAAGAAGCGAGACAAGACCTTCTTCGCCGAGATGGAGAAAAGGTACTCCAAGAGATCCTCGTCTTCCTCATCGTCTTCAAGTTCAAGTGATGAAGATATCATGATCAGGAAGGGGAAGGACAGGGACAATCCGGCGGGCCTCTGTTTCATGGGCTTCGGGGACAAGCCGAAGAGTCGCTCACGTCACAGCCGAAGACCCCACAAGAGCTTCTGCTCAGTAGTCTTGGGGAGAAGAAAGAGAAGGACTCCTCCGACAACTCCGACGACGACGACGATGAGAATGCATCTTCCTATGAACAAGAAGTTGTCAATTTACTAGAACAGAATAGTCAGGAGTCGAAGCATCGGGAGAAACTGCTTAGAGGGGCAAAGAAGAGGATATATGAGCTTGAGAGTGATCTTGCCACGGCAAATGGCAAGATTGAGAGTCTGTCTTCTTCCCCTTGCTTGGGTGATAGTGGTGAGTGCCTTAACTGTGAGGTGCTGTTGTGTGACCTGACGACTGTTAAGTCCAGGTACACAGAGAGAGTAGATGAGAGAGACGCATTGGCCATTGAGCTTGAGAGCGCTCAGCAGGAGCTGAAAGATGCTCATGTCACTGTCATCGCACCTTGTGTAGACTGTCCATCCCATTTAGCTAGTATAGCCGAGCTGAGAGCCAAGAGTGATGAGCAGTTGAGCGAGTTAGCTAGAGTGAGAGCTGAGTTGGAGCAGACTAAGCTAGAGCTTGAGACCTTGTCAGTTCCATCCACTGTTTGTGAGAGTTGTTTATCCATTAGAATGGAGTTGATTAAGCTAAAAGCTGAGAAGTATGTCGAAGTTGATAAAGAGTGTGAGATTTGCTTGTCTCAGGTGGAAGTGTTAGCTTCTTTGAGAGAGGAGCTAGTTGATGTTCAGAACGAGAACTTTTACCTCCGTTCAATCCTGAGTTGGATCAGTGCTAAAGAGCCACAACTCGACATGATGATCCAGCAGTTCAAGAGACAGGATGTGTTTGGGGTAGGTTACACCTATACCAAGGCTGATTTTGAGAGCGCCATTAGCCGAGCAGTGGAGTGGAGTAAGCTGACTCCCGAACAGAGATATCCCAAGACTCACTCCACTGAGTCCTTCAAGGATAGTCAGCCCAAGGATGGAGTGATCCAAGAACAACCTAAAGGTCCACCTAAGAAGCAGATCTGGGTTCCTAAGCCTAAAACTCTTCACACTTCTCTTGATTCTTTACCTGGACCCTCTCACACCAAAGATGCTTCACCCAACACCACCAAGCCTAAGAACCCCAAGCCACAACGACATCCCAAGAAGCCTACCTATCACTGTGAGTTTTGTTAGAGACGGGCATCTTGAGGAGTTTTGCTTCAGGATGAAGCGGGTTGAGCGAGCAGAGAGAGCTCGAGGTGGGCAGGAGCAGTTCTACCAGGAGGGTGGTAGATAGAGAGTTTCTCGACGTAGAGAGAGGCTAGAGGCCAGGCCACTTCGTGTAGGTGGTGGTAGAGGAGACGGTTTTTACGATCGTGCTCCGGAGGGTGGTTTTCATTCCGGCAGAGTTCCAAATCATTATAGATACGACTTTGGACCTCGTGACAGTGATTTTAGAAAGAACGGAGGACCGCGTTTTTATCCGTGTTTCAGTCCAGACTCATATGATTCCTTTTGCTTTCCTACATACGCGCAGATGGCACGACACTGGTTCAACACTTTTACTAAACCTGGCATTGGACCGTTTGGTCCCACTCATGATTATTTATCGTGATTTGGGAGTTGTGTATTCTTTTTAGGATACTTTGTGTCAGTTTTTCGTTTCTTATTTATTTTTATTGAGTCTTTTTGTGTGCGTTCATATCATGCATAATAATTAGTCACATTTTGAGCTTGCTTCTGCTATATGATTAAACTGCTTTACTTTCTCTAGCTAGTATATGTTTTTGATTACCTGTCGATGATCATGTTCTGGTTCAGTTCACATGATATATCTGATATTTGTCATATGCATGGTTTTTATGCTTTAAAATTGAAAAGTTATCACCATTGCTTCTGGTAACTAGCATGTGTAGGCTGAATGCCTTCGCTATCTTTTACATGCCTTGTAGCTAGATCCTTACTTAGATGCAGATATGCAACTTGGAAATCCATATGCTTTAAATATGAAAAATGTGCTTTAAAAATGATAAAAAATTCAGAAAAATAAAAAAAATTATGCATTTTTATGATTATCTGAAAAGATCCAGGTGGGTTTGCTTTGTCGCATTGCATTGTTCTAGACTGCTTACCATAACACTTTGGTATGAACTAGGACGGTGTAATGTATGCCAAGACCAATGTCTTAAGCTTCTAATGGTCCATTTCTGGCCTAGGCTTGACTTGGTCGGTTAGCATAAGGTTTGTCATGCAAATAACCCTTGGCGGAAATGAAAGGAAAAAGAATCAGTCTGAAAAATTTAAAATGATGACAAGTTTGCTGAAACACTTTGTTTTGGACAATGCTTATCTTGGTAGATATCACTTAGCTTTTGCATCTCATGTTTTACCTTGCTTGGCAACTAGAAAATATGGTGATGCTTTTATTTGCAAAAATCGAAAAATGTGTGCTAATGACTCTCTTTAGATATCATCTATTTGCACTGATCATGTCATGTATCTTAGACAGTATATCTTTTGCTATACCTGTTAGATGTTGTAATTGCAGTTAATCATATCTAAGAAGCATGCTTTTCACACTCCACCTGCACTCCATCTGCATTCATGGCATATTTTGAGGGGGGGCTGCATTTCAGGGGGAGTTCATGTCTATGTCTCTTTAAAGTGCATTTAGTCTCACTTGATGAGTCTGATTGTCAACAAGGGGGAGAATTTTTGGAGATATTTTTGGCTTTCTCTGGGATTTATTTCAGGGGGAGTTTATTCTTGTTGGTAATTCTGAGATTTGCACTTGTTTTTGAGGCTTTATTTTTTGGTTAACCATAATGACCGTTTTTCTTGCTTCTGTTTGGCTTTTGGTCATTAGGGTTAAACTTATATTTCCTTTCTTATATTTTCTTTTGTCTTTGTTTTTTTCTGTTTCCACATGTTTTGCAGGTTCTGGAGATGAGCTGGAGAGGGTGTTGACAATGCACTCATCAAGGGGGAGATTGAGAAACCATGTTGAAGAATATGGTTTTGATATTCCAGATGTGATGAGTGATTGTCAATGGAAGTCAAAGGAAGGGAGAGATGAAGACCTGCCGAGTCTGAGGCGCATATGACTCAGGTACACGGGCAGTGAGCGACGGCCGGGCAGAGGAGCTGCGGAGTCGGGCTGGCCCAATCTGGGTACATGGCTAGGAGCGGCAGATGATCCACTGGTCTGTTGACTGGGTTTGACTTAGGTACACGGGCGGTGAGCGATTGCCGGGCTGAGGAAGCAGGGTCGGGTCGGCCCAATCCGGGTAGCTAGTGCGAAGATGGTGGACGCTTTGTCAGTTTCGGCGTAAAACTGACAATCTATGTTTAATTCGTTTTTAGGATATTAATATTTAGTTTTTAAGTTTAGAATATTTTTATTTGAGTCAGGTAATTTTTCTAAGATTAGTTTAGTAATTTTCGGAATTTATTTTAGAGTCAGTTTAATTTTACCCAACGGTAAATTAGTCTTTTCATGTATTAGGATTTGCCTATAAATAAGCCCCTATCCCCTGGGGATAGTTGACTGTTTTTCTTTCGAGATCAATCTGCAGTCCATTTTCGTTTTCCACCGAAAATACTTCGATCTACAAATTACATCAAGATTTGTTCATCTCTGGGAATTTTTTTTCGGGCGGCAAACTTTTCTAGCATTTGTTTTCCGCGTGGACAGCGAGCTCGAGTGGCGGGCCCTACGGCGCTGTTGTGCGACAGAAGCAGCGGCAGGCCGGCAGCTGGCGTACGGCTCCTTTGGCGCAAAGCAGCAGTACTCGGTGGGCTCCACCCACGAGTGGTAGAGAAGAGCTTTTGGCTGCGGGCCCCACGCATGACTACAACTTTTGGCATTTCATTTCCGTCGGCGAACGCTTTTATTTTTGCTAGCAGACGGCGTGCAAAGTCTTCAGCTGATTCGTGACTCCACACGGTGACGAACAATTGCGAGGCGACGTCTACGTGCGCATGCAGCGAACACATGTAATCTGTTATTGATCTCCTATTTTTCAGTAGATCATTTTTAGAGATAATCATCTATTATTTAATTAGCGGATAATTTGTTTAGAAATTTCGTTGTTATTTTGATCTGTTAAATTTTTATTAGTTATCTCGTAATTTTTTTGTGTGTAATCTGCTCATATAAAAGAAAAGAAAAATTTATTAGTCGCAATTATATTTTTATTCTAGTTTCTACATGAAATATTTTCTGTTTAATTCTGAATTAATTTTTAACGATCCATGTTTTTATTAATTTAATTAGTACTTTATTTTTAGACTGAAATATTAATATCTCAATTTTTATCTAGGTATTTTTATTTGCTGTAGTAATTTTTGTTTAGTTTATCTTTAATATCATGTTGAGGCATTGGAAAAGCTCTATTTGTGTTTATACTTCTTCTGCACTATGTTGAGGCATTATTTGCTAGCGACAAAGTGCACCATAGTATGCAAGGGCGATGTCATCAAGTACATGCTATTGACCCTGGTATTGAAAGGGCATATCGGAAATGGGTGCTCGCCCTTACCGAGTTTGACCTGCGATATGAATCAGCTAAGGCAATAAAAGACCAAGTAATAGCCAGTTTCATAGTCCATCATAGGAATGAAGAAGTCACCCATGTTGAGCTGATACCATGTACTTTGTTCTTCGATGGATCGGTTTGTCATCATGGGTGTGGCATAGGGCTCATAATTATTTCCCCTCGGGGACATCATTTGAGTTCACATACACCATCAAGCCTTTTTCCATGAATAATCAAGCCGAGTACGAAGCGGTACTAAAAGGATTGCAACTCCTAGAGGAAGTTGGTGTCGACATAGTGGAAAACCTAGGAGATTCCTTGCTAGGAGTGACGAGGCAGCTGTTAGGTGAATACGAGTGCAAGGATGACGTGTTAAAAGAGTATCACAAACGGTGCTAAGAAATGATGACAAGATTCAGAAACATAACACTCACTCGCATCACGAGGGAACAAAATGTTGAAGCAAACGATTTGGCCGAAACGGCATTAGGGTACAAGCCGATGGCCAGATCGATCGAGTTGGAAATCACAGAATTAGATGGCGATGATTGGAGGTATGTCATTATTACTTATTTGAAAAATCCTTCAATATCGGTTCCAAGGAAGCTCAGGTACCAAGCTACAAAGTACGTGCTAGATGGCGAGGATCTATATTATCAGACAACATATGAGTCATCCTCAAGTGCATAAACGTCGAGGAAGCCGAAGTGGTAATGTGCGAAGTACATGATGGTATAAGAGATACACACCAGTCGGGTCATAAAATGAAATGGCTACTCTGGAGGGCAGGTTACTTTTGGCTGACCAAGGTGGAAGATTGCATAAAACACTATAGGGGGTGCCAAGATTTTCAAAAGTTAGGAGCTATTCAGAGAGCACCTGCATCGGCGATGAACCCTATAGTCAAACCCTAGCCTTTTAGAGGATGGGGCATTGATATTGAATGATATGCCCAAGAAAATTCCACGGATCGGAAGTTCCGATAGGTAGTATCGGATGTTTCAATTATTATCTGGTCTTGAGTCAGAGAGCAAATATTTCTTCGGAAGTTCCGATATGGTATTGAAAGTTCTGGCAAGCCAGAAGTTCCGATTTGGAATCGGAGAGAACTGTACTGATCGAAAGTTCTGTTATGGTATCGAAAGTTCCAAGGTGGGTGAAAATAGATTGGATATGTTGTGTGTCGTACTGGATCAAGAGACCTAAAATACCCTATCGGAAGTTCTGATCCAAGATCAGAAGTTCTAACGTGGGCAAACATATTGGATTTATTACGAACATGAATTAGTTGTAACTAATTTGTGGGTTTCAAGATGTGCACGACCAGGGTATCTCAGCCCTATATAAAGAGAGGAGGAGAAGGTCTTAGAACAAGAAATAAGAATAGATTAGACCAAACCACCATAGACTCCTCTCCTCCCTTTCTTGATCTCAATTGTTGAGGTCGAGGATCTTCTGTCTCTCACGTGTGGTGCTAGCACGCTGCCGTGGGAGGAAATCCATCCCTGTACGTGTGGATACTGTGGAGGTGTTGCTCGAACAACGACTCTCATAGACTTCTTCACATGAACAACTACGTTGTCCTCACCGATCGGATTGACGGGGTACGACCAGGACAAAGCGAGGATAGGCTTGACGTGCTACTCCGACAACTTCTTCTGCTGCACCTAGCGCGTCTCATGGTAGAAGGTAACATTCTATGATCTCGCATGCGCATGGGTCTTGGGCTTAGGGTGCAAATTTTGAATTTGTCGGCTAGCTTAGCTCCCCTATTCCCCAATAGTGGTAACAGAGCCTACATGCGTAGTGTTCGATCTGGATCCCTCATGTATGGAGATACATGGTGGAAAAACATATTAGATCTATTTCTGTCTATGGTAAATCGGAAGTTCCGATATTGATCGGATGTTCTGATGGCGTATCGGAAGTTCCGCTAGTGATTGTATGTTCCGATATCAAATAGTAATTTGATACAGAAAGAAATTGGTGTTGTCCGGGATTCCGATATTGATCGGAAGTTTCGGCAGATCAGAAGTTCCGACCCAACCGAATTTGAAATTCTGAGTCTATTGAGCCGAGATTTTCAGATAAAAAATCCAGTCACTTGTAGATTTCTCACCTAACTTTTTTGCAGAGAATTTTGTGATTGGCATTGCATGTTATTTACAGCCCAAGGTTGGAGTAAAATTTATTACGGCTTGCATGTCGTTTCTGTGGTACTTCGGCCCATGTAATTATCATAGGCTATGCGAGATAGACTAGTACTCTTCATGGAGGCTGGGTGCACGTACTCAATGACGGGAGCCATGGAGATAGAGATCGCCATGTGAAGAGGGCTATGCTATGTCACAATTAATATGATTTCCTGTGATGCTTTCTTATGTTCCTGTTATACTATTCTTGCATATTTCAGGTGTGCTAGGGACGTTACGGTGCTAGAATAGTTTTTCCTTAAAAAATTAAGTATTGATGTTCTTCCCAATAGCTGCACCCACCAGGTTCTTGCTCATCCATAGTGGGTCTACCAAAGCAGGGTGCTATCTTTTATCTTGACCAGTTGGGGCCGAAGTTGGACTTTTGAACGTATAGTATTGGCTTGCGTAATGGGGCTATCAAAATAGTTTTCGGCCTTGGATCATAGAGTTGGCATAGAGCATGGGATGCTTCTCCAATGACAAGAGTCACATACGATGTGATTAGCAAAGTGCTGCTTACCTATATCAACTAACTTCTCACAGTGATGCCAAAGCTCACTAGGAGTTAGAGTGAATATGGATCTTGTGCCACTATTAGTCATTAGAGGGAAAGTGACTAGATTTAATATAGTCAAACATCTTTTATTGGATAGAAAATAAACATTGCATAGTGCTAAACCTTGCATTTAATCTTTTGTAGATCATGGCACCTACTACTTCTTCTATTAAGAGCACTCCAATTTTTAATTTGTGATCTATACTTGAATGGGAGAAATTATCTGGAACAAACTTTATGGATTGGTATCGAAATTTGAGAATCGTTCTTAAACAAGTGAAAAAGGATTATGTTCTAGAAAAACCTCACCCTGATAAATCAGGAGAGAATGCTTCTGCAGCAGACAAGCATGCTTATGAGAAGCATGCTAGTGATTCTGTGGATATCAGTTGTTTGATTCTTGCCTACATGTCCTCTGAGTTTCAGAAACAAAATGAGGAACGTGATGCTTATGATATGATCATAGGTCTCAAGAGCATGTATTAGAACCATGCAAGGGCTGAGAGATGAGATGTATCTAAAGTCTTGTTTGAGAATAGGCTGGCTGAAGGGAGCATAGTGAGCTGTCATGTGATTAGAATGATTTTTTACATCGAGACTCTAGAGAGAATGGGTACTCCACTAGATCCGTACTCTAGAGAGACTCTAGATCCAAACACCTCCTATTCATCCCGCATGTAAATCAAGGCAGCAAGCAGTACTCGTGTTTTATTTTGTTTTGGTTGCAGTTCTTCAAGCGATCAGTCGACGCACGTGGTTTTTCCGGCTGGTTGACGCTCCACGTTGTTGCTTTAGGAGGTGTTTGGATCAATTGGCTAAATTTTAGCCCGTGTCACATCAGATGTTTAGAAATCAATTTAAAGGACTAAACTTGAACTAATTATAAAAATAATTTTTGAGACG
>JAAALK010000079.1:308758-432935 GCA_019279435.1 Zizania palustris
GGAAAGCTAGAATTCGAGCGAAGGGATGCTCCGAGTGGCTTGCGACTGGTCATACGAAAGGTAACGACTTCGCCTTCTGGGTTGGTCACCGTGACGGATTTGTTGGCACAGTTGATCACAACCTTTATGCTTCATCAACCAATCCATCCCTAGGATGAAATCAAGCCCGGTGCATTGGATGAGAACGGCTCGGCTCGAAACAATACTCCTAGGATCTCAATTTGAACCTTCGGGCTATATAAGCGGGCTAAGGTCTTGTTGCCGGGAGTAGTAATAACCATGGGGTGGGTAGTGGAAGTACGTCCAGTCCATGTGATTTTACGAAATCCTCAGAGACGAAGGAGTGTGTCGCTCCAGAGTCAAACAATATTAAGGCCGATACGGAATTCACAGTAAACGTACCGAGCACGACTTCTGGCGCCTCCTGAGCTTCCTCCGCGTTGACGTGGTTTACGCGGGCTCGCACCGCCTGGTTGGGCGCCGCGCCCTGGGGCCGTTTGGGTGGGGACACTGGTGGGAGTAGTGCCCCTCCTTGCGGCAGTTGAAGCAGACGACCGGCCTTCCTTGGCGATCCCTCAAGATCGGGGCTTTGGCGGCCGGTGCGGGCTGAGTGGCCGGAGCTGGTGGAGCGGGGCGAGGATGCCCGGCGTTGGATCCACCGGCTGCATGAGGTGGCCTGAAGGCGGGCCGAGGATGGTAGGCGGGCGCTGGTGGCGGAGGGACGAAGCGGGGCCTCTGAGTGTTCGCCTGCTGGTGCTTGAAGGCGATCATCTTCCTCTTCTTGAGGTCCAGCTTGTTCTGCTCAGTCTCTTGGATGAGCGCTTTATTGACAAGCCGCTGGAAGTCGGCGAAGTCGGCGGCGACGAGCTGGATGGACAGCTCATCCTTAAGTCCCCTTAGGAACTTGGCTTGGCGGAGGGCGTCGGTGCGCACTTCCTCCGGTGCGTAGCGTGCGAGGCGGTTGAACTCATGGAGGTACTCCATGACAGTCCTGTTGCCCTGCTGCAGGTCGCGGAACTCCTGCTGTTTGACCGCGATGACACCGGCGGGGACGTGGGCGGCGCGGAAGGCGATGGTGAACTCCGCCCAAGTCACCATGTGGCCCTCCGGCTGGGACGCACGGTAGTTGTCCCACCATTCGGCGGCGGGACCCTGGAGTTGATGAGTGGCGAAGGCCACTCGCTCCCGGTCTGTGCAGGGGAGGAGGTCGAGCTTCTTCTCGATGGTACGGAGCCAATCTCCGGCCTCCATCGGGTTGGTCGTGCTCGAGAAGACGGGCGGGCGCACACGCAAGAACTCGGAGAGTTGCGGAGCGGCCGCGGGTGCTGGTGCGCGAGGGGCGGGCTCCCCATTCTGCAGACGGTCCAACTGAGCCTGTTGGTGCTGCATTTGGGTGAGGAGGGCGGTGATCAGGTGATTCTGGTTTGCCATCATTTCCGCCAAGGTGGGGTGGTTGGCGGAAGGCGACCCAGACTGACGTGGGCCTGTCGCACCCCAGTGAGGTACAACTCCCTCAGGTGCATCTCGGCTCCCTCCTGCTCCGTTGTTGGAGCCGGTGTTCTGGTGGTCGGCCATCCTCTGAATATGCATAGTCATAAGACAAACGAATTGACAAAACAATGTACGATAATAGCTCCATCTCATAAATAATTTCAGTGGTAAAATGTTCATTACAATCAAGTTTTTATTCTACCCAAGACACACTCGTCATGGGTAACACCACATACGAATTTTTATTTTTAAACTAGCGACTCCTACGCCTACTCGCCACCGGAGGCAGTCTCCGTGCTCTCGGAACCACGAGTGCGCGGCTCCGAAGGGACGGTGGGCTCGAGAAAGTTCTCGATGATAGGGTCGGAGACGAGGCCGGGGCGTGGTGCAGGGATGCTGGCGGTAGATGGTCCGGCGGTGGAGGGGTGAGGTGGGATCCGCTTGGGGCGAGGGACGGGCTCACGGATGGGCTTCCTCTTCCTCGGAAGGAGAGGGACCATCTCAGCGATGTCCTTCTGCAGCTGCATGATTTTGCGCTGCAGCTCGCCGTTCTGCTGGATCAAGTTCTTCGTTTCTCCACGAAGAAACTCGACCGCCTCATGGTGCTCGTCGGCGTCGAGCACCGCCTCAGTATGGAGATCATCCATAGCCTGTAGAAGACGTGACTGCCGGGCCATGGCTGGATCGCGCACGGAGTGAACTCCGTGGTAGATACTGCGGTGGGCGCCGGGAGTACGCTTCGGCACAAGCCGGAAGGATGTGTTCTGAAGACGATCGTCGTAGATCATCCTCAGCTCCATGAGGGCCTGGAGGGCGACTCGTTGGCACGCGACGTCGAAGGTCGGGCCTCCAAGTGCCGTAGTGTAGGGTGGCAGATGCTCTCCGGAGCCGTGGACGGTGAGGGAGACGTCGCAAGGCCCGGCGAATTCCTCCAAGTAGATCCCTTGGAATTCGGGTTCGAAGAGGAACCCGAGGAATGTGAGCATCATCCGGAGTTCCCTGACGAAGCCCTCAAAGTGTCGGCAGAAGCTTTGAACCCGGTAGACTGGCATCTACAAAACAGCAAGTTGAATAAAAGTGAGGAGAGGAACAAAATTGTAAATTAGATTTTTGAGAAATAACTTCCTATGGTCCGTGGCTAGGCGGGTCTGTTTGGCTTCCTACAGTCGAGTCGGCTCTGATACCATCTTGTCACGCCCCGATTTATCAAATCGAGACATTATTGAATTTCATAAGAAAAACAATAATCCAAGAGGTTCATCATGCGACATACGTACATCATACAGTATTCATGGCACGCAGACCATAATTATTACATCATTGTCTTTAGTAAAAGCAACAAATAAAATATTTTAGGAAAACGGCATGACGAACTCCTTCTTCAGGATCTTTCTTCTCGACTGGGTCGCTACTCCAGACCGTCTTCATAGTAGGTATCCTCTGTGGGGTCCAACGGGTATGAGTACAAAAAGTACTCAACAAGCCACCGCAAATGCAAATAATAATGCAAGGTAATAAACAAGGAAGGGTAATGGCTCAAAGTGCGGAAAAGTACATTTACAGTTATTGCCTTTAATGTAATCACATTTTAATTATGCGGAAAAGTAGACATGAACATCAACAACATCCACTAACTCGAGGAGTACGTTTTACCTCCTCGCACAACAGTCCCTACATGACAATTCAACATGCACATACATTTTCAAAGTAGACTAACTGTGGGATGTTACGCAACCCGCCCTTGACCGTGGGCTCGGCTTTTCGAAAAGATTTAAGACTCTGATCAGAGGTGTACTACTGTACCCACAAGGCACGCACTCATCCCAACGAGATGACCCATTTCACGGGAACTCGTGCCAAAACCTCAATATGAGATGTTCCAAGCGATAACCACCCGCTCTAGGTTTCGCCGGCGCGCCGGGCCGTATCCCGGCTAACGTCGCACCCCCTTTTGCGCCACATTGGTACAAGTCACCCGCAGGTGCAACTTGACCCATCTCCAAGTGGTGGCCTCGGTTTGGAACAACCCATACCTTAGTTAGGACTTACCCACTAGACTTGTGGTTAGTACGTAAGTGTATTGCAACGGATCCCTCAGACCGGTCCTTATAGTGCCCCGGGTGCTACCGACCAATGCCCTAGCTTGCACCCGGAACCCACCATGCATTCACTCACAACCATAACTCCAACACCGACAGAATTCCATAGATAAGAAACCATGGGGATCATATAGTAGAACCAAATACTACGACTCATTTTTATCCTATAGCGATCGTGTCGATACATTGGACACTAGCTAATAACATATATCATATGGTGACAAGGAGTTTAGGTTAGAGAGCATGGCTTGGGTTGCACATCAAGGTCGGGGGATCCTAAATAAATATATTGTAAGGGTTCATTTGACTAATGCGTATATAACCTATGTGTTTTAACGATAGTTTAATCAAACATGGGTTCAATATGCTCAAAAGATTGGTTTGGTGACTTGCCTTGTTCAGCGAATGGGGAGGGAGGAACTTCCGGGAAGTATTCCGGCTCCTCGGCGACGTCGTAGTCTTTTTAATATAAAGTCAAATAAAAAGAGTACCACATTCAATCAAACCATACAACATTACATTGCAAGCATATAAGTTAAGGTTGGTTGGATTAAAAATAAAATAAATTCAGATATTAAAGTTCTGAAATTTATTCCTCCATTAATTTAAAGTGAATCTAAATAAATCATTGTTTTTCATAAAAGAGTATTTAAGTGGGCATAACCCTACATTGGGTTTTCTAACCAATTTAGTTCAATTGATTTATAGGAAACCTAGTGGTTTTAGTGTTTTAACAGTAAAGGACAATTATACAATTTTTCTGGGATTTAAATATTGAAATTCACATTTAAATCCTAAGGGCATTTGAATACTTATTTAAATAAACATGAAAATGTCCAAATAAACCTACTGTTTTTATTGCATAAATATGTAGAGAATAATTTTATGAATTTTCTAAAATTGAAATGGCAATTTTTAGAGTCCAAATGCATTAGATATGAATTTTACAAGTTTAAAAGCATTTCTGGAATTTTATTTTCAAATTTTAAACCTCTCGGGTCCACGGTGAGCCAGGCCCACGGTGAACCCGCGCACTGTGCGCGTGCGCCGGGTCGATCTGGACCGTTGGATCCAGATCCAACGCGCGAGAGCGAGGCGGGAGGGTTAAGTGATAACGGACGGCCAGGATTAAAACGTGCGAAGGGGTACCACGTGGACGCACGAGATCGCCCGGCGGGTTTAAATGAAAACCAACGCGCGAGATTAAAACATACCGCTTTGACCAGATCCGACGGTGCGGATTAGATCGCGTACGTGTACTCACGCGCGTCGTCCGATCGCGATCGCACGGCCGGGATCAGATCCGACACGGCACGGGTACTCGACCCGTGCCGGTCGTCTTCTCCGACGACGGCGAGCGGGCCAACGGCCACGGCGAGCGACGGCGGTCCTAGCTAAGCCTAGAAATGGAAAGAGGACACTACGGCGGTCATGATGGTACCTTAGGCGAGACGAGGGGTCGACGGGAAGTGGTCGGCGGCGAGGGTAGACGGCGAAGCACTTCGGGCTCCTCGTCGGCGATGGGGTTCCGGCGATCTCCTTGACCGGCGGGGACGTGGCCGAGGTAGGGGACGTCCAGGCGGTCACGACGGTGGCGGAGGCGAGGGCCGGGGTGGTCCGAGGCGACGGCGAGGGGCGGCCGGAGGCGAAGCAGGGGGAAAATGCTCAAAGGCGAAGGAGGGGCGCTCTGTTCGTTCTCGTGGCGATTGAGCGTGGGGGTCGAACGCGGCGGAGGCAGGGGGGTTAAATAGGGTCACCGGCGGGGGTCGCATGCAAGGAAACCGGCCAGAGAGCCTTTACTCGCGGCGATAGCTCGGCCATGCACGCGGAGCGGCGATCCCGTGGCATAAACGCGAGGGTTTAAAGCGGGGAAACGGTCGGCGCGACGCGGGGGACCGATTAATGGCGATGAATTAATGCGGGGCGGGCTGGCGAGGCGGATCCGAGGGCGAGGTCGTCGGCCGGCGGGATTTGGGGGCGGTGGCGAGAGGTTGACGACGGGTCTGACAGGCGGGGGCCACAAGCCAGCGAACGCGAGCGAGCGAACGGGCGACTGACGGGTGGGGTCGGGCTCGGGCGCGAGGGGGGGGAAAGTTGGCGCCGACAGGTGGGGCCAAGGCGTCGGGTGCGCGCGTGAGAGGAGAGGGGCTCACTGACGGGTGGGCTCCACTGGTCAGAAGGCGCGCGCGGGTGGGAGTGGGTTGGGCCGGCCGGGAGAGAGAGAAGGGAGGGGGAAACGGCCCAATACTGTTCTAATGTTTTTCTGAATAAAATTAATTCCAGAAAATAGATTAAAAGATTAGGGCTACTTCCAAGGCTGGTAAAAATTTATAAAAATTCTCAAAATTATCTTTTGGCCTTAGGATCATATACAAAAAGTTTCACCTCCTAATTTGGTCATCTACTCTATGTTGTAGTTCAAAAGGGTATAAAAGGGATTTAAAAGTATTTTCTGAAATAATAATTCCAAGAAATTGAATTTAATAATATTTTTATTGTTTTGAAAAATTGAGGTGTTACAGGTTCGAAGTATGCACTTCGAAGACAACACTTCGAACACAGCTTCGAACCGAATGCTTCGAAGCAAAACCTTCGAACAGAAAGCTTCGGACACAACACACAAACGGACAACCTTCGAACAAAGAAGCGAAGCCTGTCACACGACAGAAAACCAAGTCCGAAGCCTATACACTACCTCCGAAACGAGTTAGCTTCGAAAAGAGAAGCGAAGGGTGACACAACACACAAAAGTCAGTGCGAGGTCTAGCAGAGCTACAAGCTTCGAACCCAACTTCGAAACCTGTCGAAGTAGGGACTTCGAACAGATAGAGCCAAAGCTCCTTCGCACTATCGTTCGAAGTATGCGATACTGACGTTCAGAAAAATGCTTCGAAACTTAGCAACACAGAACGCAAACCAAAAACCGAAGATCGAACAACCCTTTCGCACGTTTTAATCCTGGCCGTCCATTATAACTTAAGCGCCCCGCCTCGCCTGCGCACGTTGGATCTAGATCCAACGGTCCAGATCGACCCGGTGCACGCGCACAGTGCGCGGGTTCACCGTGGGCCTGGCTCACCGTGGACCCGAGGGGTTTAAAAATTTAAAATGAATTTCAGAAATGCTTTTAAACTTGAAAAATTCATATCTGGCGCGTTTGAACTCTAAAAATTGCCATTCCAATTTCAGAAAATTCATAATATTATTCCCTACGTGTTTATGCAATAAAAACAGTAGGTTTACTTTAGACATTTCATGTTTATTTAAATGAACATTCAAATACCCTTAGGTTAAAAATGTAAATTTAAATTATTTAAAATCCAGTAAGGTTTGTGTTTATTTATTTCCTGTTGATATGAACAAACCCCTAAGTTTTCTATGGGACTTTCATTTTAAATTTATTAGAGGACTTAAAAATGAGAATAACCACTTTTAAAACCCTTTTTCAAAGGACAACACTTCATTTTAATTTCTTTTAAAATTATCTATAAACTGAATTTCAGAACCCTAACAACTTGATTTATTTTTAATCAAACCAACTTAACCCTATGTGATTATTATGTGATGTTATATTGTTTGGTTAAATGTTGTATTCATTTTATTTTACTTTATTATATTAAAAAGACTACGACGCCGTCGAGGAGCCGGAGTACTTCCCCGAAGTCCCTCCCTCTCCCTTTGCTGAACAAGGCAAGTCACCAAACCAATCTTTTGAGCATATTGAACCCATGTTTGATTAAACTATCGCTAAAACTCATAGGCTATACATGCATTAGTCAAATAAAACCCTTACAATATATTTATTTAGGATCCCCCGACCTTGATGTGCAACCCAAGCCATGCTATCTCGCCTAACCTCCTTGTCACCATATGATCAATGATATTAGCTAGTGTCCAATGTATTGACACGATCGCTATAGGATAAAAATGAGTCGTAGCAAAATTGTTCTATTATATGATCCCCGTTACTTCTTATCCTTGGAAATTCTGTTGGTGATGAGTTATGGTTGTGAGTGTATGCATGGTGGGTTCCGGGTGCAAGCTAGGGCATTGGTCGGTAGCACCCGGGGCACTATAAGGACCGGTCTGAGGGATCCGTTGCAATACACTTACGTACTAACCACAAGTCTAGTGGGTAAGTCCTAACTAAGGTATGGATTGTTCCAAACCGAGGCCACCATTTGGAGATGGGTCAAGTTGCACATGCGGGTGACTTGTACCAATGTGGCGCAAAAGGGGGTGCGACGTTAGCCGGGATGCGGCCCGGCGCGCCGGCGAAACCTAGAGCGGGTGGTTATCGCTTGGAACATTTCATGCCGAGGTTTTGGCACGAGTTCCCGTGGTATGGGTCATCTCATTTGGGATGAGTGCATGCCTTGTGGGTACAGTAGTACATCTCTGATCAGAGTCTTAAATCTTTTCGAAAAGCCGAGCCCACGGTCAAGGGCGGGTTGCGTGACATCCCCCAGTTAGTTTACTCTGAATATGTATGTGCATGATGGATTGACATGTAAGGACTGTTGTGCGAGGAGGTAAAACGTACTCCTCGAGTTAGTTGATGTTGTTGATATTCATGTTTACTTTTCCGCATGACTAAAATGTGATTATATAAATGCAATAACTGAAACTGTACTTTTCCGCAATGTTAGCCATTACCCTTCCTTGTTTATTATCCTGCATTATTACTTGCATTTGCGGTGGCTTGTTGAGTACTTTTTGTGCTCATACCCGTTGGACCCCACAGAGGATGCTTACTACGAAGACGGTCTGGAGTAGCGACCCAGTCGAGAAGAAAGATCCTGAAGAAGATGTTCGTCATGCCGCTTTTTAATTATTTTTATTACTGTTTCTACTAAAACTTTGATGTAATAAATATGGTCTGCGTACCATGGATATTGTCGTATGTACGTTGTCGCATGATGAACCTCTTGTATTATTGTTTTTCTTCTGAAATTCAATAATGTCTCGATTTGATAAATCGGGGCGCTACAAGATTCCTAGGCTAAATTATCCTTGTTCTTCAATATTTAGCCTCACAATATCAATGCCAATGACTTCATGCAATTGCTATGCCCAATTTGACCTAGGGAGCAAATTTTTGTGCCAAGAGGATTTTTCCCGGGGTACTTTAGGAGCCATGCTGAATAGCGTGGGCCTCATGGCTCCAGATGTGATGAGTTATTGTCAACGATAGTCAAAGAGGATTGAAAAGAGTGAAGATCTGTTGTTTCATGGGCCGCGTGTGACTCAGGTACACGGGCAGCGAGCGACTGTCGGGCTGAAAGAGCTGCGAAGTCGGGTTGGCCCAATCCGGGTACATGGGCTAGGAGCAGCAGAAGACCCACTGGGATGTTGACCAGGATTGACTCAGGTACACGGGCGGTGAGTGATTGCCGGGCTGAGAGAGCTGCGGAATCGGGCCGACCCAATCTAGGTACCTGGTGCAAAGTCGGTGGAGGCTTTGTCAGTTTCGGCGCAAAACTGACGACCGCCGATATTGTATCGGACTGTCTAGAAGAGAAGCCGTAGTCGCTACGAAAGCTTAGCTTCCGGATAAGTCAATCTGTAAATAGGAGTTTTCTATTTTGTCCCTAGGCCCACAGTCAGACGAGTCTGTAAAAAATCCTAAGGGCAGTTTAGTCTTTTCCTTTATTTCAGCGTCTGTAAAAAACCCTAAGGGGCTGGTGGAATATTCCTAGTATTGGGGAGCCTATAAATAGGGCCCCAATCCCTAGGGTTAGGTGACCCTTTTGCTGAAATCACTTTTTATTCTATTGGGTCATTTTGTTTCCGGTGTTCTCTCTCCTGTTTATGCACCGTCAGGCTCCTGCTCACGGTGTCTTTAATTCCTGCATTCCAACTGTTCTTCATGAATCTATGAGATTCTATTCCCTACACTTGTCATTCGGTTTGCAGTGTTTTTTAATGTCTTGATTGATGTGCGGCTGGTTCTATTCCTGAGACTTGTGTCTCTGTTGCTTCAGTTCTTCACGTTTGGAGTACTAGTTCTTGCTAGTAGCAAGTAGTACCTACTCCCTGTAGCTAAAGTACGCTAGTACTCTAGCTTTGCTTTTCCTACGTAGCCTTTTGATCGAGTAGACAAAACGTTGTTTTTCACTGGCTGTTTCCTGCGAAGCTCCCTCGTTTGTGCGAAGTCCTTCTATTCTATGAGTCATGCCTCGACCTGACTTCTTTGAAGGCTTTGCTTGGACTCCGAACGTGAACTGTAAATCTAGCTTCGAAGTATGCTCTATTCTAAGGTTTTATTCTGACATACTTCGACACTCTTTTGCAAAGCATACTTCGACAGGCTTCGAAGTTAGCTTCGAAGCATGTCTTTTTGAAAGACTTCGCTCGGAGTGTGTTGCTGTCTTGATCGAGTCACAGTTTGTGTGTTCGAAGCTTGTCTTTCGAAGTATGTTTCAAAGCTTCGACTACTTGTGAGAGCTTCAGCAGACTTCGATTCGAAGTTGGTCTGAAGATTGAAGGTTACTACTTCGGTAGTCATACCTCGATCAAGCTAGCTTCGAAGGTAGAGTGTAGGCTTCGGTTTTGTCTTACTGCCGTATGTCGGGCTTCGCTTCTCTTTCGAAGGTTGCTTTTCTGTGAGCTTGTTCGAACCTTTCTGATCGAAGTCTAGGCTTTGAAGTACACTGATCGAAGCAAGCTTCGATACTCTCATACTTCGCTTCGAAGCATACTTCGCTCTCTGCTACACTCGAACTAGGCTAGACCAAACAAACCTTCGGCACGTCAACGACAACCTTCGCTCGACTTCGACATAGCGAAGCAGGCTTCGACACTGCGAAGCAGGCTTCGACACTGCGAAGCAGGCTTCGACAAGTTTCGAACAAGAGACAGATTTTGAACAGTAACTTCTCATCCCATTCCATGTGTGCTTAGATTATTTTACTGAGAAGTTTTGATATGCCATGTCTTGAATATTTTGTTTATCTGCCTATTAGCACTGTATTGGTGTTTCTCTGATCTTGACACCTGTTGTTTCTAGGCTAGATACTTTTAGACTTAGGCTTTCTGTTCACACTCTGCTTCTTAGTCTTTTGAGGTGCGTTGGGTGTTGGGAGTAGGCCATTGATTTGAAAGAATTTTTAGGCGCCCATTCACCCCTCTTTGGTCGCTACTTTCGGCCCTACAAGTGGTATCAGAGCCTGGTTAGGTTTTTTTTCCATACCTTAACTGGTTCTAAACCTAAGTAGTGATCATGACTTCTCCTGGCAAGGTCCTGTCCTTTGAAGCTTATGGCTATAATTATTGGAAGACTCGCATGCGAGGCTATCTTATGAGCCAAGGCTCGGACATCTGGGACATTTGTGTTCACGATACGTTTGTTATATTGCCAGTTGCTGAGCATGGTACTCCTGGTATCATTGCCCAGCATCTGAGCAATAGTAAAGCTGTGAACATTCTGTTTTCTGGTTTAGGTCCCACTGAGTTTGAGCGTGTGAGCCATCTTTCCACTGCGAGAGAGATCTAGGCTACCCTCAAGGCACACCATGAGGGGACAGCCCAGGTCAAGGCTTGGCTCTATCAGACCTACCGGCGTGAGTATGAGAACTTCACACAAAAGCCGGGTGAATCTGTTGAAGCGTTGTTTGGTCGTTTTCAATCGATCATAAACAAGCTTCAGGACAACAAGGTTGAGGGTGCTCAGTTAGTCTCAGATCATGAGCAGGCGCTCAAGGTTCTCCATACCTTGGACCCAAAGATCTGGGAGATCAAGGTATCCTCTATCGTTGAGAGTACTTCTTATGATACCTTGACCATTTCTTAGTTGTTTAGCAAGCTGAAGGCCACTGAGGTTGATATCCAGCTGAGATCAAATCTCACTGGCTCTGGATCAAAGTCCCTGGCCCTTGCTACACCTTCTGTTGATCCTTCTTCTGTGAGCTGTGCTGGGTTCTCTTTGATGTCTATCACTGAGGACCAACTTGAGTCTTTGGGAGATGATGATTTGTGTCTTTTTAACAACTGGGTGTGTCGTGTTTATGACAAGAGAATGTTCAAAAGACACAGCACAAAATCCGGGTGCTTTGAGTGTGGTGATCCAGGACACTTCATCGCCGACTGCCCCATGCGCAATGGACACAAGAAGGGCACCGGTGGTGAATTCCACGACTCCGGCAAGCACGACAACTCTTCCTTCAACAAGGGCAAGCCGAAGACCAGATTCTTCAAGAAGGCCCTGAAGGACTACCGGCGAGAGAACAAGAAGAGCGACAAGGCCTTCTTCGCCGAGATGGAGAAGAGCTACTCCAAGCAGTCCACGTCTTCTTCCTCTTCATCGAGCTAAGGCGATGAAGAGATTGTCATCAGGAAGGGGAGGGACAAGAACGATCCGGTGGGCCTTTGCTTCATGGCTTTCGGGGACAGACCGAAGAGCCGCTCACACCAGCGCCGAAGATCCCACAAGATCTTCTGCTCAATGGCTCTTGGGGATAAGGAAGAGAAGAGCTCCTCCGATGACTCCGACGACGACAACAATGAAAAGGTATCATCTTATGAACGCAAAATCGTTGATTTACTTGAAAGCAATCGTCAGGAGTTAAAATATCGGGAAAAACTGCTTAGGGGTGCTAAGAAGAGGATAGATGAGTTAGAGAGTGAGCTTGTCGTGGCCAACAGCAGAATTGAGAGTCTATCTTCTCCGCCCTGCTTGGGTGATAGCAGTGAGTGCCCGAAGTGTGAGGTGCTTCTGTGTGACTTGTCGACTCTGAAGTCCAAGTACACAGAAAGGGTTGATGGGAGGGATGCTTTGGCCACTGAGCTTGAGAGTGCTCAGCTGGAGCTGAAAGATGCTCAAGCCACTGTCGTCGTACCCTGTGCTGATTGCCCATCTCATCTAGCTGTCTTAGCTAAGCTGAAAGCCAAGGGCGATGAGCATTTGGGGGATTTGGAGAGAGTGAGAGTTGAGTTGGCGCAAACTAGGCTAGAGCTTGAGACACTGTCAGTTCGACCCACTGTCTGTGAGAACTATCTGTCTCTTAGAATGGAGTTGATTAAGCTGAAAGCCGAGAAGTCTGTCCTGGTAGATAGCGAGTGTGAGACCTGCTTGTCTCAGGTGGAGGTACTAGCTTCCTTGAGAGAGGAGCTAGCTGATTCTCAGAATGAGAACTTTTACCTCCGTTCTATCCTGAGTTGGATTAGTGCCAGAGAGCCACAGCTCGCCATGATGATCCAGCAGTTCAAGAGGCAGGATGGGTTTGGGGTAGGTTACACCTACACCAAGGCTGACTTTGAGAGTGCCATAAGCCGGGCAGTGGAGTGGAGTAAAATGACTCCTGAGCAGAGATATCCCAAGACTCACTCCACTGAGTCTTCCCTGGCTAGTCAGCCCAAGGATGGAGTGATCCATGAACAACCCAAAGCTCCTCCCAAGAAGCCCATCTGGGTTCCAAAGCCCAAATACCTCCACACTTCTCTTGACTCTCTTCGTGGACCCTTTAAACCCAAGAAGACTACACCAAACACCACTAAGCCCAAGAACCCCAAGTCTCGACCACATCCCGAGAAGCCCACCTATCATTGTGAGTATTGCCAAAGAGACGGGCATCTTGCAGAGTTTTTCTTCAGGAGGAAGCGGGTTGAGAGAGCAGAGCGTCCTCGTGGTGGTCAGGAGCAGTTCTACCAGCAGGGTGGTAGACTGAGAGTTCCTCGATGCGGGGAGAGGCTGGAGGCCAGGCCGCGTCGTGTAGGTGGTGGTAGAGGAGACGACTTTCATGCCCGTGCTCCAGTTGGTGGTGTTCGTTCCGGCAGAGCTCCAGGCCGTTTTGGCTACGGTCCTGGACCTCGTGGCCGAGGTTTTAGGCAGAACAGAGGACCGCGCTTTGAGTCGCACTTTGGTCCAAATTCTTTTGATGGTTTTCGTTTTCCGTCTTTTGAGCAGATGGCTCGACATTGGTTTAGCTCTTTTGCTAAACCTGGTGCCGGACCATTTGCTCCCCCTTACGACCACTGATTGTGCAGGATCGGGGACTGGAGGACGTTTGGATCATGGACTCAGGATGCTCCCACCACATGACGGGACATCGCAGATGGTTCTCCAGTCTCACTCCCCCGAGCTCCAAAGAGTACATCACATTCGGGAACAGTGGTCAAGGGAAGGTAAGTGGCATAGGCTCAATTCGCATTTCAGACCATTTCTCCTTGAAGAATGTTGCTTTGCTTAAAAATTTGAACTTTAACTTGATTTCTGTTTCGCAACTTCTTGAGGATGGTTTGGAAGTGCATTTTAAGAAGGGTAATTCTTCTGTGTTTGATTCTAGAGGGTCTTTGATTTGCCAGATCTTACCATTTGGTAAAGTTTTTCGAATTGACTTCTCTAGTTTTTTGGCCCTTCTCGCTGTTTGATTGCTGGATCCTCCTCTGAGCTCTGGAAGTGGCATAGGAGGTTAGGTCATTTGAGTTTTGATCTGCTAGTCAGGTTGAGCTCCATGGACCTCATCCGAGGATTGCCCAAGCTTAAGATGGAGAAGGATCTAGTTTGCCATCCCTGTCGTCATGGGAAAATGGTTGCCGCTTCTCACTCACCTGTGACTCAGGTGATGACTTTGTATTCGGGCGAGTTGTTACATTTGGACACTGTTGGTCCAGCTCGGGTACGTTCAGTCCGTGGGAAGTGGTACGCGCTTGTCATTGTTGACGATTTTTCTCGATTCTCGTGGGTTTTCTTTTTGGAGTCTAAGGATGAAACTTTTCAGTTTGTTCATGACCTGATTTTGAAGCTGAAGAATGAGAACAATGGTCGGATGCGAGCAATTCGCTCTGACAACGGCTCTGAGTTCAAGAACTCTCACTTCGTCAGCTTCTGTAGTGATCAGGGTCTTGACCATCAGTTTTCTTCTCCTTACACTCCCCCACAGAACGGCGTTGTGGAACGAAAGAACCGCACGCTAGTCGAGATGGCCAGGACGATGCTCGATGAGCACAGGACTCCTAGGCATTTTTGGGCTGAAGCCATGAACACGGCTTGCTATCTGGCCAACCGCATTTTTCTTAGAGCTTACCTAGGTAAGACCTCATACGAGTTGCGGTTTGGCAGACAACCCAAGGTGAGCCACTTGCGAGCGTTTGGCTGCAAGTGCTTTGTGCTCAAGAAGGGAGGGCATTTGGACAAGTTTGAGTCTCGTTGCTGGGACGAAGTTTTTCTTGGTTATGCTTTACATTCAGGAGGCTTCCGTGTTTGGAACCTCGACTCCCAGCAGCTTGTCGAGACTTGTGAGGTTTCATTTGATGAGTCCTTGCCTTCTTTGACTCCTTCTTTTGAGCTTTTTGGCGATGATGAGCTCGGAGAGTCCATCTTCGAGGAAGATGAGGATACTCTGGCTGATGATGAGGGTGGGCCTTCTGCACCTCCTGCAGAGCCCACACCTTTTGAGACTTCGACTGAGGACGAGGGCGGACCTCTGATCACTTCTTCCACTTCGATCGAGCCCCCTCAGTCGAGTCCGGAGGTGCCAGCTGCTGACTCCAGTGAGGTGACTTCAGATCACCAGGGAACCCGAGCAGTTCAGTGTGATCACCCCTCAGAGCTCATCATCGGTGATTTAACTGAGAGATCTTTGCGTTCATCTGGTAACTCTCTTGCTGTGTTTGCTGAATCTGATTTTGTTGCATCCTTTGAGCCCAGAGATGTTTCTCATACTCTTTCTGATTCTAATTGGATTAATGCTATGCAAGAAGAGCTTGAGAATTTTGTCCGTAATCAGGTTTGGACACTAGTTGAGCCGCCACCAGGATGCAACCCCATAGGCACCAAGTTGGTGTTCAAGAACAAACAAGGTGAAGATGGGGTTGTGGTGCACAACAAAGCTCGACTAGTTGCCTAGGGTTTTTGCCAAAAAGAGGGTATTGATTTTGAAGAAACTTTCGCCCTTGTTGCCCGTCTTGAGTCCATTCGCATTCTCTTAGATTTTGCCACTTCGAAGGGTTTTAAGCTTTTTCAAATGGACGTTAAGAGTGCTTTTCTGAACGGGTTCATAGAGGAGGAAGTTTATGTTAGGCAGCCCCCCGGTTTTGAGAACTCTAAGTTTCCTCGACATGTTTTTAAGCTGCAGAAAGCTTTATACGGTCTGAAGCAAGCCCCCAGGGCTTGGTATGACCGGTTAAAGCAGTTTTTGTTGGGGAAGGGCTTTGTGATGGGTTCTGTGGATAAAACTCTTTTCTTGCTTAGAGATGCTTCAGATTTCTTAGTCGCTCAGATTTACGTGGACGATATAATCTTTGGCGGTACTACTAATGATCTTGTGTCCAAGTTTTCTGAGCAGATGCACAGTGAGTTTGAGATGAGCCTCATGGGTGAGCTTAAGTATTTCTTAGGACTCCAGATCAAGCAGACCAAGGACGGCACATTCATCCACCAAGGTAAGTACACTCGTGACATGCTTAAGAAATTTGACTTTGGTGGGAAGTTGAAGCCGCAGATGACCCCAATGGGAACATCTGGGGGCCTGGACAAGGACGAGAGCGGTGTCAAGGTCAATGAGAGAGAGTTTCAAGGGATGATCGGTTCGCTGCTGTACTTGACGGCGACAAGACCGGACATACAGTTCGCCGTGGGACTTTGCGCGCGTTTCCTGTCTTCACCACGCGCGTCTCATCGGCAGGCTGTCAAGCGCATCTTCAGGTATCTCACTTATGCGCCTGATCTCGGTCTTTACTATTCAGCATCATCATCTCTTGATTTATCTAGCTTTTCGGACGCCGACTTTGGTGGGTGCCGGTTGGATCGCAAGTCGACTTCCGGTACTTGCCAGTTTCTTGGTTCGTCTCTTGTTTCTTGGTCTTCTCGAAAGCAATCTGGAGTTGCTCTTTCGACCACTGAGGCTGAGTATGTAGCTGCTGCTAGCTGCTGCTCACAGTTAGTTTGGATGATTTCCACATTGCGAGATTTTGGGTTGTTCTTTCCTACCAGGGTTCCATTGTTTTGCGACAGCACCAGTGCTATTAGTGTAGGGAAAAACCCCTGTCTCCATTCAAAAACCAAACACATTGATGCGCGTTTTCACTTTCTGCGGGATCAATATGAGAAAGGTGTCATTGACCTTGTTCATGTTGATACCCATCATCAGTTGGCTGACATTTTCACCAAACCCCTAGATCAGTCTACTTTTGAGCGTTTACGAGGGGATTTGGGTGTTGTGTATCCTTTTTAGGATATTTTGAGTCAGTTTTTCCTTCTTCTTTACTCTTTTCTTGAGTCTTTTTGTGTGTGTTCATATCATACATATTCACATATCACACTTTTGAGCTGCTTCTGTTAAATGATTGAACTGCTTTACTTATTCTAGTTGGTACATGCTTTTGAATACTTGTCAATGATCATGCTTTGGTTCAGTTCACTTGATATGTCTGTTAGCTGTCATATGCATGGCTTTTATGCTTTAAACTTGTAAAATGATCACCATTGCTTCTAGTAACTAGCATGCGTAGGCTGAATGTTCTTGATATCTGTTACATGCCTTGTAGCTAGTTCCTGACTTAGATGCAAACAAGCAACTTGGACATCTTTCTGCTTTAAAACATGGAAATGTGCTGTAAAAATGATGAAAATCAAGAAAAATGAAAATTCCATGCCTTTTTATGCATAACTTAAAAAGATCCAGGTGGGTTTGCTTTGTCGTATTGCATTGTTCTGGACTGCGTACCATAACACTTTGGTATGAACTAGGACAGTGTAGTGTATGCCAAGACCAATGTCTTAAGCTTCTGATGGTCCAGTTCTGGCCTAGGCTTGACTTGGTCGGTCAGCATAAGGTTTGACACGCAAATAACCCCTGGCAAAAATGAAAAAGGAAAAAGAAAAGGCCTGAAAATTGAAATGATAACAAGTTTGCTGAAGCACTTTGTTTTGGACAATGCTTATCTTGGTAGATATCAGTTAGCTTCTACATCTCATGTTTTACCTTGCTTGTCAACTAGAAAATGTGGTGATGCTTTTGTTTGCAAAAATTGAAAAATGCATGCTAATGACTTTCTTTAGATATCATCTATTGCACTACTCCTGCCATGTGTCTTAGACAGTATGTCTTTTGCTATACTTGTTAGATGTTGAAATTGCAGTCAATCATATCAGAGAAGCATGCTTTCTTCACTCCACCTGCACCCCAATTGCATTCATTGCATATTTTGAGGGGGAGTTGCATTTCAGGGGGAGTCTGTGTCTCTTTTGAGTGCTTGATGAGTTCACTTGTCAACAAGGGGGAGATATCTTGGGATCAGAATTTAAGGGGGAGTTTTTTTTGTCCCGTTTTGTCCTTACTCTTTTGATATCCTTGTTGATGTTTTTGATATTGTACTCATTTTGAGCTTTTCATTTTGATATCCTTGCTTTTGTTTGGCTTTTGGTCATTAGGGTTAAACTTTTACTTTATTTTCTTCTTCTTTGTTTTCTTGTGCTTTGTTTTCGTGTTTCCACGGTTGTTCGCAGGTACTGAAGAGCTGAAGAAGTGAAGTGTTGACAATGCACTCATCAAGGGGGAGATTGAGGAGCCATGCTAAATAGCATGGGCCTCATGGCTCCAGATGTGATGAGTCATTGTCAACGATAGTCAAAGAGGACTGAAAAGAGTGAAGATCTGCTGTTTCATGGGCCGCGTGTGACTCAGGTACATGGGCAGCGAGCGACTGTCGGGCTGAAAGAGCTGCGAAGTCGGGTTGGCCCAATCCGGGTACATGGGCTAGGAGCAGCAGAAGACCCACTGGGATGTTGACCAGGATTGACTCAGGTACACGGGCGGTGAGTGATTGCCGGGCTAAGAGAGCTGCGGAATCGGGCCGGCCCAATCTGGGTACCTGGTGCAAATTCGGTGGAGGCTTTGTCAGTTTCGGCGCAAAACTGACGACCGCTGATCTTGTATCGGACTGTCCAGAAGAGAAGCCGTAGTCGCTACGAAAGCTTAGCTTCCGGATAAGTCATCTGTAAATAGGAGTTTTCTATTTTGTCCCTAGGCCCACAGTCAGTCAGACGAGTCTGTAAAAAATCCTAAGGGCAGTTTAGTCTTTTCCTTTATTTTAGCATCTGTAAAAAACCCTAAGGGGCTGGTGGAATATTTCTAGTATTGGGCAGCCTATAAATAGGGCCCCAATCCCTAGGCTTAGGTGACCCTTTTGTTGAAATCACTTTTTATTCTATTGGGTCATTTTGTTTCCGGTGTTCCCTCTCCTGTTTGTGAGCCGCCAGGCTCCTGCTCACGGTGTCTTTAATTCCTGCATTCCAACTGTTCTTCATGAATCTATGAGATTCTATTCCCTACACTTGTCATTCGGTTTGCAGTGTTTTTAATGTCTTGATTGATGTGCGGATGGTTCTATTCCTGAGACTTGTGTCTCTGTTGCTTCAGTTCTTCACGTTTGGAGTACTAGTTCTTGCTAGTAGCAAGTAGTACCTACTCCCTGTAGCTACAGTACGCTAGTACTCTAGCTTTGCTTTTCCTGCGTAGCCTTTTTGATCGAGTAGACAGAACATTGTTTTTCTCTGGCTGTTTCCTGCGAAGCTCCCTCGTTTGTGCGAAGTCCTTCTGTTCTGTGAGTCAGGCCTCTACCTGACTTCTTCGAAGGCTTTGCTTGGACTCCGATCGTGAACTATGAATCTAGCTTCGAAGTATGCTCTGTTCTAAGGTTTTATTCTGACATACTTTGACACTCTTTTGCGAAGCATACTTCGACAGGCTTCGAAGTTAGCTTCGAAGCATGTCTTTCTGAAAGACTTCGCTCGGAGTGCGTTGCTGTCTTGATCAAGTCACAATTTGTGTGTTCGAAGCTTGTCTTTTGAAGTATGTTTCAAAGCTTTGACTACTTGTGAGAGCTTCAGCAGACTTCGATTCGATGTTGGTCTGAAGATTGAAGGTTACTACTTCGGTAGTCATACCTCGATCAAGCTAGCTTCGAAGGTAGAGTGTAGGCTTCGATTTTGTTTTACTGCCGTATGTCGGGCTTCGCTTCTCTTTCGAAGGTTGCTTTTCTGTGAGCTTATTCGAACCTTTCTGATCGAAGTCTAGGCTTTGAAGTACACTGGTCGAAGCAAGCTTCGATTCTCTCATACTTCGCTTCGAAGCATACTTCGCTCTCTGCTACACTCGAACTAGGCTAGACCAAACAAACCTTCAGCACGTCAACGACAACCTTCGCTCGACTTCGACACAGCGAAGCAGGCTTCGACACTGCGAAGCAGGCTTCGACAAGTTTCGAACAGGAGACAGATTTTGAACAGTAACTTCTCATCCCATTCCATGTGTGCTTAGATTATTTTACTGAGAAGTTTTGATCTGCCATGTCTTGAATATTTTGTTTATCTGCCTATTAGCATTGTATTGGTGTTTCTCTGATCTTGACACCTGTTGTTTCTAGGCTAGATACTTTTAGACTTAGGCTTTCTGTTCACACTCTGCTGCTTAGTCTTTTGAGGTGCGTTGGGTGTTGGGAGCAGGCCATTGATTTGAAAGAATTTTTAGGCGCCCATTCACCCCCCTCTGGTCGCTACTTTCGGTGCTACAGTACTAGACCGGTCGAACTAGCTAGCAATGGGCGGTAGACCGACCTAATTGCCTCGGTCAGACTGGCCCCCTATTCCGGCAATCCATGTTTGCACATTTTTGCTCTCCAAAATTTTTTCCCTCTATCAAATGCATACACTTTTCTCGATCATTAAACTCTCTCTTTTATTCCTTTGATTGATCACTCATGTTATCTTTTATTCCTTTAGTCATGCCTCGCATCGGTCACTCTCAAAGGAATGAGAGGCGCTCAAAGCATGTGGAAGACCGTGGTCAGTCATCTCAGCAATTTCAAGAAGATAGTGTAGAGGACTATGCCTATGAGTATGAAAGCTCAGAGCATGAAGAAGAATTGGCTCCTCAGCCTCCGGCAGCTAGTGAGGACCCCTTTGCATCTCTTGAGTTCAAGGTGGATGTCAGGAATCAAGAGAATTTTGCCTGTCTGCGCCACCACAACCAATTCCTTAGATCAAGATACACCTCGGATCAAAGGTTCCACACACAGTTTCAAAGGGAGGTGTATACCATTGCTTATGCAAACCGTTCCTTGGATCCGCATAAATGGATCTCATGGAGGGATTTAAGTGGAGAGGTGGCTGCACTTAGGAATGTTTTTGGAATAGTGGGGATTCACAAGACCGTGTGCCTGAAGCAGGATTTCAACTAGGATGTCATTCGTCAGTTCTATGCCACTGTGTTCATTCCAGCTTCTTATGATTCACTTACCTGGATGACTAGAGATATCTTTTGTATTGCTTAAAAGCAAGAGATTCAGAGTGCTTGGGACATCAGGTTTTCTTTTGGCCTCAAACTGCATGATGAGTTCACTCACAATCCCTTGACAGAAGCTGATATGGCACATTTTTATATCCCTTATGCTGCTCACAACATTGGAGGGGTCACTGGGATGAAGACTCTGCACAGTGTGGCGCATCACATCCTGCGACATTCCATCTTACCTCGTCTAGGCAACAACGATGCCATTCGTGGCATTGCTTGGACTCTTTTGGACACCGTGATGACTAGGAACATGTTTGATGTCGTCCACCTAATGCTTTATGAGATGGCCCTCTCAAAGGGAAGCCTCGTTCTTCTAGTCTATTATGCTCCCTTCATCATGAGGTTGATTATGAGCAAGGTGGGAAATGTTAATGAGAGCCTTGATATCTCACATTCTCAGTACATGCCTCGTTTCCCGGCTGCTCCTTTGGCTCTAGCCGCAAATCTAGCTGATGTGGGAGTGGAGCACTTTCCTTCTCAGAGTATGCCCAGCAGCTCCCATGCTCCTCCACCTCCACCTCAGGATTTTGGATCTGGCTCCTATGCTCCTCCTCCTCCTTACTTTGGTATGAACGCTGCTTAGTTTTTTGATCCTGTGCTGCAACAAGTGATGGCGGGTTTCCATCAACTGAATGCAAGGATGGATCAGATGGTTTTGGGTCAAGAAGCTATCAACACCCATCTGTAGGACCTTCATAGTGGTTAGGAGCGCATCAACTCAAGGATCGACACTCTCTCTCTCTCTTCTCGAGTTGATCGGCTGGACTCCTCCTCTTCCGGGTATCCTATTCAGTACCAATGTTGCCGTCGCCGTATCAATGATGCTCATCCAGCTCAGTATTAGCACTTCGTTTTTGGTACTTGATGCTAAAAGGGGGATAAGTCAGGAAGTCAGGATTAGTTCTTAGAGTCCAGTTTGAGCGGTTTATCTATGTTTGGTTGTAATAGAACCTTTTGCTTCCTATGTCATGATAGACTTAATTTAAACTATTTGCTTGTGTTGAGACAAACTCGTATGTGCATTGTTGATTATGCTTTGTTAAACTCTTGATTATGCTTTGATGTATGTGAAATATTTCACTCTTGTGATATATTGTTGCCATATGTTTCATTCATAATATTCATAACTCATATTTTTCTCCATATTATTTGCACCCTATCACTCATTTAGGGGAGCTTTGCACTTAATTGTTGAAACTTTATTAAAATATCTCTTTATTTTTGAAGTGTTTGTCATCAATTACCAAAAAGGGGGAGATTGAAGATCTAGGCCCCATGTGAGTTTTGGTAATTAATGACAAGCACGCTTGTGGACTAATATTTTTCTTAAGTGTGAAGGAAATGATTAGGTCCCGTGTGAATGGAGCTCAAAATGGAAAACCCCAGGAATTTGACGTGTTAAAAAGCGACGGCAAAAGGTTTGAAGAAAACTAGAAATTGATCGAGGTGTTTGAAGCGATCAATTAGGCTAGGATTCATATTTATTTTTTGTCGCACTATAAAGAGGGGTTGCATATTGGTTATGAGTTGATTTTCATGTGCCAATTTGCATTGCATATAATAGCTTTTGGTCATGTGTGGATTTTGCAAAAGTTACAAAATTGCTAGAAATCTAAAATCTACAAAAATGTGTCTTCTGTACATTTTCTAGCACCTGGCGGTCTGACCGACCAAGGGGGTTTGGTCAGACCGGACTGTGTTGGGCGGTCCGGCCAGCCAGAGGGCCGATCCGATCGGTGCGCACAGAAAAAAATTTCCGCTGCTTTCCAAAGCCAAAACAGGAGGTTTCGGTCTGACCGAGCCGATGGCCGGTCAGACCGGGTCACCCTGTTGTGTCAGCAAAATGGCTAGTTTTCTAGCCGTTGCAAAGGGGGCTGGTCCGACCGGCCCAAGATGGGCGGTCCGACCGATAGTGTGCAGTTTTGCCACCTAATTTTGTAACGGCTAGTAAATGTGTGTGTGGCTATATAAACCCTTGCTACAACTCATTTGTTAGACTTTTGGCACTCATTTGAGCATACTTGAGCACTAGAGAGTCTCTCCCACAATTGAGCACTAAAATTGAGCACTAGTGTGGTTAGCAAGTAAAGGGTGATCGAGTGATCGGTTGATTGCATTGCATGTGCATTTTGGCACTTGATCGTCTCCTCTTAGATTTGATTGCAGCTTATTACTCTTGGAGGTTGCCACTTCCTAGACGGCTCAGAGGAAAACCCAGTGATCTCTCCAAGAAGGTTGTGGAGGAGACCTGGAAGATTGTGAAGGCCGGAGCTCGCCTATCCGGAGTGGAGAAGAGCTACCACTAGTAATCGAGGCCCGAGAGTTGCACTTCCGGCACCGACTCATCTTCAAGCTCATTCCTTCTTGAGGAATCCGGTGGCTTGGTGAAGAGAGCGGTCAAGTGAAACTCTCCTCAATGAGGACGTAGGAAATTAGCAAATTTCCGAAACTCGGGATAAAATTTGGTTGTCTCTTGTCCCCTTTATTTGAGAAAATTTAATTTGAGAAATTTACACCGAGGGGGGCCTTCGGACCTAGCTACCTCGAGGACCACCCATAATTGGCGAAGTTCCTCAGATTCCTCAAGTACTTCGAGGTCAACATTCGAAGGATGAGCCTGGGCAGGTATAAAGTATCCCCGTATTTATATTAATAAACTGATAAGTTTTTACAAGCCTATAGCTAAGAATTACAAGGAGCCTAAGGAGATCTACACCTTCGGAGGCGGAGGGACCGACGTCGAAGGCTGAGCTGGCGAGGCATGTGCCCTGGCTCGGCGAAGGCGGAAGGCCTTCTGAAGTTCGAGGACTGCTTCGCAGCCTTGGGCCTTCCAAGGCTCCTAAAGTCGCCGCCAGGCTCTACGGACGCCGGCCGGAGGTGTCACAAGGTGCTGGCCTCCGAAGGCCACCGGAGTCGCCGAGGTTGCTGCTTTGAGGTGGTTGCACCCCGTGTCGTGAAACATTTGCAACACCCCTTGCATTGACCCGCTACTCAACCAGCCATCAAGGCGAAGCCCTTCAAAGATTGCTCTGCGATTGCAGCCACCACCTTCAAAAAGTCGACGCGGTCCCCAATTGGATCCCGACTGCCGAAGTCTGGAGCCCGACACTCGGTCTCTATTTGTTTTAGGACCTCGATCAGGCTCCGAGTGGCTTCATCGATATTGGCAATGACGAAGTTTTCAAGCAGTGGCTGGCTTGGCGAAGCTTGGAGTTCTCCTCCGCCAGCTGGGCTCCGGCATCCTTCGCAGCTCAAAGCTCCACTCAGAGCCTGTCGGTCTCCGAGGCCAAGGCTTCCCTTGCCTTGTCAGCCTCGACCCTCGCTGCCTCGGCTGAGGCTTCGGCCCGCCTTTGCTTCTCGGCTTCCTCTGGCCAAGAGCGCACAAGGGGGCTGAGCTGGAGGGTGATAAACTCTTCCGTGAGGTCCCTCATGCTCATCTTCACGGCCACCTTCCGAAGGAGCAAGATCCTCGAGCGAAGGGTGTCGGGGCTCGTCTTCACCACGCCTTCACGCTGCCCTCGTTGGGAAGGCATCTTGATACTCCCTCCGAAGCTGGAAGTTAGCGCTTCTGAAGGCCAAAGCCCTCTTGATGTGGTCTGCACCCTCCCTCGGCTTCGGTTGGCAGTTGGCGTCGTGAAGAGCAACGAAGACGTCGGCGCGGCCCTCACAGCCTTCGGCCCTCATGGCCCATTCAAACACTGCAAGCCTCGCCACGGCGTTGGGTGACAGTTGAGGAAGCTCGAGGTTGTAAGCCTTCAGTACTTCGCTCAGCATCCCCACGACTGGCAATCCGAGGCCGGCTTCGAAGAAGGCCTCGAACAACACCACTTCGTCAACCCGAGGCCTCGGTATGGCCTCCAACTTCTCCGACACTCGAAGTTGGATCTTCGGTGAGATCTTCCCTGCGCAGGACCTTCGGATAGACTCCTCTATCGAGATCGAGGCCCTCATCTCCAAAGTTTGCTCGAACTTATCTGATGGCGATTGGAGATCCTTCGGCCCCAACCGCCTCGCTGCAGGCTTCTCTACCGCTGCTGCCGCTGCCTACGCTTGGGCGGAGCTCGAGCTCGAGCCCAAGGGCAAAGCCTTCGAAGCAACTTTCTTCGGCATTTCTGTGGAGCTTCGGCGCGAAGGACGCTCAAGCTTGCGAAGGGTGCTTCACGCGAAGCTAAGGAGGAGAAGAGAGTGAAGGATGCAAGGCGTTGAGAAGAAAGCAAATGAGAGGTGTGTCGAAGCCGTGTGCGGTAAAGCCATATTTATAGACGGTAAAAATCCCGACGATTCGCGTGCTAAAGCCACTGACAGGTGGGCCCCCATCGAAGCTGAAGTGACCCGGCGCTGTAACGCAAGCAATTATTACCTGCGCAATTCGAAGCTGCCTTCGGTCCAAGCTCCGAAGGCCTGTTTTTTCTCTGAAGTTGCCATTTTTACTGTCATTTGTCCCAAGGGCGCACGCACCCCTTCGTCCCGAAGGTCTGCAAGCGAGGGGCTACTATTGGGGGAATAAGTTTTCCCTTGAACAGGGGGCAAATGACGTCAGCCTCCAACATCCTTCGGCCCGGAGCCCAACAGTATCGAAGCATGTTCCTAACTGAAGAAGCTATTTCTAAGTTTCAAGGTCCTCTTCGGAGCCCCCTAGAGCGAGGCCTCCAAACCCCTTCGGAGCCCTCCGGAGCGAAGCCCCCAAGATCCCTTTGAAGTTTGTAGAAGCTAAGTCTCAGGCTAGTTTCGGAGTTATCCTCCGAGCTAACTTTGGAGTTAACCTTCGAGCTCTGTTCGGAGTTAACCTTCAAGCTCTGTTCGGAGTTAACCTTCGAGCTCCCTTCGGAGCTCCCCAGAGCCAGTCTCCGGACCCTTTTCAGCCAATTCAAAGCTAAGTCTCCGAGAACCCAGTTCGGATTTCAGTTCAGAATATACTTCGAAGCCCACTTCGGAGTGTACTTCGAAGCCTTCCTTGCGGCCTCCGCCTGAAGAGCTCCGACCCCTACTCCGAACCCAGAAATATCTGCACCTCGCTACAATGTAGAAGTTATACCAGGGGCCCCTCTGCCCCTAGTATGTCGTTTAGCTGGTCAAGAAGTGATGTTTATCTGACACGTCTATAAAGCTGTAAAGCACTTTGTACAGTAGCTAGCTCCTTTTCCCCTTTTTCCCCCTATGAGCCTATGACTTATAGAGGGCATTTTGGTCTTTTCCTTTGGCCTGCGTGCCTATAAAAGCAGGGCCAAGCCCTTGTAACTGGCTAGCCGCTCCCAAGGCCATGAGAGCCCCGAGATTCATTAGGCTCCACCGAGGCATACTATGCCAAATCCACCACAAACTGGACGTAGGGCTATTATCCCTTAGGGGAGGTCCGAACCAGTATAAATATTTTCTCCTTCCGAGAGAACCCTTCGAGGTTCATTTTACACACCATATACACATACAAAAACCTGTGTTATAGCTAACACAATTGCTACAACACCGAGCGATCAAACTTCTCTATGTTGTGGATCATAGCATATGGGAAGTAAAGATCTCAAGCATTGAAGAGTCTGCGAGTTTTGATACTTTGACATGCGATGAACTCTTCAGTAAGCTTAAGTCCACCTAGATTGCCAAGGCATCTCGACCAGGAGCTAGAAAATCTTTGTTGCCTTCGATTGCTTTGTTTTCCAGCCTTGACAGTGGCACCTCATCAGGAGGTAATTTGTCTAGCGTTTCTGGAGCTTTGTGTTTTCTCTGGTGCTTTTAACTTGTCCTCCTAGTGGATGCTCTAGATGACGAGGAGCTAGTTCTCATTGTCAGGAAGTTCACTCGCTTTTACAATGATAGACGAGACCAAAGGAGAGGAGGGTCACAGGGGTGTTTTGAGTGTGGAGATACGTCTCACATAAAAGCAAATTGCCCTAAACTGAAAATTAAAAATGAAAATGAGCACAAGCACCAAAAATGGAACAAGAAACCCTATTTAAGAGGAAAGCGAGGAAAATTGGCTAAGAGAGTAGCTAGAGATTTTGTGGCCGCCCTCAGCGACATCGACAACATGTCAAGCGAGGAGCCAAGCTCAGAGGAAGAGGAGCCTCCCAAGATAGAGAAGAAAGAGAAGAAGGAGAAGAAGGAGAAGAAGGAGAAGAAGACAATGGACATCACTGACCTTTGCTTCGCGGTCGACGACGACGACATCAGCGATGAGCTTGACACTTCTGAGGTATATCTATCCCATGATCAGCTTCTTGTTCAGAATGATGAATTGCATGATGCTGTTTATTCTCAGGATAGATTACTTAAACTTGCTGCTAAAGAACGTAAAGAACTAAAACTCAGACTTGAAGCTATCTCCACTGAACTTGCTATTTTAAAATCTAAGTCTGATGTTGCAGATTGTGAGTAATGTCTTACTATTATGGATGAGCTTGCTCAGCTGCGTTTTATACATGCTCAAACTATTGAAAAACTGGAATTAACTGAAAAGCAGCTTTTGTTGGTGGAGTCATCCTACGATCATTAACGAATGCCTGAACTGTCCTTTGCTTGTTGAGAGCATAAATTTGAGAGATAGGCATGTTGATGAACTTAAGGCTAGATTGGAGAGTGCTGAGTGTTCTAAGGATATGCAGCCAGCGTGTCCCACCTGCATCACCCTTAAGGACCAACTCAGCTCTGCTAGAGAGCAAGCGAAAAAAATTGAAATGTGAGAATGACTACCTTCTCTCCGTAGTGGAAAAATGCACTGAAGGAAAGGGTAGGATGGACCCGCTTTTGGCTAAAACCAAAATGTGTGCTGACAGGGCAGGGTTAGCTCTCGGGTTGGGTTATGAGAGAACCACTCCAAACACTTTGAGCGAAACTATGTTCACTCCTCCCACTACCCTTGAGAAAGAGAGAGTCCAGTTAGACACCGATCAAAAAGCCAAGAATCCTACCCAACCGACAAAAAAAGCTCTTCGTGCTTTAGATGAACCTCATTTGCCAAAACCCAAGAAAACTGTGAGATTTGCGCCTAAGACCCATACCCACACACCCAAGAAAGTGTATCACTGTTCTTATTGTCATCGGGTGGGTCATTTGGTTAGGTTTTGCTTTTGTCGTATTAGGGATATGCGACTGTCTTTTGCTATGAGTTTTCAGGACATGCATGAGAAACCAAGGATTGGTTCTAGAGTGTGTGATGAGTGATTGACAAATTTTATCCTCTAATTCGAAGGGGTCCCTCTGAAGGGGTTCAGAGGTTGTTTCACCGAAGGGTTCGGTGGGCTTTGTTTGCTGCAGCTGTTGCAACGGAGTGTGCTTGTTGGAGGGGTCGGACAATACACGATGACTGGGTCGTACCGAAGGTCTCAGTACTTTGGACGGTACACCGGAGTGTGTGCCGAATGTTGTTTACCCGGAGAGGTCTCCGGGGTACTAGATACACTTGTCTGTTTGTCTGTTGTGCGCAGGTGACTTCGGAGGCGACGGACGGTTCGCAGCAAGTGAACTTGGGTCAAGCGGGAGGCTTGATGCCAGAAGAGAGGGGAGCTCGGTCACGAAGGTTGCGAAGGGTTCAAGGTTGGACCTCGGGTCGAGGTGTGCCAGACGAAGGCAAAGAGTGCGGAGTGTGGATCCGGCTGAAGGTACTCTGAGACGAAGTATTCGGAGGCGAGGCACTTCGAAGGGTACTCTGAATGGGGTGACTTCGGAGTATGGTGGACAAAGTCCTCAGCATTGAGGCAAGGTGTTCGAAGTGTGCTCCGGAGAGAGGCACTCAAAGGTATACCCGACGAAGGTCTCAGAAGTAAAGGTGCATCGAAGGCATGGTCCGGGTGAGGTTCGTCGAGGAGTGTGCTCGGGGAGAGACACTGCGACGAAGTGCTCATGGAATGCTTCATGCGAAGGCATTGGACGAAGGAGGGACTTCGAAGGGTGGTACTCCGAAGGTGGGGCTTCGGAGTGTGGTTGTCTTGAAGTACTTCGGCCATGCATGGCTTCGGTACACGGACTGACGGAGTTCGAGCTGGGAGAAGCTACGAAGCCGTGGTAGTCCACTCCGGAGGTGTTGGTGCGAAGGCTCAAGGGCTTTGATGGCTTCGGCTCAAAACCATCACTGTATCGAAGGCTGACTTTGGTGAAGCAAAGGCCGTCAGGCTCAAGGCTTCTCACCGAAGCTACCGCACCCCTCGCGTGCGAAGGGGGGCTTTAGAAGAATCCAAGACTGCAAAGGTTGACCGTGTCTGCTCTACAAAAGCTGATGTTGTCTCCTCTGCGAAGCTGACAAAAGAAGCCTCCAAATAAAGTAGACTACCAGCTGTACCCCCCTGTTCTGGTGAGACAAAAACAGTGTAAACCCTAGGGGTAAAGTAGTCTATTCACAGGGCTGAATAGTTCCTATAAATAGTGGAAGCTAGCTAGGTCACATTAACACTTTGAGCAGCCATTTTTGAGCTCCTGTGCTAGCCGCCACATACTCTGTGTTCATCCTGTGAGTTCATTTTGTGTTCCCTGTTCAAGCAATGAAACTTTGATTCTGTCTTCATTTATTGTTTGAACTTGTATGCCTACTTTGCACTGCATGTTTTGATTTCTTTGTGCACCACCTTCTTCTGGGTTGAGTTTGTGCACTAGATCTCTTCTAGAGAAGTGTGTGAGAAGTCTGTTCGTGTGAAGTGTGTGATTTTCAGTGTATGTTCGCTCTGTGTAAATTGGAGGCTAGACCTCTCTGATTACTAGCGAAGCACTGTCCTTAGGTTGAATCGAAGCCCATTTTCTTCCCTTGTCGAAGTCCTCTACGAAGTGTGTTTGGTGTGCATTTAGACCTTCGAAGTACGAAGCCTAGTACCAGTTGCTAGCGCTGAGTATTTGGTCGAAGTTCTCAGAGGGAAGTCTGCTCTTGCGAAGGGTGAAGTGCGAAGCTTGCTCGAAGGCACCTAGTGTGTGGAGCCTGCACTGACTTAGCAGAGTTGAGCTTTTGGTGTTATGGGTGGAGCGAAGTCTTCTTGACTTCGAACTTTTGCTCTTTCCGAAGCCTGGTTTCGGAGCTGTGAAATACCTCCGAACCAGAACTTCGAAGGGTGTGTTCGAAGCCTGTTCCACAGAAGACAGAATTAAAACAGAAGACTATTTTTAGTCTGAAATTTTAAAAGCTCCCATTCACCCCCTCTGGTCGCCGTTTTCGGTCCAACAATGCACTACCCATCTTTAGGTATGCATGAGTTTGCTTTTCACTCTTATCCTGATTTTGAGGCTCCACATGGTTTTGAGAGTGATTTTGCCCCTCGTGGTGTACACCATGCTTCATATGATGGTAGATCACGTGTAAGAGGCTTTGATGCTCGACAGGTTGGGAGACCTCGTCGATTTCCAGGTTCGCGCTTTATTGCTAGACCACACACTTTTTATCATGGTTTATTTCCTGTGCATGGTCAGTCTACTACTTTGCTTGGATCTCGAGTTTTGCGCTGCTGGATTCCAAAACAATTTTTATATCACCCTCTCATTGAGCATCCGAGAGATACTAGCATGTTTTGAGGGGGAGCTGTGTAGTATTGCATGAGCTTCTGTCATATGATTAATTGCTTTTACAAGTACATGTTTCGTTATGCCTTTGTAGTATTGTTTTTAATACTGTTGATTGTACTTGGCATGATTTTATCTGAGAATTGACATGAGCATGGCTTTTATTTGTGAAAATTTGAATATGGTCACTACTTAGTCTAGAATCTAGCATGAATTGGTTGAGTGCTTTTGCTGTCTTTTACACACCTGATAGCTAGGTCCTTTCTATCTTGGATGCTAATACGCAACTTGATTCCATTAAAAATGAAAGAAAATGAATGAAAAACAAAATGAATGAAAATAAAAATTGATTGAAAATGAAAATGAAGATGGATGATATTCATGCTTTTGTGTGCTGTAATTTGAAAAGATCCAGGTGGGTTTGCTTTGTCGCACTATTTTGTTCTGGACGGCTTACCATAGCACTTTGGTAAGAACCGGGACGTTGTAGTGTTTGCCGAGACCATTTCTTTAAGCTTCTGATGGTTTCAACCTAGGCTTAGCATGGTCGGTTAGCATAAGGTTGACATGCAAATAACCTCTGGCACAAAAATGAAAAAAATTGAAATTCATTGCATATCATGTTTGCTGAAGCACCTTGAAGTGGGATACGCTTATCTAGTGTGTGGTTGTTTAGCTTTTGCATCTCATGCCTTGACATGTCTAGTATACTAGTCTGAGTGGTGATGCTTTTATTTGCTAAAGTCTAAAAATGCTTGCTCATGCCTTTTGTTTAGATTGTATACATATGAGGATGTATTTCAGTACTTTGAGACAATATTCAAGGCGAATGCTTGTTTGTACTGTAATTGCAGATGCTCATGTTTCAGAATCTCACATCTCTGCTTTACCCTCTTTCCCCTCTTTGCATCTTTTTATCTCCTTGATGCCTGCATTGTCAAAGGGGGAGAAATGGTCTTCATGATGCTTTTGGAAGCTTTTGGATTGCTTGGTTAAGGGGGGGTTGGCTTTCATGTTGAAATGCTTTTGATGCGATGCGCGTTTGATGTTTGATGCGATGCGCTTTTGATGCTTTTGCTTTTGCTTTGCCTTACATAAGGTTTTTGCCCAAGCAGGGAGATCTTTTACCAAGTGACATGTTTTGCTCTTGTGAGTTTTTATGGTCACTTGTGCGCGTAACTTGCTATCTCATCATGTCTTTGCTTTGGGGTTGTCAATGCACTCAACAAGGGGGAGATTGAGAAACCAAGGGTGGTTTCGGTCTGAATGATGAGTGATTGACAAAGACGAGTGTCTGAGCGTTTGAGTGATTGAGAGTGGTTTGAGTGCATCAAGGGTTTCGATGTGGTGTGAAGGTTTGGCTGCCGAGGGTTTCGGCAGTGTGTCGTGTTCTTGTTTTGGCTTGTCTTGTTTGTGCAGGGTGGAGATGCTGACCGACTGTCGATGGCGGGTGATCAAGGGTCGAGCGGGGAGCTTGATGCCGGAGGATCAGGGAGGCTGGGCGAAGTTTGAGAAGATCTCAAGAGTGCACGAAGAGACGGAGTAAGACTTGGACGGACGACTGACTGCGACGGCGTGTCGACCGGGTTCACGAGAGGGAGGCCAGGACAAGCATTCCGGTGGCTCAAGGGGATCGAGAGCGGAAGTGGCTTGCCGGCGCTCGGAGTCGCGAAGCGGTGTCACGAGTCGAAGGGCTGAAAAGGCTTTGTCGGTTTTTGCTGAAAACCGTCGAAATGTTTATCGTTTTTACTATTTCAATAAAACAGTGTCAAGTTTTAGTTTAATTTTTTTAGTGTCATAGTGTGTACTTTTTAGAGTATTTTTGGAGTATATATATATTCTGAAAATATTCTAAAGAGGGGTCTAGAGTAAAATAGGGTATTTCTAGTTTGTATTTTCAGATAAATATCTCACCTGTGCTGGCCGAATAGAACACCATCCAGAACATTCTCGTTTTTAAAAGAGATCAATCCAGTTCAATCGAAACAAAAATTCACAGCGAGTACTAGTTTTTGGACGATAAACAGTGCAAGGTGAATCGTGTCGGATCAGCTACAGCAAGGCGCTGAATTGCAGGTTTGGCTACAGCTCCCGTGCCAACGAGTTCCTGTTCATTGTAATGCATTTGTTGAATTTGTGCATCTAATCCAGTAATTTTCATTCCCAGCTTCTAAAATTGGTTTGGAATGACTTGATAGATGATCTATGTGAATATTCATGGAGGTTTTTAGAATTTGTATGATGTTCATGGTGAACTTTTGACACTGGTGTTTAAATTGAGGAATTCATGGTCTAGGTGTTGTGCTGAATAGTGTTAGTTCTTGTGTTCTATAAGATAAACAATGATTCAAATAGATTTTGTGTTTGTGAATGAAATAGAAGGTCAAACAGGTTGTTCTGATAAGCAAAGAACTGATTCAAGGTTGCTTGTCTATTCTCTCTTGCTCTAGAAATATGTCCTGAAATTGTTGAAGTATTTTGAGTTGCATCTTTTGGTTGATCTAGTTCATTCAGATTTCAAGCTTTATTTCTTTTGGATGAATCAACTCTGTGTTAACTCTTTCAACTCAACCTTGAATCAAACATATACTAGTTTCAGAGGTTTGCAGATTGCTCTATTATCTGAATTGTTCTTTGAACTCTAGGCTAGTGAATGTTGTTTCAATTCAGTACCTATGTTTCAGAACTAGTTTTACTTTTCAAATTGTGTTATGATCAGATTACTCAAACTTTTTGCATGAGTGACTTTTGAAGAGAATTTTCAGATTGAATCTGTTTTCCTTGAGTGTTATCGGATACTGAACAGGAGCTGCTATATTTTTCAATCTAGATCGGTACCTATGTGCTCAGGATCTGAATAGTTACATATTCTGATTTCATCAAACTGTGACTAAATTTATGATCTGTTTTGGTAGAATCAGCTTGAGTGCTGTTTTGATCATTTGAGATTGAATCAAATTTTTATTTTAAAATTCAGAACAAGAATGTTTGCTCCCTTGAAAGCCTCTACCATGAATAGTGAACAGATGTTGTTGCCTATTTAAATTCTAGTGCTTGCTGATTTTGCACTTTATCATCAAGAAGTGTTTGATTTCAGTTTTGGTATGAATTGAAATTAATATGGTTTTTGGTTCAACTGCTGAAGGTGTCAATTTAGTACAGTTTTTGCTGATCACTCTTGTGTAGTAAGCTAAAATCTGATCAGCCTCCAAAATTTGAACTGGATTGCAATCTGTTTTCAGCATGTGTAGTTTATTCAAATCTGTCCATTTATTATTCTGAACCTAGTTGAAAATCTCAGCTGAACTTTTACTGATACAAAGTTTGTTATCTCTGAACTGAGCTAGTGATCAGAACTGAAATTTTGTGTTTCTACTCATTAAATCTGCATAGTCTGATTGGATACTCCAGTTTTCTGACTGTGCTGAAACTTATATGATCAACATTAGTTCTCATGTGCTGAAACTATTTTTGCTCTTAAGTTGAAGTTTGAAAATTGGTTCAAAACTTAATTGCTGAAGTGTACTGAAACTTTCTAGTACTATTCACCGTACGACAATTCTGTTAACTATACAATAATTCTGAATTGATTGCTCTATTTGTTGAACATTCAGTTTCAAGCATTGAGGACATATTTTGAAGTGTTGTACCCTGATCTGAAACTGATTTGAAATTGAAATTAGCAATTTGTTTCAGATTATTACAAATGCACTTTATTGGAATTACCATTACTATTCATCGTACGGGAAAATTTCAGAAGTAAATGAATCTCATTTGTGATTGAATTGAAGCAATCTGAGTTACTTCTTTCACTTGAATTTGATCTCTAGAGTGAGTGTTTTGATAGTGGTTGTTTGAGAAGCTTGAGTCAAAGCTGTTTTTGGGCATTTGAATCTGTTTGAGCTCAACTTTTGTACTGATTGATTTGAAACTTGAATTTGTGTTTTTAGAGGTGCGTTGGGTGATTTGATTAGGCCATCACTTTGAAAGAAAGTGTCGAGGCGCCTATTCACCCCCCCTCTAGTCGCCATTCCAATCCCACACCTCTATGAAGCTGACAAAAGAAGCCTCCAAATAAAGTAGACTACCATCTGTACCCCCTGTTCTGATGAGACAAAATCAGTGTAAACCCTAGGGGTAAAGTAATCTATTTACAGGGCTGAATAGAGCCTATAAATGTGGAGGCTAGCTAGGCAACAGTAACACTTTGAGCAGTCATTTTAGAACTCCTGTGCTAGCCGCCATTCTCTTCAGTCTGTGAGTTCATTTTGTGTTCCCTGTTCAAGAAATGAAACTTTGATTCTGTTTTCATTTTCTGCTTGAACTTGTATGCCTGTCTTGCACTGCATGTTTTGATTTCGTTGTGCTCCACTTCTTCCTGGTTCTATATTGTGCACTGAGGTGTTTTTGAAGAAGTGTGTGAGTGATCTGTGCATGTGAAGTATGTGTTCTCAGTGTGTTTGCTCTGTGTAAACTGAGGTAATCCCTCACCATTTACTAGTGAAGCACTGAGTGGTCCATAGTCGAAGTCTGTGTTCTTCACTTGTCAAAGTCCTCAACGCAGTGTATTCTGTGTGAGTTTTGACCTTCAGAATACGAAGCCAAGTACCAGTTGCTAGTGCAGAGTATCTGGTCGAAGTCCTCAGAGGAAAGTCTTCTCTTGCAAAGGGTGAAGTGCGAAGTCTGCTCAAACGCATCCAGTGTGCGGAGCCTGCACTGACTTAGCAGAGTTGAGTTTTTGGTGGTGAGGGTGGAGCGAAGTCTTCTCGACTTCGAACTTTTGCTCCTAGCGAAGCCTGGTTTCGGAGCTGTGAAATACCTTCGAACCAGAACTTCGAAGGGTGTGTTCGAAGCCTGTTCCGCAGGAGACTAAGTTAAAACAGAAGGCTATTTTTAGCCTGAAATCTTAAAAGCTCCCATTCACCCCCCTCTGGTCACCATTTCCAGTCCAACACCCCCCTCTAGTCGGTACATCGATCCTAGACTTGTTGCCACGTCTTCTTAAACATCTATCCGCACATCTTTTCACTTTAATTGCCAGCCAAAACCCTTTTTATTCTAATACCTTTATAAATTCACTTAGGATTCCGACTTCATAATTTTCTCTTATTCCTACTTCTTCATCTTTGGCCATTCACAACTACGATGGGTGTTGCCTGGTCCGGCGTATCTACGTCTATTCATGGCGACGTCAGATAAGGCTTCATCTCGCACAGTTTTGGTACTAGTGTTCTTTAAGCCAAAGATCTGGTTCCTATAATCTTGGGTCTACAAATATTTCGGTATTTTAAAAACTATACTTATTACCTTTTGTCAAACATTGTAGGTGGCCCCACCGAATCCGGCGGAATCGGCTTGACCCGGCCGCCGAGGAGTCTCTTCTAGCTTCATAAGTACCTCGGTCATTCCGCCCTTCTTCTTCACACTTTCTGTTCATTCCTTATATTTTTGCCCCCCGAGCTCGCTGCCATTTCCTTCACCTTGTGTCGGCCAACCTTTCGACCGATAACTTCATCGGCTGGACGAAGGGTCCCTGGTAGTTTCTCCAGCTTTTTCTAAATGTTTATACTGCCGATCTTATCATAGGAACCCATCTTACTCATTCACGCTTTCTTGCTGATTTTCCAGAATCGGTCGTTCCCACCAATCGCCGCTGCTCTTCTATAGGGGAAGCGAAAACATTATTTCCTCCCTTTCCTTTATCTTCCACGGCCTTGGAAGTTTTCTTTAAGAGTTATTACCTCGGATTCTCTGATCGGACCGTCTGGTTTCCATTTGGATACCATTCGGAGTATGAACACCCCCATCAGCTTGTTCTGCCCGATGTGTCCTGGGATGTAGAATCCTTTCATATCTTCTCGGTGGCCACTTTTCCCTGTTTGCTTCCCATTGATTTTACCGATGAGTATCCTCGGCGATGCTCTTATGAGTTCTATCATCCATCGATCTCTTTGAGGCCATTGGGCTTTGGTCAGCTCCCGCCTCATGTCTTTTTCGTTGGCCAGATCCAAACTCGCGGAAGGGTCACAAGTGCTTTGGAGTGGTACCGCCTCTCCCATATGATAGATGGGATCCCTTCTGGATGCCTTTCCACCTGGGAAACCTATCGGGTGACCTCCCACGCCTTCCGTCGATGGTGGGACGAGTTGAAGCAACATGTCTTCAACCGTTCCTCCTTTGTCTATCGGGAGCGGCTTCACCCAAATTACACCGATGTAGGGCCCGAGGTAAACATCTTGAATCCCCTTTTCACTCACCTTCCACCATCTTCTGTTCCATGTAATTAACTTGCTTTCGGCAGGATATTGATCACGATGCCCCCTAGTGAGCTTCAGTGGCTAGCCAATACAATACGGGCTAGTATCAGACACTACAAACTTAGGCGATGGCGCCCCCACTCCCTCTGCATGGGTGAATGGGAGATGGGCCTAGATCATCAATCAGGCAAAGGAACTTCGACCGACTGCCTAGGGGAAGAAGTCGATTCCAGAGTGAAACTAATGGGAGCCCTTTGGTCAGTTTTCTACGTTTTTCTTTTTTTTTTGTAAATTTGTGTAACATTCTCTGCCTTGTAGTTCGGGAGGTTGAATGTATCTTCTTACTTCCACTTTTCAACTTTGAACTGTGTTCTGTGGCGTACGATGCTTCTGCATCGACCGTCTGAAGGTGATACCATCGGCATCGGTTTACTCGTGCGCCGGTCCTTCATGTTTTAACCGATGACCTTCCTTAAGTACCTCTTATCTTATCCCCTTCTCACCCTCTAAGGGCGATACTTTTGTAATTGCCATTTCGAGGTGATGCCGTTGGCATCAGCTTCGATGCGTATAGACTTGTAAGCTCCATCCGAACGATCGAGAAATTTTCCTTCGTTGTTCCTCGTTTGGCCTCTTCCCATGCCTCTGAAGTAGTTCTCTCGAATTCGCCTCGGCTTTGTTGATGCAGTTAGGTGTTCTCATGTTGTGCTTTGGTCTAAGGGCGATGCCTTTGCATTGGGCTCAAGGCAATGTCATTGGCATCGGCTATTTGGGCTCTGTCTAAACAGTCGATAAACTTCCCTCAATGTATCCATTCGACCTTTTCCTAGGTCCTCAAAAGTAATCTTCAGTCCGCTCTTCTTCCGTCGGGAGCCTTTTGCTCATTTGGCGTCATCTTCTACAGGACGAGCTTAGGCAGTTCTTCAGTGATCGACTTGATGCCATTATCTGATACTTCGATAAAATTTCCATCCCAAGCCTCTCCCGATAAACAGATTACTCCTTCTACTTCCAATACCAACAGATCAGTTGTAGCTATGTTAACCGATTTGTCGGCGAGAACTATTTCCACCTGATCGCCGACCAACTGTATGAGGTTTTTGATGCATTGTCGAGGGGACGCAACAATTTGCGTGTGTCCAATCACGTCCCAACAATAAGTTGTAGGATCCTTTCCCCTCTATCCCAAAGAATGCAGTCAGCATCGTCTTGCTTCCAACTATTAGCTCCACGTTTAGTACTCCAATTGTGTCTGACGAGTTGTTGCTGAAATCCCTTATTACCATGTTAGTCCTAATGAGGTCTTCCGGCATCTTTCCAAGCTTGTGGAAGGTGGCATAAGGCATCAAGTTGACAGCCGCTTAGATATGATTGACTGCCATTACAACATCTAAAAGGTATAGCAAAAGACATACTGTCTAAGACACATGGCATGATTAGTGCAACAGATGATATCTAAAGAAAGTCATTAGCACACATTTTTCAATTTTTGCAAACAAAAACATCACCATATTTTCTAGTTGACAAGCAAGGTAAAACATGAGATTCAAAAACTAACTGATATCTACCAAGATAAGCATTGTCTAGAACAAAGTGTTTCAGCAAACTTGTTATCTTTTAAAATTTCAAGCTTTTTTCTTTTCCTTTTTTATTTTTGCCAGGGGTTATTTGCTTGTCAACCCTTATGCTAACCGACCAAGTCAAGCCTAGGCCAGAACTGGACCATCAGAAGCTTAAGACATTGGTCTTGGCATACATTACACTGTCCTAGTTCTTACCAAAGTGCTATGGTAAGCAGTCCAGAACAATGCAATGCGACAAAGCAAACCCACCTAGATCTTTTCAAATTATGCATAAAAAGGCATGGATTTTTCATTTTTTCTGATTTTTTATCATTTTTATAGCACATTTTCCATGTTAAAGTATATAGATGTCCAAGTTGCATATCTGCATCTAAGTGAGAAATTAGCTACAAGGCATGTAACAGATAGCAAAAGCACTCATCCTACACATGCTAGTTACCAGAAGCAATGATGATCATTTTTCAATTTTAAAGCATAAAAGCCATGCATATGACAGAAATCAGACATATCATGTGAACTGAAGCAAAGCATGATAATCGACAAGTAATCAAAAGCATGTACTAGCTAGAATAAGTAAAGCAGATCAATCATATAACAGAAGCAAACTCAAAGTGTGATATGTGAATATGCATGATATGAACACACACAAAAGGACTCAAGAAAAGAGTAAAGAAGAAAGAAAACTGACTCAAAATATCCTAAAAAGGATACACAACTCCCGAATCCCCTCGCAAACGCTCAAAAGTAGACTGATCTAGGGGTTTGGTGAAAATGTCAGCCAACTGATGATGGGTATCAACATGAACAAGGTCAATGACACCTTTCTCATATTAATCCCTTAGAAAGTGAAAACGCACATCAATGTGTTTGGTTTTTGAATGGAGACAAGGGTTTTTCCCTACACTAATCGCGCTAGTGCTATCACAGAACAAAGGAACTCTGGTAGGAAAGAACAACCCAAAATCCCGCAAAGTGGAAATCATCCAAACCAACTGTGAGTAGGAGCTAGCAGCAGCTACATACTCAGCCTCAGTGGTAGAAAGCGCAACTCCAGACTGCTTTCGAGAAGACCAAGAGAAAAGAGAAGAACCAAGAAACTGGTAAGTACCGGAAGTCGACTTGCGATCCAACAGGCACCCACCAAAGTCAGCGTCCAAAAAGCCAGATAAATCAAGAGACGATGATGCTAAATAATAAAGACCAAGATCGGCGCATATGTAAGGTACCTGAAAATGCGCTTGATAGCCTACCGATGAGACGCACATGGTGAAGACTAGAAGCGCGCACACAATCCCACGACAAACTGTATGTATGGCCTTGTCGCCGTCAAGTACAGCAGCGAACTGATCATCCCTCGATACTCTCTCTTGTTGACCTTGACGACGCTCTCATCCTTGTCCAGACCTCCAGATGTACCCATTGGGGTCATCTGAGGCTTCAGCTCTCCACCAAAGTCAAACTTCTTCAGCATGTCCCGTGTGTACTTACTCTGGTGGATGAAGATGTCGTCCTTGGTCTACTTGATCTGGAGCCCTAGGAAATACTTGATCTCAACCATGAGGCTCATCTCAAACTCGCTGTGCATCTGGTCAGAAAACTTGGACACAAGCATATCAGTAGAACCACCAAAAATAATATCATCCACGTAAATCTGAGCAATCAAGAAGTCTGAGCCATCTCTAAGCAAGAAAAGAGTTTTATCCACAGAACCCATCACAAAGCCCTTCCCCAACAAAAACTGCTTCAACCCATTATACCAAGCTCTCGGGGCTTGCTTCAGACCATATAAAGCTTTCTACAGCTTAAAAACATGTCGAGGAAATTTAGGGTTCTCAAAACCGGGGGGCTTCCTAACATAGACCTCCTCCTCTATGTACCCGTTCAGAAAAGCACTCTTGACATCCATTTGAAAAAGCTTAAAACCCTTAGAAGCGACAAAAGTTAAAAGAATGCGAATGGAGTCAAGACGGGCAACAGAAGCGAAAGTCTCTTCAAAGTCAATACCCTCTTTCTGGCAAAAACCTTGGACAACTAGTCGATCTTTGTTGTGCACCACGACCCCATCTTCACCTTGCTTGTTTTTGAACACCCACTTGGTGCCTATGGGGTTGCATCCGGGTGGCAGCTCAACTAGTGTCCAAACCCGATTGCGGACAAAATTCTCAAGCTCTTCTTGCTTGCCATTAATCCAATTCGAATCAGAAAGAGCATGAGAAATGTCTCTAGGCTCAAAAGATGCAACAAAAGTAGACTCAGCAAACACAATAAGCGAGTCAACAGAAGAACGCAAAGTTCTCTTAGAAAGATCACCAATGATGAGCTCTGAGGGGTGATCACACTGAACTGCTCAGAATCCCAGGTGATCTGAAGTCACCTCACCAGAGTCAGCAGCTGGCACATCTGGACTCGACTGAGGGGGCTCGATCGAAGTGGAAGAAGTGATCAGAGGTCCGCCCTCGTCCCTAGTCGAAGTCTCAGAAGGTGTGGGTTATGTAGGCTGTGCAGAAGGCCCATCCTCATCAACAGCTGGAGTGTCATCATCTTCCTCGAAGATGGACTCTCCAAACTCATCATCTCCAGAAAGCTCAAAAGAAGGAGTCAATGAAGGTAAGGACTCATCAAAAGAAACCTCGCAAGTCTCGACAAGCTACTGGGAGTCGAGGTTCCAAACACGGAAGCCTCGAGAATGCAAAGCATAACCAAGAAAAAATCCATCCCAGCAACGAGACTCAAACTTGTCCAAATGCCCTCCCTTCTTGAGCACAAAGCACTTGCATCCAAACGCTCGCAAGTGGCTCACCTTGGGCTGTCTACCAAACCGCAACTCATATGAAGTCTTACCTAAGTAAGCTCTAAGAAAAATGCGGTTGGCTAGATAGCAAGACGTGTTTATGGCTTCAACCCAAAAGCGCCTAGGAGTCCTATGCTCATCGAGCATCGTCCTGGCCATCTCGACTAGCGTGCGGTTCTTTCTTTCCACAACGCCATTCTGTGGGGGAGTGTAAGGAGCAGAAAATTGATGATCAAGACCCTGATCACTATAGAAACTAACGAATTGAGAGTTCTTGAACTCAGAGCCGTTGTCGGAGCGAATCACTCGCATTCGACCATTGTTCTCATTCTTCAGCATCAAAATCAGGTCATGAACAAACTGAAAAGTCTCATTCTTAGACTCCAAGAAGAAAACCCACAAGAATCAAGAAAAATTGTCAACGATCACAAGCGCGTACCACTTCCCACCGACTGAGCGTACCCGAGCTGGACCAACAGTATCCATGTGTAACAGCTCTCCTAGGTACGAAGTCATCACCCGAGTCACAGGTGAGTGAGAAGCGACAACCATTTTCCCATGATGACAAACTAGATCCTTCTCCATCTTAAGCTTGGGCAATCCTCGGATGAGGTCCATAGAGCTCAATCTGACTAGCAGATCAAAACTCAAATGGCCTAACCTCCTATGCCACTTCTAGATCTCAAAGGAGGATCCAACAATCAAACAGCGAGAAGGGCCAAAAGAACTAGAGAAGTCAATCCGAAAGACCTTACCAAAGGGTAATATCTGGCAAACCAAAGACCCTCTAGAATCAACCACAGAAGACATGCCCTTCTTAAAACGAACATCCAAACCATCCTCAAGAAGTTGCGAAACAGAAATCAAATTGAAGTTCAAGTTTGCAACCAAAGCAACATTCTTCACAGAGAAATGGTCAGAGATGCGAATTGAGCCAATGCCGTGTACCTTCCCTTGACCACTATTCCCGAAGGTGATATACTCTTTGGAGCTCGGGGGAGTGAGGCTAGAGAACCATCTGCGATGTCCCATCATGTGGCGAGAGCATCCTGAATCCATGATCCACACGTCCTCCAGTCCTCGATCCTACACGATCAGTGGTCATAAGTTGGAGCAAATGGTCCAGCACAATGTTTAGCAAAAGAGCTAAACCAGTGTCGAGCCATCTGCTCAAAGGAAGGAAAGCAGGAAGCATCATAAGAGTCTGGACCAAAGCGCGGCTCAAAGTGCGGTCCTCGGTTCTGCCTAAAGTCTCGGCCACGAGGTCCAGAGCCGTATCTGAAGCGACCTAGAGCTCTGCCGGAGCGAACACCACCCTCAGGAGCATGGGCATGAAAGCCGTCTCCTCTACCACCACCTACACGACGTGGCCTGGCCTCTAGCCTCTCCTCGCGTCGAGGAATTCTCAGTCTACCACCCTGCTAGTAGAACTGCTCCTGCCCACCACGAGCTCTCTCTTCTCTCTCAACCCGCTTCCTCCTGAAGCAAAACTCCTCAAGATGCCCGTCTCTCTGACATTACTCACAGTGGTAGGTGGGCTTCTTGGGATGTGGTTGAGGCTTGGGGTTCTTGGGCTCGGTGGTGTTGGGTGTAGACTCTTTGGTGTGAGAGGGTCCAGGTAGCGAGTCTAGAGAAGTGTGGAGATGTTTGGGCTTTGGGACCGAGATGGGCTTCTTGGGTGGAGCTTTAGGCTATTCTTGAAACACTCCATCCTTGGGCTGACTAGCCTGAAACGACTCAGTGGAGTCAGTCTTGGAATATCTCTGTTCAGGAGTCATCTTACTCCACTCCACTGCTCGGCTAATGGCACTCTCAAAATCAGCCTTGGTATAGGTGTAACCTACCCCAAACGCATCTTACCTCTTGAACTGCTAGATCATCATGCCGAGCTATGGCTCTCTGGCACTCACCCAACTTAGGATCTGACGGAGGTAAAAGTTCTCATTCTGAACATCAGCTAGCTCCTCTCTCAAAGAAGCTAGTACCTCCACCTGAGACAAGCAGGTCTCACTCTCTCTATTGACTTGGACAGACTTCTCACCTTTCAGCTTGATCAACTCCAATCTAAGAGACAAGCAGTTCTCACAAACAGTGGGTGGAACTGACAATGTCTCAAGCTCTAGCCTAGTCTGCTCCAGTTCAACTCTGACTCTCTCCAACTCGCCCAACTACTCATCACCCTTAGCTTTCAGCTCAGCTAAACTAGCTAGATGGGATGGGAAATCAACACATGACACGACGACAGTGGCATGAGGATCTTTCAGCTCCAGCTGAGCGCTCACAAGCTCAGTGGCCAAAGCGCCCCTCTCATCTACTCTCTCTGTGTACCTGGACTTCAGAGTCGTCAGGTCACATAGTAACACCTCACAATTTGGGCACTCACTGCTACCACCCAAACAAGGGGAAGAAGATAGAATCTCAATCCTACCGTTGGCCACGGCAAGCTCACTCTCTAGCTCATCTATCCTCTTCTTAGACCCTCTAAGCAGTTTCTCCCGATATCTCAACTCCTGATAGTTTTCTTTAAGTAAATCAATGACTTCTTGTTCATAGGAAGATACCTTTTCATCGTCGTCATCGTCGGAGTTGTTGGGGGAACCTTTCTCTTCCTTATCCCCAAGAGCCATTGAGCAGAAGCTCTTGCGGGATCTTCGGCGGTGATGAGAGCGGCTCTTCGGCCTGTCCCCGAAGGCCATGAAGCAGAGGTCCGCTGGATCATCCTTGTCCTTCCCCTTCCTGATCAGGATCTCCTCATCGCTTGAGCTTGATAAAGAGGAAGAAGACGAAGACCACTTGGAGTAGCTTCTCTCCGTCTCGGCGAAGAAGACCTTGTCTCGCTTCTTGTTCTCACGCCGGTAGTCCTTCAGGGCCTTTCTGAAGAATCTTGTCTTGGGCTTGCCCTTTGTGAAGGAGGAGTTGTTGTGCTTGCCGGAGTCTTAGGGGCCACCACCAGTGACCTTCTTGTGACCATTGCGCTTGGGGCAGTTGACAATGAAATGACCTGGATCACCACACTCAAATCATTCGGATTTTGTGTCGTGTCTTTTGAACATTCGCTTATCATAGACACGACGCACCCGGTTGTTAAACAGACACAAATCATCATCTCCTAGTGACTCAAGCTGGTCCTCAGTGATAGACATCAAGGAGAACCCAACACAGCTCACAGAAGAGGAGTCAGCAGAAGGAGTCGCAAGGGCCAGGGTTTTTGATCCAGAGCCAGTGAGATTTGATCTCAACTGGATATCAACCTCTGTGGCCTTGAGCTTGCTGAACAATTCTGAAATTGTCAAGGTATCATAAGAGGTGCTCTCAATATAGAGGATACCTTGATCTCCTAGATCTTAGGGTCGAAGGTATGAAGAACCTTGAGCGCCTGCTCATGATCTGAGACCAGCTGAACTCCCTCGACCTTGTTGGCCCGAAGCTTGTTGATGATCGATTGAAAACGACCAAACAAGGCTTCAACAGATTCACCTGGATTCTATTTGAAATTTTCATATTCACGTCGGTAGGTCTGATAGAGCCGAGCCTTGACCTGGGCTGTCCCCTCATGGTGTGCCTAGAGGGTAGCCCAGATCTCTCTAGTAGTGCTGAGATGGCTCACACACTCAAATTCAGTGGGACCTAAACCAGAAAACAAAATGTTCACCGCTTTGTTGTTGTTCTGATGCTGGTTGATTATATCAGGAGATGTACGCTCAGCAACATGCAATATGGTGAAAGTTGTGTGAACACAAATGTCCCAAATGTCCGAGCTCTGGCTCATGAGATAGGCTTGCAGGTGAGTCTTCCAATAAGTATAGCCAAAAGCATCCAGGGACGGGACATTTCCAGAAGAAGTCATGATCACTACCTGGGTTTAGAACCGGTTAAGGTATGGAAAAACCCTAACCAAGCTCTGATACCACTTGTAGGACCAAAAGTAGCGACCAGGAGGGGTGAATGGGTGCCTAAAAATTCTTTCGAATCAATGGACTACTCCCAACACCCAACGCACCTCAATAGACAACTAACAATAACAAAAACAGTTCACGGGTCCAAAAATAATCTAGCCTAAAAATGATCGGTGTCCTAGAAATAAAGACACCAAAACAATGATTATAGGCAGATTAGCAGAGCATTTAAAACATGGACAATTCAAGCTTCATGAAAGTAAATCATCACAGGCATTTAATTTAAGTGCACATAAACAGAAAAGAAAGTTTACTGTTCAGTTTTGTCTCCTGTTCAAAACTTGATGAAGCCTACTTTGAAAACACAATACTGAAGCCTATTGTGACTGTGTCGAAGTCTGCTCAAAAGACTGCCGAAGCCAGCTTCGAAGTTGTCACGTGAATGCTGAAGTTGTGGATGTCAAAACCTTTTCGGAGGCTGAGCTGCAAGCTCCAAACCTCACACTCCGAAATCGAAGCCTGCAGAAGATATTTCGAAGCCTAGCTGCTTCATGATGTGGGACCCATGCTAGAGAAGCTTCCGACGCAGGAGGTGTCGTGCGAAGGCCAAAAAAGCAAACGCCCACACTGATCACCTCGGCACCCGCGCGCGAAGCCCCTTCACGCAGCTGCTACTGCGCTAGCTGCTGCCTAGCTAGATTGTCATGCTATGCTGTAGCTTGCAGAGCTACACTGCTTGTTGCTACCAGGCTGCACGAAAGAAATACTGCATAGGCTGCTGCTCAAAAACTCTAGGCTAGCTAGATGCGCTAGCAACGCTAAGCGCCCTCTGGCTGCTGCTGCAGGCTACTGCGTAGATCTTTGCAGCCTAGGCTGCCGCACGCAACCAACACAGAGCAACACAACCACGCAAGCAAAAACTATGGACTTAAGCAAAAAGTCCTTCAGGCGCACAAAAATGAAATAGCAGAACCTAAACCATCGCGCACACAGATGATCACAATCGGCACGAAAAACGATGTAACGATTAAATGAGTCCACAACGACGCCTGATGGCTGAGAAACAGGAAGAATAAACCTGATGAGGCGATTTCTTGACGTGTGCGCGATGAGCAGTGGCGGCGGAGAAAGGCACAACGACTCTCACAGGAAGATGAACGAGGAAAACCGAAAAGTGACCCAAACTTTAGTGGAATTAAACTTGATTTCAGAATGGGCAACCCTAACCCTAAGGATTGGGGCCCTATTTATAGCCAGCCCAATAGTGTAGGAAAAATACCAAAAGACCCTTAGGGTTTTTACAGACGCTGAAATAAAATGGAAAAGACTAAAATGCCCTTAGGATATTTTTACAGACTCGACTGACAGACTGTGGGCCTAAAAGGCAAAATAGTAAACTCCTAAATACAGATGACTTATCCTGAAGCGGAGCTTTCATAGCAGCTACGGCTTCGCCTCAGAACGGCCAGATCCGAGATCAGCGGTCAGTTTTGTGCCGAAACTGACAAAGCATCCAGTCTTCGCACCGGGTACCCGGATTGGGCTGGCCCGATTCCGTAGCTCCCTCAGCCCGGCAATCGCTCTCTGCCCGTGTTGTTAGCTATGGTGCAAAAGATCATGGCTCTTAGATTGAAGTGCTATTTCTTGTGCTCATCCCACACACAGACACCATGTTCTCATAGACGTTTCATAACCTCCATCAAAGGTTCTAGAAAGATATCAATGTCATTGCCAGGTTGTCTTGGACCGGAAATTAGAGTAGCGAGCATAAGGTATTTTCTTTTATGGCACAACCATGATGGAATGTTGAACAAGCACAGAAAGACCGATCACGTACTGTGTGGGTTCCTCATCTCACCGAAGGGATTCATTCCATCCGTGCTAAGTCCCATCTTGATATTTCTGCAATCCTCCGAGAAATCTGGATGGGCCAGGTCAAATGATTTCCACTGGCTAGCATCCGCAGGGTGCCGAAGTTTTTCATCCTTCTTTCGCCCAACGAAATGCCAGATTAACAGTTCATCATCTTTGGGATTAGAGAACATACGTTTCAAGTGATCAATCACTGGTAGGTACCACATTACTAAGGCTGGAACTTTCCTCTCCGTCTTATATCCATGCTGGTCTGCAATAACATTATTCTTCCTCTTCTGCAACCTCTTATTCTTCTTTCGGTGGTCATTGTAGTCCTCCACACAGTCATTTACACATTTGTATCGACTTGCGTTGCACTGCGGACAACTCTCTAACAATTCATACTCTTTTTGATATAGGATACAATAGTTTGGGCATGCATGAATCTTCTGAACGCCCAAAGTCAACGGAAAAATCATCTTCTTTGCTTGGTATGTATCAGATTGCAGACCATTGGGTTTTGGCAAAACTGTTTTTAGGAGCTACAAAAGTTCTTAAAAACTAGTGTCGGACCATCCATTGATGGCCTTCAGTTTTTAAGCTCAAGAGTTGTGTACAACACAGTATACTGCTTATTGCATTCATGGCGTTACTCGTAAAGAAGGTTTTTCGATGCTTTGTCAAGTGCTTCAAAGTTATTGTAGCCTTTCGTTGTAGTTCTCTACAACAGCACCAGAGGTGCAACATTTCGCATCAGTTCATCCACATCAAAGGCGTCATCATCATCATGTTGATCAACATCATGTGTTATGTCCGATGTATGATCACAACCTCTTCTATGTTGATGAGCATCTTGCGGCACATCAGAATCATCAGGAGGGTTTTCACCCATCTCACCGTGTTTCGTCCATATATAGTAGTTCTTCACGAAACCATTTTTCAACAAGTGAAATCGTATGGTTTCACGATCTGAACACGGATACACCGGTTCGTTCTTACAAACTTTACAAGGACAATATATTGCCGCTTCACTCTGACGGGAAGCATATTGTGCGGCTGTGGGATCGGAATGGCGACTAGAGGGGGGGTGAATAGGCGCATCGACAAAATCTCGTGAATTAGATGGCTTTTTCAAAACACCCAACGCACCTCAAAAGTTCATATTCAAATATAAACCAATCAAAACAAATCAGAGTGACAAATCTTGTTCAATTCTAGAATTTAGTCTTAAATCGGAAATTGATTTGTCGACAAAGACCAAAATACTCACACAAAAGTTCAAATCAGATTTGAAATTATGAATCAGCTTAACACAATTGAATTCCAATTGAAATCACAACACTTCTGAAAAATTCTGGACGATGAATAGTAACTCACATTCAATATAGTTCAGAACTCAGATTTCAACTTCATAACAGATTTCAGTTTTTGAATTCAGTTGATAGTACAAACAAAAACTAATGTAATTCAGTTGGAACAAACACTTATGAAAAAAACATGAGGATGAACAGTGTCAATATTTTTGAAAACAGATCACAGATTGATTCCTTTCTATATACTTGAATTCCGATTTTTTCAAACAACTTTCAGTATCAGAAAAGTGTATGAAAATAGAGCTACAATTGAAACAACCTTTGAATCTGACACTAACCAGTACTTTTCATAATACTAAAATTCAGAACTGTGCACTCAGAATACAGAATTTCAGATCAAACAAACTGTTACAATTTGCAGTAGTAATCAGTGATTCAAAAACCAGATACTCATTTCAACCACACTAGACTAATATGAAAATAGAGCTGAACATTGAAATTTATCTCAGACTTGATAGAATACAGCAAACAGTTAATGATGACAGAAAACAATAGTTTTAGACTGCTACAAAAATTGAAATAATCTATGATATAAACAGAAATCTGAATTTAAGCTGAACTTTCAGATTAAGAATAAAGCATCTGAAATATTCTTGAAAAATAGTAGTACCTACACACAATCAAAAGATGTACAGAACAGTGCAGTATATTTCAGGAGATTCTACAACACAATTTTCAGCTGAATTTGATAAAACAGAATATTTGTAGGAGAAACAACCACTACTCAAGTAGATATAACTCTAAACAGGATTAATCCAATTAGGCAACATCACATATACATTGATTAAGCACAGTCAACCTGCAAGGATTAAACTAAGCTCAAAAAATGTTGACAAACTGCTAGGAACAGAGAATTCAGATCAGATTTGGATAAAACCAGAAACACTAAATTGCTTTCAACACAAACAGAATTTCACTATTAAGTATTCATACCCTTGAGTGTTTCATCAGCAACACAGATTAAAACAGATAAGAGTGCTTGATTACTCCTTCAAACACTTAAAACAGTGGCCAACTATTTCATTCAGTCGAATTTCAGAAACAAAGGAGTTAGATCAGTAAAAGTATTTTCTAAAACAAATCAGACCTACACTGTTTATCTTCAGTAAAGATTTCACTCCCAATCACACTTGATACTCTAAGTAAACAAGAATACAAATTAAATTTCCAGGAAGAACTTCAGATTTAATACTTCATCAACTTGTTAATTTCAGAGTAAACTCTCAGATCAAATGAAATCAGAGTAAAAACTGCTAAACATTGTATTCAACACATCTGCAATTTCACACTTTAAGTGTGTTGACACGACTACTGCAGAACACTTAGAGTTTATGAGCTTCAGTTGAGATTACAAAACAGAATAACCAGCATGAACCAATCAGAGTATTTGATTTCAGTCTATTCAATAATAACACAAAAATTCTATTCTCTGCTTCAACTCAGATTGGCACAAATAGAAGAACTAGTACTGTTGCAAAACTGACAACAGAACAAATTACTCGGCAAGGAAGAACAAATCACTCGGCCACAAGGAGTAAAACACACCGAGAAAACACTATCCAACATAAAGTTTATCACCTCTTACAGCAAATATTGTAGTGAAAAAGCTATCAGGAAACTGGCTTTCAGATCTCCTCAACAACCATAAATATCTAATTTTACCAATAAAATATGGGAATATATGCATAGAACAAACCTGTTTGTAGCTGTTCTTCCTTGGACTGATTCCCAAACGCATCAGATAGACTTCCAGGAGGATCTAGAGAAGAATAAATGTGCTCAGATCAGATAGGCGCAAGAAACAACAAAAAACAGATGATCCGCTACAGTCCCGAAAAGACTATTGCAAATCATAGGAGTTCTACCGAAAAGCAATTTTTTGTGTTTTCTTGATTGAAAAATCTGATCAAAAATCATTCAGCCAACTTTAGGGGATGAGATCCCTTAAGTAGGCAGCTTCTAGAAACCATTTTTACAAGATACCCCTTGGGTAATTTTAGAATTGAATATTCTGAAAATTACCCTATTTATCTTAAAAGAAAATTTTCAAAGAGACTCAACTTTCAATATATTTCCAGAATAGACCCATTCTAAAAATATACCAAAAGATTACACTATTAAACTGAAATACTCAAACTAAAACAAAACTCCTATTTATTATATTAAAGAAAACATTTAATGATTCGACGATTTTCAGCAAAAACCGACAAAGCCTCCTCTGATCGTCGACGACCGTCGTCAGTACGCGAACTCGATCGCCAGCAAGTCTCTCCTGCTATCGATCCCTCGAGCCGCCTTCTCACTTGAACTGGCTTCCCTTTCGCCGACTCGATCAATGCTTCATCTTGATCAACATTCAACTCACGTCCTGTTCGATCTCCATGCGTACATCTGAGTCCACTCTCGACTTCGACTGACACCCTCGACCATCTATCATTAGACTCCCCGTCTAACCCTAATCCTTTGCCATTGAAAGTTGACGAGTAACTCAAGCCTGCACACACGAGACAAACACAGACACACAACACATATCCAAAACACCTAGACACAAACTCATGACAATACCCTATCAATCACTCATCATTACCATGAATCATAGTGGAAAACCTCACTATGTTCCTCAATCTCCCCATTGATGAGTGCATTAACAACTCAAGATCAAAAGAAGTGTAAAGAAAAAATTCAGCACACAAGTGACCATGAAAGCTCTAAAGAGAGCAAAGCTAAGAAACATATCACTTGAGAAATGATAAAGCAAAAACTACCTCAAAAGCTTACAAGATCAACAAATTCACCCAAAAGCTGATGAACTCTCCCCCTTTGGCAATGCAGACATCAAGATTGCCCCCATGAGTTGAGAGAGTAAAGTGTACATGCAATGCTTCCAGAATAAGATTAAGTCCAATTACAGTACAAACACTTCTTGTGTCTCGCAAACTGTCCTAGCTAAACTGTATGACAGGCTTGAATGTACACAATTTAAATATTCGTATGAGAAAGCATTTTGAAGTTTAAGAAAATAAAAGCATCACTACCTATACTAGCATACTAGACATGGCAAGGTAAGAGATACAAAAGCTAGTCAAAAACAAACTCGAAAAGCACATCCCACTACAAGGAGCTGCAGCAAACTTGATATGCGAGAAAATTAAGCTTTTTATTCCCTTTTTAATGCCAGGGGTTATTTGCATGTCAACCTTATGCTAACCGATCAAGCCAAGCCTAGGATAAACCATCGGAAGCTTAAGGCATTAATCATGGTATACACTTCAATGTCCCAGTTCAAACCAAAGTGCAATGGTAAGCAGTTTAGAACAAAGTAGTGTGACTACGCAAACCCACCTGGATCTTTTCAATTTTATCACAACTTTAGCATTTTTGTTTCATTTTCATCATTATCATTTTTCAATTTTTTTTTATTTTTGAGCATAACAAGATCAAGTTACGTATGAGCATCCAAGTGAAAAGGACAAAGCTATCAAGAAGTAATGAATAGCAAAAGCACCCTATCCTATTCATGCTAGTTTCCAGACTTAGTAGTGACCATTTTCAAATTTTCACAAAGAAAAGACATGCTCAAGACATATAGATAGATGAATTCATTCTAAGCATAATCAAACAGTGAATACAAGACAAAATTGTAAAGTGCACACACAAGCATGTACATGTGAAAGCAATTAATCATATTTCAGAAGCATATGCAAAAGTACCCAACCCCCCCTCACATGATGCCATAAGGATGACAAATGCAAAGCTCTCCCCTTAAAAATGCAAAATGAGAAGCATCGAGAGGCTTGGTGAAAATATCTGCAAGCTGATTCTGAGTATCGACAAAACGCAATTCAATATCTCCTTTTTCATTGTGATCTCTTAACAAATGATAACACACGTCAATGTGTTTGGTCCTAGAATGTTGTACTGGGTTGTTTATTAAACTGATTGCACTTGTGTTATCGCAAAATAATGGAACACGAGAAAAATCCAACCCAAAGTCCCGCAAAGTAGAAACCATCTACAAAATCTATGCGCAACAGATAGCGGTAGCTACATATTCAGCCTCGGATGTAGACTGTGCAACGCTAGACTAGTTGCGTGAAGACCAACACACAAGAGATGAACCCAAAAAATGACACGTCCCAGAAGTACTCTTGTGATCAATACCGCATCCAGCAAAGTCAGCGTCAGAAAAACCTCTGAAGCATAATGAAGATGATGCAGAATACCAAATACCGAATCCAAGAGTGTGCTTGAGGTACCTTAGAATGCGTTTGACAGCTTGACGATGTGAAGCTCTGGGAGAAGCCTGATAACGAGCGCACAAACACACAACAAAGTGTATGTCCGGCCTCGTAGCCATCAAGTAAAGAAGGGAGCCGATCATGATGCGATACTCCTTCTGGTCCACTTCTTCTCTGTCTTCATCTAGATCAAGTGCAACAGAAGTACCCATCGGGGTAGCAAGAGGTTTTGCATCAGACATGTCAAATCATTTAAGCAGGTCTTTAGTGTATTTTGTTTGATGGACAAATGTTCCTTGTTTGCTTTGCTTGATTTGCAAACCCAGGAAGAAAGTCAGCTCGCCCATCATCGACATCTTGAATTCCCTGCTCATGGATTCAGCAAACTCGACGACAAGATTATGAGATGAACCACCAAATATTATATCATCAACATATATCTGGACGAGTAAGAAATCTTTGCCATGCATGAGAGTGAACAAAGTTTTGTCAACAGAGCCCATTTTGTAACCGTGCTCAATCAAGAACATCCTAAGGCGGTCGTACCAGGCCCTCAAAGCTTGCTTGAGCCCATATAGAGCTTTGTGAAGTTTAAAGACTCTATGAGGGTACTTGGTATTTTCAAAGCCAGGAGGCTGCTTGACATACACGTCCTCTCCTATGAAACAATTTAGGAAAGCACTTTTTACATCCATTTGAAAGAGCTTAAAGCCGCGCGAAGAAGCAAAAGCAAGCAAGGTCCTAATGACCTCAAGTCGAGCTACTAGTGCAAAAGTTTCTCCAAAATCAATTCCCTCGACTTGAGAATACCCTTGAGCCACAAGCCTAGCTTTGTTTCTCACTATAGCCCCATCCTCCCCCCGTTTGTTTTTGAAAATCCATTTTATACCAATGATGTGAATGTTAGGGGGTGGATCAATGAGAATCCAAACCTGATTTCTATCAAAATTTTCAAGTTCCTCATGCATGGTGTTGATCCAACTCGCATCAGACAAAGCATGACTAACATCCAATGGTTAAATATTTGCAACAAAAGCAGAATCAATGAAATGAGCATTAGATCGGGTTACTCATTCATTTAGCTCGCTGATGATTTGATCTGGAGGATGCATTCTTTGAATACGAAGCGGTGCTTCTCTCTGCGACAGAATCTCCCCCTCAACTCTTGCCGAAGTTTGCTCCAAACTCTCAGAAGTAGAATCTTCAGGTCCTCTTGTCGAAGTAGTCGAAGCTTCTGGAGTTGCCGTAGAGGGAGGTAGTGGTACAACATCATAATCTTCATCATCTGATGGTTCTTCTTCCTCAAACAGTGTTTCACTCATATTGTGCTCACTTGCAAATTCAAAATTAGTACTAACACATGGAGAAGTTTCATCAAAAGATACATCACAAGATTCAACTATAGTGTTAGTTTCAATATTGAAAACACGATAAGAGTGACCATGCAAAGAATAGCCCAAGAAGAACCCATTAGATGCGCACAATTCAAATTTCTCCAAATTACCTCGCTTTAGGATGAAGCAATGGCATCCAAAGACTCTGAAGTGAGTGACCTTGGGCTTCCTCCCAAAGCGAAGTTCATAAGAAGTCACATTCAGAAAAGAGCGCAAAAAGATCCTGTTGGAGATGTAGCATCGTCCTAGCCATCTCCACAAGTGTGCGATTTTTCCTCTCAACCACACCATTTTGTTTAGGGACTCTAGGTGCAGAAAACTGATGTTCAATTCCATGTTCAAGGCAAAATTCTACAAAACAGCTATTTTTGAACTCGGTACCATTATCACTTTGAATAGCTTTCATTGCACTAGGGAGTTTATTGAATAGCCTCAATGCTAAGCTCCAAAAGTGTATGAACACTTCATCCTTACTCACAAGAAAGAAAACCTAAGAGTAACGAGAGTAGTCGTCAACAACAACAAGCACGTACCATTTACCGCCTAATGAGCTAACCCGGGATGGACCAACAGTATCCATGTGAAGAAGCTCACCGGGTCGCTCAGTCATTATCATGTTTATGGGGGAATGCGAGGCGACAACAATTTTTCCAAGACGACATGGAGCACAAATGAGGTTCTTCTCAAATTTTAGCTTGGGCAATCCTTGGATGAGTCCTAGGGCACTCAATCTCGCAAGAAGATCATAGCTCATGTGCCCTGGTATCCTATGTCACATCCAAAGCTCAGAAAACGGTTCAGCTAAAAGGCAATGAGAAGATCCGAATGACTCAGAGAAATCAGCTCCAAAAACTCTCCCTACTCTCAAGATTTTGCAAATAAAAGCACCAAAAGAATCAAGCACATAAGAGGTATCACGACCAAAATGAACCTCAAAGTCCTCATCAAGTAATTGTGAAACAAAAAGCAAATTGTACCCTAAGTCCTCAACCAAAGCAACATTAGTGAGAGTGACATTTTAATTAATTTTGATCATACCTTGGCCTTTCACTCTACTTTTGTGATTGTTTCCAAATGTGATGCTTTCTCGATGCTTGGCTGAGGTGAAGTTGGAGAACCATGAAGACTTTCCGGTCATGTGATGCGAACACCTAGAATCAATGATCCACTTGTCCTCTAGCCTCCCATGCCTCCCCTAAGTAGAGACGGGAGATCTCGAGTACTCAGTGCTAGGTTTAGAAATAAGATGCCTAGGTATCCAACACTGAACTACTCGAGAAGTAGGTAAAGCAAGAGACTATGTAGGATGAGAGTCATACTAAACATGAGGTCTTCTTGAAAATTGCTGAGGTCTCCTAAAATAATTTGGATCAAAATGCCTACGTGGTCTATCATCATACGAAGCATGATATAAACAACGATGGGCATAGCCACTCATATAACTATGTGGAACCTCATAATCCGAATAAGTATTATAACCATAATCATGCAAATCAAATGAAGGATAATCATGAAAGTGTAAAGCATGAGCACGACGTTCATCTTTCATACGTCTATAGCAAAAACCAATCAAATGACCTACACGATGACAATATGAGCAGTGAAAAACTTTCTTGGGTGTAGGTTTATAGGTTTTGGTGCAAACCTCACAGTTTTCCTTGGTTTTCGCTTGGAGTCTGTCTTGAGTGGTGGAATGATTATATTTTTAGGTTGGGTAGGATTTTTGGCTTTTTGAGGTGTGTCTAACTAGGCTCTCTCTTTCTCAAGGGTAGTAGGTAGAGTGAACACAATTTGGCTTGGGGTATTAGATGAAGTTCTCTCATAACCTAACCTAAGAGCTAACCCTGCCCTGTCAACACACATTTTGGTTTTATCCAAAAGAAAATCCATTTTACCCTTCCTTTCAGTGCATTTGTCTACCATGGAAAGTAGATAATCATTCTCACACTTAAGTTTTTCTATTTGCTCTCTAGCGAAGTTGAGTTAATCCATCAGGATTATGCAGATGGAACATGATGGCTGCACATCCTTAGAACACTCAGCAATCTCCAATCTAGCCTTAAGCTCATCAATATGCTTATCTCTCAGATTAATGCTTTCAACAAGTAAGGGATAATTTAAGCATTCATTGATGACACAAGGACTAGAATCCACCTCGAAGAGTTGCTTCTGAACATTTTCAAGTTTTTCAAGGTTTTGAGCATGAATTAGATGCAACTGAGCAAGTTCATCCATAACAACAAGACACGACTCACATTCAGCAATTTCAGACTTAGACTTCAACAAAGCAAGTTCAGTAGAGAGTGATTCAATTTTAAGCTTTAGTTCTTTTCGTTCTTTAGCAGCAAGTTTAAGAAGTCTACCTTGTGAAATAATTGCATCATGTAATTCATCGTTTTGAACAAGTAACTGATCAAGTGATAGACTAACCTCAGATGAGTCACGCTCATCGCTGTTGTGCTTGTCATTTGCCATGAAGCAGAGGTCGTTGAAGTCCTTCGTCTTTTCCTTCTTTTCTTCATTCTTTCCTGGTTCTTCTTCATCAGAGCTTGGTTCTTCACTTGAGTTGTTGTCGATGTCACTGAGTGCAGCCACAAAAGCTCTAGCCATCCTTTTTGCCACTTTTCTTCTTTTTCCTTTGAAGAATGGTTTTTGTCTCTTTTCTGATATTTGTGTTCATGTTCATTCTTGGCTTTTAGTTTTGGGCAATTAACTTTAATATGATTAATATCACCGCACTCAAAACACCCTCAAGAACCTCCCCTTCTTTGACCTCTTCTATCAATGTAGAACCTAGTGAACTTTTTGACTATAAGAGCAAGCTCTTCGTCGTCCAATGTGTCCACTTGTTCTTTTGTGATAGAGACCAAAGAAGACAAGGCAAAACCCCTAGATAAAGCGCAAACTCAAGACAAACTACCTCTAGACGAGGTGCCACTACTAGAACTAGAAACTAGTGACATGGATTGTGGCAAAGAGTTCCCAATTCCAGAACGAGATGCCTTGGCGATCTCGGTGGACTTAAGCTTACTAAATAGTTCATCGCATGTCAAAGTATCAAAACTCACAGACTCTTCAATGCTTGAGATCTTCACTTCCCATATGCTACGATCAAGAGCATAGAGAAGTTTGATCGCCCCATCATCATCAGAGTAAGCTAGCGTCCTAGTGGAGCGCAACTTACTAACAATTCCATCAAAACGTGCAAACATGGCATCTACAGATTCGCCGGGGCCTTGCACGAACATTTGGTATTCTTGGTTATACGTGCTCTGCCTCCTAGCCTTAATCTGAGAAGTGCCCTCATAAAATGTTCTCAAAGTCATCCAGATGTCACATGTAGTTCTAAAGTGCTGGACCCTGTCAAACTCGTTCCGACTCAGACTGATGAAAAGTATGTTTCTAGCCTTGCTATTACAGTCGTATTGTGACTTCTAAGTCTCTAAGGTACGAGTTTCAGGGATCACATATTAAGAATCAACAATGTCCCAAATTTCACTTCCTTGGCTCAGTAAATAAGCCTCCATGCGCACCTTCCAATAAGCGTAATCTTGACCATCGAACATCGAAATCTGAGTGTTCTTGTCCATGTCGCCACAAGGATCATAAGCCGATTAAGGTCAACTGGTGATCTAATCGGCTCTGATACCAATTGTGGGATCGGAATGATGACTAGAGGGGGGTGAATAGAAGCATCGAACAATTCTCGTGAATTAGATGGCATTTTCAAAACACCCAACACACCTCAAAAGTTCAGATTCAAATATTGTTCAATTCCAGAATTCAGTCTTAAATCGGAGATTGATTTGTTGACAAAGACCAAAATAATCACACAAAAGTTCAAATCAGATTTCAAATTATGAATCACCTTAACACAATTGAATACCAATTGAAATCACAACACTTCTGAAAAATTCTAGATGATGAATAGTAACACAGATTCAATATAGTTCAGAATTCAGATTTCAACTTCATAATATATTTCAATTTTTGAATTCAGTTGATAGTACAAACAAAAACTAATGTAATTCAGTTGGAACAAACACTTCTGAAAACAACATGAGGATGAACAGTGTCAATATTTTTCAAAACAGATCACAGATTGATTCCTTTCTATATACTTCAATTCCAATTTCTTCAAACAACTTTCAGTATCAAAAAAGTGTATGAAAATAGAGCTACAATTGAAACAACCTTTGAATCATACACTAACCAGTACTTTTCATAATACTAAAATTCAGAACTGTGCACTCAGAATACAGAATTTCAGATCAAACAAACTGTTACAATTTGCAGTAGTAATCAGTGATTCAAAAACCAGATACTCATTTCAACCACACTAGACTAATATGAAAACAGAGCTGAACTTTGAAATTTATCTCATACATGATAGATTACAGCAAACAGTGCATTCTCAATGTGAAACAGTTAATGATGACAGAAAACAGTAGTTTCAGACTGCTACAAAAATGGAAATAATCTATGATATAAACAGAAATCTGAATTTAAGCTGAACTTTCAGATTATGAATAAAGCATCTGAAATATTCTTGAAAAAGAGCAGTACCTACACACAATCAAAAGATGTACAGAACAGTGCAGTATATTTCAGGAGATTCTACAACACAATTTTCAGCTGAATTTGATGAAATAGAATATTTGCAGGAGAAACAACCACTACTCAAGTAGATATAACTCTAAACAAGATTAATCCAATTAGGAAACATCACATATACATTTATTAAGCATAGTCAACCTACAAGGATTAAACTAAGATCAAAAAATGTTGACAAACTGCCAGGAACAGAGAATTCAGATCAGATTTGGATAAAACCAGAAACACTAAATTGCTTTCAACAGAAACAAAATTTCACTATTCAAGTATTCATACCCTTTGTGTTTCATCAGCAGCATAGATTAAAACAGATAAGAGTGCTTGATTACTCCTTCAAACACTTAAAATAGTGGCCAAATATTTCATTCAGTCCAATTTCAGAAGCAAAGGAGTTAGTTCAGTAAAAGTATTTTCTAAAACAAATCAGACCTACACTGTTTATCTTCAGTAAAGATTTCACTCCCAATCACACTTGATACTCTAAGTAAACAAGAATACAAATTAAATTTCCAGGAAGAACTTCAGATTTAATACTTCATCAACTTGTTAATTTCAGAGTAAACTCTCAGATCAAATGAAATCAGAGTAAAAACTGCTAAACATTGTATTCAACACATCTGCAATTTCACACTTTAAGTGTGTTGACACAACTACTGCAGAACACTTAGAGTTTATGAGCTTCAGTTGAGATTACAAAACAGAATAACTAGCATGAACCAATCAGAGTATTTGATTTCAGTCTATTCAATAATAACACAAAAATTATATTCTCTGCTTCAACTCAGATTGGCACAAATAGAAGAACTAGTACTGTTGCAAAACTGACAACAGAACAAATTACTCGGCAAGGAAGAACAAATCACTCGGCCACAAGGAGTAAAACACATAGAGAAAACACTATCCAACAGAAAGTTTATCACCTCTTACATCAAATATTGCAGTGAAAAAGCTATCAGGAAACTGGCTTTCAGATCCCCTCAGCAACCATCAATATCTAATTTCAGCAAGAAATATGGGAATATATGCATAGAACAAACCTGTTTGTAGCTGTTCTTCCTTGGACTGATTCTGAAACGCATCATATAGATTTCCAAGAGGATCTAGAGAAGAATAAATGTGCTCAGATCAGATAGGCGCAAGAAACAGCAACAAACAGATGATCCGCTATAGTCCCGAAAAGACTATTGCAAATCAGAGGAGTTCTACCGAAAAACAATTTTTGGTGTTTTCTTGATTGAAAAATCTGATCAAAAAGCATTCGGCCAACTTTAGGGGATGAGATCCCTTAAGTAGGCAGTTTCTAGAAACCATTTTTTACAAGATACCCCTTGGGCAATTTTAGAATTGAATATTCTGAAAATTGCCTTATTTGTCTTAAAAGAAAAAAAATACAAAGAGACTCAACTTTCAATATATTTTTAGAATAGACCCTGTTGTAGCAATTGCGTTAGCTACATCACAGCTTTTGTATGTATACGGTGTATAAAATGAACCTCAACGGGTTCTCTCAGAAGGAGAAAAGATTTATACTGGTTCGGACCTCCCCAAAGGGATAATAGCCCTACGTCCAGTTTGTGGTGGATTTGGCATAGTTTGCCTTGGTTGAATCTAAAGGATCCAAAGGATCTGATGGATTCGGAGGAACTCTCCCATTACAAGGGCTTGGCCCTGCTTTTATAGGCACGCAGGCCAAAGGAAAAGACCTAAATGCCCTCTATAAGTCATAGGCTTTATATGGGCAAGAAGGGGAAAAAAGGCTAGTCTACTATATAAAGTGCTTTACAGCTTTACAGAACTGTCAGATAAACGTCACTTCTGAATAGCTAAACGACATACTAGGGGCAGAGGGGCCCCCGGTATGGCTTCTACACTGTAGCGAAGTACATATATTTTTCTAGTTCGAAGTAGTGGCCGGAGCGTTTCAGGCGGAGACTGCGATGAAGGCTTCGAAGGACACTCCGAATTGGGCTTCGAAGCATGCTCCGAACTGATCTCCGAACTGGGCTCTTGGAGACTTAGCTTCGAATTAACTAGAGAGGGTCCGGAGACCGGCTCTAGGGAGCTCCGAAAGGAGCTTGGAGTTTAACTCCGAAGAGATCCCGGAGGCTAACTCTGAAGAGAACTTTGCAGATAGCCTGGAGACTTGGCTTCTAGCAGACTTTGGAAGGAGTCCGAAGGCTTTGCTCCAGAGGGCTCCGAAAGGAGACCGGAGGTTTCGAAATAACTTCGGTAGGTGGGAATATGTTCCTACAGTGTCAGGCTCCGGGCCTCGCATCCTTCGCTCTCTTGTCTTCATCTCTAACTTCGCGCGGAGCCAGCTTCGCAAGCTTTAGCACCCTCCGCGCTGAAGCCCCACAAAATGCCGAAGAAGGTTGCTTTGAAGAAGGCTTTGGCCTTGGGCTCGAGTTCGAGCTCTGCCTAGGCGCAGGCAGCGGCTGCAGCGGCGGCGAAGCCTGCAGCGAGGCGGTTGGGGCCGAGGGACCTTCGGTCGCCATCGGATAAGTTTGTTCAGACTCTAGAGATGAGGGCTTTGGCCTCAACTGAGGAGTCTGTCCGCAAAGCTTACGAGGGGAAGATATCATCGGAGATCCAGCTTTGGGTGCCGGAGAAGTCGGAGGCCGTACCGAGGCCTTGGGCTGACGAAGTAGTACTCTTCGAGGCTTTCTTCGAGGTCGGCCTTGGACTACCAGTAGTGGAGATGCTGAGCGAAGTTTTAAAGGCCTACAACCTAGAGCTTCCTCAACTATCGCCAAACGTTGTGGTGAGGCTAGCAGTCTTCGAGTGGGCTATGAGTGCCAAAGGCTGCGAGGGGCGCGCCGATGTCTTCGTAGACCTCCATGATGCCAACTGCCAACCGAAGCAGAGGGAGGGATCGGACCACGTCAAGAGGGCCTTGGCCTTCGAGAGCACCAATTTTCAGCTTCGGAAGGAGTACCAAGATGCCTTCCGAGTGAGGGCCGCCAACAGCAAGTGGTACTCGAAGTGGGACCAAGAGTGGTTATACGCTTCTGTTGGCGCGAACTCTCCCCTTCGGAGTACCAACGCACTCATCTCCTACCGACGCGAAGGCGTGGTGAAGACGATCCCTGATGTCCTTCGCTCCAGGATTTTGCTCCTGAAGAGGGTAGCTTCAAGGATGAGCATGAGGGACCTCACAGAGGAGTTCATCACCCTTCGGCTCAGCCCCCTCATGCTCTCTTTGCCAGAAGGTCTCTTTCAGCCTTCGGGCTCGGAGGGCCTAAGCGAGGTGTCGGCAGAACGCCTTGGTAAGACTTCGAAGTCTCTTCACTTTCATACTTCGCAAAATAAACTTGTTTTGACTTGGAATCTTGATGAAGCCACTCGTGAAGTAAGGACTCTGGAGGAGGCCATCATGGCGGCGGAGCGCGTTGTCGGAGCCCCGACACCCGAGGAGCAGGCTCAACGGCTCGCTCTGGTGGGGACTTGGGAACACTAGAACAGAGTATGGACCTGGCTCGGCGTCGAGGGGGTAGGGTCCAAGCTCTGCCAAACTTCTCCAGCCCTGCACCCTCGGCGAGCGGCTCCAAGAGGAAGAGGGTGTACGACGACGAACCCGAAGCTTCAAGGGCTCACTCGGAGCTCCCAACAACCGAAGCCTCTACTGCGGAGGAGGCAATGGCCATGAGCCCTGGAAATGGAGCGAAGCCAGCAGGGGCTCCGGTGGCAGCTACTGAAGAGGTGGCGAGGGCCGCGATGGTGACACCTTCGGGCGCGGGGTCTGAGGCTCCGCCCTCGCAGCGAAGGGACTGGGGAGCACACATCGCCCCCTCCACCTTTGAAGAAATCTCCGATGAAGGTAAACACTTTAAACATACTTCTCTTTTCATACGTGGATATTGACTTGTACTTTTTTGCAGATGTTGATGCCGGTGCGAGGTCTGCCGTACCGAAGCCGACAGAGGCCTTCGGCAGCAGTAGCAGTAGCAGCAGCGACAGCAGCAGCTCAGAGTCCGACAACACTTCGTCTGAAAAAGATGGAGGCAACAGCCGTGGTGAAGGGAACCTTCGAGATGGGGCCGATGAGCACGTCGAAGTGGTGGACCAGATCCCGGCTCCGCAAGAGCCTGCACCGGAGGTGGATGTGGCGGAGATAGTCCGGCCTCTGCAGCTGAGGGGGACGTGACGGAGGAGGCCATTCATGATTTCCACGAAGTCTGCGTTGCTGCAGGGTCAGGGGGCTTGTTGGCTCAACTCATCCGCTCGAGCCCTTCGACCTCTTCTCAAACGCAAATGAAGCCCTCATCCAGGTGAGCGAAGTCCCATACAATCTTCGAGTCATACTTGCTTTTCAATCAACACTTATAATTTTCTTGAATTCTTTTAGGCCTTCACGCTGAATGCTGTAGATGCAATCTCTACAGATGAACGGATGGCTCGATTGGTGGAGGAGAGGGATGCCCTCTGACACGAGATCTCGGTGGAAGCCGAGAAGCTAAGGCAAGCCGAAGCCTCAGCAGAGACGGCGAGGGACAAGGCCAAGAAGGCGATGGAGGTCATGGTCTCGGAGACCGACAAGCTTCGGGCAGAGCTTCGAGCTTCGGAGGAGGCCAGAGCGGAGTTGTCGGCAGAGAACTCAGAGCTACGCAAAGTCGGCCACTATCCACAGGACTTCGTAATTCACAATGTTGACGAAGCCACTTTGAGCTTGACCTCAGTCCTTGAGCAAATAGGGACTGAGTGCTGGGTTCCGGACTTCAGCCTTCGGGACCCAATCAGGGATCGCGTCAAGTTCCTGAAGACTGTGGCTACGACGGCGGAGGTGTCCCTGAAGGGCTTCACTTTGATGGTCGGCCGATGCTTCATGACTCGGGGTGCAACCACCTCGAGGCAGTGACCTCGGTGACTCCGGTGTTCTTCGGAGGCCAGCACTTGGTGACGCCTCCGCTGGGCGTCCGCGGAGCATGGCGCCGCCTTCAAGAGCCTTGGAAGGCCCAAGGCTTTGAAGCAGTCCTCGGCCTCCAAAAGGCCCTCCGCCTTCGCCGAGCCAGGGCACAAGCCTCGCCAGCTCAGCCTTCGACGTCGACGCCCCCGCCTCCGAAGGTGTAGACCTCCTTAGGATTCTTGTAACTTTTACCTATAGGCTTGTAAAACTTATCAATTTATTAATATAAATGTGGGGGTACTTTATACCTGCCTAGGCTCAGCCTTCGAATGTTGATCTCGAAGTACTTGAGGACTCTGAGGAGCTTCGCCAGCTATGGGTGGTGCTCGAGGTAGCTAGGTACGAAGGCCCCCCTTGGTTCAAGCTTCTGAGGGGTCCTAAGGGCAAAGCCATTTATGAATTAGCCCAGGAACTGTTGGCTACCGTGAAGATGAAGCCCCTTCGGAGTTCTTCCTCCTCGCCAGACTTAAGCTGTTTCGAAGTAGACTTAAGTGGCGAGGGGGTACAACCTTCGGGTACAGCATTAGTAGGCGGCGAAGCCTTAGACTTCTCTGCCTTCGACACGACACCGCCTGCCTCGCAGACTTGGACAAACCTACAAGGTGAAAGACGAGGTCTGCGGGCTTCGAGGCGTGGACGAACCGGCCGTGGGAGAGCAGACTCCAACGAGGCTTCGTCCAGCCGAGGGGGCCCTAGCCGGAAGAAGAGCAAGCGAGGGTCAGGGCCTCGAGCTCGCTTTTTCTTAGGCTTAGTCACAGACTACTCATAATTTTGTTTTTCGAAGTGTATTTGTAACATACTTCTCAATTATCATTCAATGAATGAGATTCGTTGTATTAGCATACTTCTTCTACATGCTTCGCATGATTTGATTGTTTCAAACGTTTTAGCTTGTCACGCTCGTACTGCGCATTACATTCGCACACTTCGCATACATACTTCGGGCCCCCCTTGCGCGTGGCAGCTAGGGACTTAGTCGTTGCTGGTGTAGGCATTATAGAATGCGAAGGGGTGCGCCTTATTGGCGGCTTCGGACGCTTATATCGCGTCAAGCGAAGGCCTCTTTTGGGCTTCGAGCGCTTTAATTTGGAGCAAAGCAAGGCTTCAGCGCAACCAAATTAAGCGAAGCATGCTTCAACATGCTTGGATTCGAATAATGTGCGTGAGCAAGGCACCGAAACACACTTAGATTTTAGGCGAAGCATGACTTCGAGATGCTTGAATTTTAGATTAGATCACGTCACGCGAAGCGAGGCCTCGGTGTGTGTTCAGATAGCGAAGCAAGGCTTCTTGAGCTTGATCTGTAGTGAATGAAAAGGATATTTGGTGTGGATTCACCGAACCTGCGATGGGTTGAGCCACCTACGACTCTGGGTCACCTACGACCCTGGGATGCATCAGTCCAGAGCCTGGAATCCTAGACTTGCCGAGCCATCACTCGGAAGTCTCAAAGCCCACTGCTATGGGCCCAGAGGCGCTGTGTAGCCTTTGGAGGAGTGCTCCGGATTTTGTAAAGCGACGCAAGGCTTCAAATTTTAAACAAGGTGAAGCAAGGCTTTGGGTTTTTGATAAAGTGAAGCAAGGCTTTGAAGTTTAAATGAAGAAGGAAGCAAGGCTTAGATTTCAAAACGCGAAGAAAGGCTTCGGCTTTAAAACGCGAAGTAAGGCTTCGACTTTTACTAAGATGGAGCAAAGTTTGCTTTAAAGGCGAAGCAAGGCTTCGATTTTTTATTAAAGTAATTGCAAATTTGTACACCGAAGTGGTGCTTCGGACTGTGTACATACCTTGTAAAGCGGGTGAAGAACTTGCCTCGTAGCCCCTGGGGCTTTGAAGGCCTTCGGCACATGAAGCAGAGCCCCTTGCTAGAGGGTGAACTTCGAAGCTTGAAGGATGGTGGAAGGCGAAGAAGGCCTTCGAACTGCACCCGAAGCCACTTGCCAGAGGGTGCATGAAGCAAGAAAACTTCGAAGCTCACCCCTCAAGTGCACTTCGAAATGTAGGCAGTGGTAGAGAACTTAGCTTTTAGGACTAAGGTCCCCACGGACGGCACCAACTGTTGTAGCAATTGCGTTAGCTACATCACAACTTTTGTATGTATACGATGTATAAAATAAACCTCGAAGGGTTCTCTCAGAAGAAGAAAAAAAATTATACTGTTTTAGACCTCCCCAAAGGGATAATAGCCCTACGTCCAGTTTGTGGTTGATTTTCCATAGTTTGCCTTGGTTGAATCTAAAGGGTCCAAAGGATCTCATGGATCCGGAGGAACTCTCCCATTACAAGGGCTTGGCCATACTTTAATAGGCACGCAGGCCAAAGGAAAAGACCTAAATGCCCTCTATAAGCCATAGGCTTTATAGGGGCATGAAGGGGGAAAAAGTCTAGTCTACTATACAAAGTGATGTACACTTTACAGACGTGTTAGATAAACATCACTTCTGAACAGCTAAATGACATACTAGGGGCAGAGGGCCCCCGATATGTTTTCTACACTGTAGCGAAGTACAGAAATTTTCCTAGTTCGAAGTAGCGGCCGGAGCCTTTCAAGCGGAGACTGCGATGAAGGATTCGAAGGACACTCCGAATTAGGCTTCGAAGCGTGCTCCGAACTGAACTCCGAACTAGGCTCTCGAAGACTTAGCTTCGAATTAACTGGAGAGGGTCCGGAGACCAGCTCTGGGGAGCTCTGAAAGGAGCTTGGAGGTTAACTCCGAAGAGAGCCCGGAGGCTAACTCCGAAGAGAACTTCACAGATAGCCTGGAGACTTGGCTTCTGGCAGACTTCGAAAGGAGTCCGTAGGCTTCGCTTCGGAGGGCTTCGAAAGGAGACCGAAAGCTTGGAAATAACTTCGGTAGGCGGGAATCTGTTCTGACAGTGTCAGGCTCCGGGCCTACGGAGGCTGACATCATTTGGCCCCTGTTCAAGGGAAAACTCATTCCCCCAACAGACCCATTCTAAAAATATACCAAAATATTACACTATTAAACTGAAATACTCAAACTAAAACTAAACTCCTATTTATTATATTAAATAAAAAAATTTAATGATTTGACGGTTTTCAGCAAAAACCGACAAATCCTCCCCTAATCGTCGACCATCGTCGTCAGTCAGTGAAATCGACCACCAGCAAGTCTCTCCCGCTCTCGATCCCTCGAGCCACCTTTTCACTTGAACTGACTTCCCTTTCGTTGACTCGATCGACGCTTCATCTTGATCAACCTTCAACTCACGTCCTATTCGATCTCCATGCGTACATCTGAGTCCACTCTCGACTTCGACTGACACCCTTGACCATCTGGAATTAGACTCCCCATCTAACCCTCATCCTTTGCCATTGACAGTTGATGAGTAACTCAAGCCTGCACACACGAGACAAACACAGACACACAACACATATCCAAAACACCTAGACACAAACTCATGACAATACCCTGTCAATCACTCATCATTACCATGAATCATAGTGACAAACCTCACTATGTTCCTCAGCGGCAACTTTAGTAAATTCAGTTACTCTGTTAAAATATGCCACCACATCTCCGTCGTTGGACGAGTACATCCAGGACCCGTGCTCCATCTAAAACATATTATTTTAAAAAATATTAATAAATTCATTATTGTTAATTTTAGTAATTTACAAATTGAAAATATATTGATTTATCTCTCATAACAACATTAATTAAAAATGCTTTAATTCAAACTATGTATTAAGTAGAAAAAAATATTAAATAAATTAACTACATTGGTTTCTCTCTCCAAACAACATAACTCTAGATCTATAATCATAAATCAAATGAAAAAAGAGATTAAAACGACGTAAAAATGTATACAAGTGATGAATAATTGTGAGGAGGGTCATATTTCTTCATTTGGGAGAAAAAAACACTATAAATGGAAGAATATTGAAAAATTCTATTCACAAATCCTAAATTAGTAAAACGCTAATAACTCCTTCAAAATGCGATATTCGACATGGATTTACCTCCCAGAAAGAAATCCTTCAAAAGAAACGAAAACAAAGCCTCCCCCTCTTTTTCTAGATTTTTGTCACCATTGTACGGACAAAAATGCGAATTCCGATAGCCTCGGGCTCAGGGAGGAAGAAGCTGTGTATTTATAGTCAGAATAGTAGTGGCGGTCACAAGTGATGTCATCAAATCATTAGTGGTGAACAGCGTAGCAATGGCAGACAGTTTTCTATCCTCCACTACTAGTGACTATAGTAGTGGCAATCGGTGTTGACGTCATCAACGACCGCTACTTCTAGTGGCTATACTAGTGGCAGTCGATGCTGACGTTAGCACCGACCGCCAGTAGTGGCGGTCGTTGGCGCGACAGCGCCTAGAACTACTGTAGTAGCAGGCCTCTAATAGCTCGCCACTACAGTGTTTTTGCCCAACGTTTGTAGTAGTGAAAACTCCCTCAAAAAACCGGTGAGTGACACATGAGAGGGCGAAAAATAGAGCTATTGTGGCTGGAAAACTCGCAGGAAATTGGAGGTGCACGAGGTAGAAGAAGGCAAAAAATAATTTTTAGGTGATTGGTAAAGTGAACTTTGATTTTCAAAATGGATGAGTTAAGAAACCCTAGGGGATTGGGCGCCTATTTATAGGCAGCCCAATAAATCAGGAAAATCCTAATATACCTTTAAGATATTTTACAGATGTAGAAATTAACTGGAAAAGACTAAAATGTCCGTAAGAATTTTATAGACTCGACTAACATATATTGTGGGCCTAAAAGGCAAAATAGTAAATTCCTAAATAAAAGTAACTTGTCTTGATGTGGAGCTTTCATAGCTATTATGGCTTCGCTTTAGGATCTTCTGATCTCTGATGGATTTTCCATATTGGGTTTATCGGTTTTGTGCCGAAACCAACAAAGCGCTCGTCGCCTCTTCACCGAGTACCCGTATTGGGCCGACCCGACTCTGTTTTCCACTCGGCTTAACAGTGGCTCGCCACTCGTTTACCTAAGTCGAACTAGGTCAAACCTTGATGAGTCCCCTGTCATTCCTGGCCCATGTACCCAGATTGGGTCGGCCCGACTCCACGACTCACTCTGCCTAGTAGTCACTCGCCACCCGTGTACTTGAATCACATACGGTCAAGACACGGTAGGTCATCTCTTCTCATATCATCTTCTCTTTATTGACTTCCATTGACAATCACTCATCACTTCTAGAGCCGTGAGACCCATGATCTTCAACATGGCTCCTCAAGGTCTATCTACATGGAAGGACAACAATAACAAAGCTAGAAATATTATATTCATATGTTCTAGTCAAAATGTGTTTTACAGGATTCAACACCTTCATACCGATCGAGAAATCTGGAGTACTCTTAGTGTCTTCCATGAAGGCACTAATCAGATTAAGGTCATATGCCAAATCACATATAATCAAGAGTACCAAATGTTTGTGAAAGGCCCTAGAGAATCTATTGATGCTATTTTTGCTCGTTTCGATGGGATTGTTAGCAATCTTTGATCTACATGCACTACTACAAAAAACACTTTAGTGATGAGTAATAATGTAGATTAGTGATAGGTATCTCCCTCGTCACTCTTATCACGTCAGTGATGTAACAACTTTAGTGACGTGGGAAAATATTCACCCGTCACTAAAGGGGTTGTTGATAGCAAAAAATGGCATTAATGGCCAAGATTGTCAAAATATCAAGTTTGGTAATTTCGGCCAAAAATATGGAACTCATGGTACAGGCCGAAGCCCTGAAAGTGCCGAAGGCCCACCTACATGGGGCCTCAGGGGCCTTTTAGGAGCACACTTCGGCAGGCCTACTGAAGGCCCACTTCGGGTGGGCTTCGGATAAGAGTCTGATACATATTCTGGTTGTTTTTATCTCTAATCTTGATTAGGCCGAATCTTATCAGATTAGAATTAGAGATAAGAAGACTAGCCCCTATAAATACAGGGGTGAGGCCGTTTCATAGGACCATCCCAACACAGATCAGCTCTTCAAACCCTAGTTTGAACCGTACCTTTACTTTCTTTACTTTTCGCAATAGATCAGTATACTTTCGTGGGTTTGTGCTGGAAGCCCTCCGTTGGCCACGCCGTAATTGTGGTAAGCTTTGTTGGTTTGTTTGTGAATCATCCATTAATCTACGTGATATATTTCTATCACCTTGTTGGCTCGCTTGTGAACAATCTGAGAAACCAAGGGTTGGTTTCAGTGTTTGTGATGAGTGATTGACAGGCTTTTACCCTCTGGTTCGAAGGGGTACCTCCGAAGGGGGTTCAGAGGTTGGTACTCCGAAGGTGTTCGGAGGTGTTTTCACCGAAGGGTTCGGTGGCATGGTTGCTGCAGCTGTTGCAGCGGAGTGTGCCTGTCGGAGGGGTCCGACGGTACACGATGACTGGGTTCGTATCGAAGGTCTCGGTATTTTGGGCAGTACACCGGAGTGTGTACCGAAGGTTGCTAACCCGGAGAGGTCTCTGGAGTACTGGATACACTTGTCTGTTTGTCTGTGGTGCGCAGGGGACTTCGGAGGTGACGGACAGGTTCGTAGCAGGTGAACCTGGGTCAAGCGGGAGGGTTGATGCCAGGAGAGCAGGGAGCTCCGTCACGGTGGCTGCGAAGGGGTCTGGGTCGGTCCTCGGGTCGAGGTGCGCCAGGTGAAGGCAGTAAGTGCGGAGCGTGGCTCCGGGTGAAGGTACTCCGAGACAAAGTCCTCAGAGGTGAGGCACTTCGAAGGTACTCCGGATGGAGTGACTTCGGAGTATGGTGGATCAAGTCCTCTGCGGAGGAAAGGCGTTCGAAGTGTGCTCCGGAAGGAGACATTTGAAGGTACCCGACGAAGGTCTCAGAAGTCGAGGTGCATCGAAGGCATGGTCCGGGTGAGGCTCGTCGAGGAGTGTGCTCGGGGAGAGACACTGAGATGGAGTGCTCATGGAATGCTTCGTGCGGAGGCCTTGGACGAAGGAGGGACTTCGAAGGGTGGTACTCCGAAGGTGGGGCTTCGAAGTGAGGAAGGCTTCGGAGCAAGGCTGGCTTCGGAGTGAAGGATGACTTGTGGTACTTTGGCCATGCATGGCTTCGGTACACGGACTGACGAAGTTCGAGCTGGGAGTAGCTGCGAAGCCGTGGTGGTCTACTCCGGAGGTGGTGGTGCGAAGGCCCAAGGGCTTTGACGGCTTCGGCTCAAAACCGTCACTGTATTGGAGGTTATCTTCGGTGAAGCGAAGGCCATCAGACTCAAGGCTTCTCACCGAAGCTAACACACCCCTCGCGTGCGAAGGGGGGCTTCAGAAAGGTCAAAGACTACAAAGGCTGACACTGTCTGCTCTGCAAAAAGCTGACACTGTTCCCTCTACAAAGCTGACAGAGAAGCCTCTAGAATAAAGTTGACTACCTTTTGTACCCCTCTGTTCTGTAGAGACAAAACTGGTGTAAACCCTAGGCGTAAAGTAGTCAATTCACTTGGGTGAACTGTGGGCTATAAATATGGGGGCTGGGTAGGTAACATTTAACACTTTGAGCATTTACTGTTGAGCTCCTGTACTAGCCCCACATACATTGTATTCATCCAGTGAGTTCTTTTATTGTGTTCCTTGTTCAAGCGGCGAAGCCCTGCTTCTGTGTTGTCTTTCTGCTTGAACTTTTTTGCATACCTCGCTAGTTGTAGTGCACCGAAGCCTGTCTGGCAAAGGGTGTTTTGTGCGAAGTGTGTTTTTCAGTGTGCGTTCGCTCTGTGTAACAGGAGGCTAGACCTCGCTGCTTACTAGCGAAGCCCTGATCGTAGCCCATTTTGCTTCTTGTGTCGAAGCCCCTAGCGAAGTCTAATAGTGTGTGTTTAGACCTTCGGTGTATGAAGCCCAGCACCAGTTGTTGTTGCTAAGTACTTGGTCGAAGTCCTCAGAGGGTAGTTCACTCTTGCGAAGTGTGAAGTGCGAAGCCTGCTCGAAGCACCCTGTGTGCGGAGCCTGCACTGACTTAGCAGAGTTGTTTTCGAGGTTGTGGGTGGAGCGAAGTCTACTTTGCTTCGGACTTTCACTCCCTACGAAGCCTGTGTTCGGAGCTGTCAAATACCTCCGAACCAGACCTTCGAAGGTTGGTGTTCGAAGCCTGTTCCGCAGTAGACAGAATTAAAACCGAAGGCTGTTTTTAGCCCAAGTTTTTAAAAGCTCCCATTCACCCCCCCCTCTGTTCGCCGTTTCCGGTCCAACAATTGGTATCAGAGCTTGGTTAAGATCACCAGTTGACCTTAACCGGTTTTGTGATCTGTTGGTGACATGGACAGAGCTAGTAAAATTCCTCTGTTCGATGGGACTGGCTTTGCATACTGGAAGGTGCGCATGGAGGCTTACTTGTTAAGCCAAGGAAATGCAATTTGGGAGATTGTGGACTCACAATACTCCATCCCTGAGACTCGCACCTCTCAAACAGAGAAGGATCAGTATAATGCCAACTCCAAGGCTAGAAATATACTGTTCATTGGTTTGAGCCGGAGTGAGTTTGATAGGGTGCAGCACCTTAGGACTGCTAGGGAAATTTGGACCACTCTCACTATTTTTCATGAGGGCTCTACTCAGATCAAGGCCAGGCGCCAAAGCACATACAATCAACAGTATCAGCTGTTTGTGCAGGCACCTGGTGAATCTATAGATGCCATGTTTTCTCACTTTGATGCAATAGTGAGTAACTTGCGGTCCAACGGGACGCTTGCTTACAATGATCATGATAGGGCTATCAAGCTTCTCTATGCTCTTGACCGTAGCATATGGGAAGTAAAGATATCCAGCATTGAGGAGTCTGCAGGATATGACACATTGACCTGTGATGAGCTCTTTAGCAAGCTGAAGTCCACAGAGATTGCCAAGGCATCTCTTGCAGTTCACAGAAGCTCTTTGCCACAGCCATTGGCATTGGTTTCTAGCACTAGCCGTGGCACCACTGCAGAACTAAGCACATCTGGTACTTGTGTTCTTGCAGATGGTTTTGCTTTGTCCTCCCTGGTCTCCCTCACAAAGGAGCAGGTGGACACTCTGGATGATGATGAGCTTGCTCTCATTGCCAGAAGGTTCACCCGTTTTCATCATGAAAGACGGGATCAGAGGAGAAGTGGTTTCAGTGGTTGCTTTGAATGTGGCGACACTTCTCATATTAAGACCAATTGCCCTAAGCTCAAGAAGAGAGATGAGAGTGAGCGCCCCAAATACCACAAGAAGGAGAGGAAACCCTTTGTGAAGGGCAAGCGTGGCAAGGTGGCTAAGAGAGTAGCCAAAGCTGCTTCCAGAGCATTTGTTGCTGCTCTTAGCGACATCGACACTTCCTCAACTGAGGAGTCGAGCTCTGAGGAGGAGGAGTCTCCAAGGAAGGAGGACAAGAAGGACAAGAAGGGATGAGACTTCACCGGCCTTTGCTTCATGGCCGACAGCGATCACAGCGGCGATGAGCTTGACTCATCTGAGGTACCTCTATCATCTGACCAGCTATTAAATAAATTAGATGAGCTGAATGAAGTAGTTCTCGGTTAGGATAGATTACTTGTGCAAGCCGCTAGAGAAAGAAAAGACCTTAGACTTAGACTAGAATATGTTTCTACTGAATATGCCATGCTTAAGTCTAAAGTAAATGATGCTGATTGTGAATCTTGTTCTGTTGTCATGGGTGAGCTTGCTCAGTTGCGTTCTGTACATGCTCAAACTCTTTCTGAGCTTGAGACTGCACAGGAGCAGCTTTTGGTGGTGGATTCTAGACCTCATGATAATATTGAATGCATGAACTGTTCTTTATTGCACGAGAGCATTAATTTACGTGATAAACATATTCATGATTTAGAGGCTAGATTGGAGAGGGCCGGTAGTTCTAAGGATGTGCAGCCTGTTTGTGACACATGCATTACCCTTAAGGACCAGCTAGGCACTGTTAGAGAGCGAGCTGAGAACCTCATGTCAGAAAATGAATACCTTCTTTCCGTAGTTAATAAATGCACTGAGGGAAAGGGTAGGATGGATTTGCTCTTGGCCAAGACCAAGATGTGTGCTGACAGAGCAGGGTTAGCTCTAGGTTTGAGTTTTGAGAGGATTCCTTCAGAAAATGGAAACAAAACTGTTTTTACCTCTCCCACTACCTTAGAGAAAGAGAGAGCTCTGTTAGACACTCCACCAGCCAAGAAACCTACCCGAGCTCAAAAGAAAACCACTCCTCCCGCCAAGAAAAATCCTCCCAAGAAAACCACTCAGCAGAAGCCCAAGGAGCCTGTGAGACTTGCTCCTAAGACCCATGAGAGTGCCCCGAGGAGAGTGTTTCATTGTTCCTATTGTCAGTAGGCGGGTCATTTGGTTGGGTTCTGTTTTCATCGCATCAAGGATGAGCGACGCTCTCAGGCGATGAGTTACCAGGACATGCATTACCCATCTTTAGGTATGCATGAGTATGAGTTTTACTATCGTCCTGCTTTTGAGGCTCCTCGTGCTTCTCGGAGAGGTTTTGCTCCTCGAGGTGTTCACCATGTTCCATATGGTGGTAGACCCCGGGCGAGTAGCTTTGTACCTCGTCAGAGTAGGAGACCTCGACATGTTGTTCGATCACAGCATGTAGGTAGACCTCGCACTTTGCATCATTCAGATTATCATGTGCGTAGACCGTCTACTTTTACTATGCCTACTACTCGTGTCACTCAGTGCTGGATGCCTCGTCATTTTTTCACTCACCCCAGCACTGAGCGATCGAGATATTCTTATCATGTGTAGGCGACAGATCGAGGCTTGGAGGGCACGTGGATCATGGACTCCGGTTGTTCGCGCCACATGACCGGAGATGCAGCATGGTTCTCCAGCCTCACCACAACCAAGCAAAGGGAACATATCACCTTCGGAAACAATCGAAGGAGTAGAGTGAAAGGTAATGGTGTGGTAAGAATTAATTCGAATTTCACTCTCAAAGATGTTGCTTTCGTTGAAAACCTGGGATAAAATTTGTTGTCTGTATCTCAGTTGTTTGATGAGGGCTTTGAAGTACGATTCCATCGCGATACTTCGCAAGTGCTCAATTCTGATGGCGTTGTGGTGTGTAAGATCTTCAGAGTTGGGAGAGTTTTTGGAGCTGATTTTTCAGAGTCATCTGGTTCTTCTCATTGTCTTGTTGCACATTCGACTTCTGAGCTTTGGAAGTGGCATAGGAGACTAGGGCATATGAGCTTTGAGTTGCTCGCTCGTCTGAGCACCCTAGGTCTGATCCGAGGATTGCCCAAGCTCAAGTTTGAGAAGAATTTAGTTTGCGCTCCTTGTCGACATGGAAAAATGATTGCTGCTTCGCATTTGCCAGTCACCACTGTGATGACTGAACAACCCGGAGAACTTCTCCATATGGACACGGTAGGTCCTTCTCGGGTTAGTTCTTTAGGCGGCAAGTGGTATGTTTTAGTGATTGTCGACGATTTCTCTCGCTACTCTTGGGTCTTCTTTGTTGCCAGCAAGGATGAAGTGTTTTCACACTTTCGGAGCTTGGCTTTGAGACTTTTCACTGAACTCCCTGGTGCATTGAAATTCATTCGAAGTGATAATGGCACTGAGTTCAAAAACAGTCTCTTTGTTGACTTTTGCATGGAGCATGGCATAGAACATCAATTCTCTGCTCCGCGGGTTCCTCAACAGAACGGTGTCGTTGAGAGGAAAAACCGCACTTTGGTTGAGATGGCTAGGATGATGCTCGATGAGCATAGGACTCCTAGAAAATTCTGGGCTGAGGCCATGAACACTGCTTGTTACATCTCAAACCGAATTTTCTTGCGCTCAATTTTGAATTTGACATCTTATGAACTACGTTTTGGGAGACAACCCAAGGTTACTCATCTTCGAGTATTTGGCTATCGTTGTTTCATCCTAAAACGCGGTAACTTGGATAAATTTGAGTCGCGTTCTTCTGACGGAATCTTTTTGGGTTACACTACACATGGTCATTCTTATCGTGTTTATAACTTGGAAACTAACACTGTCATCGAGTCATGTGATGTGACTTTTGATGAATCAACCCCCTCTGTTAGTTCTGCTGTTGAACAGGCAAATGAACACGACATGGAACAGACCATCTTCGAAGAAGAAGATCCTGGAGAGTTCGAGGATGAACCCCTACTACCCTCGACATCAACCCCCGAAGCTGACCCCGCTTCAACTACTTCGGCACGAGGTCCCGAAGCAACTACCTCGACATCGGTCATCTTGGACCACTCCAACGCACAAGTTGAGGGGGAGACTGCATCCCGCCGCGAGGCTCCACACCATGTTCAAAGGATGCACCCTCCAGAGCAGATCATTGGTGAGCTTGATCAAAGGGTAACACGTTCTCATGCTCATTTCACTAATTCTGCTTTTGTTGCTTCTTTCGAGCCCTTAGATGTTAGTCATGCACTTTCTGATTCTAGTTGGATCAATGCCATGCATGAGGAACTTGAAAATTTTGAGAGAAACCAAGTCTGGTCATTAGTTGATCCTCCACCAAATGTTCATTTCATTGGAACAAAATGGATTTTCAAAAATAAACAAGGGGAGGATGGGACTATAGTTAGAAACAAGGCTAGACTTATAGCTCAGGGTTATTCTCAACTAGAAGGAATTGATTTTACTGAAACTTTTGCACCTGTTGCTCGCCTTGAGGCCATTAGGATTTTGCTTGCCTTTGCGACATCCCGGGGATTCAAACTCTATCAAATGGATGTCAAAAGTGCTTTTCTTAATGGCTTCATAGGTGAAGATGTTTATGTAAAACAACCCCTGGTTTTGAAAACCCCAAGTACCCACATAAAGTCCTTAAACTTCATAAGGCTCTTTATGGACTCAAGCAGGCCCCTCGGGCATGGTATGATAGACTTAAGTCTTTTCTGCTTAAGCGAGGGTATTTGATGGGCTCTGTTGATAAAACCATGTTTACTCTCAAGCATGGCAAAGATTTCCTCCTGGTTCAGATTTATGTGGATGATATCATCTTTGGTGGCTCTTCTCATGCTTTGGTTGCCGAGTTTGCAGATACCATGAGCAGAGAATTTGAAATGTCCATGATGGGTGAACTTACATTTTTCCTTGGTTTGCAAATCAAGCAAAGCAAACAAGGTACTTTCGTCCACCAGACGAAGTACACCAAGGACCTGCTCAAGAAGTTTGACATGGCATATGCGAAGCCCCTCGCCACTCCAATGGCTACATCAGTAGCATTGGATCCTGACGAAGATGGAGAAGCCGTAGATCAGAAGGAGTTCCGAAGCATGATCGGCTCCCTCCTCTACTTGACTGCTACGAGGCCAGACATACACTTCGCAGTGTGTCTGTGCGCTCGTTTTTAGGCTTCACCACGAGCTTCGCACCACCAAGCGGTAAAACGCATACTCAGGTATCTCAAACATACCCTCGAATTTGGCATATGGTATTCAACATCTTCATCTTTATGTCTTCGAGGTTATTCCGATGCGGATTTTGCTGGGTGTAGGATTGATAGGAAGAGTACCTCTGGTACTTGTCATTTTCTGGGTACATCGCTGGTTTGCTGGTCTTCCCGCAAATAGTCTAGTGTTGCACAATCGACGACTGAGGCCGAATATGTTGCTTCAGCTAGCTGTTGCTCTCAGATTTTGTGGATGGCTTCCACTTTGCGGGATTTCGGGTTATATTATAAGAGTGTTCCACTTTTCTGTGATAACACTAGTGCTATTTGTATTGCAAATAACCCAGTTTAGCACTCCAGAACCAAACACATTGATGTGCGGTATCATTTTCTCAGAGATCACAATGAGAAGGGTGATATTGAACTTCAATATGTTGATACCTAACACCAGCTAGCCGATATTTTCACGAAACCCCTCGATGCTTCTCGATTTGCCTACTTGCGTGGAGAACTTGGTATTTGTCACCCTTACGGCATTTTGAGGGGAAGCTGTCTTTAATTGTATGGCATATGCTCATCATGTGTGAAATTGCATTTACATCTGTTGCACTTATATGCCTCATTTTAATTCATGAAATCATGACAGCTCAGCTCCTTTTAATTTATCTGAAACATTCATGTGCATGATGTTTTCTTTTCAAAATTAAATCGTGCCCACTGCTTAGTCTTGAATCTAGCATGTTTAGGCAGGACTGCTTTAGCTATCTTTTATCTACTTGATAGCAAGACACATTTCATTGGATGCTAAAAATTCCAACTTGAAAAATTGTTCTACATTTTCATGGATATTCATAAAGTGCCAAACAATTTGTTCACTTAATCCCAAAATTCCAAAATCCATGATTTGCATGCTTCAAAGTAAAAGATCCAGGTGGGTTTGTTTTGTCGCATTACTCTATTCTAGACTGCTTACCATTGCACATTGGTCTGAACTGGAATAGTGTAATGTATGCCAAAATCATTGCCTTAAGCTTCTGATGGCTTTCATGCCTAGGCTTGGCCTCATTGGAAAGTATAAGGTAAACAAACAAATAACCCCTGGCATTATAAAAAAGAACAACAAAGCTCATTGATCATCAAGTTTGCTTTTAATACTCCATTTGAACTGGACTTGTCTATCTAGAGTAGAAATTGACTAGCTTTGCGCAGTCCTTGCTTTTACTTGTCTAGTTTCCTTGACTAAGTGGTGATGCTTTTATTTCAAAAATGATCAAATCACATGTTGTCATCATGCTTTTAGAGAATGTTAAATTGAGCTGAGCCCATGATCATTGGTATTACTGTTGGCATATTTTTGCATCATATGTCTTTGCAATTCTGCTCATTTCCTAGCAATGCATCTTTTTCATGCACCTTGATGCTTGCATTGCCAAAGGGGGAGAAAGTGTTGAGTTCTCTGTTGCAAGGGGGTATAATTTTCTCAGGGGGAGTTTTTATCTTAAAAAAAGGGGAGATTTGCTGAAGGGGCTTTTACTCTTTTGAAAAGGGGGAGGAAAATTCTTTTGTCAAGTGACTTGATTTGGCTCTGTTATGAGTTTTTATGGTCACTTGTATGCTGAAATTTTCTAATTTTCTTGAACTTGAATTTTGTAGTCAATGCACTCATCAAGGGGAGATTGAGAAACCAAGGGTTGGTTTCAGTGTTTGTGATGAGTGATTGACAGGCTTTTACCCTCTGGTTCGAAGGGGTACCTCCGAAGGGGGTTCGGAGGATGGTACTCCGAAGGTGTTTGGAGGTGTTTTCACCGAAGGGTTCGGTGGTATGGTTGCTGCAGCTGTTGCAGCGGAGTGTGCCTGTCGGAGGGGTCCGACGGTACACGATGACTGGGTTCGTACCGAAGGTCTCGGTATTTTGGGCGGTACACCGGAGTGTGTACCGAAGGTTGCTAACCCAGAGAGGTCTCCGGAGTACTGGATACACTTGTCTGTTTGTCTGTGGTGCGCAGGGGACTTCGGAGGCGACAGACAGGTTCGTAGCAGGTGAAGGCAGTAAGTGCGGAGCGTGGCTCCGGGTGAAGGTACTCCGAGACAAAGTCCTTAGAGGTGAGGCACTTCGAAGGTACTCCGGATGGAGTGACTTCGGAGTATGGTGGATCAAGTCCTCTGTGGAGGCAAGGCGTTCGAAGTGTGCTCCGGAAGGAGACATTCGAAGGTACCCGACGAAGGTCTTAGAAGTCGAGGTGCATCGAAGGCATGGTCCAGGTGAGGCTCGTCGAGGAGTGTGCTCGGGGAGAGACACTGAGACGGAGTGCTCATGGAATGCTTCGTGCGGAGGCCTTGGACGAAGGAGGGACTTCGAAGGGTGGTACTCCGAAGGTGGGGCTTTGGAGTGCTCGGGGAATGCTTCGTGCGGAGGCCTTGGACGAAGGAGGGACTTAGAAGGGTGGTACTCCGAAGGTGGGGCTTCGGAGTGAGGAAGGCTTCGGAGCAAGGCTGGCTTCGGAGTGAAGGATGACTTGTGGTACTTTGGCCATGCATGGCTTCGGTACACGGACTGACGGAGTTCGAGCTGGGAGTAGCTGCGAAGCCGTGGTGGTCCACTCCGGAGGTGGTGGTGCGAAGGCCCAAGGGCTTTGATGGCTTCGGCTCAAAACCGACACTGTATCGGAGGCTATCTTCGGTGAAGCAAAGGCCATCAGGCTCAAGGCTTCTCACCGAAGCTACCGTACCCCTCGCGTGCGAAGGGGGGCTTCAGAAAGGTCAAAGACTGCAAAGGCTGACACTGTCTGCTCTGCAAAAAGCTGACGTTGTTCCCTCTGCAAAGCTGACAGAGAAGCCTCCAGAATAAAGTTGACTACCTTTTGTACCCCTCTGTTCTGTAGAGACAAAACTGGTGTAAACCCTAGGGGTAAAGTAGTCAATTCACTTGGGTGAACTGTGGGCTATAAATATGGGGGCTGGGTAGGTAACATTTAACACTTTGAGCATTTACTGTTGAGCTCCTGTACTAGCCCCACATACATTGTATTCATCCAGTGAGTTCTTTTACTGTGTTCCTTGTTCAAGCGGCGAAGCCCTGCTTCTGTGTTGTCTTTCTGCTTGAACTTGTTTGCATACCTCGCTAGTTGTAGTGCACCGAAGCCTGTCTAGCGAAGGGTGTTTTGTGCGAAGTGTGTTTTTCAGTGTGCGTTCGCTCTGTGTAACAGGAGGCTAGACCTCGCTGCTTACTAGCGAAGCCCTAATCGTAGCCCGTTTTGCTTCTTGTGTTGAAGCCCCTAGCGAAGTCTGTTAGTGTGTGTTTAGACCTTCGGTGTACGAAGCCCAGCACCAGTTGCTGTTGCTAAGTACTTGGTCGAAGTCCTCAGAGGGTAGTTCACTCTTGCGAAGTGTGAAGTGCGAAGCCTGCTCGAAGCACCCTATGTGCGGAGTCTGCACTGACTTAGCAGAGTTGTTTTCGAGGTTGTGGGTGGAGCGAAGTCTACTTTGCTTCGGACTTTCACTCCCTGCGAAGCCTGTGTTCGGAGCTGTCAAATACCTCCGAACCAGACCTTCGAAGGTTGGTGTTCGAAGCCTGTTCCGCAGTAGACAAAATTAAAACCGAAGGCTGTTTTTTGCCCAAGTTTTTAAAAGCTCCCATTCACCCCCCTCTGGTCGCCGTTTCCGGTCCAACACAATCCATTAATCTACATAACAGATTGCTACCCTTCATTTCATCTATTTCCTACGGCTATACTTTGTAATTCGATCTCTAGGCCGAATTAGCACTTGATCTTTGTTTGCTACAGGTTTCACGTTCGAAGCCCCTTTGTCGAAGGTTTTCGGAGCTAGGAAGCTAGTTTCAGAGGCTTCCAGCGCACCCTTCGGCAAGTCTTCGCTTCGACCGTCTATGCCGGATCAGTCATGCTGTTGTCGGTCTGGTCAAGTCAATCGCACCGGAGCTACTTCATATCGGAGTTGCTTCATGCTGGAGTCATGCCAGAACGAAATGCTCCGTACTGGACTTCGTCACGCTAGCACTCTACACCGGACTTCATCGCGCCAGTGCTCCGTATCGGACTACGTCACACCGAACCCTGTCATTCGGATGCGATTTAGCGTTGCGATCTGTTCGGAGCCTGTCTTCGTCCAGATCGATTCGAATGCCGAAGGCTACCTTCAGCGCACCCTTCGCACCAGATGTCGAAGGACCCCCATCGGTGACCCTTTGCATGGTACTCTCGGAATTGATCAGGCTCCATTCGATCGATTGGTTTATTATATATATATATCGACTAATTGGATTATTTCTTTGTGATCTGATTACCTGGCGACTCCACCCTCCTTGCCACAGTTAAGGGTAGTCGGAACACGACGACAGTGTTGTGTTACGCTTAGGTTCATCCCTAAGTATCCACACGCCTTTGGATCGTCGAACTGGCCCAAGTGTGGGGGCATGTTTTCGTGTCAACACATTTTTTGGTGACTCCACTAGGGAAGACTACGCCAACATGATGAGTACATCTACATCGGCTGTAAGTACTTCTACAATGACCACTACGTCTGCAAACACCGATGGATCCTTTGGGGGGGTGCAGAGATCGACAACTGCAACATCATGATGCCCACACTTGAAGACATCCCCGAGGAAGGTCAGGCGGAGATCGAGGCAAAGATGAAAGAGCTCCAAAATCTCATGCTTGGGAGCTATGTCAAGACATGCGTGGGCTTCATCAAGCATGACATCAACATCCCCGACCTCGCCCAGACGCAGGTAACACTAGTGTCGCCTCCTTTGTCTTCTTTAGAGATTGAGCAAAAGATAGCCGCATCTGTAGATCAAGCCAATAGCGCTTCACTAGCCAACCATCTAGATTCGACAGTTAACTCTCATGTAGAGGAAAAATTTAGAAGGTTCAGTTTTACCGAGGCCGTTCCTCCAACTCCAATTTCTATCACACCCCCAATAAATCGCATTTATAGAACAGATGGTAGTACCGACAAAGCTATCACATCTCTAGCCTCAACATCTACGGCCGAGACAAGTCACTACACTTACGGCCAAGCTAACCCTTCATATTATGCGCCGCCTCCACCTACGCCCACGCCAGCTTTTCCCGCGCTACCTGTGCCACACGCTCCTACGCACCCGCATATACCTGAGCATGTCATATACCTTGAGCCAGCACGGGAGGAGGAGCCCTGCGACTGACACACAGACATACCACCGAGTGTTGCGCCCCCGCATGAGAGATGCGCATAGGCAGGAGGCTAGTACGGCATTGAGGAGTGGATTCGCGCACTGTTTAGGGAGTGTATCGGCTTTGCGCCTCGAGATTGGGCTAGGATTTACCGAAAGCCATACCCCAATCACTTCGATACCATACCCTACCCTTGTGGCTCTAGAGACCCTGAATTCACCAAATTCGACGGCGATGGTAACATGACCACACTAGAGCATGTTAGCCAATTATTAGCACAGTGTGGAGAAGCTAGTGGGTCGGACACATTAAAACTTAGATTGTTTTCTCTTTCACTACCTGGCACCGCTTTCACTTGGTTTTCGGCACTTCTGTCGAACTTCGTCCAAACATGGGCTCAATTAGAGAAGATGTTCCATGACTATTTTTATTCAGGGGAGACAGAACTTAGGCTTTCACACTTGACACCAGTCAAACCGAAATATAGCGAGAGTGTCTCTGAGTACGTCAAGTGCTTTAGAGATACCAGAAACTGATGTTTTAGTCTCAATATTTCAGAAAGGGATTTGGCGGATCTAGATTTTAACGGGTTGCGTTATGAGATTAAAGAAAGGCTAGATAATCAAAACTTTTTAGAGGTCGGTCAAGTCCTACAACAGGCTCTGGTCCAAGAAGGCTGAGCCAAGGATAAAAAATTCATTAAAACATTCAATAAGCCTAGAGCTGAAGTTATGTGAAACCAAGTGAGGTAGCACTATGGTTTGCTTTGTGATGAGTGATTGACAAGGTTGAGCGATCTGGAGTTATGAAGTGAATGGTGGTTTGCTTGCATCGATGGGATCGATGTGTGGATATGGAGAGTGTATGCTGAGGGGATCAGTGTGCGTCGTGTTTCGTGTTTTGGCTTGTCTCATATGTGCAGGGTGGAGATGCTAACTAATTGTCAATGGCAGGTGATCAAGGGTCAAGCGGGGAGCTCGATGCCAGAGGATCAAGGATGCCGGGTGAAGTTGGAGATGATCTCAAGTGTACACGAGGAGATAGAGCAAGATATGGATGGACGGATGGTCGAGGCAGCGTGACAATCAAGTCAGCGAAAGGGAGGCCAGTGCGAGTGATCAGGCGACTCGAGGGGATCGAGAGCGGGAGAGACTTGCTGGCGGTCGAGTTCACGGATTGACGTCACATGTCGGCGATCGAGGAGGCTTTGTCAGTTTTTGCTAAAAACTGTCACAACAGAAAATGTTTTTAATTCCAGTAATCAGGAGTTTATTTTTTTGTTTAGTAGTCTAGATTAAGTGTAATCTTTTAGTATTTTTTTGGAATTTTCAAATTCTGAAAAATATTAAGAGAATAGAATCAATGTTGTAATAAATTAGAAGTATACATTAATGTATTTTTTAGAATTCATAATTCTGAAAATACATCATGACATTTAGGTAAATACCTATAACTTTAACCCTAATGGCATTTTGGAGATTTCCTTAATGGGTTTGCCTATATAAACGACTACATGTCTAAGAGAGTTTTTTTTTGCTGAACATTTTGCTCTTTTGGTTTTTGGTTCCTCTTTTCCATGTTTTCTCCATGCCCATTCACTTTGTTTATCTGGGATTCTGGCTGAGTGATTACTGGCCTATGCTGGAGGCAAGCGGCGCGAAGCACCAGAAGCCACCATGCGCAGTCAGTTTTTTTGGCGTTGAGCGGCAAGCAGCACCACCGAAGACATCAGGTGCGCCGCTGTGCTTGAACTACTTAAAATAATACTGTAGCCAGTTTTTGTCGGTTGGATTTGTTTTGCTTAGCTGTCAATCACTGTATCTGGTTTTTCATTTCCTGGTTTTTGCCGTGTGTTTGTCTGTGTACTGCTGCTGCACATTTACTGCACCACCAGGAATTCCGCCACCAACGTCAGGTTTCTGTTCTGTACTGGTTCCATTATTTCTTCTGGTTTATTTATGTTTAGTTTTTGGTTCTACGCAGCATCCCTCTTTGTGCTGGTTTTATTGCTGACAATCTCTGCTCCTTTTTGCTGCCTACATCACAGTGCCATGTCAATTCGCCATCAATCGTTAGCACTGTGCATTGGTCAAAGCACACCTTAATTTGCGAGGCCATCATTGTTTGCCCGAGCTCATGGAAACAAGCACTACAGGAAAACGATAAACTTCCGTCGGCCAAATTAACTTCCGTCGGCTTTAAATAACTTCCGTCGGCTCCTGGAGGCCGACGGAAGTTAACTTAACTTCCGTCGGCTTCTGACAGTGGTCGACGGAAGTTAGCGGGGATTTTTCCGCGGCCGATCGGATCCCCCTAACTTCCGTCGGCTTTAATGCTGGCCGACGGAAGTTAGGGAATTTATTCCCCAACCGCGCGCGTACAGGGAGCCCTAGCTCCCTGTACACGCGCGCCCGGCCCGTTCCCCGCCGCCGCCGCTCCTGCGCCCGCCGCCTCCCGCCCGCTGCCTCCTGCGCCCGCCGCTGGCCGACCACCGCCGCCGCCGGCCACCGGTCCCGCGCGCCGCCCGCTGCCGCCGCCTCCCACGCCGACCCGCGCCGCTCCGGCCTCCCCGCCGCCTCTGGCCGGCCGCCGCCGACCACGCGCCCGGCCGCCGCTCCTCCCCACTGCCGCCGACCGCCGCCGCCGCCGCTGCCGGTCCCGCCTCCCACGCCGACCGCGCGCCCGCGTCGCACACCCACCGCCGCCTCGCTCTCGCGCCGCCTCCCGCCGGTGCCGCCCACCTCCGGCCCACCGCCGCCGTGCCCCACCGCCGCCGGTCCGAGCCACCGGACGCCGCGCCCGCCCCCACAGCCCGCCCCCGCAGCTGCCGGCCGACGGACGCCGCCCCGGCCCCTCCCGGCCGCCGCCGCCCCTGTTTCGGCCGTCACCATCCGGACACCGTCGCCCGTCGCCGCTCGTCGTCGCCACCCGACAATTAAGTAATGCTATAAACTTGATTTCATGTTTTGAATTCTAAGTTCTTGTGTTCAAAATTTATGAAACTTGTGGATATCTAGTTGAAATTGGTTTGAACAAATTTGTTGGTTTAGTTAATTGAATTGGATAGTAAAATATTGCTATTAACTCTAGATGTTTGTTTAGAAGTTGTATTCTAAAAGTATATATGCAATGAAAATATGTGTTGTATAGGTTGTTGTCGAATAAGGAACACGTGTACATTTTTCTTTGGTACATATTACGATTTTGTTGATTGTGATGTTGTATGTATGCTTATGCTTGTGAATACTTATGCTTGTATATATATATACTTTATTACATATATTTCTTTTCGTATCCAATTTTTTATTTGACAACAACGTAGATAGTGTAACGAAACCTATGCGTCACCCGTTTCGGACCAACATGTCTCACACGTGTCATGCGTGTGAGATGTGTAGGTCCGGAATTGTCCCTTTTTGGACAGCCTCAGAGTGGGCGACAGAGCATGGTTTTATGATGAGTCATGAGTCCGAATGGGATTTCAGTAACATAACCTTGTTGTTCTCCATTGCACCATTATCAGGCGTGCAATTGGAGAACAGCGGGGTTATGCTGCTGAAATTTCGTTCGTACTCATGGCTCGTCATAAATACCACGTTTTGTCGGTCACTCTTGGGTGGGTTTAGGACCTATCTTTTCCTATAGACCATGGTTGTCACGGCATCGCCTGCGCCGACTAGGCGTCCAGGCGGTCACCGCCGGATGACATGGTGAATCGCCTTGCTTGGGTGGAGTTAGGCGCCCGCCTGGAGCTTCTAGGCGACGCCCATGGCGCCTAGGCGATCGCCAGGCGTGTCTGGGCGGGCGCCTAGGGTCCGTGGTAGTGTCTAAGGCGTGGCACATGACTTTCGGTTAACCCTGTTCCCTTGCGTCGCGGGCTCTGCTTCCCCTTGCATCGCCGGCCGCCCGGCCGCCTCTGCTTCCCCTCCGTTGTCTGGAGGCGGAGGCGGGGGGTGGCCAGGGTGTGTGTATGTTGCGAGCCCCTTGATTGAATGAATGTTTTGCATATAGAATGGCTGAGGACGACCGACGGTGGATGTATAGTGGTTCGATGAAAAGTGGAGCTCACACGAGGGAGTGGGTAATCAACGCTGAGAAATTTGTTGATCGTGCATTCGCTTTGACAACAAACACTGGCGCGAGGTGCCCATGCATGAAGTGCAGAAATTCTCGTTGGCAAGACAAGAGGATGTTGTCATTGCATATTTGCAAATATGGTTTCGTGCCAGGTTATGAAGTTTGGTCTTTTCACGGCGAGACAGGCCGTGAAAAAACGGTATTAGTAGTGGAAGAAGAAGATGATAGCGTTGCTGACGATAGGATGGATGAGATGGTTGATGCTATACGACCGGAGTTTGAATCAAACCCCGAGGATCCTCCAACACTGGAGGTTCAAAAGTTTTTCGACATCCTTTGAGCTTCAGAAGAGCCATTTGTAACACCCCAAAAATTAAAAGGAATAAAATAAAAAGAAAACATTATTTATAATTATTTCTGGATTTATTATTAAAGAAAAATCACAAAAGAACCCAAATAAAACCAAACAGGGGGAAATACGCAAAATCTGGACTTGAAAATTTTATGAGATGAACTAGAGGCCAAGTTATAATTTCAGGAATTTTTACAAATTTTTATCAACAGTGATTCAACCCTTAATCAAATAAATGAATTACTGGAATTATTTTAAATCAGAAAAGAATTAAAAAGCTTAACGGGCCTCAACCCAGAAACCTTCCCCGACGGCCTTTTTGGCCCAGCCCATCGCCACTCCCTCACTGACCCGTGGGTCCCGCCTGTCGGCGCTCGCCTCCCCTCTCTCCTCCCGCCCGCGCCCCACCTGGCCCCACGCGTCAGCCTCTGTGCGCTCGCGTTCGCCCACTGACAGCCGTGCCCCGCCTGTCGGCCCATTTCCTTTCCCGTTCGCCCACTGACAGGTGGAGCCCACCTGTCAGGTCCTTCGTCTCCGATGGAAGGGGATCGCCCCCTTCCTTTCTCCCGGCGATCTCCTTCTGTCTCCTCGCCGCCGGCCACCGGATCGCCCTGGATCGCCTCGGATCGCCTCCCTCGCATACCGCCGCCCCCTTTCCATCCGTGGCAACGCATCTTCGCGCATAAGGAAGCATACCCGAGGAAAATGGAACCCTCGCCGGAAATTGGAAGGAGCCCTCTCGGTTTCCTCCGATACCCTACCATATCCACCGCCGACGACCCCTATAAAAGCCCCTCCTCTCGCCGCGTTCAGCCCACACCGCCAAAGCCCGAGCTCGAGTGAACCAGAGCGCTCCCTCGTCGTTTTCGGGTTTCCCCTCTGCTCCACCTCCGGCGAGCGATCGCCGTCGATCCCGACCCCCTTCGCCCTAGCCACCGCCACCGGATTGATCGTCGACCACCGCCCGTCCTCGGCATCCACTCCGTTGGCCGTGGGCGTCGTCGGATCTCCGTCGCCGTCAAGAACCCGAAGAGCTCCGCCGTCTACGCTCGCCGCCGGTCATCTCCAAGTCCCCATCTTCGCCGCTAGAGGTACCATCGTGATCCCCATCACCTCCGCAGTCCATTTTTGGCCTTAGCTAGGCACGGAGGCGCTCGCCGCCGCCGCTGCCACCGCGCCCGAACCCGCCGTCGCCGGAGACGAAGGGGGTACGCGCCCCCTTACGTCGTGCCGTGCCGGATCGCGCCGCGACCGCCCGATCGCGATCGGAGGGCTAGGATTAAATGCCTCCGGGATTTAATCTAGGCCCTCGGATCTGGTCAAAGGGGTATCGAGGCCTCTCGGTCGTCGATCACCACTTAAAGCCCCGATCGATCTGGTGCGTCCACGTGGTACCGGTTCGCGAGATCTAATCGTGGCCGTCCAATTTCACTTACGCCTCCCGCCTCGCGTCCGACCGCCAGATCCAGATCCGACGGCTCTGGATCGGCCGGTCCACGCGCATAGTCACAGGTTCACGGTGAACCTGGTTCACCGTGGACCAGGGACTGTTTTTCAGTTTAAATAAAATCCAGAAAATTGATTTAAACTTTGAAAATTCATATCTTGCTCAAATTAACTCCAAATTTCACCATTTAAATTTTGTTAAAACCAGAATATTATTCTCTACCCATTAATGCAATCAAAACAGTATGTTTCTGTTGCCCAAAATATTATTAATCCATAAATGAATAAGAACCCCTTTAGGATAAATTATTATTCCAACAAAATAAATTATGAAAAATCCTAAAAAGGTTAAAATTCACTGTTATATGTAAAGACTCAGAATAATAAATATTACTTCACCCACAACAATGTATGTTCTTTATTTGGTGAATTTTATCTGTTTTATTGAATGTGAATGTATTGTTTACTTTTCCGTATCAAGAAGACTACGAGTTCGTCGAGGAGCAGGAGTTCTATCCCGAGGTTCCTCCATCCCCATTTGCTGATCAAGGCAAGTCATCGACCACCTCTGTGGAAATAGTTGATCATATTGAGCCCATGTTTCAATAAATTATCGCTATAACCCATAGGTTAATATTGCATTAGTCAAATATTCAAGCCTTACACTTATATTTATTAGATCCCCGTCCTTGTGTGCAAACCCAAGCCATGCTTATTGAGCCTTAACTCCTTGTCACTCTACTATAAAAATATTAGCTAGTGCCCAATGTACCGGCACAACTGCTATAGGATAAAAAGAACGAGTCGTAGATAGCTGGATTCTGTATATGAATTTCCCTGTTATTCTCGTCTTTGGACTCTGTTGGAGTTGGCTAGGTTATAAGTATGGTGGGTTCCGGGTGCAAGCTCGGGCACTGGTTTGTCGCACCCGGGGCACTATAAGGACCGGTCTGCGGGATCTGTTGCAAAGCACTTCCGTACCAACCACAAGTCTAATGGGTAAGTCCTAACTGGAAGTATGGAATACTCCGGCTTGATGCACCATAGAGGAGGGGGCAAGGGGCTAGCCTGCGGGCGACTTGTACCGACGAGGCTCAAGGGGGGGTATGGTGGGGCTCCGATGCGTCGGGACACCATATGAAACCCATAAGAGGGTGCTATTGAGTCGGGGAGGACTATATGGAAGGTTTTGGCACGAGTTCCCGTGTGATGGGTCATCTCGTTACACTTCGGTGTAGGTGATGAGTGCGTGCCTTGTGGGTACAGTGGTACATCTCTGATCAGAGTAATTCAATCTTTTCGAAAAGCCGAGCCCACGGTCAAGGGCGGGTTGTGTGACTACTCGCAGTTAGTTTACAATTGTTTGAATGATCAAGATATTCATGGCACGTAAGGACTGTTGAGCGAGGTGGGGCTGACTGTACCCCTCGAGTTAGAAGATGATGATACACATGCACATGTTTACTTTTCCGTACTAATAAATTGCTCACATTTAAGGCTTTACACATATGCTGCTTCCGCTAAATTAGCCAATAACTCCCTTGTTATTACCTTGCATTATATTTGCATTCGGTGGCTTGCTGAGTACTTCTGTACTCACCCCGTTGACTTACAACATCAGAGCCAGTCTACTACGAGGAGGATGAAGGTCTGGAGTAGCGACCCAGTCAAGGCGAGACTGGAAGGAGGCGTTCATCTAGGACCCTTATTTTATTAGTTTCTCTTCACCCTTATTCACTTTTGTATTAATGCGGTCTACGAACCGTAAATGATTGTCCGTATTGTACGTGGTCGCATGATGAACGTCTTGTTTTATTGATTTTCTATGGAATTTCAATAAAGTCCTGATTTATTAAATCGGGGCGCGACAAGATGGTATCAGAGCCGACTTGACTGTAGGAAGCCAAACAGACCTGACCTTAGGACTTATATATATTCACTATATTTTACAAAAGATTACTTATCCTCTCATCTTCTAAGATTTTCACAAAATTTTCTCTCTTTTGTAGATGCCGGTTCACACCGTGAACGGGAACCTTCGTGACGAGACCGGATTCATCCGCGAGCTACGCATGCTCGTCAGTTTCCTCGGCTTCGAGCACGAGCCGATGTACCATGGAGTCTTCCCCGACGAGGAAGAAAGCTACTGCGAGGTCACCGTTGTCGTCCAGCCCTCCCCTCAGACAGCTCACACCTACCGCGGAGGAGGACCTACCTTCCTGGTAGCCAGTCAGCGCACCGCTCTCCAGGCACTTACCGAGCTCCGGATGATCTACGACAGCGAGCTCTACGACACGGACTTCCGCTTCGTACCTCTTCGCACCCCAGGGAGCCCACACAGTGTCTTCGTCAGCACCCTCTCCCAGCGTCATTCAGCGATCGGTCATACCATGCGCTTATTGGAGGCCATGGATGATCTCCACTACGAGGCGCTGCAGGACGCCAATGGACAGCGCGACACTATCAGTTTCTACCGCCATTCCTCCGAGGACCTGAACCGCGAGAACGGAGAGCTTCGTCGCCGCATCCAGCAGGGACACCGTTTGGCTGCCGAGGCAGAGGAGTTGCGACGTCAGAATGAGCTTCTTCGACAGCGTGTCGCCACCAACCCGCACCTCCGCTACCAGATCGAGGAGTTAAAGAAGGACATAGAGGAGATCGCACCTCTTCCGCCTCGCCGGAAGAAACCCATCCAGACTCCCACAGTGAGGCCCAAGAGGATCTCCCGCAGTGCACCACCCGCCGGACCGTCCAGTTCCTCGACCCCACCCGTCTCCCACGAGCCCGAGATTGAGCCGTCCCCCGAGCTGCCTTAGACATAGTATTAACGATTGATTGTTTATCTTTCTATTTTGATTGCTTGTATTTAGCATTCATGTCACAATATAAGGCATGAATGAGGAAATTAATAAATGTAACCGCGAGAACGGTACCCTTTTGAAATAAATAAGTTCACCCAGAATAAATATGTGTACATTGGAAATTCCAGGATGACCAACACCCAGGGATCAGACGCTCCTCAGAACGGAGGGGAGAGTGGCAACCTGCCACAATGGGGAGCCACCGGGCAGAGGCAGGCCCCGGTCGCCAACCACCCCACCTTGGCTGAAATGATGGCCACGCAAAACCAGTTGGTCTCAGCCCTTCTGCACCAGATGCAGCAGCAGCAGCAGCAAATGCAAGAGCAGCAGGCTCACTTCTTCCGCCTCCACCAACAGCCCGAGCTGCCCCGACCCGCCACACCAGCTCCCGCTCCCGCAACTCAGCTCTCGGAGTTCCTCCGAGTCCGCCCACCGACCTTCTCGAGCACCACCAACCCCATGGAGGCTGGGGATTGGTTGCGGGCGATCGAGAAGAAACTCGATCTCCTGACCTGCACTGAGCAGGAGAGGGTGGCCTTCGCCACCCACCAGTTACATGGTCCCGCCGCAGAGTGGTGGGACAACCATCGTGAGACCCTGCCCGAGGGCCACGCCCCCACTTGGGCGGAGTTCTCGGCCGCTTTTCGTGCCGCCCACATCCCTGACGGCATCGTTGCTCAGAAGCAACAGGAATTCAGAGATCTGCAGCAAGGGAGCAGATCTGTCACCGAGTATCTGCATGAATTTAACCGATTGGCCAGGTACGCACCTGAAGAGGTTCGTACGGATGCGGCCAGGCAGGCTAAGTTCCTCCGGGGACTGAAGGATGAGCTGTCTCTACAGCTTATCTCCGGAGACTTCGCCAACTTCCAGAAGTTGGTGAACAAGGCTATCATGCAGGAGACCCAACAAAATAAGGTCGACCTGAAGAAGAAGCGCATGATTGCCTTCAGGCAGAATCAGGGCATGGCCCAAAGACCCCGCTTTGCTCCACCTCCACCAGCGCCACAGTACCACCCCCGGCCAGTGTATCGCCCGGCGCCACCAGCTGCCAACGCCGGGGCCAGTCAACCTCGCACCGCTCCAGTCGCACCTACCGCCCCAGTCGCCCCGGCCAAGAAGCCGGAGGTCTTGAGAGACAGGCATGGCAAGCCTGTGGTATGCTTCAACTGCCGCCAAGAGGGACACTACTCCCACCAGTGCCCCCACCCCAAGAGAGCTCAAGGAGTCACCTCCAACCCCGCCGTCCGCGCCAAAGTGAACCACGTCTCCGCCGAAGAAGCCCAGGCTGCACCAGAGATTGTCATGGGTAAGTTTATGGTTCATTCATCGCATGCAGTGGTATTATTTGACACCGGAGCTACCCACTCCTTTATATCAACTGCTTTTGTGGAAAATAATGCATTGGACATAAGTGAACTACCCAGGCCAGTACTAATAGCTACCCCGGGAAGGCAAACCCTCGCTTGTTCCTTTAGTCCAAGGATATGGGTAGATATCCAAGGCACGATATTTTGGGCCGACCCCATTCTAATAGAATGTCAAGGTTTGGACCTCATTTTAGGGATGGATTGGCTAAATAAACACCAAGGTGTGATAGAGTGTGCCCAGAGAAAAGTAACGGTGACTAATGAAGAAGGGATTATAGTCACGTTCCAGATGCCCAGCATGAAGGCCGGAAGGACAAGACTACATCAGATTACCTTGGAGGAAATACCAGTAGTCTGTGAGTACCCAGATGTATTCCCAGAGGATCTACCAGGGATGCCACCTAAGAGGGACATCGAGTTCAGGATTGACTTGGTGCCCGGAACGACTCCTATTTATAAGCGACCATACCGGATGGCCGCCAATGAGTTAGCTGAAATGAAGCAACAGTTGGAGGATCTTGAAAGGAAAGGTTATATCAGACCAAGCACATCACCATGGGGTGCTCCCGTCATCTTTGTCGAGAAGAAAGAAGACAAGGCAAAGCGTATGTGTGTGGATTATCGCGCCTTGAATGAGGTAACGATCAAGAATAAGTACCCATTGCCTCGGATCGATGATCTCTTCGATCAGCTCAAAGGAGCTACGGTATTCTCGAAGATTGACCTGCGATCTGGTTACCATCAGTTGAGGATTCGAGAAGAAGATATACCCAAGACGGCCTTCACTACCCGTTATGGTTTATATGAGTGTACAGTTATGTCCTTTGGATTAACCAACGCCCCTGCATTCTTCATGAATATGATGAATAAGGTATTCATGGAATATCTGGACAAGTTCATCGTGGTCTTCATAGACGACATCCTCATTTATTCCAGGGATCAGGAAGAGCATGAGACTCACCTCCGGTTAACCCTAGGAAAGTTAAGGGAACACCAATTATATGCCAAGTACAGCAAATGCAAGTTTTGGACGGCAGAAGTAAAGTTCCTTGGACACATCATCTCTGCGCAAGGAATCGCAGTAGACCCTGCCACCGTAGAAGCAGTCACGGATTGGTTGCCACCCACTAACGTATCTGAGATACGGAGTTTTCTGGGATTGGCCGGATATTATCGAAGGTTTATCGAGAATTTTTCTAAGATAGCCAAGCCAATGACCAAGTTGTTGCAGAAAGGAGAGAAGTTTGAATGGACTCCTGAATGCGAGGAAGTTTCCGCACCCTCAAGACTCGTTTGGTGTCTGCACCTATACTGACCCTACCGGATATCCGCAAAGACTTCCATGTCTATTGCGACGCATCTCGCCAGGGATTGGGATGTGTTCTTATGCAAGATGGAAAAGTCATCTCTTATGCCTCCAGACAGTTGAGACCCCATGAGTTGAATTATCCGACCCATGATTTGGAATTAGCCGCCGTAGTGCACGCCCTCAAGATTTGGAGGCACTATTTGGTTGGAAATCGCTGTGAGATCTTTACGGATCACAAGAGTTTGAAGTATATCTTCACACAGCCTGACCTTAATCTGAGGCAAAGACGATGGTTGGAACTAATCAAGGACTATGACTTGGGTATTCACTACCACCCAGGAAAAGCAAATGTGGTAGCTGATGCCTTAAGTCGCAAGGGATATTGCACGGCCATGATGATTCAGGAACACGCACCCTTGTTATGCAAGGAGATGGAAAACTTAAATCTTGGAGTGACCACCAGAGCATATCTAGCCACCTTGGAGACCCAACCGGTATTGTTTGAGCAGATTCGTGAAGCTCAGTCAGAGGACCCGGATATAGCTGCCATTAAGAAGAATATGAGACAAGGAAAGGCCCCCGGATTTTCAGAAGACGAGAATGGCACCATATGGTTTGGAACTCGGATATGTGTGCCGGATAAACCTGAAATAAAGACTCTTATCCTAAGAGAAGCCCACGAGACGTTGTACTCCATTCATCCCGGCAGTACCAAGATGTACCAAGATCTGAAGGAACGCTATTGGTGGGTTAGCATGAAAAGAGAGATTGCCCAGTTCGTCGCCGAATGTGACACCTGCGGAAGAGTAAAAGCCGAACATCAGAGGCCTGCAGGATTGTTACAGCCACTTAAAGTACCGGAATGGAAGTGGGAAGAAATCGGTATGGATTTCATCACCGGATTACCAAAGACCCAACTTGGGTATGATTCTATTTGGGTGATCATCGATCGGCTTACAAAAGTAGCTCATTTCATAGCCGTCAAGACGACCTTCAGTGGCCCTAAGCTAGCAGAGCTATATATGGCCCGGATAGTATGTCTTCATGGAGTGCCCAAGAAGATAGTATCTGACCGAGGAAGTCAGTTCACCTCTCGATTTTGGAAGAACCTCCAAGAGGAGATGGGCACGAGATTAAATTTCAGTACCGCCTACCATCCTCAGACAGATGGACAAACAGAAAGGGTAAATCAGATACTAGAGGATATGCTTCGAGCATGTGTTTTGGATTTTGGAGCCACTTGGGACAAGAGCTTGCCATATGCAGAATTTTCATACAACAATAGTTATCAAGCCAGTCTTCAGATGTCTCCTTTTGAGGCCCTATATGGACGTAAGTGCAGAACGCCTCTACTTTGGGACCAAACTGGTGAATCCCAAGTATTCGGAACCGACATTCTCCGTGAAGCCGAAGAGAAAGTACGGATTATCAGAGACCGACTCAAGACAGCCCAATCTCGACAGAAGAGCTACGCAGACAATCGCCGTCGAGACTTAGCCTTTGAAGAAGGAGATCATGTCTACCTTCGGGTTACACCTCTTCGTGGGACTCAACGGTTTAACATGAGAGGAAAGTTGGCCCCTCGATATGTTGGACCATTTCTCGTCATTAGACGCCAGGGCGAAGTCGCATATCAGTTGGAATTACCACCTTCATTGGCTGGAGTGCATGACGTATTTCATGTGTCTCAACTCAAGAAGTGTCTCCGCGTCCCCACGGAGCAAGTGGATCTTCAGCAGTTGGATGTCCAAGAGGATCTGACTTATGTGGAGAAACCGATCAAGATATTGGAAGTCAAAGAAAGAACCACCAGGAGTCGAGTCATCCGCTTCTGCAAGGTGCAGTGGAGCAATCACCCAGTAGAGGAAGCCACATGGGAAAAAGAAGATGAACTCAAGGCACAGCATCCTGAGCTATTCGAGGATTGATCCGAATCTCGAGGACGAGATTCTCTGTAAGGGGGATAGGATTGTAACACCCCAAAAATTAAAAGGAATAAAATAAAAAGAAAACATTATTTATAATTATTTCTGGATTTATTATTAAAGAAAAATCACAAAAGAACCCAAATAAAACCAAACAGGGGGAAATACGCAAAATCTGGACTTGAAAATTTTATGAGATGAACTAGAGGCCAAGTTATAATTTCAGGAATTTTTACAAATTTTTATCAACAGTGATTCAACCCTTAATCAAATAAATGAATTACTGGAATTATTTTAAATCAGAAAAGAATTAAAAAGCTTAACGGGCCTCAACCCAGAAACCTTCCCCGACGGCCTTTTGGCCCAGCCCATCGCCACTCCCTCACTGACCCGTGGGTCCCGCCTGTCGGCGCTCGCCTCCCCTCTCTCCTCCCGCCCGCGCCCCACCTGGCCCCACGCGTCAGCCTCTGTGCGCTCGCGTTCGCCCACTGACAGCCGTGCCCCGCCTGTCGGCCCATTTCCTTTCCCGTTCGCCCACTGACAGGTGGAGCCCACCTGTCAGGTCCTTCGTCTCCGATGGAAGGGGATCGCCCCCTTCCTTTCTCCCGGCGATCTCCTTCTGTCTCCTCGCCGCCGGCCACCGGATCGCCCTGGATCGCCTCGGATCGCCTCCCTCGCATACCGCCGCCCCCTTTCCATCCGTGGCAACGCATCTTCGCGCATAAGGAAGCATACCCGAGGAAAATGGAACCCTCGCCGGAAATTGGAAGGAGCCCTCTCGGTTTCCTCCGATACCCTACCATATCCACCGCCGACGACCCCTATAAAAGCCCCTCCTCTCGCCGCGTTCAGCCCACACCGCCAAAGCCCGAGCTCGAGTGAACCAGAGCGCTCCCTCGTCGTTTTCGGGTTTCCCCTCTGCTCCACCTCCGGCGAGCGATCGCCGTCGATCCCGACCCCCTTCGCCCTAGCCACCGCCACCGGATTGATCGTCGACCACCGCCCGTCCTCGGCATCCACTCCGTTGGCCGTGGGCGTCGTCGGATCTCCGTCGCCGTCAAGAACCCGAAGAGCTCCGCCGTCTACGCTCGCCGCCGGTCATCTCCAAGTCCCCATCTTCGCCGCTAGAGGTACCATCGTGATCCCCATCACCTCCGCAGTCCATTTTTGGCCTTAGCTAGGCACGGAGGCGCTCGCCGCCGCCGCTGCCACCGCGCCCGAACCCGCCGTCGCCGGAGACGAAGGGGGTACGCGCCCCCTTACGTCGTGCCGTGCCGGATCGCGCCGCGACCGCCCGATCGCGATCGGAGGGCTAGGATTAAATGCCTCCGGGATTTAATCTAGGCCCTCGGATCTGGTCAAAGGGGTATCGAGGCCTCTCGGTCGTCGATCACCACTTAAAGCCCCGATCGATCTGGTGCGTCCACGTGGTACCGGTTCGCGAGATCTAATCGTGGCCGTCCAATTTCACTTACGCCTCCCGCCTCGCGTCCGACCGCCAGATCCAGATCCGACGGCTCTGGATCGGCCGGTCCACGCGCATAGTCACAGGTTCACGGTGAACCTGGTTCACCGTGGACCAGGGACTGTTTTTCAGTTTAAATAAAATCCAGAAAATTGATTTAAACTTTGAAAATTCATATCTTGCTCAAATTAACTCCAAATTTCACCATTTAAATTTTGTTAAAACCAGAATATTATTCTCTACCCATTAATGCAATCAAAACAGTATGTTTCTGTTGCCCAAAATATTATTAATCCATAAATGAATAAGAACCCCTTTAGGATAAATTATTATTCCAACAAAATAAATTATGAAAAATCCTAAAAGGTTAAAATTCACTGTTATATGTAAAGACTCAGAATAATAAATATTACTTCACCCACAACAATGTATGTTCTTTATTTGGTGAATTTTATCTGTTTTATTGAATGTGAATGTATTGTTTACTTTTCCGTATCAAGAAGACTACGAGTTCGTCGAGGAGCAGGAGTTCTATCCCGAGGTTCCTCCATCCCCATTTGCTGATCAAGGCAAGTCATCGACCACCTCTGTGGAAATAGTTGATCATATTGAGCCCATGTTTCAATAAATTATCGCTATAACCCATAGGTTAATATTGCATTAGTCAAATATTCAAGCCTTACACTTATATTTATTAGATCCCCGTCCTTGTGTGCAAACCCAAGCCATGCTTATTGAGCCTTAACTCCTTGTCACTCTACTATAAAAATATTAGCTAGTGCCCAATGTACCGGCACAACTGCTATAGGATAAAAAGAACGAGTCGTAGATAGCTGGATTCTGTATATGAATTTCCCTGTTATTCTCGTCTTTGGACTCTGTTGGAGTTGGCTAGGTTATAAGTATGGTGGGTTCCGGGTGCAAGCTCGGGCACTGGTTTGTCGCACCCGGGGCACTATAAGGACCGGTCTGCGGGATCTGTTGCAAAGCACTTCCGTACCAACCACAAGTCTAATGGGTAAGTCCTAACTGGAAGTATGGAATACTCCGGCTTGATGCACCATAGAGGAGGGGGCAAGGGGCTAGCCTGCGGGCGACTTGTACCGACGAGGCTCAAGGGGGGGTATGGTGGGGCTCCGATGCGTCGGGACACCATATGAAACCCATAAGAGGGTGCTATTGAGTCGGGGAGGACTATATGGAAGGTTTTGGCACGAGTTCCTGTGTGATGGGTCATCTCGTTACACTTCGGTGTAGGTGATGAGTGCGTGCCTTGTGGGTACAGTGGTACATCTCTGATCAGAGTAATTCAATCTTTTCGAAAAGCCGAGCCCACGGTCAAGGGCGGGTTGTGTGACTACTCGCAGTTAGTTTACAATTGTTTGAATGATCAAGATATTCATGGCACGTAAGGACTGTTGAGCGAGGTGGGGCTGACTGTACCCCTCGAGTTAGAAGATGATGATACACATGCACATGTTTACTTTTCCGTACTAATAAATTGCTCACATTTAAGGCTTTACACATATGCTGCTTCCGCTAAATTAGCCAATAACTCCCTTGTTATTACCTTGCATTATATTTGCATTCGGTGGCTTGCTGAGTACTTCTGTACTCACCCCGTTGACTTACAACATCAGAGCCAGTCTACTACGAGGAGGATGAAGGTCTGGAGTAGCGACCCAGTCAAGGCGAGACTGGAAGGAGGCGTTCATCTAGGACCCTTATTTTATTAGTTTCTCTTCACCCTTATTCACTTTTGTATTAATGCGGTCTACGAACCGTAAATGATTGTCCGTATTGTACGTGGTCGCATGATGAACGTCTTGTTTTATTGATTTTCTATGGAATTTCAATAAAGTCCTGATTTATTAAATCGGGGCGCGACACCATTGCATGAGCACACCACCGTAAGCGTTCTCGCTTTCGTGACTCGTATTATGGCTATTAAGTCAAAGTTTGCATTTTCAAACAATTGTTATAAGGAGCTCTTGAATCTGATCAGCGATATCCTTCCTAAGAACCATAAGGTGCCGAAAGACATGTACCAGTCAAAGAAAATGCTTTCTGCTCTCGGTATGGAGTATGAGAAGATTGATGTGTGCCGAGATAATTGTATGCTGTTCTGGAAAGAACATAGTAATGAGGTGAAATGCTTAAAATATGGTAAACCGAGATTCGTAGAGGTCGTAAATGAAGACGGAGAGAAGGTGACGACAGAGGTTGCTCATAAGCAACTTCGTTACATGCCTCTTACACCTCGGGTGAAACGATTGTTTCTCTCAAAGAAAACCGCTAGACATATGCGATGGCATAAAGAAGGTGTACGTGAGAATAATCAAGTAATGGTGCACCCATCTGATGGTGCGGCATGGAAGGCTCTAGATGATTTTGATGCAGACTTTGCTAGTGATGCAAGGAATGTTCGCATCGGGTTGGCAACTGATGGATTCACGCCTTTCATTGTAACAGCATCGTCGTACTCTTGTTGGCCTGTGTTTGCTATTCCATACAACCTTCCACCTTCGTTTTGTATGAAATATGAATTTATGTTCCTGTGTCTCATTATACCCGGTCCAGATCATCCTGGAACATGACTAAACGTGATGCTGAAGCCCTTAATTGAAGAGTTGAAACAATTGTGGAAAGGAGTTGAAGCATATAACTATGACCAGAAACAAAAATTCAATCTTCGAGTTGCGTATCTGTGGTCGGTCCACGATTTTCTGGCATACAGTATTTTTTCTGGTTGGAGTTGTCATGGAAGGTTGACATGCCCGATATGTGCGAAGGACACAGATTGTTTCCATCTGAACTTCGGGGGAAAGATTTGTTACTTTGATTGTCATAGATGCTTTTTGCCCATGAATCACCCATTTAGGTTACAGAGGAACAATTTCAAGAAGGACAACATTGTTGTAAAGGGACCACCAAGGCGTTTAAATGGTACAGAAATCGCTAATATGCTGAATGAGTTGGTCCTTAATGAAAATGAGGATGGATTTGTAGGATTCGGAACCGAACATAATTGGACCAACATATGTGGCTTATGGGAACTACCGTATGTCAAATCACTAATTCTGATGCACAACATTGACGTTATGCATCAGGAACGTAATGTTGGTGAAAGCATTATAAGTACATGTATGGATTTTACTGACAGGACAAAAGATAATGTAAAGGCGAGAAGAGATTTAGCTGAGATTTGTAATCGACCAACCCTTGAGTTGACGAATAGTGGTGGCAAGCCACGTGCCCCATTTTGTTTAAAACCTAAAGAAAAAAACAAGTAATGAGGTGGTTGAAAAATTTGAAATTCCCAGATGGTTACGCCGCGGGATTTAGAAGAGCTGTGAACTTGAAGACAGGGAAATTAAATGGATTGAAAAGTCACGATTACCACATAATAATGGAAAGACTCCTTCCTGTAATGTTTCGCGGGTACCTGAATGATGATGTGTGGAAGGCGTTAGCTGAGCTGAGCCATTTTTATAGACAACTTTGTGCGAAAGAAATTAAGAAAGATATGATGGAGATGCTAGAGTGTTGCAGTTCAAAAGTATTCAGAAATAGGTTTAGAACTAACTGATTACATTACAACATGTGTAGCAACTAGCCCAGCAAAACAGTGGATTTGACATGTCCATGTTCCAACCACTACCTCCCCCGCCACCACCACTATCTCCTACATCACCTGAGGTACCTCCTAGATACTTAAGTTAGCGTTTAGAAGGGTAGTTGAGTTCGTTCTCTAATTTTGTCTATTTCTTCAGATTTTCCGTACGCCTGGTCAGGATGGAGCCTCCGGGGATAATGTGGATGAAGCGGGAGGCGGCGGCGGCACCCACGACCTAAATGTGGGCGATCAGTGAGTATATGGACAAATATGACTTTGTATGTGGCTCTCGCTGTGTTTTGTGAATTTGTATGTGAATTTGGATGTTATATGTGAATTCAGATGTGTACTATGACTTTGGATGTGAATTCAGTTATATTATGTGATTTTGGATGTGAGGTGTGAAGTGTGGATGTGAATTTGGATGTGAGATGTGATTTTGGATGTTATATGTGAAGTTTGAATGTGATTTTGGATGTGAAATGTGAATTTGGATGTGTATTGTGAATGTGATTGAAATTGTGGTTGGATGTGAGTGTGAGTAGGGGAACCAGGAAAAAATAAAAAAAATACCAACTAACTTCCGTCGGCTTTTACCATAGCCGACGGAAGTTAGCTGGTTTTGGCCACGTGCGTAGAAAGGCTAACTTCCGTCGGCTTTGGCCCTAGCCGACGGAAGTTAGGGGCAGCTAACTTCCGTCGGCCAGCCGGGCCGACGGAAGTTAGCGCCCCCCTGCTGACGTGGCAGAGTTTGGGGCTAACTTCCGTCGGCCACGTCAAGCCGACGGAAGTTAGCTAACTTCCGTCAGCGGCCGCTAACTTCCGTCGGCTTGGCCGACGGAAGTTAGCGTTTTGCTGACGGAAGTTGGCTTCTTCCGTCGGGAAAGGGCTAACTTCCGTCGGCTTTGGCCGACGAAAGTTGCCTGGATTGTTGTAGTGAAGGTCCTGAACACTGCATGACATCTGCTGATTAGACAACTAGTATTTTGTTTGATTTGGTTTTTGCGTCTTTGTTGGTTTTCCTCTGCTGCTGGTGTCTTGGCGTTTCCACTGAGAAGCTGGTCGCCATCAGTGGCAGCAATTTCTCTGCACCAGGACCACATGCTCGCCGATTTTGTTGTTGACGCTTGAGCGCACAAGTCCTCGCACAACCATTTTTTTCACGCGGCCTGAATGCCTTTTAGCCACTATTGGCTTGACTGCTATGAGCCAGTGTGTAGCTCTCTGCCTAGCACATCTCCAAAATTGCTGCTATTAACGGATTGTTTTTTTCTAGCCAAAGCAACTTCCAAGTGCTATGAAATTTCTTATCTATGATGTTCTTGCTAATTGCATCTACTAAGTTGCATCTTGATCTGCGGAAGTGATCTTGTTCATCAAGTACTTTCTACCGTTAAGCACAGAGTTTTTTTACTAGTTTGTCTTTTTTGTTCTATGATTTATTTGCGTTGAATTTTTTGCCGCTGGTTGCTTCAACAGTTGTTGTTCATCGGTTGCCGGTCAGGCAACTATTCATCGTATGCACACGCATTCATATTCACTGTAAAACTAGATTCTGTTTTCTTGAGAAGTTATTGTTCTGAGCATTGTTTTCTTTGTTTACTACCAGATTATTGTGCTTGTGCTGTAGCGGCCATGGCAGGGAGAACCTGAGTGCTTGAGCACGCATGCAAGAATAGAGCAGAAATATCATATGCGTATTGAGATTGTCCTATGTAGCCGATTGCTTGTGCTAACAAGATTTACTCCTCGATTTACATGCATGAGTGGCAGTGTTCCAAATATTTCTGGTGCTTCAATATTCGTTATTGGTTTCATTGCTATCTCTAAATTTGTTCATTTGCTTCCGCTTGTTCCTTTAGAGGCACGTTGGGTGTGTAGATTAGGTCATTAATATTCGCGAGAATTTGTCGAGGCGCCTATTCACCCCCCTCTAGTCGTCATTCTGATCCCACAATTGGTATAATAGTCGGGTTAGATCACCAGTTGATCTTAACCGGTTTGTGAGTCTTTTGGCGATATAGACAAGAACACGAAGATTCTAGTTTTTGATGGTCAAGACTTTACTTATTGGAAGATGCACATGGAGCCTTATCTACTAAGCCAAGGAAGTGTTATATGGGACATTGTCGATTCCCAATTTGTGATTCCTGAAACTCGCTCCTCACAGACTGAGAAGGAACAATACGATTGTAATAGCAAAGCAAGAAACATACTGTTCATCAGTCTCAGTCGCAATGAGTTTGATAGGGTCCATCTCCTACGAACTACACGTGAGATTTTGACTACTTTGAAAACTTTTCATGTGAGCACTAGTCAGATTAAGGTTAGGAGGCAAAGCACATATAATCAAGAATATCAAATGTTTGTGCAAGGCACCGGCGAATCTGTAGATGCCATGTTTGCTCGATTTGATGGGACTGTGAGCAACATGCGCTCCACTGGGACTTTAGCTTATTTAGACCATGATAGAGCTATCAAACTTCTCTATGCTCTTGATCGTAGCATATGGGAGATGAAGATCTCTAGTATTGAACAGTCAACAAGTTTTGACACTTTGACTTGCGACGAACTCTTCAGTAAGCTTAAGTCCACTGAGATTGCCAAGGCGTCTCGTCCAGGATTTGGAAACTCTTTGTTGGCTTCTATTGCTTTAGTTTCCGGTCCTAGCAGTGGTACCTCATCTAGAGGGAGTCTTTCTGGTGGTTCTAGAGTTTGTGCTTATTCTGGTGGTTTTGACTTTTCCTCCCTGGTCTGTGTCACAAAAGAATAGGTGGACACTCTAGATGATGAGGAGCTAGCTCTCATTGTTAAAAAGTTCACACACTTCTATAATAATGGATGAGATCAGAGGAAAGGAGGGTTTCGGGGATGTTTTGAGTGTGAAGATCCATCTCACAAAAAAGATAATTGTCCTAAACTAAAAATGAAAAATGAAAATGAGCACAAGTACCAGAAGTGGAACAAGAAACCCTTCTTTAAGGGGAAGTGTGGCAAAGTGGCTAAGAGAGTAGCCAGAGCATTTGTGGTCGCCCTCAGCGACATCGACAGTACATCAAGTGAGGAGCCAAGCTCCGATGAAGAAGAGCCATCCAAGAAAGAGGAGAAGAAGGAGAAGAATAAAATGGACTTCACCGGCCTTTTCTTCATGGCCGACAGTATCCACAGCAGCGACGAGCTCGACACATCTGAGGTATATTTATCCCATGACCAGCTTCTTGTTCAGAATGATGAATTACATGATGTTGTCTGTTCTAAGAATAGATTACTTAAACTTGCTGTTAAAGAATGAAAAGAACTAAAACTCATACTTGAATCTATTTCCATTGAACCTGCAATCTTAAAATCTATGTCTGATGATGATGAATGTGAGTCATGTCTTCTATTATGAGTGAACTTGCTCAGCCGCATTTTACACATGCTCAAATTGTTGAAAAACTTGAAATTACTCAAAAGAAGCTTTTGGAGGTGGAGTCTAGTCCTGTTGTCATCAACGAATGCATGAACTATCCTTTACTTGTTGAAAGTATTAATTTGAGGGATAGGCATGTTGATGAACTTATGTCTAGATTGGAGATTGCTGAGTGTTCTAAGGATGTGCAGCCGACGTGTCCCACCTGCATCACCCTTAAGGACTAACTCATCTTTGCTAGAGAGCAAGTCGAAAAATTAAAATGTGAAAATGATTATCTTCTCTCCATGGTTGAAAAATGCATTGAAGGGAAGGGCAGAATGGATTTGCTTTTGGCTAAAATTAAAATGTGTGCTGATAGGGTAGGGTTAGCTCTAGGGTTGGGCTATGAGAGAACCACTCCAAACACTCCAAGCGAAACTGTGTTCACTCCACCCACTACCCTTGAGAGAAAGAGCCTAGTTAGACACCACAAAAAAAGCCGAGAATCCTACTCAACCTACTAAGAAAGCCCTTAGTCCACCAATGGAAACTCCTCAGCAAAAACCCAAGAAGACTATGAGATTTGCGCCTGAGACCCATGCTCACACACCCAAGATAGTGTATCACTGATCCTATTGTCATCAGGTGGGTTATTTGGTTGGGTTTTACTTTCGTCGTATTAAGGATGAACGACAATCTTTTGCGATGAGCTTTCAGGACATCCATTACCCATCTTTTGGTATGCATGAGTCTATTTTTCACTCTTATTCTGATTTTGAGGCTCCCCATGGTTCCATGCGAGATTTTGTCTGTCGTGGTGTACACCATGCTTCATATGGTGCTAGACCGCGTGTAAGAGGTTTTGATTCTCAACGGTTTAGGAAACCTCGTCGTTTTCCAAGTTCGCACTTTGTAGGTAGACCACACACTTTTTTATCATTATTCATACCATGTGCATAATCAGTCTACTGCTTTACCTGTTTCTCGAGTTTTACAATGCTGGATTCCTAAACAGTTTTTCACTCACCACAACACTGAGCATTCGAGATCTTCTAGCATATTTTAAGGGGGAGTTGTGTAGCACAACATGAGCTTTTGTTATATGATTAATTGCTTTTACAAGTACATGCTTTGTTATGCCTTTGAAGTATTATCTTTAATACTATTGATTATACTTTGCTTGAATACATCTGACATTTGTTATGAGCATGACTTTTATTTGTAAAAATTTGAAAATGATCACTGCTTAGTCTACAAACTAGCATGAATAGGTTGAGAGCTTTAGCTATCTTTTGCATACCTGGTAGCTAGGTCCTTTTCACTTGGATGCTAATACGCAACTTGATCATTTCAAAAATTTTGTGATGAAAATTAAAAAAAATGAAAATGAAATGAAAATGATTGATATTCATGTTGTTTTGTGCTGAAATTGAAAAGATCCAGGTGGGTTTGCTTTGTCGCACTACTTTATTCTGGACTACTTACTATAGCACTTTGGTATAAACTGGGACATTGAAGTGTATGTCGAGACCATTGCTTTAAGCTTATGATGGTTTCAACCTAGGCTTAGCATGGTCGGCTAGCATAGGGTTGACATGCAAATAACACCTGGCACTAAAATAAAAAATAAAAAATCAATCAAAAATCTTGAATCGATTGCATATCAAGTTTGCCGAAGCTCCTTATAGTGGGATATGCTTATCTGGTTAGGTTTTGATTAGCTTTTGCATCTCATGCCTTGCCATGTCTAGTATGCTAGTCTGAGTGGTGATGTTTTTATTTGCTAAAATCTGAAAATACTTGCTCATGCTTTTGTTTAGATAATATTCATCTAAGTATTTCATACAATACTTTTAGACAATATTTAAGGAAAATGCTTGTGTGTACTGTAATTGGATTTGCTCATGTTTTAGAAGCTTGCATCTATACTCTACCCTCACACCCCTCTTAGCATCATTTTTTATCACCTTGATGCTTGCATTGTCAAAGGGGGAGAAATGGTTTACATGATGTGTTTGCTTGGTTAAGGGGGAGTAATGGCTTTCATGATGCATTGATTCTTTTGCAAAATATAAGGAGAATGTTTTTGCATGAGTTTAAACGCGAGTTTTTGCCAAAGGGGGTTGTTGGGGGAAAATATTTCATCCTCTAGGAGTCAGGGTCACTCCTATGTCAATACAAGACGAAGAAGGTGAACTCAGAAGTTTTAATCTCCGAAGATCTTAAAAGCATCAAGGCTCTGCTGTATTCAGAGCCCTGTACAGTGGAAACCTCCATCAAAGATTCGGTGTGACGAAGCCTCCCGAAACCTCTTCTCCCGAAGGGGTGTTGCCAGCAAGGATAGAAGATTTATCTTCTTTCTGATTAGATTAGTCTTTTAATCTTTTATCCATATGAAGAATATTAAACAATGTCTTCTTAGTCGGTTGTAATTAGAGGGTAAAGAAGTCTTTTCCCTTTGTATTCGGTCTATAAACACCCCTCTTCACTCTGTAAAGGGCATCAAATACTTAGATATTCAATACACACTTCGAACTATCTCAGGCTATTATCCGTCTTCGGAGGCTTGGAATAGTTTACTCGAGCAAACACTTTGTTTGTTACACACATAGTTTCTTAAACCTGTTAGCATAATCTTTTACGCCAATAGTTGGCGCAGTCCGTGGGGAACCTAGTATGAAAAATCAGTTCTCTACCAATCTCTTTCTAGAGCCATGCCTCCTAAACGAAGCCTAGGTGCTAGTCCCCTCTGAAGGTCCTCTCGGACCTCTGGGTTGAGATCTTCGAATACTGTCAAGGTCGGAGGACCTTCTACAGTTCCCCCACCTCAGACTCCCGAAATGAATACCCTTCCTCGAACATACGAAGCCTCTTCAGGGACTCCATCTATGCTTCAAACCGACGGAGCATCTCCTGTGGCTCCGACTATACTCCAAACTGGTTTGTTCAGTTCTCAAGACCCGGATGTCCCCTCTGGAAGAAATGAAGATCGTCCTAACGATGTGGCAACCCAGATGGCCCATCTTCAGGCCGAAGTGGCGAGGTGGAGGCAGGAAGCTACAGACAGGCTTCGTCCCCAAGCTATCCCTATCATTCCGGAGGTGCCCCAAGATGATGACCTCGCATTTTATCACGAAGCCCCTGAGAATGTTTCTTTTGATAATGAATCTCCACTACACCCCGACTTGCAAAAGGTGCGCTTCGACCCCAAGTTCAAAACTTTGAAGCCCTTTAAGTACTCCGGAGAAGAAGATCTAGGAGAGTTTTCTCGTTCATATGCTTTAGCAATCAAAGCCAGCGGAGGGGTTCGAGATACAATGCCGAAATGCTTCCCTCTTGTGCTTGAAGGAGTCGCTCTGCGTTGGTTCTAGTCTTTGAAACCAGGATCAATTAAGTCTTGGGAACAGTTAAGGAATACATTCATAAGACACTTCCAGGGTAGATTTGTGCCCCCTATGTCCACTAGAAGTCTTTTTCAGGTGAAGAAACAACATGGAGAAACTTTACGACAGTTTTTTAAGCGATTCGCTCATACGAAGTCACAAATAAGAGGACTATCTGCATCTGTCACGCCCCGATTTAATAAATCAGGACCTTTATTGAAATTCCATAGAAAATCAATAAACCAAGACGTTCATCATGCGACCACGTACAAATACGAGCAATCATTCACGGTTCGTAGACCGTATTAGTACAAAAGTGAATAAAGGTGAAGAGAAACTAATAAAACAAAGGGTCCTAGATGAACGCCTCCTTCCAGTCTCGCCTTGACTGGGTCACTACTCCAGACCTTCATCCTCCTCGTAGTAGACGGGCTCTGGTGGTGTAAGTCAAACCGTTGAGTACCACGGAGAGGTGTGACTCGAAGGTAGACGTGGTCTCCCTCTTCAAAGGCTAGATCTCGACGACGATTGTCCGCATAGCTCTTCTGTCGAGATTGGGCTATCTTGAGTCGGTCTCTGATGATCCGTACCTTCTCTTCAGCTTCCCGAAGGATATCAGTTCCAAACACTTGGGATTCACCAGTTTGATCACAAAGTAGAGGCGTCCTACACTTTCGTCCATATAGGGCTTCGAATGGAGACATCTGAAGGCTGGCTTGATAACTGTTGTTGTATGAAAACTCGGCGTACGGTAAACTCTTGTCCCAAGTTCCTCCAAAATCCAAGACGCATGCTCGTAGCATATCTTCGAATATCTGATTCACCCTTTCAGTTTGTCCGTCTATCTAAGGGTGGTAAGCAGTGCTGAAGTTCAATCTTTTTCCCATCTCCTCTTGAAGGTTCTTCCAGAAACGAGAGGTAAACTGACTTCCTCTATCGGACACTATCTTCTTAGGCACTCCATGAAGACACACAATGCGGGCCATATACAACTCTGCAAGCTTAGGGCCACTGAAGGTCATCTTGACGGCTATGAAGTGTGCTACTTTCGTTAGCCGGTCAAGGATTACCCATATGGAATCATATCCAAGTTGGGTCTTTGGGAGCCCGGTGATGAAGTCCATTCCGATCTCCTCCCATTTCCATTCAGGCACTTTAAGTGGTTGTAACAGTCCTGCAGGTCTCTAATGTTCTGCCTTTACTCGTCTGCAGGTGTCACATTCTGCTACAAACTGAGCAATCTCCTTCTTCATGCTAACCCACCAATAGCATTCCTTCAGGTCCTGGTACATCTTGGTACTCCCGGGATGGATGGAGTACAAAGTATCGTGGGCCTCCCTTAGAATAAGGGTCTTTATCTCCGGTTTATCCGGCACATAGATCCTGGTCCCAAACCATATGGTGCCATTCTCGTCTTTTGAAAATCCTAGGGCTTTACCTTGCCCCATGATCTTCTTTATGGCCGCTATATCCGGGTCTTCTAACTGGGCCTCATGAATCTGCTCAAATAGAACTGGCTGGGTCTCCAAGGTGGCTAGGTATGCTCCTGTGGTTAACCCAAGGTTTAGCTTTTCCATCTCCTTATAGAGTAAGGGCGCGTGATCCTGAATCACGATGGCGGTGCAATATCCTTTACGACTTAATACATCAGCTACCACATTTGCTTTTCCGGGGTGGTAGTGAATACCTAAGTCGTAATCCTTTATTAATTCCAACCATCGTCTTTGCCTCAGGTTGAGGTCCGGCTGCGTGAAGATGTACTTCAAACTTTTGTGATCAGTAAAGACTTCGCAGCGATTTCCGACCAAATAGTGCCTCCATATCTTAAGGGCGTGCACAACAGCGGCCAATTCCAAGTCATGTGTCGGGTAGTTCAACTCATGGGGTCTCAACTGACGAGAGGCGTATGAAATTACCTTTCCGTCTTGCATGAGAACACATCCCAATCCTTGACGAGATGCGTCGCAATAAACGTGGAAGTCCTTCCTAATATCCGGTATGGTCAGTATGGGTGCTGACACTAGTCGGGTCTTAAGAGTGCGAAAACTTTCCTCGCATTCAGGAGTCCATTCAAACTTCTCTCCCTTCTGTAATAACTTGGTCATAGGCTTGGCTATCTTGGAAAAATTCTCGATAAATCTCCGATAATATCCGGCCAAACCCAGAAAACTTCGTATCTCAGATACATTTGTGGGTGGCAGCCAATCTGTAACTGCTTCTACGGTGGCAGGGTCTACTGCGATACCTTGTGCAGAAATGATGTGTCCAAGGAACTTTACTTCCGCCGTCCAAAATTTTCACTTGCTGTACTTGGCGTATAACTAGGGTTCCCTTAGCTTTCCTAAGGTCAACCGGATGTGAGTCTCATGCTCCTTCTGATCCTTGGAATAAATGAGGATGTCATCTATAAAAACCACGATAAATTTGTCCAAGTACTCCATGAGGAGCCATGCTGAATAGCGTGGGCCTCATGGCTCCAGAAGTGATGAGTCATTGTCAACGATAGTCAAAGAGGACAAAAGAAGAAGAGATCTGCTGTTTCATGGGCCGCGTGTGACTCAGGTACACGGGCAGCGAGCGACTGTCGGGCAGAGGAGGCTGCGAAGTCAGGCTGGCCCAATCCGGGTACATGGGCCAGAAGCAGTAGAAGACCCACTGGGCTGTTGACCAGGATTGACTCAGGTACACGGGCGGTGAGTGATTGCCGGGCTGAGAGAGCTGCGGAATCGGGCCGGCCCAATCCGGGTACCTGGTGCAAAGTCGGTGGAGGCTTTGTCAGTTTCGGCGCAAAACTAACAACCGTTGATTCTGTATCGGACTGTCCAGAAGAGAAGCCGTAGTCGCTACGAAAGCTTAGCTTCCGGATAAGTCATCTGTAACTCTAGGCCCACAGTCAGTCAGTCGTGTCTGTAAAAATACCTAAGGGCAGTAGAGTCTTTTCCTTTATTCTTGAGTCTGTAAAAACCCTAAGGGGCTGGTAGAATATTCCTAGTGGTGGGCAGCCTATAAATAGGAACCCAATCCCTAGGGTTGGACTACCCCTTCCATAATTCACTTTTTAATCTATTGGGTCATTTTGTCTCTTGCGTTCTCTCTCCTGTGTGCGCCGCCAGGCACTGGTTCGTTCCTTTTTGCCTTGCATTTACTTTGCCCCCGTGAGATTGAATCTTTTGTTCTTTGTTGAGGCGTGTGCATTGATTCCTCTGATTCATGATGCTTCGGTCTGTTATGCTATGTTGATTTTATTCCTGAGGATGTGTCTCTGTTGCGTTTGTTCTTCACGCAAGTAGTACTAGTTCTTGCTGTTGGAAGTAGTACTACTTTTCTGTGGCAACAGTACACAAGTACCTGTTCTGCTTTTTCCAGCATAGCTTTTTGATCGAAGCAGACTGGATTGAATGCCTTTTTGACTGTTTCTGCGAAGCCACTTTTTCTCTCTCTGTTCGAAGTCCCTCAGCTCCATGAGGCAGGCTTCGACCTGACATTTTAAAGGCTTCGTTATTCGACTTCACTCCGAGCTGATAGCTTCGACGTATATTTCTGTGCTGTCTTCTAGCCTAATATACTTCGACAATCCTTGCGAAGTTTTTCCTCGGGTCTAAGCTGTTCGAAGGGTGTGCTTTGACTCAAAGGGTTCGGTAGAGTTTCGAACTTCGTTTTGTGTTCTGAGATGATAACTTCGAAGTACTTTTTGAACTGACGGCGTCTCATACTTTGAACGTCTGTGCGAAGGTACTCCGACTCGAGCTCTTCGAAGTCCACACTTCGACGGGTTTCAAAGTTGGCTTCGGAGCTTGTTCTTCTGTTAGACTTCGCTCAGTATTTTTGCTTCCGATTTCTTCGAAGGTTGTTTGTCTGTGTTGTGTTCGAAGTTTTCTGTTCGAAGGTTTGGCTTCGAAGTACCTGGTTCGAAGCTGTGTTCGAAGTCTTGCCTTCGGAGTACATACTTCGAAGCAGGCTCCGACTTTCTCATACTTCGCTTCGAATCATACTTCAATTCCTACCTTCGACATTTTCAAAACACCTTCGGCATTTTCAACAGCCTTCGGCAGGCCTCGCAACCGACCTCCGAAGCAGGCTTCGACAACCATCTTCGAAGCAGACCTCGTCCAGCGAAGCAGGCTTCGCCGAGTTCCTAACAGGAGACAAAACTGAACAGTAACCTCTCATCTCACTTTATATATATACTTAGATCATTTCATTGAGAAGTCTAGCCTGACATGTCTAGTATGCTTTGTCCACCTGCCTAGTTGCACTGTTTTGGTATTTCTCTGTTTAACCTCAGTTGCTTCTAGGATAGATACCTTTAGACTTAGGCTATCTGTTTATTTTCTGCTGCTTAGTCTTTTGAGGTGCGGGCCATTGATTCGAAAGAATTTTTTAGGCGCCCATTCACCCCCCTCTGGTCACTACTTTCGGTCCTACAAGTGGTATCAGAGCGAGGTTAGGGTTTTTCCATACCTTAACCGGTTCTAAACCCCAGTAGTGACCATGACGTCTCCTGGCAAGGTCCCGTCCTTGGAAGCCTATGGCTATAACTATTGGAAGACTCGCATACGAGCCTATCTCATGAGCCAGGGTTCGGACATTTGGGACATTTGCATTCACACCACGTTTGTCATATTGCCAGTCACTGAGCAGGGTACTGCTGGTATCATTGCTCAGCATCTGAGCAATAGTAAGGTTGTGAACATTCTGTTTTCTGGTTTAGGTCCCACTGAGTTTGAGCGTGTGAGTCATCTCTCCACTGCGAGAGAGATCTGGGAAACCCTCAAGGCACACCATGAGGGAACAGCCCAGGTCAAGGCTCGGCTCTATCAGACCTACCGGCGTGAGTACGAGAACTTCACACAGATGCTGGGAGAATCTGTTGAAGCCTTGTTTGGTCGTTTTCAATCGATCATTAACAAGCTTCGGGACAACAAGGCTGAGGGTGCTCAGTTAGTCTCAGATCACGAGCAAGCGCTCAAGGTTCTCCATACCTTGGACCCAAAGATCTGGGAGATCAAGGTATCCTCTATCGTTGAGAGCACTTCTTACGATACCTTGACCATTTCTGAGTTATTTAGCAAGCTGAAGGCCACTGAGGTAGATATCCAGCTAAGATCAAATCTCACTGGTTCTGAATCAAAATCCCTGGCCCTTGCTACACCTTCTGTTGATCCCTCTGCTGTGAGCTGTGCTGGGTTCTCCTTGATGTCTATCACTGAAGACCAGCTTGAGTTGTTGGGAGATGATGATTTGTGTCTTTTTAACAACCGGGTGCGTCGTGTCTATGATAAGAGAATGTTCAAAATACACGGCACAAAATCCGGATTCTTTGAGTGTGGTGATCCCGGACACTTCATCGCCGACTGCCCCAAGTGCAATGGACACAAGAAGGGCACCGGTGGCAGCTTCCATGACTCCGGCAAGCACGAGAGCTCATCCTTCAACAAGGGCAAGCCGAAGACCCGATTCTTCAAGAAGGCCCTGAAGGACTACCGGCGAGAGAACAAGAAGCGCGACAAGGCCTTCTTCGCCGAGATGGAGAAGAGCTACTCCAAGCAGTCCACGTCTTCTTCCTCTTCATGGCCTTCGGAGACAAGCCGAAGAGCCACTCACACCAGCACCGAAGATCCCGCAAGAGCTTCTGTTCAATGGCTCTTGGGGATAAGGAAGAAAATAGCTCCTCCGACGACTCCGACGACGACAACAAGGTATCATCCTACGAGCGCGAAATCGTTGATTTACTTGAGAACAATCGTCAGGAGTTGAAATATCGGGAAAAACTGCTTAGGGGGGCTAAGAAGAGGATAGATGAGTTAGAGAGTGAGCTTGCCGTGGCCAATGGCAGAATTGAGAGTCTATCTTCTTCCCCTTGCTTGGGTGATAGCAGTGAGTGCCCGAAGTGTGAGGTGCTTCTGTGTGACCTGTCAACTCTGAAGTCCAGGTACACAGAAAGGGTTGATGAGAGGGACGCTTTGGCCACTGAGCTTGAAAGCGCTCAGCTGGAGCTGAAAGATGCTCAAGCCACTGTCATCGCACCCTGTGTTGATTGCCCATCTCATCTAGCTACCTTAGCTGAGCTGAAATCCAAGGGCGATGAGCATTTGGGTGTTTTGGAGAGGTTGAGAGCTGAGCTTGCGCAGACTAGGCTAGAGCTTGAGACACTGTCAGTTCCACCCACTGTTTGTGAGAACTGTCTGTCTCTTAGAATGGAGTTGATTAAGCTGAAAGTCGAAAAGTCTGTCCAAGTAGAGAGTGAGTGTGAGACCTGCTTGTCTCAGGTGGAGGTTCTAGATTCCTTGAGAGAGGAGCTAGCAGATTCTCAGAATGAGAACTTTTACCTCCGTTCTATCCTAAGTTGGATCAGTGCCAGAGAGCCACAGCTTGGCATGATGATCCAGCAGTTCAAAAGGCAGGATGGGTTTGGAGTAGGTTACACCTACACCAAGGCTGACTTCGAGAGTGCCATTAGCCGGGTAGTGGAGTGGAGTAAAATAACTCCAGAGCAGAGGTATCCCAAGACTCACTCCACTGAGTCCTCCCAGGCTTGTCAGCCAAAGGATGGAGTGATTCATGAACCACCCAAAGCTCCACCCAAGAAGCCTATCTGGGTTCCAAAGCCCAAACTCCTCCACACTTCTCTTGACTCTCTTCCTGGACCCCCTCAACCCAAGAAGCCGACATCAAACACCACTAAGCCCAAGAACACCAAGCCTCAACCACATCCCAAGAAGCCCACCTACCATTGCGAGTATTGTCAGAGAGACGGGCATCTTGTGGAGTTCTGCTTCAGAAGGAAGCGGGTTGAGAGAGCAGAGAGGGCTCGTAGTGAACAGGAGCAGTTCTACTAGCAGGGTGGTAGACTGCATGTTCCTCGGCGCGGAGAGAGGCTGGAGGCCAGGCCGCGTCGTGTAGGTGGTGGTAGAGGAGACGGTTTTCTTGCCCGTGCTCCAGTTGGTGGTGTCCGTTCCGGCAGAGTTCCAGACCGTGTTGGCTACGGTTCTAGACCTCGTGGACGCAGGATTAGGCAGAACCGAGTACCGCGCTTTGAGCCGTGTTTTGGTCCAAACTCTTTTGATGGTTTTTGCTTTCCATCTTTTGAGCAGATGGCTCGACACTGGTTTATCTCTTTTGCTAAACCTAGTGCCGGACCATTTGCTCCCACTTACAGCCACTGATTGTGCAGGATCGGGGACTGGAGGATGTTTGGATCATGGACTCAGGATGCTCTCGCCACATGACGGGACATCGCAGATGGTTCTCCAGTCTCACTCCCCCGAGCTCCAAAGAATACATCACGTTCGGGAACAGCGGTCAAGGGAAAATGCACAGCGAGTTTGAGATGAGCCTCATGGGTGAGCTCAAGTACTTCTTAGGGCTCCAGATCAAGCAGACCAAGGATGGCACCTTCATTCACCAAGGTAAGTACACTCGTGATATGTTAAAGAAATTTGACTTTGGTGGTGAATTGAAGCCGCAGATGACCCCGATGGGCACTTCTGGGGGTCTGGACAAGGATGAGAGCGGCGTCAAGGTAAATGAAAGGGAGTTTCGAGGGATGATCGGTTCGCTACTGTAATTGACGGCGACAAGACCGGACATACAGTTCGCCGTGGGACTTTGCGCACGTTTCCAGTCTTCACCTCGCGCGTCTCAACGGCAAGCTGTCAAGCGCATATTCAGGTATCTTACTTATGCGCCCGATCTTGGTCTTTTCTATTCGGCATCATCTTCTCTCGATTTATCTGGATTTTCGGATGCCGACTTTGGTGGGTGCCGGTTGGATTGCAAGTCGACTTCTGGTACTTGCCAGTTTCTTGGTTCTTCTCTTGTCTCTTGGTCTTCTCGAAAGCAATCTGGAGTTGCTCTTTCGACCACAGAGGCTGAGTACGTAGCTGCTGCTAGCTGCTGCTCACAGTTGGTTTGGATGATTTCCACTCTACGAGATGTTGGGTTGTTCTTTCCTACCAGAGTTCCTTTGTTTTGCGACAGCACCAGTGCAATTAGTGTAGGGAAAAACCCATGTCTTCATTCAAAAACCAAACACATTGATGTGCGCTTTCACTTCTTGCGGGATCAATATGAGAAAGGTGTCATTGACCTTGTTCATGTTGATACCCATCATCAGTTGGCTGATATCTTCACCAAACCCCTAGATCAGTCTACATTCGAGCGTTTACGAGGGGATTTGGGTGTTGTGTATCCTTTTTAGGATATTTTGCGTCAGTTTTCTTTCTTCTTTACTCTTTTCTTGAGTCTTTTTTTTGTGTGTGTGTTCATATCTTGCATATTCACATATCACACTTTTGAGCTTGCTTATGTTATATGATTGAACTGCTTTACTTATTCTAGTTGGTACATGCTTTTGAATACTTGTCATTGATCATGCTTTGGTTCAGTTCACTTGATATGTCTGATATCTGTCATATGCATGGCTTTTATGCTTTAAAACTTGAAAAATGATCACCATTGATTTTGGTAACTAGCATGTGTAGGCTGAATGTTTTTGCTATCTGTTACATGCCTTGTAGCTAGTTCCTGACTTAGATGCAAACATGCAACTTGGACATCTTTCTGCTTTATAACATGGAAATGTGCTTTAAAAAAACAAGAAAAATGAAAATTCCATGCCTTTTTATGCATAAATTGAAAAGATCCAGGTGGGTTTGTCTTGTCGCATTGCATTGTTCTGGACTGCGTACCATAGCACTTTGGTATGAACTAGGACAGTGTAATGTATGCTAAGACCAATGTCTTAAGCTTCTGATGGTCCAGTTCTGGCCTAGGCTTGACTTGGTCGGTCAGCATAAGGTTTGACATGCAAATAACCCCTGGCAAAAAATAAAAAAAGGAAAGAGAAAAAGCCTAAAAAAATGAAATGATAATAAGTTTGCTGAAGCACTTTGTTTTGGATAATGCTTATCTTGGTAGATATCAGATATCTTGTGCATCTCATGCTTTACCTTGCTTGTTTAATGGAAAATGTGGTGATGTTTTTGTTTACACAAACTGAAAAATGCGTGCTAATGACTTTCTTTAGATATCATCTGTTGCACTGATCATGCCATGTATCGTTACAGTATGTCTTTTGCTGTATCTGTTAGATGTTGTAATTGTAGTCAATCATATCTGAGAAGCATGCTTTCTACACTCCTTATGCACTCCAGTTGAATTCACTGCATATTTTGAGGGGGAGTTGCATTTCAGGGGGAGTCTGTGTCTCTATTGAGTGCTTGATGAGTTCACTTGTCAACAAGGGGGGAAATTTTGGGATCAGAGTTTAAGGGGGAGTTCTTACTCTGATGATATCCTTGTTGTTCTGAAATCGCACTCATTTTGAGCTTTTACGTTTTGGTTAACCATAATGACCGCTTCTTGCCTTTGTTCGGCTTTTGGTCATTAGGGTTAAAATTTTTACCTTATTTTTTCTTCTTCTTTGTTTTCTTGTGTTTCGTTTTCGTGTTTCCACATTTGCTCGCAGGTGCTGAAGAGCTGAAGAAGAGGAGTGTTGATAATGCACTCATCAAGGGGGAGATTGAGGAGCCATGCTGAATAGCGTGGGCCTCATGGCTCCAGAAGTGATGAGTCATTATTAACGATAGTCAAAGAGGACAAAAGAAGAAGAGATCTGCTGTTTCATGGGCCGCGTGTGACTCAGGTACACGGGCAGCGAGCGACTGTCGGGCAGAGGAGGCTGTGAAGTCGGGCTGGCCCAATTCGGGTACATGGGCCAGAAGCAGTAGAAGACCCACGGGGCTGTTGACCAGGATTGACTCAGGTACACGGGCGGTGAGTGATTGCCGGGCTGAGAGAGCTGCGGAATCGGGCCGGCCCAATCCGGGTACCTGGTGCAAATCGGTGGAGGCTTTGTCAGTTTCGGCGCAAAACTGACAACCGTTGATTCTGTATCGGACTGTCCAGAAGAGAAGCCGTAGTCGCTACGAAAGCTTAGCATCCGGATAAGTCATCTGTAACTCTAGGCCCACAGTCTGTCAGTCGTGTCTGTAAAAATACCTAAGGGCAGTAGAGTCTTTTCCTTTATTCTTGAGTCTGTAAAAACCCTAAGGGGCTGGTAGAATATTCCTAGTGGTGGGCAGCCTATAAATAGGAACCCAATCCCTAGGGTTGGACTACCCCTTCCAGAATTCACTTTTTAATCTATTGGGTCATTTTGTCTCCTGCGTTCTCTCTCCTGTGTGCGCCGCCAGGCACTGGTTCGTTCCTTTTTGCCTTGCATTTACTTTGCCCCCGTGAGATTGAATCTTTTTTCTTTGTTGAGGTGTGTGCATTGATTCCTCTGATTCATGATGCTTCGGTCTGTTATGCTGTGTTGATTTTATTCCTGAGGATGTGTCTCTGTTGCGTTTGTTCTTCACGCAAGTAGTACTAGTTCTTGCTGTTGGAAGTAGTACTACTTTTCTGTGGCAACAGTACACAAGTACCTGCTCTGCTTTTTCCAGCATAGCTTTTTGATCGAAGCAGACTGGATTGAATGCCTTTTTGACTGTTTCTGCGAAGCCACTTTTTCTCTCTCTGTTCGAAGTCCCTCAGCTCCGTGAGGCAGGCTTCGACCTGACATTTTAAAGGCTTCGTTATTCGACTTCACTCCGAGCTGATAGCTTCGACGTATATTTCTGTGCTGTCTTCTAGCCTAATATACTTCGACAATCCTTGCGAAGTTTTTCCTCGGGTCTAAGCTGTTCGAAGGGTGTGCTTTGACTCAAAGGGTTCGATAGAGTTTCGAACTTTGTTTTGTGTTCTGAGATGATAACTTCAAAGTACTTTTTGAACTGACGGCGTCTCATACTTCGAACGTCTGTGCGAAGGTACTCCGACTCGAGCTCTTCGAAGTCCACACTTCGACGGGTTTCGAAGTTGGCTTCGGAGCTTGTTCTTCTGTTAGACTTCGCTCAGTATTTTTGCTTCCGATTTCTTCGAAGGTTGTTTGTCTGTGTTGCGTTCGAAGTTTTCTGTTCGAAGGTTTGGCTTCGAAGTACCTGGTTCGAAGCTGTGTTCGAAGTCTTGCCTTCGGAGTACATACTTCGAAGCAGGCTCCGACTTTCTCATACTTCGCTTCGAATCATACTTCGATTCCTACCTTCGGCATTTTCAAAACACCTTCGGCATTTTCAACAGCCTTCGGCAGGCCTCGCAACCGACCTCCGAAGCAGGCTTCGACAACCATCTTCGAAGCAGACCTCATCCAGCGAAGCAGGCTTCGCCGAGTTCCTAACAGGAGACAAAACTGAACAGTAACCTCTCATCTCACTTTATATATATACTTAGATCATTTCATTGAGAAGTCTAGCCTGACATGTCTAGTATGCTTTGTCCACCTGCCTAGTTGCACTGTTTTGGTATTTCTCTGTTTAACCTCAGTTGCTTCTAGGATAGATACCTTTAGACTTAGGCTATCTGTTTATTTTCTGCTGCTTAGTCTTTTGAGGTGCGGGCCATTGATTCGAAATAATTTTTTAGGCGCCCATTCATCCCCCCTCTGGTCGCTACTTTCGGTCCTACACTGCATGAACACCTTATTCATCATATTCATGAAGAAGGCAGGGGCGTTGGTCAATCCAAAAGACATAACCGTGCACTCATATAATCCATAGCGAGTGGTGAAAGCCGTCTTGGGTATATCCTCCTCTTGAATCCTCAGCTGATGATATCCGGACCGCAGGTCGATCTTGGAAAATATCGTAGCTCCTTTCAGTTGGTCAAACAGATCATCGATCCTGGGTAACGGGTACTTGTTCTTGATGGTTACCTCATTCAAGGCTCGATAATCCACACACATACGCTTAGCCTTGTCTTCTTTCTTCTCTACGAAGATGACGGGTGCTCCCCATGGAGAAGTGCTAGGTCTGATATACCCTTTCTTCTCAAGATCCTCCAACTGCTGCTTCATCTCAGCTAACTCATTGGCGGCCATCCGGTATGGTCGCTTGTAAATGGGGGTGGTTCCTGGCCCCAAATAAATCCGGAACTCGATGTCCCTCTTGGGTGGCATCCCTGGTAAATCCTCCAGAAACACGTCCGGGTACTCGCAGACTACTGGTATCTCTTCCAAAGTAATCTGGTGCAGCCTTGGTCTTCTGAACTTTAGGATTGGCATCTGAAATGTGACGGTAGTCCCTTCTTCACCGGTCACAGTTACTTGTCTCCGGGCACATCTTATCACTCCTTGGTGTTTATTTAGCCAATCCATCCCTAGAATGAGGTCCAAGCCTTGGCATTCTATTAGGATGGGGTCGGCTCACAATATTGTGCCGTGGATATCTACCCATACCCTTGGACTATAGGATTGGACTAGAGTTTGTTTTCCAGGGGTGACTATTAGCACGACTTTGGGTAGTTCTCTTATATTTAGATTGTTCTTTTCCACAAAAGCCGTTGATATGAAGGAGTGCGTAGCTCCAGTGTCAAATAAAACCACTGCAAAGGCTGAATGTACCATGAACTTACCCATGACGATCTCTGGTGCGGCCTGGGCTTCTTTGGCGGTGACGTGGTTGACGCGGGCACGGATGGCAGGATTTGTCGCGACTCCTTGTGCGCGCTTGGGGTGGGGGCACTGGTGGGAATAATGCCCCTCCTGGCGGCAGTTGAAGCAGACCACGGGCTTACCGTGCTTGTCGCGCAGAGTTTCCGCCTTCTTGGCCGGGGCGGTTGGAGCGGCTGGTGCGGTGGGAGCGGGGTGAGGCTGTCCAGCTCTGGCGTTGGCGGCGGGTGGCGCCAGACGATACACTGGGCGTGGATGATATTGGGGCACTGGTGGGGGAGGTGCGAAACGGGGCCTTTGTGCCATGCCTTGGTTCTGCCTGAAGGCGATCATCCTATTTTTCTTCAGGTCGACCTTATTTTGCTGGGTCTCCTGAATGATAACTTTGTTTACCAACTTTTGGAAGTTGGCATAATCTCCGGAAATGAGCTGAAGGGACAACTCATCCTTCAGTCCCCGGAGGAACTTGGATTGTCTGGCCGTATCGGTATGGACCTCCTCGGGTCCGTACCAGGCCAACCTGTTAAACTCATGCAGGTACTCAGTAACGGACCTGCTCCCTTGTTGCAGGTCCCGAAACTCCTGCTGCTTCTGGGCAATAATGCCGTTGGGGACATGAGCTGCGCGGAAGGCAGCAGAGAACTCCGCCAAAGTATGGACGTGTCCCTCGGGCAAGGTCTCGCGCAGATTGTCCCACCATTCTACGGCGGGTCCCTGGAGCTGATGGTTAGCGAAAGCCACCCTCTCCTGCTCGGTACAAGTCAGGAGGTCCAGCTTCTTTCCGATGGTTCTCAACCAATCACCAACCTCCATGGGGTTGGTGGTGCTTGAGAACGTGGGAGGGTGGACTCGGAGGAACTCCGAGAGTTGAGAGGCGGGAGCGGGAGCGGGAGTGGCGGGGCGAGGCAGCTTAGGCTGTTGGTGGAGACGGAAAAATTGAGCCTGCTGCTCCTGCATCTGTTGCTGCTGTTGCATCTGATTCAGTAGAGCAGCCACCAACTGATTCTGATTGGCCATCATCTCGGCTAGGGTGGGGTGGTTGGTGACCAGGGCTTGCCTTTGCCCGGTTGCTCCCCACTGGGGTAAGTTGTCGTTCTCTCCTCCGTTCTGAGGAGCATCAGAACTCTGAGTGTTCGTCATCCTGAAGTTTCCAAAATAGATAACCTCTTCTCAGGGGAAATTGATAATAAGCTTTATTCCGAAATGTCGTTCTTGCGATTACATTTATTGTCTTTTATTTAATTCTTCACTCATGCCTTATATTTGACATGAGTGGCATTACACTCAAAATTATTAAAAGAAAACAATCAATCGTAACTACTACGTCTATGGCAGCTCAGGGGACGACTCGACCATGGGCTCGACGGAGACGGTCGGGGTGGTGGAACTGGAAGGTCCGGCGGGAGGTGCGCTGCGGGAAATCCTCTTGGGCCTCACGGTGGGGATCCGAAGCGATTTCCGCTTGCGAGGCGGAAGGGGTGCGATCTCCTCGATATCCTTCTTCAGCTCTTCAATCTAATGGCGGAGCTGAGGATTGTTGGTGACGCGCTGCCGTAGGAGCTCATTTTGGCGTCGTAGATCCTCTGCCTCGGCAGCCAATCGGTGTCCCTGCTGGATGCTGCGACGAAGATCTCCGTTCTCGCTGTTCAGATCCTCAGAAGAGTGTCGGTAAGAGTCGATCGTGTCGCGCTGTCTGTTGGCGTCCTGCAGTGCCTCATAGTGGAGCTCATCCATCGCCTCCAACAGGCGCACGGTGTGTCTAACTGCAGAGTGGCGCTGGGAGAGTGTGCTGACGTAGACACTGTGGGGACTCCCTGGTGTGCGAAGGGGCACAAAGCGATAATCCATGTCATAGAGTTCACTATCGTAGATCATCCGGAGCTCGATGAGGGCCTGGAGGGTGGTGCGCTGGCTGGCAACCAAGAAGGTAGGTCCTCCGCCTCGATAGGTGTGGGCTGTCTGCGATGAGGGCTGGATGACGATGGTGACCTCGCAGTAGCTCTCTTCCTCGTCGGGGAAGACCCCATGGAACAACGGCTCGTGCTCAAATCTGAGGAAACCAACGAGCATGCGTAGCTCGCGGATGAATCCGGCCTCGCCGCAAAGAGTCCCGCTCATGGTATGGACCGGCATCTACAAAAGAGAGAAAATTTTTGTGAAAACCTCGGAAGATGAGAGGGTAAGTGGTTTTGTTAAGAGAATATGGTTAATATAAATCCTAGGGTCAGGTCTGTTTGGCTTCCTACAGTCAAGTCGGCTCTGATACCATCTTGTCACGCCTCGATTTAATAAATCAGGACCTTTATTGAAATTCCATAGAAAATCAATAAACCAAGACGTTCATCATGTGACCACGTACAAATACGAGCAATCATTCATGGTTCGTAGACCGTATTAGTACAAAAGTGAATAAAGGTGAAGAGAAACTAATAAAACAAAGGGTCCTAGATGAACGCCTTCTTCCAGTCTCGCCTTGACTGGGTCGCTACTCCAGACCTTCATCCTCCTCGTAGTAGACGGGCTCTGGTGGTGTAAGTCAACGGGGGTGAGTACAAACGTACTCAACAAGCCACCGAATGCAAATGTAATGCAGAGTAATAACAAGGGAGATAGTGGCTAATTTTGCGGAAAAGCGTAATTTGTAAAGAAATTAAATGTGATCAATTTATTAGTACTGAAATGTAAACATGTGTATGCATCATCATCTTCTAACTCGAGGGGTACAGTCAGCCCCACCTCGCTCAACAGTCCTTACATGCCATGAATAACTCATCCATTCAAACAATAATAAACTAACTATGAGTAGTCACACAACCCGCCCTTGATCGTGGGCTCGGCTTTTCGAAAAGATTAAATACTCTGATCAGAGATGTACCACTGTACCCACAAGGCACGCACTCATCACTTACACCAAAGTGTAATGAGATGACCCATCCCACGGGAACTCGTGCCAAAACCTTCCATATGGTCCTCCTCGACCCGACAGCACCCTCTTATGGGTTTCGTATCGTGTCTCGACGCGTCGAGTCTCACCATACCCCCCCTTGAGCCACGTCGGTACAAGTCACCCGCAGGTTGCCCCTTGCCCCCTCCACTATGGTGCATCGAGTCGGATTGTTCCATACTTTCAGTTAGGACTTACCCATTAGACTTGTGGTTGGTACGGAAGTGCTTTGCAACAGATCCCGCAGACCAGTCCTTATAGTGCCCCGGGTGCGACTAACCAATGCCCGAGCTTGCACCCGGAACCCACCATACTTATAACATAGCCAACTCCAACAGAGTCCAGAGACAAGAATAACGGGGAAATTCATATAACGGATTCCAACTATCTACGACTCATTTTTTATCCTATAGCATTTGTGCCGGTACATTGGGCACTAGCTAATATTTGTATAGTAGAGTGACAAGGAGTTAAGGCTCAATAAGCATGGCTTGGGTTTGCACACAAGGACGGGGATCTGTTAAATATAAGTGTAGGGCTTGATATTTGACTAATGCAATATTATCCTATGAGTTCTAGCGATAATTTATTAAAACATGGGCTCAATGATGATCAACTATTTCCACAGGAGTGGGTCGATGACTTGCCTTGCTCAGCAAATGGGGAAGGTGGAACCTCGGGATAAAACTCCGGCTCCTCAATGAACTCGTAGTCTTCTCGATATGGAAAAATAAACAGTACATTCAATAAACAGATAAAACTCCACAAATAATAAACATACAAGTTCATGGGTCTTATTATGTGAAATAAAGTTTTAATATTCTGAAGTTTGGTGAAAAACATTAAAAATTAGATTTTAAGGCTTTTCCCAATTTATTTTCTAAATTTTACTATTTTATCCCTAAGGGGTTTTGCTCACTTAATTTATAAGATTATATTGGGTAATAGTGACATACTGTTTTTATGGCATTAATGTGTAGATAATAAAATGCTGAATTTAATAAAATTTGAATGGTGAAATTTGGAGTTAAAATGAGCAAGTTATGAATTTTCAAAGTTTAAACATTTTTCTGAAAATTTATTTAAACAGAAAATGAGCTCTGGTCCACAGTGAGCCAGGCCCACGGTGGACCAGCGACTGTGCGCGTGGACCGGATCAACCAGAGCCGTTGGATCCGGATCCAGTGGCCAGATGCGAGGCGGGTGGGTTTAATGAGATTGAACGGCTGAGATTAAAACGGGCGAAGGGGTACACGTGGACGCACGAGATCGATCCAGGGGTTTAAGTAGCGATCGACGGCTGCGATCGCCTCATACCCCTTTGACCAGATCTACGGCTGTGATTAAATCCCGAAGGGATTAAACCTGTGCGCTCCGATCGCGATCGTGCGGCCAGGATTCAATCCGGCACGGCACGCGCGTAGGGGGCCACGTACCCTTCGTCTCCGGCAATGGCGGGGCTCGGTTGCGGTGGCGACGGTGCCAGCGAGTACCTACGGGCCTAGTTTTTGGATAAAATGGAAAGAGGAGACGATGATGGTTCCAACCGTACCTGCGGCGGCGACGATGATCAATGGACGGTGACCGGCGGCGGGGTAGATGGCGGAGGCTTTACGGGTGCCCGACGGCGACGACGATCTGGTGATCTCCTCGGTCGACGGAGGCGTGGCCGAGGACGGGCGAACACCGGTGGTCTCGACGATGGCGGTGGCTAGGACGGAGGGGGCTGGAATCGACGGTGAATGGTGGTTGGAGACGGGGGAGGGAGA
>JAAALK010000079.1:433935-478363 GCA_019279435.1 Zizania palustris
AGCCCCCTCCCTCAAAGCTATGCCCGACACCGTCAAGATACCTATCCTTTTAATAGGGTGATTATGTCTATCTCCGAGTCACTCCTCTCCTGGCACTCAAAGGTTCAACATGAAAGGCAAGCTAGCACCCCGCTACGTCGGACCTTTTCAGATCCTCCGACGGCAAGAAAGTGGCATATCAACCTCGAACTGCCTCCATCTTGGCAGGAGTTCATGATGTGTTCCATGTCTCCCAGTTAAAGAAGTGTCTTCGCGTACCCACCGAGCAAGCCGACCCTTCAGCAGCTCGATGTCCAAGAAGACTTGACCTACATCGAAAAACCCATCAAGATCTTGGAAACCAAGGAAAGGGTAACCAGGAGTCGTGTAGTTCGCTTCTGCAAGGTTCAATGGGACAACCACCCCGCCGAAGAAGCTACTTGGGAAAAAGAAGACGAACTGAAAGCCCAATACCCCGAGTTATTCGAGTAGCGTTCCAATCTCGAGGACGAGATTCTTTATAAGGGGGATAGGTTGTAACACCCCAAATTTCCAAAACAATAAAAATATTATTTAATTCAATTTCCTGAATTTTATATTTCTGAAAATACCTTTAATACCTTTTTATACCCTTTTGAACTACATCATAGAGTTAATGACCAACCAGGGGCTGAAAATTTTTGTATAAACTCCCAAGGCCAAAATATATTTTGAGAATTTTTACAAATTTTTATCCACTCTGGAAATACTCCAAAATATTTAATCCATTTTCTTCAATTATTTTAAATCTGAAAACCTTGGAAACAGTAATGGGCTTCTCCCCTCCCTTTCTCCCTCTCCCGGCCGGCCCAGCCCGTTACCCCCGCTCGCTTTAGGCTAACAGCCTGGTCCCACCTGTCGGCGCTGATAGCCTCCCCCTCGCGCGCGCACCCGACACCGCGGCCCCACCCGTCAGCCTTCCCCTTCGCTCGCTCGCGCCCGCTGGCCTGTGGCCCCCGCCTGTCAGCTTCGTCATCAACCTCGCGCCAACCCCCCTAATCCCGCCGGCCAAGACCCCACCTCGGATCCACTCACCGGCTCCCCCTCCCGTTAAACCGATCCCAGCATTGAATTCCCCGAGGCCCACCGGTCAATTAAGCGCGTTAAGGCGCACGTTTAAGCCCCTGGATCGCCTTCACGCGCATGGCCGCGCCTTCGCCGGTGAGTAAAGCCCTCCTCGGCTTTCCTTGCATGCGATGCCCGTTAAGCCTCGCCGGCACGTCTATTTAAGCCCCCTGGCCACCCGCACTCGATCCCCTACGCCCTCTCTCCTCGAGCACGATCAGAACGCCCCCCATTCGGTTTTTAGCGCAACGCCACCGCCCGTCCTCCAGCCGTCGATCGCCGTCGCCGGAGTCCCCCTCCGCCCTCGCCGACCGCACCTCTGCGACTGCAAGGACGACCCCTACCTCGGCCATGCCTCCGCTGGTCAAGGAGATCGCCAGATCACCATCGCCGTCGAGTACCCGAGGAACCCACCGCGTCTACCCTCACCGCTGACCGCGCTCCGTCGACCCCTCGCCTCGCCTAAGGTACCATCGTGACCGCCGTAGTGTCCTCTTACATTTCTAGGCTTAGATAGGGCCCTCATCGCTCGTCGTGGCCCCTGGTCCGCTCGCCGTCGCCGGAGAAGACGACCGGCATGGGTCGCGTACCCGTGCCATGTCGGATCTGATCCCGACCATGCGATCACGATCGGATGGCGCGTGTGAGCCCACGTACGCGATCTAATCCGCACCGTCGGATCTGGTCAAAGCGATATGTTTTAATCTCACGCGTCCATTTCCATTTAAAACCCGTGATCGATCTCGTGTGTCCACGTAGTACCCTTTCACGCGTTTTAATCCTGGTCGTCCGTTGTCACTTAAGCGCCCCGCCTCGCCTGCACACGTTGGATCTGGATCCAACGGTCCAGATCGATCCGGCGCGCGCACAGTGCACGGGTTCACCGTGGGCCTGGCTCACCGTGGACCCGAGAGGATTTATATTTTAAAATAAATTCCAGAAAAGGTTTAAAACTTGTAAAATTCATATCTGGCGCATTTGAACTCTAAAAATTGCCATTCCAATTTCAGAAAATTCATAATATTATTCTCTACATGATTATACAATAAAAACAGTAGGTTTACTTTGGACATTTCATGTTTATTTAAATGAATATTGAAATGCCTTTAGGGTTAAAATACAAATTCAAATATTTAAACTTCAGAAAAATTTACATTTATTCCTTTCTGTCCATATACTGGAAACCATTAAATTGACATGAACTTTCCATTTAAAAATTTATTAAGAAACTTAATATGACAATAATCACATTTAAATACCCCTTTCTAAAAAGGACAACTTTTCATTTTAATTCCTTTAAAATTTATTATGAAATAAATCTCAGGACCTTAGCAATTGAATTTATTTTATTTTTAATCAACCAACTTTAACCTATGTGCTTATCATGTAATGTTATATTGTTTGATTGAATATTGTGTTCATTTTATTTTACTTTATTATATCGAAAAGACTACGACGCCACCGAGGAGCCGGAATACTTCCCGGAAGTCCATCCCTCGCCTTTCGCTGAACAAGGCAAGTCACCAAACCAATCTTTTGAGCATATTGAACCCATGTTTGATTAAACTATCGCTAAACACATAGGTTATATATGCATTAGTCGAATGAACCCTTACAATATATTTATTTAGGATCCCCCGACCTTGATGTGCAACCCAAGCCATGCTCTCTAGCCTAAACTCCTTGTCACCATATGATAAATGTTATTAGCTAGTGTCCAATGTATCGACACGATCGCTATAGGATAAAAATGAGTCGTAGTACATGGTTCTATTATATGATCCCCATTGTTTCTTATCTATGGAATTCTGTCGGTGTTGGAGTTGTGGTTGTGAGTGAATGCATGGTGGGTTCCGGGTGCAAGATAGGGCATTGGTCGGTAGCACCCGGGGCACTATAAGGACCGGTCTGAGGGATCCGTTGCAATACACTTCCGTACTAACCACAAGTCTAATGGGTAAGTCCTAACTAAGGTATGGAGTGTTCCAAACCGAGGCCACCATTTGGAGATGGGTCAAGCAGCACCTGCGGGTGGCTTGTACCAATGTGGCGCAAAAGGGGGTGCGACGTTAGCCGGGATGCAGCCCGGCACGCCGGCGAAACCTAGAGCGGGTGGTTATCGCTTGGAGCATTTCATGCTGAGGTTTTGGCACGAGTTCCCGTGGTATGGGTCATCTCGTTTGGGATGAGTGCGTGCCTTGTGGGTACAGTAGTACATCTCTGATCAGAGTCTTAAATCTTTTCGAAAAGTCGAGCCCACGGTCAAGGGCGGGTTGCGTGACATCCCACAGTTAGATTACTTTGAATATGTATGTGCATGATGGTTTGACATGTAAGGACTGTTGTGCGAGGAGGTAAAACGTACTCGTCGAGTTAGTTGATGTTGTTGATGTTCATGTTTACTTTTCCGCATGATTAAAATGTGACTACACTAAATGCAATAACTGAAACTGTACTTATCCGCAATGTTAGCCATTACCCTTCTTTGTTTATTATCCTGCATTATTACTTTCATTTGCGGTGGCTTGTTGAGTACTCTTTGTACTCCTACCCGTTGGACCCCACAGAGGATGCTTACTATGAAGACGGTCTGGAGTAGCGACCCAGTCGAGAAGAAAGATCCTGAAGGAGATGTTCGTCTTGCAGAATTTTAATTATCTTTATTACTGTTTTAACCAAAACTTTGATGTAATAAATATGGTCTGCGTACCATGGATATTGCCGTATGTACGTTGTCGCATGATGAACCTCTTGTATTATTATTTTTCTATGGAAATTCAATAATGTCTCGATTTCGGTAAATTTTGCTCCCTGCGGTTTCTCTTTCCTATTCCTATTTGTGCGCCGCCAGGTTCCTGTTTGAAGCCTTGCCCTTTACTGCATTCTCTCTGTTTTATTTGCTCCAGTGAGATTCTATCTCCTGTTCTTGTTGAGATGCGTGCATTGATTTCTCTGAATCAGAAGCTTCAGTTCGGTATGTGTTGTTGTGTTTATTCCTGAGGTTGTGTCTCTGTTGCGTTTGTTCTTCACGCAAGTAGTACTAGTTCTTGCTATTGCAAGTAGTACTACTTTCTTGTAGCAACAGTACACTAGTACTCTAGCCTTGCTTTTTCCTGCACAGCTTTTTGATCGAGTTGACAGGGCTAAAGTCTCTTTTCTGGCTATTTCTAGCGAGGCCCCTTCTCTCTGTTCGAAGTCCCTCAGCTTCGTGAGGCAGGCTTCGATCTGACATCCTCGAGGGCTCCGCTTGAACTTCGAACTTCATTTTGTGTACTGTGTTGCTAGCTTCGAAGTACGTTTTTTGTGCGGTCAACTTTACATACTTCGACCGTCTGTGCGAAGGTATACTCCGACAGGCTTCGAAGTTGACTTCGAAGCTAGTCTCTCTGATATACTTCGCTCGACATGTAGTCTCTGAGGTCTTTCAGCTGCCGTCATTTTCGAGGGTCACAGCTTGTGAGTTCAAAGCTTGTCATTCGAAGTGTGTTTGTGATCTTTGACTTGTGTGTCAACACCTGCAGACTTCGTTTCGAAGCTGACCTGTTGTTCGAAGGTCATACCTAGATATTACTAGCTTCGAAGGTAACCGTGTAGACTTCGAGTTGGTCTTGCTGTTGCGTGTTTGGCTTCGCTTATCTTTCGAAGGTTGTCTTTCTGAGCTTGTTCGAAGCTTTCTATTCGAAGTCTAGCCTTCGAAGTACACTGTTCGAAGCAACCTTCGACTTTGTCATACTTCGCTTCGAAGCATACTTCGCTCTTTGCCACACACGATCTAGGCTAGACCAAACAAACCTTCGACACTAACCTCTGAAGCAGGCTTCGACACTGACCTCCGAAGCAGGCTTCAACACAGTAGAGCAGGCTTCGCCAAGTTCCGAATAGGAGACAAATCTGAACAGTAACTTCTCATCTCACTTTATATATACTTAGATCATTCATTGAGAAGTTTGACCTGACATGTCTAGTATACTTTGTTTATTTGCCTAGTTGCACTGCTTTGGTGGTTCTCTGTTTGATATCAGTTGCTTCTAGCCTAGATACCTTTAGACTTAGGCTATCTGTTCATATTCTGCTGCTTAGTCTTTTGAGGTGCGTTGGGTGTTAGGAACAGGCCATATATTCGAAAGAATTTTTTAAGGCGCCCATTCACCCCCCCCCCCCCTCTGGTCGCTACTTTCGGTCCTACAAGTGGTATCAGAGCTTGGTTAGGGTTTTTCCATACCTTAACCGGTGCTAAACCCCAGTAGTGATCATGACGTCTCTTGGCAAGGTCCCATCCTTGGAAGCTTATGGCTATAATTATTGGAAGACTCGCATGCGAGCCTATCTCATGAGCCAGTTGCTGAGTGTGGTACTCCTGGTATCATCGCTCAGCATGTGAACAATAGCAAAGCTGTGAACATCTTGTTTTCTGGTTTAGGTCCCACTGAATTTGAGCGTGTGAGCCATCTCTCCACTACGTGAGGGGACAGCCCAGGTCAAGGCTCGGCTCTATCAGACCTACCGGTGTGAATATGAGAACTTCACACAAAAGCCGGGTGAATCTGTTGAAGCGTTGTTTGGTCGTTTTCAGTCGATCATAAACAAGCTTCGGGATAACAAGGCTTTGGGTGTTCAGTTAGTCTCAGATCACGAACAGGCGCTCAAGGTTCTCCATACCTTGGACCCAAAGATCTGGGAGATCAAGGTATCCTCTATCATTGAGAGCACTTCTTATGATACCTTGACCATTTCTGATTTGTTTAGCAAGCTGAAGGCCACCGAGGTTGATACCCAGTTGAGATCAAATCTCACTAACTCTGGATCAAAGTCTCTGGCCCTTGCTACACCTTCTGTTGATCCCTCTTCTGTGAGTTGTGTTGGGTTCTCTTTGATGTCTATCACTGAGGACCAGCTTGAGTCGTTGGGAGATGATGATTTGTGTCTTTTTAACAACCGGGTGCGTCGTGTTTATGACAAAAGAATGTTCAAGAGACACGGCACAAAATCCGGGTGCTTTGAGTGTGGTGATCCAGGACACTTCATCGCCGACTGCCCCAAGCGCAATGGACACAAGAAGGGCACCGGTGGTGGCTTCCACGACTCCGGCAAGCACAACAGCTCCTCCTTCAACAAGGGCAAGCCAAAGACCAGATTCTTCAGAAAGGCCCTGAAGGACTACCGGTGAGAGAACAAGAAGCGTGACAAGGCCTTCTTCGCTGAGATGGAGAAGAGCTACTCCAAGCGGTCCACGTCTTCTTCCTCTTCATCGATCTCAAGCGATGAGGAGATCATCATCAGGAAGGGGAAGGACAAGGACGATCCAGCGGGCCTTTGCTTCATGGCCTTCGGGCACAGACCGAAGAGCCGCTCACATCAGCGCCGAAGATCCCGCAAGAGCTTCTGCTCAATGGCTCTTGGGGATAAGGAAGAGAAGAGCTCCTCCGATGACTCCGACGACGATGACAACGAAAAGGTATCATCTTATGAACGCGAAATTGTTGATTTACTTGAAAGCAATCGTCAGGAGTTAAAATATCGGGAAAAACTGCTTAGAGGGGCTAAGAAGAGGATAGATGAGTTAGAGAGTGATCTTGCCGTGGCCAACGGTAGAATTGAGAGTCTATCTTCTTCCCCCTGCTTGGGTGAATCTGAGAACTTCACACAAAAGTCGGGTGAATCTGTTGAAGCATTGTTTGGTCATTTTCAATCGATCATAAACAAGCTTCGGGACAACAAGGCTGAGGGTGTTCAGTTAGTCTAGAATCACGAGCAGGCGCTCAAGGTTATCCATACCTTGGAGCCAAAGATATGGGAGATCAAGGTATCCTCTATCATTGAGAGCACATCTTATGATACCTTGACCATTTCAGAGCTGTTTAGCAAGCTGAAGGCCACCGTGGTTGATACCCAGCTGAGATCAAATCTCACTGGCTCTGGATCAAAGTCTCTGGCCCTTGCTACACCTTCTGTTGATCCCTCTTCTGTGAGTTGTGCTGGGTTCTCTTTGATGTCTATCACTGAGGACCAGCTTGAGTCTTTGGGAGATGATGACCTATGTCTTTTTAACAACCGGGTGCGTCGTGTTTATGACAAAAGAATGTTCAAGAGACACGACACAAAATCTGGGTGCTTTGAGTGTGGTGACCCAGGATACTTCATCGCTGACTGCCCCAAGCGCAATGGACACAAGAAGGGCACCGATGGTGGCTTCCACGACTCCGGCAAGCACGACAGCTCCTCCTTCAACAAGGGCAAGCCAAAGACCAGATTCTTCAGAAAGACCCTGAAGGACTACCGGCGTGAGAATAAGAAGTGCGACAAGGCCTTCTTCGCCGAGATGGAGAACAGCTACTCCAAGCGGTCCACGTCTTCTTCCTCTTCATCGAGCTCAAGCGATGAGGAGATCATCATTAGGAAGGGGAAGGACAAGGACGACCCAGCGGGCCTTTGCTTCATGGCCTTCGGGGATAGACTGAAGAGCCGCTCATATCAACGCTGAAGATCCCACGAGAGCTTCTACTCAATGGCTCTTGGGGAAAAAGAAGAGAAGGGAACCTCCGATGACTCCGACGACGATGACAACGAAAAGGTATCATCTTATGAACGTGAAATCGTTGATTTACTTGAAAGCAATCGTCAGGAGTTAAAATATCGGGAAAAACTGCTTAGGGGGGCTAAGAAGAGGATAGATGAATTAGAAAGTGAGCTTGCCGTGGCCAATGGCAGAATCGAGAGTCTATCTTCTTCTCCTTGCTTGGGTGATAGCAGTGATTGCCCAAAGTGTGAGGTGCTTCTGTGTGACCTGTCGACTCTGAAGTCCAAGTACACAAAAAGGGTTGATGAGAGGGACGCTTTGGCCACTGAGCTTGAAAGCGCTCAGCTGGAGCTGAAAGATGCTCAAGCCACTGTCGTCGCACCCTGTGTTGATTGCCCATCTCATCTAGCTGCCTTAGTTGAGCTGAAATCCAAGGGCGATGAGCATTTGGGCGATTTGGAGAGGTTGAGAGCTGAGCTTGCGCAGACTAGGCTAGAGCTTGAGACATTATCAGTTCCACCCACTGTCTGTGAGAACTGTTTGTCTCTTAGAATAGAATTGATCAAGCTGAAAGCCGAAAAGTCTGTCCAAGTAGAGAGTGAGTGTGAGACCTGTTTGTCTTAGGTGGAGGTTCTAGCTTCCTTGAGAGAGGAGCTAGCTGATTCTCAGAATGAGAACTTTTACCTCCGTTCTATCCTGAGTTGGATCAGTGCCAGAGAGCCACAGCTCGGCATGATGATCCAGCAGTTCAAGAGGCAAGATGGGTTTGGGGTAGGTTACACCTACACCAAGGCTGACTTTGAGAGTGCCATTAGCCGGGCAGTGGAGTGGAGTAAAATGACTCCTGAGTAGAGATACCCCAAGACTCACTCCACTTAGTCTTCCCAGGCTTGTCAGCCCAAGGATGGAGTGATCCATGAACCACCCAAAGCTCCACCCAAGAAACCTATTTGGGTTCCAAAGCCCAAACACCTCAGCACTTCTCTAGACTCTCTTCCTGGACCCTCTCAGCCCAAGAAGACTACACCTAACACCACCAAGCCCAAGAATCCCAAGCCTCAACCACATCCCAAGAAGCCCACCTATCATTGTGAGTACTGTCAGAGAGACGGGCATCTTGCGGAGTTTTGCTTTAGGAGGAAGCGGGTTGAGAGAGCTGAGAGAGCTCGTGGTGGTCAGGAGCATTTCTACCAGCAGGGTGGTAGGCTGCGTATTCCTCGACGTGGGGAGAGGCTGGAGGCCAGGCCGCGTCGTGTAGTTGGTGGTAGAGGAGACGGCTTTCTTGCCCGTGCTCCAGTTGGTGGTGGTCGTTCCGGTAGAGCTCCAGGCCGTTTTGGCTACGGTCCTGGACCTCGTGGCCGAAGTTTTTGGCAGAACCGAGGAACGCGCTCTGAGCCGCGTTTTGGTTCGGTCTCTCATAATGATTTCTGCTTTCCATCTTTTGAGCAGATGGCTCGACACTGGTTTAGCTCTTTTGCTAAACCTGGTGCCGGACCATTTGCTCCCACTTACAGCCACTGATTGTGCAGGATCGGGGACTGGAGGACGTTTGGATCATGGACTCAGGATGCTCACGCCACATGATGGGACATCGCAGATGGTTCTCCAGTCTCACTCCCCCGAGCTCCAAAGAATACATCACATTCGGGAACAGTGGTCAAGGGAAGGTAAGTGGCATAGGCTCAATTCGCATTTCAGATCATTTCTCTTTGAAGAATGTTGCTTTGGTTAAGAATTTGAACTTCAATTTGATTTCTGTTTCGCAACTTCTTGAGGATGGTTTGGAAGTGCGTTTTAAGAAGGGCAATTCTTCTGTGTTTGATTCTAGAGGGTCTTTGATTTGCCAGATTTTACCATTCGGTAAAGTTTTTCGAATTGACTTCTCTAGTTGTTTTGGCCCTTCTCGGTGTTTGATTGCTGGATCTTCTTCTGAGCTCTAGAAGTGGCATAGGAGGTTAGGTCATTTGAGTTTTGATCTGCTAGTCAGGTTAAGCTCTATGGACCTCATCCGAGGATTGCCCAAGCTTAAAATGGAGAAAGATCTAGTGTGTCATCCCTGTCGTCATGGGAAAATGGTTGCCGCTTCTCACTCACCTGTGACTCAGGTGATGACTTCGTATCCGGGCGAGCTATTACACATGGACACTGTCGGTCCAGCTCGGGTACGCTCAGTCGGTGGGAAGTGGTACGCACTTGTGATTGTTGACAATTTTTATCGATTCTTGTGGGTTTTCTTTTTGGAGTCTAAGGATGAGACTTTTCATTTTGTTCATGACCTGATTTTGAAGCAGAAGAATGAGAACAATAGTCAGATGCGAGCAATTCGCTCCGACAACGGCTCTGAGTTCAAGAACTCTCAGTTCGTCAGCTTCTGTAGTGATCAGGGTCTTGACCATCAGTTTTCTGCTCCTTACACTCCCCGACAGAACGGCGTTGTGGAACGAAAAAACCGCACGCTAGTCGAGATGGCCAGGACGATGCTCGATGAGCACAGGACTCCTAGGCACTTTTGGGCTGAAGCCATGAACACAGCTTGCTATCTGGCCAACCGCATTTTTCTTAGAGCTTACCTAGGTAAGACCTCATACGAGTTGCGGTTTGGGAGACAGCCCAAGGTGAGCCACTTGCGAGCATTTGGCTGCAAGTGCTTTGTGCTCAAGAAGGGAGGGCATTTTGACAAATTTGAGTCTCGTTGTTGGGATGGAGTTTTTCTTGGCTATGCGTTGCATTCTCGAGGCTTCCGTGTTTGGAACCTCGACTCCCAGCAGCTTGTGGAGACTTGTGAAGTTTCTTTTGACGAGTCCATGCCTTCTTTGACTCCTTCTTTTGAGCTTTCTGGTGATGATGAGCTCGGAGAATCCATCTTCGAGGAAGATGAGGATACTCCAGCTGCTGATGAGGGTGGGCCTTCTGTACCCCCTGCAGAGCCCACACCTTCTGAGACTTCGACTGAGGACGAGGGTGGACCTCTGATCACTTCTTCCACTTCGATCGAGCCCCCTCAGTCGAGTCCAGAGGTGCTGGATGCTGACTCCGGTGAGGTGACTTCGGATCACCAGGGAACCCGAGCAGTTCAGCGTGATCATCCCTCAGAGTTCATCATCGGTGATTTGACTGAGAGAACTTTGCGTTCATCTACCTCTCTTGCTGTGTTTGCTGAATCTGCTTTTGTTGCATCTTTTGAGCCCAAAGATGTTTCTCATGCTCTTTCTGATTCTAACTGGATTAATGCTATGAAAGAAGAGCTTGAGAACTTTGTCCGCAATCGGGTTTGGACACTAGTTGAGCCGCCACCAGGATGCAACCCCATAGGCACCAAGTGGGTGTTCAAGAACAAACAAGGTGAAGATGGGGTTGTGGTGCGCAACAAGACTCGATTAGTTGCCCAGGGTTATTGCTAGAAAGAAAGTATTGACTTTGAAGAAACCTTCGCACCTGTTGCACGTCTTGAGTCCATTCGTATTCTTCTAGCTTTTGCCGTTTCGAAGGGTTTTAAGCTCTTTCAAATGGATGTCAAGAGTGTTTTTCTGAACGGGTACATAGAAGAGGAGGTTTATGTTAGGCAACCCCCCGGTTTTGAGAACCCTAAGTTTCCTCGACATGTTTTTAAGCTTCAAAAGGCTTTATACGGGTTGAAGCAAGCCCCCAGGGCTTGGTATGACCGGTTGAAGCAATTTTTGTTGGGGAAGGGCTTTGTGATGGGTTTGGTGGATAAGACTCTCTTTTTGCTCAGAGTTTCTTCAGACTTCTTAGTTGCTCAGATTTACGTGGACGATATTATTTTTGGCGGTACTACTGATTCTCTTGTGTCCAAGTTCTCTGAGCAGATGCACAGTGAGTTTGAGATGAGCCTCATGGGTGAGCTCAAGTACTTCTTAGGGCTCCAGATCAAGCAGACCAAGGACGGCACCTTCATCCACCAAGGTAAGTATACTCGTGACATGTTGAAAAATTTTGACTTTGGTGGTGAGTTGAAGCCGCAGATGACCCCGATGGGCACATCTGGGGGTCTGGACAAGGATGAGAGCGGCGTCAAGGTCAATGAAAGGGAGTTTCGAGGGATGATCGGTTCGCTGCTGTACTTGACGGCAACAAGACCGGACATACAGTTCGTCGTGGGACTTTGCGCGCGTTTCCAATCTTCACCACGCGTGTCTCATCGGCAGGCTGTCAAGCGCATCTTCAGGTATCTCACTTATGCGCCCGATCTCGGTCTTTATTATTCAGCATCATCATCTCTTGATTTATCTGGCTTTTCGGACACTGACTTTGGTGGGTGCCGGTTGGATCGCAAGTCGACTTCCGGTACTTGCTAGTTTCTTGGTTTGTCTCTTGTCTCTTGGTCTTCTCGAAAGCAATCTGGAGTTGCTCTTTCGACCACTGAGGCTGAGTATGTAGCTGCTGCTCACAGTTGGTTTAGATGATTTCCACTCTGCGAGATTTTGGGTTGTTCATTCCTACCAGAGTTCCTTTGTTTTGCGACAGCACCAGTTCAATTAGTGTAGGGAAAAACCCTTGTCTCCATTCAAAAACCAAACACATTGATGTGCGCTTTCATTTTCTGCGGGGTCAATATGAGAAAGGTGTCATTGACCTTGTTCATATTGATACCCATCATCAGTTGGCTGACATTTTCACCAAACCCCTAGATCAGTCTACCTTTGAGCGTTTACGAGGGGATTTGGGTGTTGTGTATCCTTTCTAGGATATTTTGCGTCAGTTTTCCTTCTTCTTTACTCTTTTCTTGAGTCTTTTTGTGTGTGTTCATCTCTTGCATATTCACATATCACACTTTGAGCCTGCTTCTGTTATATGATTGAACTGCTTTACTTATTCTAGCTGGTACATGCTTTTGATTACTCGTCGATGATCATGTTTTGCTTCAGTTCACTTGATATGTCTGATATCTGTCATATGCATGGCTTTTTATGCTTTAAACTTGAAAAATGATCACCATTGCTTCTGGTAACTAGCATGCGTAGGCTGAATGTTCTTGCTATCTGTTACATGCCTTGTAGCTAGTTCCTGACTTAGATGCAAACAAGCAACTTGGACATCTTTCTACTTTAAAACATGGAAATGTGCCGTAAAAATGATGAAAAATCAAGAAAAAATGAAAATTCCATGTCTTTTATGCATAACTTGAAAAGATCCAGGTGGGTTTGCTTTGTCGCATTGCATTGTTCTAGACTGCGTACCATAGCACTTTGGTATGAACAAGGACAGTATAATGTATGCCAAGACCAATGTCTTAAGCTTATCATGGTTCAGATCTGGCCTAGGCTTGACTTGGTCGGTCAGCATAAGGTTTGACATGCAAGTAACCCCTGGCATAAATGAAAAAGAGAAAAGAAAAGGCCTGAAAATTGAAATGAGAACAAGTTTGCTGAAGCACTTTGTTTTGGACAATGCTTATCTTGGTAGATATCGGTTAGCTTCTACATCTCATGCTTTAACTTGCTTGTTAACTGGAAAATATGGTGATGCTTTTGTTTGCAAAAACTGAAAAATGCATGCTAATGACTCTCTTTAGATATCATCTGTTGCACTGATCATGCCATGTGTCTTAGACAGTATGTCTTTTGCTCTACTTGTTAGATGTTGTAATTGCAGTCAATCATATCTAAGAAGCATGCTTTATTCACTCCACCTGCAGTCCAGTTACATTCATTGCATATTTTGAGGGGGAGTTGCAGTTCAGGGGGAGTCTGTGTCTCTTTTGAGTGCTTGATGAGTTCACTTGTCAACAAGGGGGAGAAATTTTGGGATAAGAGTTCGAGGGGGAGTTTTTGTCTCACTTACTCTTTTGATATCTCACTTATGCGCCCGATCTTGGTCTTTTCTATTCAGCTTCATCATCTCTCGATTTATCTGGCTTTTCGGATGCTGATTTTGGTGGGTGTCGGTTGGATCGCAAGTCGACTTCTGGTACTTGCCAGTTTCTCGGTTCTTCTCTTGTCTCTTGGTCTTCTCGAAAGCAATCTGGAGTTGCTCTTTCGACCACAGAGGCTGAGTACGTAGCTGCTGCTAGCTGCTGCTCACAGTTGGTTTAGATGATTTCCACTCTGCGAGATTTTGGGTTGTTCTTTCCTACCAGAGTTCCCTTGTTTTGCGACAGCACTAGTGCAATTAGTGTAGGGAAAAACCCATGTCTCCATTCAAAAACCAAACACATTGATGTGCGCTTTCACTTTCTGCGGGATCAATATGAGAAAGGTGTCATTGACCTTGTTCATGTTGATACCCATCATCAGTTGGCTGATATTTTCACCAAACCCCTAGATCAGTCTACATTTGAACGTTTACGAGGGGATTTGGATGTTGTGTATCCTTTTTAGGATATTTTGCGTCAGTTTTCTTTCTTCTTTACTCTTTTCTTGAGTCTTTTTGTGTGTGTTCATATCTTGCATATTCATATATCACACTTTAGAGCTGCTTCTGTTATGATTGAACTTCTTTACTTATTCTAGCTGGTACATGCTTTTGATTACATGTCAATGATCATGTCTTGTCTCAGTTTGCTTGATAAGTCTGATATCTGTCATATGCATGGCTTTTATGCTTTAAAATTGAAAAATGATCACCATTGCTTCTGGTAACTACCATGCGTAGGCTGAATGTTCTTGCTATCTGTTACATGCCCTGTAGCTAGTTCCTGACTTAGATGTAAATATGCAACTTGGACATCTGTATGCTTTAAACATGGAAATGTGCTATAAAAATGATGAAAAATCAAGAAAAATGAAAGTTCCATGCCTTTTATGCATAACTTAAAAAGATCCAAGTGGGTTTGCTTTGTCGCATTGCATTGTTCTGGACTGCTTACCATAGCAATTTGGTATGAACTAGGACAGTGTAATGTATGCCAAGACCAATGTCTTAAGCTTCTGATGGTCCAGTTCTGGCCTAGGCTTGACTTGGTCAGTCAGCATAAGGTTTGACATGCAAGTAACCCCTGGCATAAATGAAAAAGAGAAAAGAAAAGGCCTGGAAATTGAAATGAGAACAAGTTTGCTGAAGCACTTTGTTTTGGACAATGCTTATCTTGGTAGATATCGGTTAGCTTCTACATCTCATGCTTTACCTTGCTTGTTAACTGGAAAATATGGTGATGCTTTTGTTTGCAAAAACTGAAAAATGCGTGCTAATGACTCTCTTTAGATATCATCTGTTGCACTGATCATGCCATGTGTCTTAGACAGTATGTCTTTTGCTCTACTTGTTAGATGTTGTAATTGCAGTCAATCATATCTAAGAAGCATGCTTTATTCACTCCACCTGCACTCCAGTTACATTCATTGCATATTTTGAGGGGGAGTTGCAGTTCATGGGGAGTCTGTGTCTCTTTTGAGTGCTTGATGAGTTCACTTGTCAACAAGGGGGAGAAATTTTGGGATCAGAGTGTGAGGATCAGAGTTTAAGGGGGAGTTTATGTCTCGCTTGTTCTTACTCTGTTGATATCCTTGTTGGGGAGTTTATGTCTCGCTTGTTCTTACTCTGTGGATATCCTTGTTATTCTGAAATCGCACTCATTCTGAGCTTTTACCTTTGGTTAACCATAATGATCGCTTCTTGCTTTTGTTCCGCTTTTGGTCATTAGGGTTAAACTTTTACCTTATTTTCTTCTTCTTTATTTTCTTGTGCTTTGTTTTCGTGTTTCCACAGTTGTTCGTAGGTTCTGAAGAGCTGAAGAAGTGAAGTGTTGACAATGCACTCATCAAGGGGGAGATTGAGGAGCCATGCTGAATAGCGTGGGCCTCATGGCTCCAGATGTGATGAGTCATTGTCAATGATAGTCAAAGAGGACAAATGAAGAGAGGAGATCTGCTGTTTCATGGGCCGCGAGTGACTCAGGTACACGGGTAGCGAGTGACTGTTGGGCTGAGAGAGCTGCGAAGTCGGGCTGGCCCAATCCGGGTACATGGGCCAGAAGCAGTAGAAGACCCACTGGGCTGTTGACCAGGGTTGACTCAGGTACACGGGCGGTGAGTGATTGCTGGGCTGAGAGAGCTGCGGAATCGGGCCGGCCCAATCCGGGTACCTGGTGCAAAGTCGGTGGAGGCTTTGTCAGTTTCGGCGCAAAACTGACAACCGTTGATCTTGTATCGGACTGTCCAGAAGAGAAGTCGTAGTCGCTACGAAAGCTTAGCTTCCGGATAAGTCATCTGTATCTCTAGGCCCACAGTCAGTCAGTTGTGTCTGTAAAAATACCTAAGGGCAGTTGAGTCTTTTCCTTTATTTTAGTGTCTGTAAAAACCCTATGGGGCTGGTGAAATATTCTAGGCCATTGGGCAGCCTATAAATAGGGCCCCAATCCCTAGGGTTGGACTACCCTTCTAGAATTCACTTTTCAATCCATTGGGTCATTTTGCTCCCTGCGGTTTCTCTTTCCTGTTCCTGTTTGTGCGCCGCCAAGTTCCTGTTTGAAGCCTTACCCTTTACTGCATTCTCTCTGTTTTATTTGCTCCAGTGAGATTCTATCTCCTGTTCTTGTTGAGATGCGTGCATTGATTTCTCTGAATCAGAAGCTTCGGTTCGATATGCGCTGTTGTGTTTATTCCTTAGGTTGTGTCTCTGTTACGTTTGTTCTTCACGCAAGTAGTACTAGTTCTTGCTATTGCAAGTAGTACTACTTTCCTGTAGCAACAGTACACTAGTACTCTAGCCTTGCTTTTTCCTGCACAGCTTTTTGATCGAGTTGACAGGGCTAAAGTCTCTTTTTTGGCTGTTTCTAGCGAGGCCCCTTCTCTCTGTTCGAAGTCCCTCAGCTTCGTGAGGCAGGCTTCGATCTGACATCCTCGAGGGCTCCGCTTGAACTTCGAACTTCATTTTGTGTACTGTGTTGCTAGCTTTGAAGTACGTTTTTTTGTGCGGTCAACTTTACATACTTCGACCGTCTGTGCGAAGGTATACTCCGACAGGCTTCGAAGTTGACTTCGAAGCTAGTCTCTCTGATATACTTCGCTCGACGTGTAGTCTCTGAGATCTTTCAACTGCCGTCATTTTCGAGGGTCACAACTTGTGAGTTCGAAGCTTGTCATTCAAAGTGTGTTTGTGATCTTCGACTTGTGTGTCAACACCTGCAGACTTCGTTTCGAAGCTGACCTGTGGTTCGAAGGTCATACCTAGATATTACTAGCTTCGAAGGTAACCGTGTAGACTTCGAGTTGGTCTTGTTGCTGCGTGTTTGGCTTCGCTTATCTTTCGAAGGTTGTCTTTCTAAGCTTGTTCGAAGCTTTCTGTTTGAAGTCTAGCCTTCGAAGTACACTGTTCGAAGCAACCTTCGACTCTGTCATACTTCGCTTCGAAGCATACTTCGCTCTTTGCCACACACGATCTAGGCTAGACCAAACAAACCTTCGACACTAACCTCCGAAGCAGGCTTCGACACTGACCTTCGAAGCAGGCTTCGACACCGACCTCCGAAGCAGGCTTCGACACAGTAGAGCAGGCTTCGCCAAGTTCCAAACATGAGACAAATCTGAACAGTAACTTCTCATCTCACTTTATATATACTTAGATCATTCATTGAGAAGTTTGACCTGACATGTCTAGTATACTTTGTTTATCTGCCTAGTTGCACTGCTTTGGTGGTTCTCTGTTTGACATCAGTTGCTTCTAGGCTAGATACCTTTAGACTTAGGCTATCTGTTCATATTCTGCTGCTTAGTCTTTTGAGGTGCGTTGGGTGTTGGGAACAGGCCATATATTCGAAAGAATTTTTTAAGGCGCCCATTCACCCCCCTCTGGTCGCTACTTTCGGTCCTACAGCTAGGCGAGCGATTGCGTTCGGAGAGAGTTGTGGCAGGGTGACATGGAATAAATTTAGTACCTCAAAAAGGAACTCCACTACTGGGAGTCCTAATCCGGCTTCGAAAAATGCCTCAAACACCACCACTTATCCGATTCGTGGCGCCGGAATTACTTCACCTCTAGACTGGCGAATCTTGATTCCAGGTCCCATCTTCCCAGCAATCGCCGCCACAATTGATTTCTTCGAGCACATTGACGGTCCGAAGCTATACGACTGGTCCATATACTTGGTGGATGCCAGACGAAGATCATGGGGATCGGCTGGGCGAGGGTTGTCCGAACTGCCCGCTGCCACTGCTGACGCCATCGCTTGTTGGCGAGCTAAAGATGAAGTAGGAACGAGAGCTTTGTGGCTAGTCTTCGCCATTGGGGGAAAGGAGAATTTTAGTAGATTAACTCAGGAAGAGACAAGGTGAAATGTGGAAGCACTCGGTAAAAGTATCCAAAATTTACCTTTACTTTCTTTTTATAGCATGGATTTGTTGAACTGTACATTATGGTGCGCTGCTTGGTTGCCCCATTACGTCCCCTATACCGTCATAATTTGCAGAAATGTTTCATGAAAATTACAGCCTATGAGGATAAACGACTGTTAGCCCTCTCAAAGAATAACGACTCTATTCTTGAGTCTAACGGCTCTGAAGTTTAACAGCTTGAAGACTAACGACTATATTAGCTCCACAAAGGATCCATCTCCGAAGCCATTTTCGTGAATGTCTCCACATAGAAGTTGGTCCGAAGACCCTCAACTTCCGAATGTTTCTAAGGATGGTAATGTTTTTCAAGTTCCTTTCTTGATTCTAAGCATGAAATTATTTCTTGCGTATACTGCCTTCTTTATTACGTAGGCAATTCAAGAAGGAGTATTCGAGGGGCTACTGTTGGGGGGAAATATTTCATCCTCTAGAAGTTAGGGTCACTCCTATATCAATACAAGCCGAAGAATGTGAAGTCAGAAGTTTTGATCTCGAAAGATCTTAGAAGCATCAAGGCTCTGCTGTATTCGGAGCCCTATACAGCGGAGACCTCCATCAAAGCTTCGGTGTGACGAAGCCTCCCGAAACCTCTTCTGATTAGATTAGTCATTTACTCTTTTATCCCTATGAAGAATATTAAACAGTATCTTCTTAGTCGGTTGTAATTAGCGGGTAAAGAAGTCTTTTCCCTCTGTATTCAGTGTATAAATACCCCTCTTCACTCTGTAAAGGGCATCGAATACTTAGATATTCAATACACACTTTGAACTATCTCAGGCTATTATCCATCTTCGGAGGCTTGGAATAGTTTACTCAAGCAAACACTTCGTTTGTTACACACATAGTTTCTTAAACCTGTTAGCGTAATCTTTAGCCAACAGGGGTGATCTTTTATCAAGTGACATGTTTCTACTCTTTTCTGAGTTTTTATGGTCACTTGTGCGCTGAACTTGAAACTTTCATCATGTTTCTTTTTGGGTTGTCAATGCACTCATCAAGGGGGATATTGTGAAACCAAGTGCGGTACCACTGTGGTTTTTGTTTTTGTGTTGAGTGATTAACAAGGTTGAGCGATCTAGAGTTATGAAGTGAATGGTTTTTTGCTTGCATCGATGGGGGATCGATGTGTGGATATGGAGAGTGTATGCCGAGGGGATCGATGTGTGTCGCGTTTCGTGTTTTGGCTTGTCTCATGTGTGACAGGTGGAGATGTAATAAAATATATACTTATATAGTAGTGAATAAACTCATAGTAAATATATCTCGAATATGTACGACTATCTACTAGTGCAAAATATTCCAGTACCTAGCACGTATCACGGAAACATATAAAAAATATGTGTAAGAACAACACCCTCGATATACATGAAACATTTTATTTATATAAATAAAAATTTGACCACAACACCTACATTAAAAAATATTATATTGTTGTGATATCGAAATAGATATATATAAACATATAATAAATGTCCCATGGTGTGACATATCACGTTTATTATCATGACTGCATGCGTGTGTGATATAAATAATTAAATAGATATACACATATTTAAAGTAAATAATATATGTCATGATAAAATAAATATGATGGATATGACACCATACACATATGTCAAATATATATATATATATGTGCAATGATAATAAAATAAATAGCCATCGTGAAATATCGTGTTTTATAGAGACCGATGTAATATTTCAAAGAAAATATACCGAAAATTATGCAGTCAGTTACAACATGCATCTTTAAAATAAAAAGAAGAGAAATATATATAAAGAATGATGAATAATTTATACAACTTATAAATGAAGTTGATCACATATTTTTCTGGTTCCAAATGTCAACCATATACATATTTATACAATAAATATAATTAAACAATAATAAATTAATAAAGATGATTTTGATCAAATCATAAAAAAGGAATATATATTCTTTGCATGCATAAAAAATGAGAGCAGAACAAGCCCCTCTTGCATGCAATGTGTGCAGCTTTTTCACTTGTGTACAGAGTTTGCATGGTAGCAAAAAAATGCATGCGTCTCGTACAGGAACCAGGGCAGATTTTTGCTGGTAAAAAAATATAATAACAAAAAGAAAGTGAGCCACGACAGCAACCCATGCATGATGCCCACGTTCTGCCTGTAGCACTACGCCACTGCAAACGTTCTGCGTGTAGGTTCGAGGGGTCTGCTTGAGTTCATAAAGAGTCTTATGAAGTTTAAGGACTTTATGTGGGTATTTGGGGTTTTCAAAACCAGGGATTGTTTTACATAAACATCTTCACCTATGAAACCATTAAGAAAAGCACTTTTGACATACATTTGATAAAGTTTGAATCCCCGGGATGTCGCAAAGGCAAGCAAAATCCTAATGGCCTCAAGACGAGCAACATGTGCAAAAGTTTCAGTAAAATCAATCCCTTCTAATTGAGAATAACCCTGAGCTACAAGTCTAGCCTTGTTTCTAACTATAGTCCCATCCTCCCCTTGTTTGTTTTTGAAAATCCATTTTGTTCCAATGAAATGAACATTTGGTGGAGGATCAACTAAAGTCCAGACTTGGTTTCTCTCAAAATTTTCAAGTTCTTCATGCATGGCATTGATCCAACTAGAATCAGAAAGTGCATGACTAACATCTAAGGGCTCAAAAGAAGTAACAAAAGTGGAATCAATGAAATGAGCATGAGAACGTGTTACCCTTTGATCAAGCTCACCAATGATCTGCTCGGGAGGATGCATCCTTTGAACGTGATGTGGAGCCTCGTGGCGAGATGCAGTCTCCCCCTCAACTTGTGTGTTGGAGTGGTCCAAGATGACCGATGTCGAGGTAGTTGCTTCGGGACCTTGTGCCGAAGTGGTCGAAGCGGGGTCGGCTTCGGGGGTTGATGTCGAGGGTAGTAGGGCTTCATCCTCGAAATCTCCGAGATCTTCTTCTTCGAGGTCTGCTCCATGTCGTGTTCATTTGCCTGTTCAAATGCAGAACTAACAGAGGGGGTTGATTCATCAAAAGTCACATCACATGACTCGATGACAGTGTTAGTCTCCAAATTATAAACACGATAAGAATGACCATGGGTAGTGTAACCCAAAAAGATCCCGTCAGACGAACGCGACTCAAATTTATCCAAATTACTATGTTTTAGGATAAAGCAACGACAGCCAAATACTCGAAGATGAGTAACCTTGGGTTGTCTCCCAAAACATAGCTCATAAGATGTCAAATTCAAAATTGAGCGCAAGAAGATTCAGTTTGAGATGTAACAAGCAGTGTTCATGGCCTCAGCCCAGAATTTTCTAGGAGTCCTGTGCTCATCGAGCATCATCCTAGCCATCTCAACCAAAGTGCGGTTCTTTCTCTCAACAACACCGTTTTGTTGAGAAACCCGCGGAGCAGAAAATTGATGTTCTATGCCATGCTCCATGCAAAAGTCAACAAAGAGACTGTTCTTGAACTCAGTGCCATTATCACTTCGAATGAATTTCAATGCACCAGGGAGTTCAGTGAAAAGTCTCAAAGCCAAGCTCCGAAAGTGTGAAAACACTTCATCCTTGCTGGCAAGAAAGAAGACCCAAGAGTATCGAGAGAAATCGTCGACAATGACTAACACATACCACTTGCCGCCTAAAGAACTAACCCGAGAAGGACCTACAGTGTCCATCTGGAGAAGTTCTCCAGTTTGTTCAGTCATCATTGTGGTGACTGGCGAGTGCGAAGCGGCAATCATTTTTCCATGTCGACAAGGAGCGCAAACTAAATTCTTCACAAACTTGAGCTTGGGCAATCCTCGGATCAGACCTAGGGCACTCAGACGAGCGAGCAACTCAAAGCTCATAGGCCCTAGTCTCATATGCCACTTCTAAAGCTCGGAAGTAGAATGTGCAACAAGACAATGAGAAGAACAAGATGACTCAGAAAAATCAGCTCCAAAAACTCTCCCAACTCTAAAGATCTTGCAGACAACAACACCATCAGAATTGAGTACTTGCGAAGTATCGCGATGAAATCGCACTTCGAAGCCCTCATCAAGCAACTGAGATATAGAAAGCAAATGGTATCCCAGGTTTTCAACCAAAGCAACATCTTTGAGAGTGAAATTTGAGTTAATTCTTACCACACCTTTACCTTTCACTCTACTCCTTCGATTATTGCCGAAGGTGATATGTTCCCTTTGCTTGGTTGTGGTGAGGCTGGAGAACCATGCTGCATCTCCGGTCATATGGCGCGAACAACCAGAGTCCATGATCCACGTGCCCTCCAAGCCTCGGTCTGCCGCCTACACATGATAAGAAAATCTCGATCGCTCAGTGTTGGGGTGAGTGAAAATATGACGAGGCATCCAGCACTGAGTGATACGAGTAGTAGGCACAGTAAAAGTAGACTGTCTACGCACAGGATAATCAGAATGATGCAAAGTGCGAGGTCTACCTACATGCTGTGATCTAACAACATGACGAGGTCTCCTACCCTGATGAGGCACAAAGCTACTCGCCCGGGGTCTACCACCATATGAAACATAGTGAACACCTCGAGGAGCAAAATTTCTTCGAGAAGCACGAGGAGCCTCAAAAATAGGACGATAGTAAAACTCAGACTCATGCATACCTAAAGATGGGTAATGCATGTCCTAGTAACTCATCGCCTGAGAGCGTCGCTCATCCTTGATGCGACGAAAACAGAACCCAACCAAATGACCCACCCGCTGACAGTAGGAACAATGAAAAACTCTCCTAGGGGCACTCTCATGGGTCACAGGAGCAACTCTCACAGGCTCTTTGGGCTTCTGCTGAGTGGTTTTCTTGGGAGGGATTTTCTTGGCAGGAGGAGTGGTTTTCTTTGATGTCCGGGTATGCTTTTTGGCTGAAGGAGTGTCTAACAGAGCTCTCTCTTTCTCTAGGGTAGTGGGTGAGGTAAAAACAGTTTTGTTCTGACTATCTGAAGGAATCCTCTCAAAACCCAAACCTAGAGCTAACCCTGCTCTGTCAGCACACATCTTGGTCTTGGCAAGGAGCAAATCCATCCTACCCTTTCCCTCAGTGCATTTGTTAACCACAGAAAGAAGGTATTCATTTTCAGTCATGAGGTTTTCAGCTCGCTCTCTAACAGTGCCTAGCTGGTCCATAAGGGTCATGCAAGTGTCACACACAGGCTGCGCATCCTTAGAACTACCGGCCCTCTCCAATCTAGCCTCTAAATCATGAACATGCTTATCACGTAAATTAATGCTCTCGCGCAATAAAGAACAGTTCATGCAATCAATTATATCATGAGGTCTAGAATCAACCACCAAAAGCTGCTTCTGTGCAGTCTCAAGCTCAGATAGAGTTTGAGCATGTACAGAACGCAACTGAGCAAGCTCACCCATGACAACAGTACAAGATTCACATTCAGCATCATTAACTCTAGACTTAAGCATGGCATAATCAGTAGAAACAGATTCTAGCCTAACTCTACGGTCTTTTCTTTCTCTAGCGGCTTGCACAAGTAACCTATCCTGACCAAGAACTACTTCATTCAGTTCATCTAGTTTAATTGAAAGCTGGTCATAGGATAGTGGTACCTCAGATGAGTCAAGCTCATCGCCGCTGTGATCGCTATCGGCCATGAATCAAAGGCCGGTGAAATCTCGTCCCTTCTTGTCCTTCTTCTCCTCCTTCCTTGGAGACTCCTCCTCCTCAGAGCTCGACTCCTCAGTTGAGGAAGTGTCGATGTCGCTGAGAGCAGCAACAAATGCTCTGGAAGCAGCTTTGGCTACTCTCTTAGCCACCTTGCCGCGCTTGCCCTTCACAAAAGGCTTCCTCTCCTTTTTGTGGTATTTAGGGCGCTCACTCTCATCTCTCTTCTTGAGTTTAGGGAAATTGGCCTTGATGTGAGAAGTGTCGCCACACTCAAAACAAGCACTAAAACCACTTCTCTGATCCCGTCTCTCATGATGAAAATGGGTGAACCTTCTGGCAATGAGAGCAAGCTCATCATCATCCAGAGTGTCCACCTGCTCCTTAGTGACTGAGACCAGGGAGGACAAAGCAAAACCATCTGCAAGAACACAAGTGCCATATGTGCTTGGTTCTGCAGTGGTGCCACGGCTAGTGCTAGAAACTAATGCCAATGGCTGTGGCAAAGAGTTTCTGTGCACTGCAAGAGATGCCTTGGCAATCTCTGTGGACTTCAGCTTGCTGAAGAGCTCATCAAAGGTCAATGTGTCATAACCTGCGGACTCCTCAATGATGGATATCTTCACTTCCCATATGCTACGATCAAAAGCATAGAGAAGCTTGATAGCCCTATCATGATCATTGTAAGCAAGCATCCCGTTGGACCGAGAGTTACTCACTATCGCATCAAAGCGAGAAAACATGGCATCTATAGATTCACCAGGTGCCTGCACAAACAGCTGATACTGTTGATTGTATGTGCTTTGGCGTCTGGCCTTGATCTGTGTAGAAGCCTCTTGAAAAATAGTGAGAGTGGTCCAAATTTCCCTAGCTGTCCTAAGGTGTTGCACCCTATCAAACTCACTCCGGCTCAAACCAATGAACAGTATATTTCTAGCCTTGGAGTTGGCATTATACTGATCCTTCTCTGTTTGAGAGGTGCGAGTTTTAGGGATGGAGTATTGTGAGTCCACAATCTCCCAAATTGCATTTCCTTGGCTTAGCAAGTAAGCCTCCATGCGCACCTTCCAGTATGCAAAATCAGTCCCATCGAACAGAGGAAATTTTACCAACTCTATCTATGTCGCCAAGAGATCACAAAACCGGTTAAGGTCAACTGGTGATCTTAACCTGCTCTGATACCAATTGTTGGACCGGAAACGGCGACCAAAGGGGGGGTGAATGGGAGCTTTTAAAATTTCAGACTAAATATAGACTTCTGTTTTAATTTTGTCTTCTACGGAACAGGCTTTGAACACACCCTTCGAAGTTCAGGTTCGGAGGTATTTGACGGCTCCGAACAGAGGCTTCGCAAGGAGCAAAAGTTCGAAGCCAAGAAGACTTCGCTCCACCCACAACCCCAAAAAAACAGCTCTGCTAAGTCAGTGCAGGCTCCGCACATAGGGTGCTTCGAGCAGGCTTCGCACTTCACCCTTCGCAAGAGCGGACCTCCCTCTGAGGACTTCGATCAAAATACTTAGCGTCAGCAACTGGTGCTAGGCTTCGTACTTCAATGGACAAAACGCACACAAAACAGACTTCGCTAAAAGGCTTCGACACGGGAAGAAAACGGGCTTCGATCAGTGCTTCGCTAGTAATCAGCGAGGTCTAGCCTCCAGTTTGCATAGAGCGAACACACAAAGAAAAACACACTTCGCTCAGAACACACTTCGCCCAAACAGGCTTCGGTGCACAACCTCAAGTCAAGCGAAGTGACACACAAGAGATCGAAGCAAGCAGCGAGGTATGCAAACCGGCTCAAGCAGAAAATGAACACACAATCAAGACTTCGAAGCTTGAACAGGGAACACAAAAATTGAACTCACAGGATGAATACAGAGTATGGTGGCTAGTGCAGGAGTTCTACAATGAATGCTCAAAGTGTTGAATGTGACCTACACAGCCTCCACTATTTATAGCCACTATTCACCCATGTGAATTGACTACTTTACCCCTAGGGTTTACAATGGTTTTGTCTCATCAGAACAGAGGGGTACAAAAGGTAGTCTACTTTATTTGGAGGCTTCTCTGTCAGCTTTGCAGAGGGGACAGCGTCAGCTTTTTGCAGAGCGGACACTGTCAGCCTTTACAGTCTTGGACCCTTCTGAAGCCCCTCTTCGCACGCGAGGGGTGCGGTAGCTTCGGTGAGAAGCCTTAAGCCTGACGGCCTTCGCCTCACCGAAGTCAGCCTTCGATACAGTGATGGTTTTGAGCCGAAGCCGTCAAAGCCCTTGGGCCTTCACACCAACACCTTCGGAGTGGACCACCACGGCTTCGCAGCTTCTCCCAGCTCGAACTCCGTCAGTCCGTGTACCGAAACCATGCATGGCCGAAGTACCTCAAGTCCACGTCACTCCGGAGCCAGCCTTGCTCCGAAGCCTGCTTCACTCTGAAGCCCCACCTTCGGAGTACCACCCTTAGAAGTCCCTCCTTTCGTCCAAGGCCTCCGCATGAAGCATTCCATGAGCACTTCATCGCAGTGTCTCTCCCCGAGCACACTCCTCGACGAGCCTCACCTGGACCATGCCTTCAATTCACCTCGACTTCTAAGACCTTCGTCGGGTATACCTTCGAGTGTCTCCCTCCGGAGTACACTTCGAACACCTTGCCTCTGCAGAGGACTTGATCCACCATACTCCGAAGTCACTCCTTCCGGAGTACCCTTTGAAGTGCCTCGCTTCCGAGGACTTCGTCTCGGGGTACCTTCACCCGGAGCCATGCTCCGCACTTACTGCCTTCTCCTGGCGCACCTCGACCCGAGGTCCGACCTTGACCCCTTCGCAGCCTTCGTGATGGAGCTCCCTGCTCCCCTGGCATCAAGCCTCCCGCTTGACCCAGGTTCACTTGCTACGAACTGTCCGTCGCCTCCGAAGTCCCCTGCGCACCACAGACAAACAGACAAGTGTATCCAGTACCCCGGAGACCTCTCCGGGTAAGCAACCTTCGGCACACAGTCTGGTGTACCGCCCAAAGTACCGAGACCTTCGGTACAGCCAATCATCGTGTACTGTCGGACCCCTCCGACAGACACACTCCGCTGCAACAGCTGCAGCAACCAGACCCACCGAACCCTTCGGTGAAACAGCCTCCGAACAGCTTCGGAGAACCAACCTCCAAACCAGAGGGTAAAATCTGTCAATCACTCATCACAGACTCTGAAACCATCCCTTGGTTTCTCAATGTTTTTAAGTCTATTTAGAGTTCTTATCAACTGCATTGAAAGAAATTTTGAACAATTTAGGGTGCGACACTCGTTCGACAACGTGAAGCTTAATAGTTTTTTAATTATAACAAAATCAAATTAACTCTAAAAAACATTATACTTGTCATGGTGTTATTATATGATGCATAGATGCTATGATAAAAATTTAAAAATATTTCAAGAAAATTATCACATATAGTGTTTAGAAATAGGAGATTACGAGAGGATTAATTAGGGTTTAAAGGAGAAATGTGATATGTTTGAAATAAGTTTGATGGGTAAATAATTTTTTATACTTGAATTACTTTCTACAATAAAAACACAACACATATTATCTCATGTAAAAATTCGACATTTTTTGGGTTCAATTTGTTATTTTTAAATTATTAAGTATTTTTCTAGGATTTAAATAAAAATAGATTAAATTTGAACTTCAATTGCATGAAATAATAAACAAAATATTATTAAAAAAATCATATTTATGTGATTGAGTTTATTTTTAGTCCTTATATACTATAGTCGTACCATTTTCATCAACGAAAAGATTGTAAAACAAATTATACAAAATTTTAAAAAAAATAAAAAACTCTTTGTCGAGTGCCAAATTTGAGGCACTCGACAAATATACTGGGTTTACCGAGTGCAACACTCGGCAAACCAAAAAATTCTTTTCACGCACAGTTTTTCCGCAAAATTTCAAAGTTGGCGCATTTTTTTCAAATTTTTCACACACTCTTTAAAATCCCCTCACCTTCCTCCACTCTCTTTCCTCTCCTTCTCTCTCCCTCCCTCCCACCGGCTCCCTCCCACCGCCCTGGCTCCACCCCGTCGTCGCCGCAGCCGCCGCCCCGGCCACGCCTCCCCGCCCCGCTCCTCCCCAGCCGCCGCCCCGACCGCGCCGCCCGGCCGCCCCGGCTGCCCCGGACGCTCCTCTCGGCGCCGCCTCAGCACAGCTCCGCCCCGGCCACGCCGTCCCCGCGCCACCCCGGCCCCGCACCACTCCGACTTTTTCCTGTTTTTTTTATTTTCTGAGTTTTACTTTGCCGAGTGCTACATTTTGACACTCGGCAAACTCAACGTCATGGTCGTTCGAGGCCCGTCAAGCTACTTTTGTTTGCCGAGTGTTGTGTGTGGCACTCGGCAAAAGGTTCGCCGAGTGCCCGACAAAAAACACTCGGCGAACTCGTGTTCACCGATAGCATTTTTGTCGTGTATCGTTCGCCGAGTGCAACACTCGGCGAAGCCTTTGCCGAGTGCAAATAAGGCTTCGCCGAGTGTCTTTGGCACTCGGCGAATATTTCTTCTCCTGTAGTGATTTGCCACACCACGCACCCTTCACCGGTCACACCACACTCCAATAGCCGCTCTTTCGTCGTTAGATTAGTTTGCGTGGTCTTAATTCTTTGGATTCTTCGTGAATAGTTTGAAGCGTACCAACACCTAGTTTATTTCTTGTTTTCTGGTGTCTCGTATCAAAATGTTTCTCCTATGATGTCATGTTGTAGCTATGACAATGTTTGATTTTAGGATAAATATGGGTGAGATAAGGATGTGATGATCCATGTTTTTAGTGGCTTCAGGCTCCACTTATCATATATATTTAATTAAAATATAATCATATGAGATTTTATTTCGAGATTAAATTGTATTGAATACAACGGTGTGATCAAATTATAAATTGAACAAATGGCTTAATAAAAATATATTTAATTATTTATAAATGAAAAACTAAACCCACCATCCCACCACAAACAACTAATACATCATTTCATTTCATTTCATCTAAACTTGGATGTGCTAATAAAACAAGGGTTAATTTCTTCTATGCCATTATATTTTTTATGGTTTGCTAATATACCATCGGTTTGTCAATGACAAATGAGGGTCACTACAGTCACTGACAGTAACATATATGCAATTCTTAAAAATATAATGGCATGCAAGTAATTTTTTCATAAAACAAAGTTTTTTCTCGCCGTAGATGGCTATCTTATCCACTTACTTTATAAGGTTGTATGAATAGGATATCCATCCATTATTATTAGCATTTTCAAAAGAATACCTATGTAACTACTTATATTTGAATTTAGCTATTTTAGTTAAAAATACAGCTCCAATAGTCCTCCTAAATAAACTCATTTCTTAATGGATTAATTTTTTCTGTGCCATTACAATTTTCACGGTTTGCTAATATGTCATCGATGTGTCACTGACAGATGAGAGCCACCACAACCACACATGTAGACATTTTTTAAAATTATAATGACATATGAAGAATGTTTGTTCGTTTTGTGGCGCGCGCTTTGTTTTCTCTTCCCCACTCGTTTTCTCTCGCGCGTTCTGTTCAGATCTGCGGCGTTTTTTCGTGAGATCATGGCCAGGGAAGGCGAGGGGCAAGCATGATGGGACAATGCTACATGAGGAATGTGCCCGTGGATGGGGATGGAGGGGCTGGCGGTGAGCTCACTCCCGAAGGGCATTGTGCCGTTGCCTGCACAGTCGGCCACCATGCCGAGGCAGTTCTTCTTGTGCCCGTTCCTGCCACCGTCCCCGGCGAAGCACATCAAGGCCACAACTGCCTTGCGCGTGATGAGAAGCCACATCTTTGCTGTCAAGGTCATCGTCAAAACCAAGGACTCAGTCTGACTATTCATGATCTCACTCTTCTTTCTTCACAAATGCATAAACTATCGGATTTCTCATAGTTAGCTCGTATATCAAGATGCCGGCTTGCTATGATCCTTGTAAGAGTACAAGTTTTATGGTTGACCAGGAATTATATGGGTGATTTAGTATTGCAACCTAGTAATTCAATCAGTATATATTGCAACAAGTTTTATCATTTGTTTCTTAGGCTACTTTGAACACAACTGGGAATTTGCATGTATAATTCCGTTGGCATTTCCTATAGTGTAAAAAGTACATTGTGAAGATCCTGTTTTCTGCATTCTCATTTCCCACATCTAATGTTGTTGGGGGAATAGATTTCCCTTAAACAGGGGCCAAATGACGTCAGCCTCTGTCGGCCTTCGGCCCGGGGCCCAACACTATCGAAGCTTTTATTTTCCCAAAGAAGCTGTTTCCAGGTCCCAAGGTACCTTTCGGAGCCTACCGGGGCGAAACCCCCAAGCCCCGTCGAAGCCCTCTGGAGCGAGGTCCCTCGGAGCCCTCCAGAGTGAAGCCCTCAAGATTCCTTGAAGACCGCCAGAAGCTAAGTCTCAGGCTAACTTCGAAGCCAGCCTCCGGGCCTTCTTCGGAGTTAGCCTTCGAGCCCTGTTCGGAGTTAGCCTTCGAGCCCTGTTCGGAGTTAGCCTTCGAGCTCCCTTCGGAGCTCCTCAGAGCTAGTCTCTGGACCCTCTCCAGCTGGTTCGAAGCCAAGGCCCCAGTTCGGAGGCCCCGGTTCGGAGGCCCCCAGTTCGGAGGCCCCAGTTCGGAGCCCTGGTTCGGCGCCCCAGTTCGGAGCTCCAGCCCTACTCCGAACCCAGAAGATATTTACGCCCCGCTACAGTGTAGAAGTCGTACCAGGGGCCCCTCTGTCCATAGTTTGTCGTCCAGCTGGTAAAGATGTGACGTTACCTGACACGTCTGTAAAGCTGTAAAGCACTTTTGTATCGTAGCTAGCTTCTTTTCCCCTCTTTGCCCTTATGAGCCTAGGGCTCATAGGGGGCATCTCGGTCTTTTCCATTGGTCTGCGTGCCTATAAAAGCAGGGCCATGCCCTTGTAACAGGGGGACACGCTCCAGGGGCCATGAGACCCTGGAGTTCTTTTCTCCAGACCAAGGCATATCATGCCAAATCCACCACAAACTGGACGTAGGGCTATTATCCCCTAGGGGAGGTCCGAACCAGTATAAACCCCTTCTCCCTCTGAGAGAACCCATCGAGGTTCATTCTACACATCATATACACACATACAAAACATGTGATGTAGCTAACACAATTGCTACAACAGTTGGCACCGTCCGTGGGGATCCTAGTCCTAAAAGCTAAGTTCTCTGCCACTGCCTGCAACTCGAAGCGTGCTTGAGGGGGGAGCTTCGAAGCCTTATTGCTTCGCGCACCCTTCGGCAAGGGGCTTCGGGTGCAGTTCGAAGGCCATCTTCGCCTTCTCCCATCCTTTGCATCTCGGAGCTCGCCCTTCAGCAAGGGGCTCCGCTTGGTGTGTCGAAGGTCGTCGAAGCCCAAGGGGCTACGAGGCAAGCTTTCAGCCACTCAACGAGGTATGTACACTATCCGAAGTACCACTTCGATGTGCAGTTTTACAGTTACCTTGATATAAAATTTGAAGCCCTGCTTCGCCTTAAAATTCGAAGCCTCTGCTTCGCCTTAAAGCCGAAGCCCTGCTTCGCCTGCTTCAGCTTTAAATGCAAACTTTTGCTTCATCTTATCAAAAACCCGAAGCCATGCTTCGCCTTACTGAAAAACCGAAGCCATGCTTCGCCTTATTGAAAAACTGAAGCCATGCTTCGCCTTATCAAAAACCCGAAGCCTTGCTTCACCTTATTTAAAAATTCAAAGCCTTGCTTCGCTTTACAAAATCCGGAGCACTCCTCCGAAGGCTACACAGTGTCCCCGGGCCCGTAGCAGTAACAGGGACTCCGGGCCAAGGCCCGATGCATCCAGGGATTCTGGGTTCCGTACCCGAAGCATCCCAGGGATTCCGGGTTCCGTACCCGAAGCATCCCAGGGTCAAAGGTGGCCCAGGGTCGTAGGTGACCCAAAGTTGAAGGTGGCTCAAAGCCGAAGGTGGCTCACACTATCACAGGTTCGGTGAATCCACACCAAATATCCATTTTCATTACAGAATCAAGCTCAGAAGCCTTGCTTCGTTATCCAAACACGCTCTGAAGCCTTTCTTTGCGTGTCAAAATCTAATATACGCCTAAGCATGCCGAAGTCATGCTTCGCCTAAAATCTAAGTGCGTTTCGGAGCCTTGCTCACACACAGCATCCAAATCCTAGCATGCCGAAGCATGCTTCGCTTAATTTGGCTACGCTGAAGCCTTGCTTCGCTCCAAATTAACGCCATCGAAGCCCAAAAAAGGGGCCTTCGCTCAATACATTTCAAGCATCCAAAGCCGCCAAAAGGCGCACCCCTTCGCATTTTTTATTTTTGCCCGCACCAGCAACGGCTGAGTCCCTAGCTGCCATGAGCAAAGGGGGGAAGCATGTCCGTGAGGTGTGCGAATGCAATACGCAGTACGAGCGTGACAAGCTAAAACGTTTGAAGTCATCAGGCAATGCGAAGCATGCAGAAGAAGTATGCAAATACAATAAACTCCATTCATTGAATGATAATTGAGAAGTATGTTACAAATGTACTTCGAACACAAAACTACGTGTAGTCTGTATCTAAGCCTAAGAAGAATCGAGTGCGAGGTCCCAACCCTCGCTTTCTTTTCTTTCGGCCAGGGCCCCCTCGGCTGGACGAAGCCTCGTCGGAGCCTGCCCTCCCACGTCCGGCTCATCCAGGCTCCGAAGCCCGCAGACCTCGTCCTCTACTTTGTAGGTCGCTCCGAGTTAGCGAGGCAGGCGGTGCCGTATCGAAGGCAGAGAAGTCTAAAACTTTGTCGCCCGCTAAGACTGTTCGCGAAGGCAAAAACGAAGAACTCTGAAGGGACTCCGTCTTCACAATGGCTATCAGATCTTGAGCTACTTCGGGGATAGCTTCGCCGTTAGGCCCCCTCGGAAGCTTAAACCGAGGGGGACCTTCGGACCTAGCTACTTCGAGGACTTCCCACAACTGTTGAAGTTCTTCAGAGTCCTCAAGGACTTCGAAGTCAACATTCCGAGGCTAAGCCTGGGAAGGTATAAGAAACCCCCGCATTCATATTAATAAGCTGATAAGTTTTTACAAGCCTGTAGCTAAGTATTACAAGAAGCCTAAGGAGATCTACACCTTCAGAGGTGGAGGTGTCGATGTCGAAGGCCGATTTGGCGCAACAAGTGCCTTGGCTCGGCAAAGGCGGAGGGCCTTCTGAAGTTTGAGGACTGCTTCGCAGCCTTGTTCCTTCCAAGGCTCTTGCAAGCGTCGCCAGGCTCCGCGGACGTCCGTCGAAGGCGTCACCAAGTGTTGGCCCCCGAAGGCCACCGGGGTCACGGAGGTTGCTGCCTCGAGGTGGTCGCACCCCACGTCATGAAGCATCTGCAACACTCCTTGGCCCGCGACTCGGCCGGCCATCAAGGCGAAGCCCTTCAGCGACTGCTCCGCCGTCGAAGCTACTACCTTCAAGAACTCGGCGCGATCCCCAATTGGATCCTGGTCACCGAAGTCCGGAGCACGACAATCGGTCCCTATCTGCCCGAGGACTTCGGCCAGACTCTGAGTGGCTTCATCAAGGTTGTCCACGACGAAGTCTTCAAGCTTCTAATCCCGTTGATGGAGGGAAGAATTCTCCTTCGCGTGACGGGATTCGGTGGCCTTCGCAGCCTGGAGCTCCACGCGGAGCCTATCCATCTCCGAAGCCAAGGCTTCCTTCGCCTTGTCGGCCTCAGCCTTCGCCGCCTTTACCTCAGCCCTCGCCGTCTCGGCCTCACCCCTCGCCGTATCAGCTGAAGCTTCGGCCCGCCTTCGCTTCTCGGCTTCCACCGAGACTTCACGTCGGAGGGCCTCTTTCTCCTCTGCCAGGCGCGTCATACGCCCATCCGCAGAAGTCGAAGCCGCTACATTCAGTGTGAAGGCCTGAAAGAATTCAAGAAAGCATAAGTGTTGATCAAAGATTAAAGTATAACCCGAAGGTTGTGTAGGACTTCGCTCACCCACACAAGAGCCTCGTTCGGGCTGATGAAGAGCTCCATGGGGTTCGTATGGCTGAGTTGAGCCACCAAATCCCCTACCTCCGCAGCTGCACAAGCCTCACGGAAGTTGTTGATCGCCACCTCCGTCACGGCACCCTTCGGCCAAAAAGGATGAACAATCTCTGCCGCAGCCACCTGGGCAGGCTTCGGCGAAGCAGGGCCTAGGTTCACCACGTCAACCTCTTCGTCACTTTGGGGGTCCCCTTCACCGCGGCCGCTGCCTCCGTCTTCTTCAGACGAGGAGCTGTCAGACTCCGAGCTACTGCCGCTGTTGCTGCTGCTGCTGCCAGAGGCCTCTGCTGGCTTCACAGCGGTGGACTTCGCACCGGCGTCGTCCTCTACAGGCTTCGCCGCGGTAGGCCTCGCACCAGCATCCCCTTCTACAAAAAAGACCAAGTCAAAATCCGCACATTGAAGAGAAGCATGTTAGAAGGATTTACCTTCATCAGAGATTTCTTCAAAGGAAAGGGGGTCGATGTGCGCCCCCAGTCCCTTCGCTGCAAGGCTAGCGTATCGGCCTTCGTGCCTGAAGTCGTCGCCGTCGAGGCCTCCGTGGCCTTCTTAGTGGCTGGGGTGAGCGCGTCGACCTCCACCGCCGAAGTCGTCGTCGGAGCCTTCGCTGCCTTGTTGGTAGCCGGAGTGCTTGTGGGCTCCGCTGCTACCTCCTCCGGAGTAGGGATCTCGCTCGCAGGGACCTCCGGCCGAGCCCTCGAACTCTCAGGCTCGTCGTCGTCCCATCTTTTCCTCTTGCCACCAGCCGCCGAAGTTGCGAGGTGGGAGAAGTCCGGAAGGGCAGGGAACACCTCGAAGCCAAGCGTGGTCCATACCCTGTTCCAATGCTCCCAAGACCCCACCGAAGCGAGGCGCTGGGCCTGCTCCTCTGGTGTCGGAGTCCCAACAACGCGCTCCGCCGCCGCGATGGCCTCCTCCGGAGTCCTCACTTCAAGATGGGCTTCATAAAAGTTCAAGTCAGAATGAAGTTGGCGAAGTATGAAAGTGGATAGGTTTCGAAGCCTTACCAAAGGCGTTCAAAGGCCAACTCGCTTAGTCCCCCTTGCCCCGAAGCTTGGAAGAGCCCCTCCGGCCAAGAGCGCGCGAGGGGGCTGAGCCGAAGGGTGATAAACTCCTCCACAAGGTCCCTCATGCTCATCTTCACCGCTACCTCCAAAGAAGCGAGATCCTCGAGCGAAGGGTTCCTGGACTGGTCTTCACCACCCCTTCGCGCCGATATAAGATGTGGGCATTGGTACTCCGAAGGGGAGAGTTCGCGCCGACGGAGGCGTAGAACCACTCTTGATCCCACTTCGAGTACCATTTGTTGTTGACAGCCCTCGCCGGGAAGGCATCTTGGAACTCCCTCCGAAGCTGGAAGTTAGCACTACCGAAGGCCAATGGCCTCTTAACGCGGTCTTCTCCCTCCCTCGGCTTCGGCTGGCAGTTGGCGTCATGGAGGGCGACGAAGACGTCGGCGCGGCCCTCGCATCCTTCGGCCCTCATGGCCCACTCAAAAACAGCGAGCCTCGCCACAACGTTGGGCGAAAGTTGAGGAAGTTCGAGGTTGTAAGCCCTCAAGACTTCACTCAGCATCCCCACTGCCGGCAGCCCGAGGCCGGCCTCGAAGAAAGCTTCAAACACAACCACTTCGTCGGCCCGAGGCCTCGGCTCGGCCTCCGACTTCTCCGGGACTCTGAGTTGAATCTTCGCTACGATCCTCCCTTCACAGGCCCTCCGGACTGACTCCTCCGTGGAGATCGAGGCCCTCATCTCCAGCGTCTGCTCGAATTTGTCGGAGGGCATCCGCAGGTCCCTCGGCCCCAACCGCCTAGGTGCAGGCTTCGCTGCCGCAGCCGCCTACAGCTGGGCGGAGCTCGAACTCGGGCCCAAGGCCAAAGACTTCGAAACTGCCTTCTTCGGCATTTTGGTGGGACTTCGGCGCGAGGGGCTAAGCTAACGAAGGGTGCTCCGCGCGAAGCCAAGGAAGAGAAGAGAGCGAAGGTTGTAAGGCAATGAGAAGAAAGAAAATGAGAGCGTACCGAAGCCGCACGCGGTAAACCCCTATTTATAGGCGGTAAGAATTCCGACGGTCGTGGGCCGAACCCACTGTTTGGTGGGCCTCCAGCGAAGGCGAAGCGGCCCAGCGTAGGGTAACGGTAAATTTTCTAACTGTTGCACAGTCGTTTGATCTCCCCGAGGTCACTCTGACAGCTGGCGCAGACAGTTATTTCCTGCGGATTTCGAAGTCACCTTCGGTCCAAGCTCCGAAGGTATGTTTTCTCTGAAGTTGTAATTTTCAGGTCATTTGTCCCTAGGGCGCGCACACCCCTTCGTTCTGAAGGCCTGCACGCGAGGGATACTGTTGGGGGAATAGATTTCCCTTAAACAGGGGCCAAATGACGTCAGCCTCTGTCGGCCTTCGGCCCGGGGCCCAACACTATTGAAGCCTGTATCTTCCCAAAGAAGCTGTTTCCAGGTCCCAAGGTACCTTTCGGAGACTGCCGGGGCGAAGCCCCCAAGCCCCGTCGAAGCCCTCTGGAGCGAGGTCCCTCGGAGCCCTCCAGAGCGAAGCCCTCAAGATTCCTTGAAGACCGCCAGAAGCTAAGTCTCAGGCTAACTTCGAAGCCAGCCTCCGGGCCTTCTTCGGAGTTAGCCTTCGAGCCCTGTTCGGAGTTAGCCTTCGAGCTCCCTTCGGAGCTCCTCAGAGCTAGTCTCCGGACCCTCTCCAGCCGGTTCGAAGCCAAGGCCCCAGTTCGGAGGCCCCGGTTCGGAGGCCCCAGTTCGGAGCCCTGGTTCGGAGCTCCAGCCCTACTCCGAACCCAGAAGATATTTACGCCCCGCTACAGTGTAGAAGTCGTACCAGGGGCCCCTCTGCCCATAGTTTGTCATCCAGCTGGTCAAGATGTGACGTTACCTGATACGTCTGTAAAGCTGTAAAGCACTTTTGTATCGTAGCTAGCTTCTTTTCCCCTCTTTGCCCTTATGAGCCTAGGGCTCATAGGGGGCATCTCGGTCTTTTCCATTGGCCTGCGTGCCTATAAAAGCAGGACCAAGCCCTTGTAACAGGGGGACACGCTTCAGGGGCCATGAGACCCTGGAGTTCTTTTCTCCAGACCAAGGCATACCATGCCAAATCCACCACAAATTGGACGTAGGGCTATTATCTCCTAGGGGAGGTCCGAACCAGTATAAACTCCTTCTCCCTCTGAGAACCCATTGAGGTTCATTCTACACATCATATACACACATACAAAACATGTGCTGTAGCTAACACAATTGCTACAACAAATATTTTGTCTGCAGTCTGCCTGTGCATGCGGATCACCCTCGGATAAAAACAACGATTTGATTGTCCTCTGTAATTCACGTCACATGTGGCACAATTTAAATAATAGGGACTGTGATTTAGGGAATCTATTGTTGATTAATTAATTTTTAGTCTGAGAGTTTAGAATAGTCCCTATATATAAATTTAAGGAATCAAATTTAAAAGATCTCTGAGCTCTAACCAACCAAAATTAGTTCGAGCCTCGTGTCTTTTCTCACAAGGAATCGGTCGTCCCAATAGTCTAGATGCACTGTGCCTTAAACACATGAACTACCTGATTTTATCCTTTTAATGGCTAATGCATCAATGAATGTATTAACTATATTTTTACCTTCCTGAGCTCATCCCTATTGCCCTATCCTGCTAGACTGCACCATAAAACTACGCCATGAACAGGGTGTAGGAGGTGTTTACTTGCTAATCCTGGTTTTGATGCTCACGGTTTTTCCATTCTTTTCTTGAATAGCGCTGAATGAGGCACTTACAACCGAAGTCCAACGCCTGAAACTCGCCACCGCCGAGCTCGGTGATTCTTGCTCGTCCAGCAGTCTAGCTCAGCAGATCCATCTCAATGCTCAGAATCAGATATTCCAACTGGAGCAACAGCAGCAGGCTACACAGATACCGTTCTACCAACTACAACAGTCACACCAGAACGGTGCAGCGAAGAACAATGAATCAAAATAATGATTTCAGTTGGGTTGAACTCGCACAATTTCCTAACTCATTTGTTTTAATATCGTTAATAATCACCTTATACTTTTCTAGGTGGTGAAATCGCTTGTACTTTTTTATGTTCATTGATTCTTTGGATGATACAGTTGCCATTTATGTTACTAAACCGTTAAGTCGTAGTTGATTATTATTCTTTTGTACTAATATACATTTGTTGACTATTTCGTGTACCCCGGTAGGTGATGATACACATTCTTCAACCGCAGAAATGTGGAAATTACACAAAATTCTCATTGTCAAATATTCGTAACAAAAACTAATCATGACAGGTTGTGTACGAGGACAGAAAATTAGAAAGGCAATGAAAAAATGTACAAGGAACAAAATGGTACGAGCTCAAATCCGAGTGCAGCATAAAAATGGTTGTAATATTTACGAGGATAATTCGTTGTTTTTAGCCTATCCAACGGAATCTTCAACCATGGTATCCTCTCTGTCGCTATCTTTGTCTGCCTCGCTGCCTTCCTCAGTCTCGGCATCAGACATCAAGGCATCTCTTCCAATACCACTTCCTCCGAGTTGCTTTCTGAAGTCAGGATGAACAATGTCGATCATGGCATTAAGAACACGATGGTGATCCGTTATTTTGGTGATGACATGATCAATATTACTCTGGCTGCCAGCAGCCTGTCCATCAGAGTTCATCAAAGCATCAGCTGATGTGCTCCCTCTGACATTTTCTTCCTGCTCCCCAGAGTGGCCTGTCACCACCCCCAAGCTCCTAGGAGATTCATTCTCCCCATTGACAGATGGGCCTGTTTCCACTGCCCAGCTACCAGCAACTTCTGAGGCCAACAAATCAGCCGTAACAATAGTTCTGATCGGGATGTCCTCATGTTTGCTCTCAGAACAGTCACCCTCAAGTTTTTCTTCAGAACAGTGACCAATGCCATGTCTGAGAGTTAATATGAACTCCTCATTTCCTTGTGGTTGCCCTCTATCGTTGCAAATCAAGGTGGAGTCCTCGTTTTCTTGTGGTTGCACTTCATCATCTAGCTGCATGGTACCTCCTCCCATGTTGCAAAATCTTTGAAGAGCTGAATTCTGATCACCACAGCAAATAACGTTACCAGCTTGGCTTTCTGTCTCAGGAACTTGCTCAGTATCTGTTGGCTCTGGCTCAGGGGCTGTAGCAGCATGATCACCATGAGAATCAAATCTGAGTTTCTCTGTTGATCTTTCTGGACTAGTGCAATCTAGGTCCTGAGTGTTGCCCCCTTCGACTCTTGTAGCATCATCCTGTTGCTCAGTCTCCTTGGCATCATCACTGGAACTTCGTTCACTTGCCTGGGAATTCTCTGTTGAAGCACCAGAAGCTTCCATTGTATTTTTTGAGTAATCTACTCTAGCACTAGCATTGTCAGCAGTTACAGCAGCTAGTGGCGCATTACTGACATCGCCGCCCATGATGGCATTCTCATAATTCTCTTCATCCTCCAGAGTTCTCTGCATAGCTTTAAGCTGTTCCTGCTGTTTTGCAAACAGAGAAGATATTTCCTCGGTAGTTGAATAGAAAGCACGCAGCTGAGTCTCCCTGCAGTAAGCAACATAGGAAACAAAGGAAAAGGTAAGCTAATTTGTATTTCCACAAACTTGGGTACACCTATAATATGTTAGTCAAACAGAGTTTCATACCGTAAAATAATTCTCTCTCTTGCTCCTTGATATCTCTGTTTCTCAAATGATAAATCTCTAATCGTAGCGGCTATTTCGAGCTCTAGGGCTGAGACCTTTGCCCATGCTTCTTCCCGGGCAGCCTGCTAACAGAAGCACACAAATAATCAGCTTGTAAGTAAACAAAAGAATTCAAAGACAAGGGCAGATTCATTCATGTGATGAAAACATCATAGGGACAAGAGTCAAATCATGTGACTTGAAATCTTTTTCTACCTTCTCGTTTTCAAGTTCTCTCTTCACTTTTCTCAGTTCAGATTCCAGATTATCTGATTTCTGCCAATGCAGGGGGGAGGACAAGGGGAAAAAGATATTAAATACAGTAATAGAACAACAAACGAAATAACTTGGGCTTAATAACTCTTAACATGTGCACAACTATAACCTTCTCATTGTTGGCAGATACAAGCTGCTCATCCTGAAGTTGAGATTCAAGCTCTCTTACTTTTCTCTCAGATGTTACAAGGTTCTCTCGAGTATCTTCCTACATGAGAAGGCAAACAATTGTAGCACAACAAAGGAATGAAAGCGTTGAAATAAATAACAGCAATAAAAACATACCAGCTTGGATCTCAATGTTTCCACAAGCAAACGAGTTTCCTTTTCTGATTCCTGAAAACAAAAGTGAAAGGTCAATCCAATACATGACGTTACGAAAACGAACTCATCATTGTGACCATTGCCTTGAACTGGAAAGAGAGAATTGAAACCTGAAGCTTGCTAAGAACTTCATTTTGTTCCCGTTGTTGTCTAAGGTAGGCCTCGGCCTGTCTTTTGATTTCTTCTTGAGCCTCAGCATTCACTTTATGCAATGCAGATTTTAAGTCTTCCTCAGCCTTATCTCGTTCCTCTCTTCGCAAGTTTCTCTCCTCGCTTAGCTGTGCCTCAAGCTCACATATATTTGACTTCTGGCTGAAAACATTTCAACTCTAACTGAGTGGGAGTGATGTTAAAATTGGATTGTTCTATATGCTCATAATGCCTGAATGTCTATCTGCAAGAAGAGCTCTCTCTATCGTTGGAGGGACTAAATTGTTATATGAAAAGACTTCACACCTATTTGTGGCGCATGGATTTCATGGAAATTTTGGTGGAAAAAGAACAATCCCTCTGGAATTGCTATCAGAATTCTTTATTTCAAACCAAGAGTGTTCTACAGAAGTACAGATTTTGGAATCCATACACTCTAGCCTACCCCAACTTGCTTGGGATTGAAAGGCTCTTTTATTGTTGTTGTATGCGCTCTCTAAGATACGAGATAGGACATTCAAGTAAACTAGCAAAATTTCTCAGTTCCAACACAATTGTGCTGTTAAATACACCATATGCGTATATTTTTAAAAAAGAAGTGAAAATATACCTGTTTTTTTATGACCTTAATGGCCACGATTGTAAAGTATACCTGTATTTTTTATGACCTTAATGATCATGATTGTAAAATATATCTGTATTTGTTATTTTCTCCTTCAACTAATATAAGAATTAATATATTCATAATGGGAGAGTGGAGCTTCTTTTAACATCGTTATAATAGCACAAAAGATGGAAAATGAAAAGGTACAAGCAGGTCTTCTATATTGCCACAGAGCATAAATGAAAAGAAACCAATCTGGAAATTATAAATATTACCTCTGAATTATCTCATCGGCATCAATGCGTGATTGCTTATATGAACTAAGCCTCTCATTTAGATCTTTTATTGAATTCTGTAACTCCGTATTCAATGTACTAAGAGAATCTATTTGCTTCAGCTTATCCTCCAGGGCTTGTTGAAGAGATTTAGTTTGATCAAAATAAGAATTCGATATAATCTCTTTCAACTCCTTCAGTTCCTACACCATCAAATTTGCACAAGACTAAGACATAGGAAAGGGAAATCACGAGGGCACCTTTGAAGTAATGTAGACTTTGACAACACAAGGACGATTAAATGGAAAGGCAACATTACATTTGCATCTGGAAGAAGGATGGTATAAACTGTGTTATCCAGGGCACTTTGATAACTATTTAGATAATTTTGCAACACTAGCAAAATCATCTTGACATGAGAATATGAAACATCATTTCATTAATTCAGTAGACTAAACATTAGAAGTGGCACTGTGTAGGCCACTTTGTTAACTATTTAGATAATTTCACAACAGTAGCAAAAACATCTTGACACAAGAATATGAAACATCATTTCATTAATTCACTAGACTGGAGAACATTACAAGAGGCATTACGCCATGCATTACAAGAGGGGAAATCTCCTATGATAGAAGATACATAACACCAAAGGTCACAAACCATAAGCAGACAATAAAATGATATGAGTCGCTGGCTGTGATCGCAAAGGATAGTGATGCTTCACAGGAACTCCAGTCACTGTTGGGTGCTGATCAGAGCTATCCGTGATTGCAGCTGTTGCCGGAACAATTAGATAATCAGAGAATAGGATGAGAAGTCGAGAATGTGGTGAGAAAATAGATTAAACCTTGTCTGCTTTATTCCTTCAAAGTGTTATTACATATATAGGGGAAATACCCTGAATCCTACTAGGATTCAATTAGCTAGCAGATAAGGCTAAAGATCTAGATATTATCTCCTAAAGATCTGATACTAAAATAACCATAACTAATCTGGCAAACTAAGGAACCAAGCCAGCTAGCAGATAGGAAACTAAAGATATATATATTCTTTGCAGATTTGCTAAAGATCTGATTACAAAAATTGAAATAGCTATGCCTAATCTGAACCAGGCTGAACCAGGCCTGGATTCAAGTCTGGCCCAGGACCAAAGGCTGAATCCGAGTCTGATTTGGGCTCAGGCTGATTTGTAGACAATCCTCACTCTAACAAAAAAATACAATGTAAACAAGAGGTAATGCATTGATGGTAGATACCTTTTCATGCTGCACTTCAGATACTCTTATTTGAGTTCTCAATGTCTCAATTGTGACAACATGTATCTCAAGTTGTTCCCTAAGCTCCTGGATGGATTTAAGCTAATAAGGTTAAGAAGTTGTAATGACTATAAATTACCATCTTGAAGGGGCCAACTTACAGCATTAGATTTTCCTAGCCTTCGAACATCATCTAGTGAGACAGGACCATTAGGAGAACCAATACCAAGACCTTTTAGTCTCTTGCTTTCAGGATGGACATCCTCTTTAAGATCAAACATAAGAGATGGTGTATATATAGTTACTTGTCAATTGTATGTAGTTGGGAAATGTGATCACCAATTATTAAAGAAGCACACATTCCCTCTTACCTGACTTTCTTTTAAGGATGGAAACTTCATTCTGTACACAACTGACAGCATTAACTTCACGGTAGACAAATGCATAGGAAGAATCTGTAGATCAAGGACACAGCATAAATGGACAGCGAAGCTGATTATCAGTTATACAGAAGAAGAAAATGATAACACATGCAGGAAAGAACCACTGTTGAAAAAATCGGCCGATTAGCCGATTAATTGGTTGATTAACTTGTACTCAGCAACATAACAGTTCATTTACAGCAAAATCGACACATTAATCGGTTGACCAATTAATCGGATGGTCAACCCAATTAATCACCAATTAATGGCCGAATCGCCGATTAATGGCCGATTAATGGATCTGCTCCCTCATCACCGGATCTGCTGCCCCATCGTCGGATTTGTGCCCTTGTCACTACATCCGCTGCCTCGTCACCAGATTCGCTGCCCCATCGGCGGTGCAAAGGGCTGAACAATGCGTGGTGCTGGCGGTGTGAAGGGCTGACGGGTGCGGGGTGCTGGCAGGAATGTTAGGTGACACACGCGAGGTTGAGGAGGATAGAGCAGTCACGTGAGGAAAAGAGAACTCAATCTTGGAGAGAGGGGGAAGATTGAAGAGCTCAATGAAAGGGCTAGCAGTGGGAAGGTTTCAGGGTTGGAGGAGGGGAGGAAAAAGAGAGTTTATATACTCAAGGCTAGAGTTTGACTAAAATCATAGTTGTTACGGCAGCGCGGTAAGGCGAGGCGCCAAACTACCTTCACACCTTTTAGGCGAGTATGGCGTGCGGCCAGGCAACACCATACTCACTTCACAGATTTTGTAGCAGCAGTATTGCCAGTAATGATGTATATTACAATTATTTCTGTAACAACACAAATGTAATTACAGCAATACTAATTTACCAACTATGAACTGCCCAACTCTAGCAAGTCAATAACCTACTATATTGTGTATCTAGCACACAACAACTATTCGATAATCTATATAAGTATATAGCACAACAAATAACAAGCAATATGCCCACACTAAGCAGCATTTTAATTACATATTAGCATGACCAACCAACCATGCAACCAGATCAACCATAGTCATCAACTATACGCAAGTAGAGCACATTACTCGAGAAGTTAACTAGTCAAGAACCCTGAGCAGCACAGACTAGAGACTAGAGAGTAAAAGTGTAAAATGAGCTGAGAAAAAAACAATATCGCTTTAGTGTAATACTGTGGGGGCCTGAGCCCTGGAGACCTAGAGACTCTCCACGCGCAGAGCAACTACAGCCTGGAGTACCTGGAGACATGGATCCAGGAGGCCAGGAAGGAGATCTCTGCGTCAGCAGAGGGAGCAATGGAAGGGATTTGCAAGCGCCGGTGCTGGCAAAGGGAGCGGCGGAAGGGATCTGCAAGCGCAGACGCCGGCAGAGGGAGCGGCGGGCACAGGCTCTGGCGGTGGGCGGCGGCGGAGGAAGTGGTGTGCTCCGGCGGAAGGGAGCTGCAAGCACGGAGGCGGCACATAGCAACCTACACGAGACAAAAAGGTGCGCAGTAGCTAGGGTTTTCTATCTTTCTCATGACGTACAAGCACAGAACCCCATTCAGTCCGCCGTTCACAGCCCAGCAGGTCGCCGCCGTGCCTGGCGTCGCCGTGAAGGCATATGGCGTCCATACGGCGCCATATACGATCAGGCGGACGCCATATGCCCTGTGGTGGACGCCACATTCCCCCTGTGGCGAGTCGTCCGCCACGGCGTCCGTGGAAACCCGCCCCGACGCCTAATCGTCGCTTAGGCGACGCCTAAGCGACGCCATGACAACTATGACTAAAATAGTATATTAAATATAACTCTAATATTTCATATTCAACCAATTAATTGATTGACCGATTAATTCAGTTAATCCCCCG